>CM040127.1:248099097-248699097 GCA_022559845.1 Amorphophallus konjac
CCTTAACGCCCTCTTTTTGATACACTCCGCTTCATTTCCGCTTCATCTTCATGTTCCATTTCACTTTCGCTTCACCTCCGCTCGCTCCCCTGCAAAGAGGACGTTAAGGAGGGGCATCTGTTGATACCCATTTTATACCCAATAAGTCGGGTCATCTCCTTGTTTCATTCTATACGATGCTCCGAGTTGTTCACCCTTCATTGAGTCTCTTGATTAGTTGAAGCCTATTTCTTGGGTCAGAACTCTTTGATCGGATATGGCTTCAGTGGCGTTTCATTGGATGAATCTTAGCAAGCCCCTCATTTCATTCTTGAACCTCAATGATAATAACGGTCGGTTCTAGGCGCGTTATTTCATTCTGACGGATGGGTCCTGGATCGTTACTCTTTGAAGAGTCCTAAGGCTTAAGGCCTCGTTGTAAAGCTTATCCTTTTGATTCCACGTTGATAATAACGGTCTGTCGTGCAGCCGTTGTTTCATTCTGACGCCCTATGCCTTGGCCGTTGCTTCCTTGAAGAGTCCAACTTGTTGGGTTTTCTTCCCGTTGATCTTATCTCTTTGGGATAAGGTTGAAAGTGGCGGTCGTTCCTTGATGCGTTACTTCCAAGTGGCGGTCTATCGTGCAGCCGTTACTTCCTTCCGAGAGTCCTGGCAGTTCAGGCCTTTTCTCTGCGACTCCATGGTCGAGATAAGGGTTTGGATTGACGATATCTCTTTCAAATCTGATCCTCAGGACCTTCCGTTCGATTCTATGGACTCTTGGTGATATTATCTTCGAGGATTTGCTAAGAGTTATCTCTTTATCTTGTTTGAATTATCCTCTGCTCGACCTAAGAGTTTCAGGGTCTATAAATAGAACCCTTGACTTCATGGCCAAAGGTGGGGGAGATTTTGAATTCACGACGAAGTGCTGCCAAACTCAGGAGCCATCTTCATCCAAGAGGAACTGCTTCCCACGTCCATCCATCTCATAATCAAGGGAGTACTTTGGTTTTGGTCTTTCAAGTTCATCATTGCATGCTTGAGTTCTTCCCTGGTTTTTCCTCAATCAAGGCATTGTCCCTCTTCCTTCTCCACGTTTTTCACTGTCCTCTAAGCATATAAACATCTTCCCAAACTTTTAAAACACCCAGAGGGGTTAAAAAAACCAAAACTCCCCGGCAATTCCCTCTCCTTTTGATGATATTGAGTCCTTTGAGAATTGATGCTATGCTTGTGAAAAGGACTAATTGAGGTTATTGTGTTTGGTCTTTTTACATCTTTGGCAGGTTTACAGGTTCATTGACACGAGACCCAGGTCTTCTAGCCGGCTGGAAGAGTTGGAGTTAAAAGAATTCAAGCTTTGTTACTGCAGGTTATCTGACGGCCTTGTGCAAGCGCGTCATTCTCCTCCGGCGGTCTATCATGTGGCCGTCACTTCCAAGCGACGCACGGGGTTCTGGCCGTTACTTCCAAGTTGATCTGCAGACTTTCTCTGGTTTTCTCTCCCGTGGGCGGGTGTTTCATACACCTATTTCCAAGGTATATTCAGGTTCTTTTGACTTGTTTTACTTTGGTGGTGATCACATCTTTCCTTGGTATTGGGCATTAGCTGTCTTCTTCATCATATCTTCCTATTTTCCTTGCTTGTTCCACCTTCACGGTGTGTTTTTATTTACTCCTTGTTCCACGCCCCGGCGTGTGTTTTCCTTTTCCTTAGCGTAGTTGGATTGAGATAGCATGCCCATGCTAGAGCTAGCTATGATTGCCTAGGTTCATGATCACATGTTCATAGGTTTGTGTAGATCTTTGATTGTTTGTTTGTTATCTTACCATCTCGCTCTTCAAACCTCAAAAGAAAGATAGAAGATAGATAAATAAATATCAACACTTCCCTCTTTCCATACCAAGGGAATGGGCACCCCTTTACAAGGGCACCATTTCCCAAATTATAGCCCCCATGCATGGGCGCTAATTCCCTTCCTGGGCCCCCAACCAACCCATTATTAATATGCTTAGACACCAGCACGTGAAGGGCTTTACCTTTTTCCCACATCACCAACTAAGCAACCAACCAACTATATATATATATATATATATATATATATATCTTAAAGACCTCTTAAAGATCAACACGTGAAGGGCTGGGGCCTTTTCCAAAACACAGGAAATGGGCGCCCCTATCTACGACGCCAATTCTCACAGACACAAGGACCCCTCTTCTAGAAGGGTTTGAAGCACAAACAACGTGTTTACGCTGGCAAAGGACTCTTCTCGCTGGCAAGGGACCCTTCTGTGGCCATAGGTGTCCATTCCTAATAATTTATTCTCTTCCATCGAAGGTGGGATGGCATTCCTATCGTCCTGCTATAGAAGAGAAGGTTATCTGTTGTTTTCTCATCTCCACCAGTAGAAGAGAGATCTCATTTATTCTCTTCACATGCAGGAGATGTGAAGGTATCCTCGTCCTACGTACCACATCCTGTTGCTGGGAGCTTGGCTACAGAGAACATGGAGGGCAAGGATTCTTATTATATTCTACTATTATAGCTCATTAACTGCACCAGCATTAGGTGTTCTCAAGATCTGGCCTAACTAGCAGCTAAATAGGGTAATATAGCATGCCTGCGTAGAATTAGTAGAACTTATCTTCCATGTTATATAGCCTATTACACGGCTTTACGGAGATCAAATATACACTAGCTTTACAGCCAAATATATAGCATGTTACACGGGTTTTAAGTAGATCAACTATAGCATGTTACACCGGTTTTATACATAGTCTATTACACTGCTTTTACGGAATTCGAATATATCATGTTACACTAGTTTTACGGTCTTAAAATATAGCATGCATAGGTCTAAGATATATCATGTTTATTAAATATACAACATGTTTTACAAAATCCAAAATTTCAGCCATCAGGTAATGGGCGCCCATCACCTGGGCTCCATTTCCTGAATGGGCGCCCCAGGCATGGGCGCCCATTAATTGAAGACCCTCCAGACAGTCGCTAATTCATTTCTAATAATTAACAAACACCATGTTTAGGAAATTAATATCTATGAAACTAAATCATAAAATTCTTGCATGAGTATGAATCTGTGATCCTGATATTTTTCTCTATCTATCCATGTCCTTATTTCTTGATTCCGAGAACTTTTGAAATCATGAATAGTAACTTGTGTCTCAAAACGTACTTGTCCGGTGCGTATATGAGCCAGAATAAAGGGTGTCCCTGTCTAGGGCGCCATTTAAAGAATTGAAGACCCTCTACAGAGTTGCCAATTAAATGGTGACACTGCAAGGGGGCGTCATTTTCTTAGGGCAAACAAAAAGAAATTTTTTTTTGAAAACTTGAATAGGCGCCCCTGTCTAGGTCGCCCATTATCCAAATAATGGCAGAACCCAGGGTGCCAATTACTCAATAAAAGGCAGCCCCCTGGGCGCCAATTAAATGGTGGCATCCCTCTGGGCACCATTTCCCGAAGCCTGATTTCTGGATTTTTTTCTGAACCTGTCTCATGATAGAATGAGCGCCCCTAGACATAGGCGCCAATTTCCTATATAAAGCAGCCAGGTGGGCGCCATTTACACCCTACTGATTTCCAGACTTTGCAAAGCCGGTCTGGGTTACAGAGTGGGCGCCCCTCTGTGAGGGCACCAATTCTAAATACTGTGGCAGTTGCCAATTTCACCTAGATTCCCAGTATATCGTGCGTTTAATGTAGTTTACTCATAGTTCATCTCTACTTAATGATATGACCTTGAACTCCATTCCATGAAAATCTACCTTATATATCCTACAATGGTTAAGCCTTGAAATTCTATATTGGCTATAAATGAGAGTGGATGTCGAACAATACATGACTCTATGCTGTGCATATAGGGCCCAGTCTGGTCCTGGGAGGAGCACCCGAAAGTACTTGTGCCCATGGGAGTTGATTGACCACGGTGTTTAAGCATTGCACCAAAGTACTTGCTTGCTATACTTTAGACATTCCACTCACTCTCTCGTGACATGACTTGCTTGACTTGACTTGACTTGTGACCCGCAGAAGGGCAAAGTACTTGCTTGAATGAAATAGCCAATTCCAGTTACACGTACTTGATATTATATGTTCTTGATATTACTTGCTTGAACATGAATTCTTACTTTCTTGGAAAATATTGTGCAATCACTTGCTAGTGCCCTATTGATACTTGAAATCATGCAATATTCTATCTTACAGTTCTTGATATCTTGCTCGTCTTTCTATACAGTTCTTGATTTCTCGCTTTTCTAGCATGCATAGCTATACCTGCACTTTACGTAACCTGTAATTTACTTAAAGATTACTCGAACTTGAGATGTAATTCCTACTGAACGATTCACTCATCTAGTTTAATCTAACATTTTTCAGGTAATTCGGATAACGACAACCACATGAATGGGAATGAGATCGAGTGAAGAGTGCTAGAGTCACCGATCATTTACTGTTAGCTAGTCACTTCTTTTGATTTCTTGAGTCCTTCCCTTGTACTTCCAATTATGTCAACGAATCGATTAAAAATTGTTAAGGCTTGTAGCCTAGTATTTGGGTTTGAATAATGAATGTCATGGACTAGAATTAACACCCTTTGGTTGTTTGATAATTGTCATCTTAGACTATCGGTATCATTTTAGAAATTTAATCTTAGTCATTATTTAGTCTTTTTCGCACTCTATCTTTGTCAAATATATATATATATTGCTCTGATAGATTGGTTCTATATAAGTTGACAGCGACCCGGGGTATCTTCCGCGCTCGAGGCGTGATAGTCTCCGTGGTATCAGAGCCTAGGATTTAAATTTCCTAGGAAACCCAAGTCAAACCCAAGTCCAAGGATAGGTTTACTCCTTACACCCGGTGAGATGGATAGAGTCATGGGTTAAGTTCTATAATGACACCTTACCTTGTAATTAAACTCGATATTTATTATGTTTAACTATCCTTGTAGGATTATGGCCAGATAAAGAGCACAATGGCGCGAGATGCAGCACACCGTGCAAGGCCTTACGTAGGCGCTACAGCAAGTGGCGCAGGGCGGAGCCAACAGTGGAGTCGGTGATCTCCACAAGGGTTTTCGTAACATGAACCCACCAAGGTTCACGGGTTCGGCTGAAAGAAATTGAAAGAATTTTCTGTGTAATGCAATGCACGGACGAGGAAAAGGTTCTACTAGCCACATTCCACCTAGAGAGAGACGCTCGGTGTTGGTGGGAATCTTTAGAAGCAACATTGCCCGGTGACCATGTCACATGGGATGAGTTTGTTGAACATTACAACAACAAGTACTTCTCTGACCACATTCAGGAGAAGAAGGCCACATGATTTTCCGCACTGAAACAACAGACCCTGAAAGTAGCCGAGTATGAGGCCCAGTTCTCAAGACTGTCCAGGTATGCACCCCACTTGGTGTGTACCGAAAAGATGAAGGCTAGAAGGTTCCTTAACGGGCTTCGGCCCCAATATATTACCCAACTTGTGCCGATGGACATCCAAGTCTATTCAGAAATGGTTCGGCATGCCCAGCTGCTAGAAGACGCCACCGAATTATCTGAAAGTATTCGAGGAAGGGACAAGAAGGAACCTGTCACAAGCCAAGAAATTTTAAATCATCATTTAACAAGAAGAGGTTCTATAACGGAAGGGAATCCTCCAAAGAAAAGAAATTTCATAAGAATGACAAGCCATTCTCCACCACCACACCTTCTAAGGAGGTTTGCAAGTATTGTGACAAGGCCGGTCATAAGACCGAGGAATGCTGGAGGAAACTGGGAGCGTGTCTCCGATGTGGAAGCCGCGAACATCGAATTCCTAATTGCCCATTGATGAATTAGCAACCCACTAAAGATGAGAAGCGTCCGACAAAGAAACAAGGCCGTCTACAAGCTCTCCAAGAGGCGGAACCAACATAAGGTGGAATCGTAGAAGGTACACTAACTGTTTGTTCTAAGACTGCTCGAGTTTTATTTGATACAGGAGCAACTCATTCATTTGTTTCCAAGAAAATTACTGCTTCATTTTCTAAGAAACCTGAACTATTAGATTTGGTCATATCTACACCTCTTGGGAACGAGTCTGATATCACTCATCATTACCCAAACTGTAAGGTTATGGTAAAGGAAACAATCTACCTGTCAACCTGATATGCCTAGATATGAATGGGTATGATGTCATACTAGGTGCCGACTGGTTATCTACACACCAGGCTAGTGTGGATTGCCGAAATGGTAAGATCACTTTCGTGGATTACCCCGAGTTGGTTTACATTAGCCCTCGGAATAGATCACCTCTTATCTTAGCTCTCCGAGCTAGTAAATGCATAAGTAAAGGATGTATGGCTTTCATAACAATTGTGACTGCCGCGGAAGTCGATGAGTCTAAACTTGAAGACATCCGTGTAGTTTGAGATTTTTCTGACGTTTGTCCAGAAGAATTGCCTGGCCTACCCCCTAAAAGGGAAGTGTCATTTACAATTGACCTTGTCTCTGGCACTTGTCCTATTTCCAAGGCACCTTACGGAATGTCCCCCGCTGAGCTGAAGGAGCTAAAAGAGCAGATAATGGAATTATTAAACAAGGGTTTCATCAGGCCAAGTACTTCCCCGTGGGGAGCACCCGTGCTATTCGTCAAGAAAAAAGATGGTACGATGAGACTCTGCATCGATTATCGACAGTTGAACCACCTTACAATCAAGAACAAGTACCCGCTGTCGAGAATTGATGAACTGTTCGACCAAATATCCAGAGCTAAATACTTCTCCAAGATTGATCTCTGGTCTGGCTATCATCAACTAAGAATCAAGGAGGAAGATATTTATAAAACTGCATTCCGAAGCAGGTATGGGTATTATGAATTTACTATTATGTCTTTTGGACTAACGAATGCCCCTGTAGCCTTTATGCAGTTAATGAATAGCACCTTTCGGCCACATCTGGATCAATTCATTGTGGTCTTTATTGATGATATCTTGATTTATTCAAAGTCCGAAGAAGACCATGAAGAACATCTGAAGAAGGCATTGCAAATATTGAGGGAAAATAAATTATATGCCAAATTCAGCAAGTGCAAGTTCTGGCTCGAGGAAGTATCCTTCTTGGGCCATGTAGTCTCGAAGAAAGGAATTTCTGTCGATCCTGCAAAGGTCGAGGCCGTGAAGAATTGGGAATGACCAACAAATGCAATGGAAATTTGAAGTTTCTTGGGTCTAGCTGGTTACTACCGGCGATTCATCAAGGACTTCTTAAGGATTGTTGTTCCTCTCACTAGATTGACTCGCAAGGAAGTGCCTTATGAGTGGAGTGAAGACGGTGAGAAGAGTTTCCAAGCCTTGAAGGATCTCTTGACCATTGCTCCAGTCTTATCATTACCACTTGAAGGAGAGAAGTACTAGGTATATACCGATGTATTGATGCTAGATGGAAGAGTCATTGCATACTCTTCCCGGCAATTAAAGAAGCACGAAGAGAACTACCCAATGCATGATTTAGAGCTAGCCGCGGTGGTATTTGCTTTAAAGATATGGAGACACTACCTCTATAGAGAACAATTTATAGTGTACTCCAATCACAAAAGCCTCAAGTATCTATTTTCTCAGAAGGAGCTAAATATGCGGCAAATATCTCAAGGATTTCGACTTCACTATACAATCCCATCTTGGTAAGGATAACTCCGTAACAGATGCCCTCAGTCGGAAGTCGAGAGCAATTTTGGCCAGTTATATGATTCAGGAATGGAAGTTGCTGGAAAAATTCCTTAAACTCAATATAAGTGGAGATGAGAAGAACGGGTGTATTACTCTATCCCACATGAGTCTACATCCAGATTTGCTACCTGAAATTAAGAAACTACAAGAAGAAGATCCTGCACTAGTGAAGATAAGGAAGAAGCTGGATGAGAGACTCGATTTCAAGCTGACATCCAATGGTAGGTTTCTATTTCATGAAGGGACATGTGTACCCGACTGTCCCGAGTTGAAGAAGAAGGTTCTTGAAGAAGTTCATCGATCAAGATACATAATTCGCCCTGGAGCCATTAAGATGTACCAAGACTTGAAAGGGACTTTCTGGTGGACTAATATGAGAAGAGAGATAGCGGACTTCGTGTCTCGCTGTCTGACATGCCAACAAGTGAAGGCGGAACATCAGAAACTCGCTAAAAAATTACATCCGCTAGATATTCCCAAGTGGAAATGGGAGGACATCGGCATGGATTTTATCATGAGCTTGCCCAAGTCTAGGGGCGGACATGATGGAATTTGGGTAATCATCGACCGTTTAACTAAATCGGCCCATTTCTTGCCCATCAAGAGTCAATGGTCAGTTGATATTCTTGCTGCTTTGTATATCAAGGAGATGATTAGATTACATGGAGTCCCTGTGTCGACCATATCTGACCGAGACCCGTGCTTTACTTCCCATTTTTGGAAAAGTCTACAACATTCTCTAGGGACGAAACTCAACTTCAGCACTGCTTTCCATCCCCAGACAGATGGTCAGACTGAAAGGATAAATCAAGTTGTTGAAGATATGTTAAGGGCATGTATTATAGATTTCAGCGGAAGCAGGCATGACCACTTACCCCTGGCCGAATTTGCTTATAACAACAGCTATCGAGCCAGTATCCAAATGGCACCTTTCGAGGCACTTTATGGCAGGAGTTGCTGGGATGAAGTCAATAAAAGACAAATTCTAGGCCTAGATATAGTAAGAGATTCATTCGAGAAGATACACCTCATTCGAGAAAGGTGACGCGGGACGGCGTCGGGGGCAGGATCGACGGCACTCCGATATCACGAACATGACGGATAACTTGCTACCTCACGCAGCTCGGCCTCACGCCGGATGGTCTCACACCGGGCGACACTCAAATCTCACAAGGGAGAAAGGAGGGAAGGAAACACACAAGAGGGAAATACCTCTCACATAATGCAAACTTCTTTCAATTTCATCATATCTCGTAACACACCCTTAGCCTCCTATTTATAGGAGAGGCTATAACATGAATACCATCTAACTTCCACTAATTGGGTTTATACCCTAGCCTAACAAGATAAACCCACCAACCCACTAATGACTTTGTGGGTTTAGCAAAATTAAAATACAAATAACTTTGACCAGCCTTGCCTAATAAAACAAAAGTGAATACATGTAGTAAAACACGTATTTTACACACGTACAAATACTCAATACTCAAAGATATATAAATACACACAAGTATATCTACTCAGTATGCCGGGTATTCAATCGAGTCTCCGAGCCATAAGCTCGGTGCAGTCGGGGCGGTGCGGCGTCGGCTCCGAGTAGTGGGCCCGGTAGTGGACCCGGTGTCCCCACCAACCCTTCCGGGGCGGCTGGAACTCGACTCCGTCGAGTAAGGGGGGACACTGCTATGGTAGTGCTCCAGCAGATCTGGATCGAGGCACTGGAGATCCTCCTGGCTGATCCAGGAATCATCAGATGGTGGACAGTCCCGCCAGCGGACAAGGTAGCACTGGTACTCCCTGCTCCGTGTAGTGGTCACCTGCTCATCCAGTATCCTCTCAATATGCTCACGCGGTGCTCTTAAGGATGTGGGACGCACAGGGGTGGGCTCACTCTCAAGGGGAGGAGAAGGCTCGAAAGGGTCACTAGGAATCGCTGTGGGTTCTTTGTAGGCAACTAGGTCTGCCACATTAAAGGTCGAGCTAATCCCCTCTTCGGGAGGTAAATCCACAATATAGGCATTGGCGCCAATCTTCTGTAGGATTGGGAAGGGACCATCACTACAGACTTGTAACTTTTTAACGGTTCCCGAGGGGAGTCGTTCGGGCGGGGCCCGTACCATAACCAAGTCACCTTCTTGAGATTCATGGTGACACCTATGCGAATCTGCTAACTCATGCAGACTAATGACGTGATGTGTAAACTCTTCGGCTGACTTGGACAGTCTAGACTCGAGGGGAAGGTCGGGTAGGGTGGACCCAGGGGCAAGCTCAATAGCGTGTTGTACATCACGCATGGGAGGGAGTCGAGAAGGCAAGTCCTCGGGAACGATGCCTTGGGAGTCCTACAGTATGGCCGGGTCTTTAGTTGGGACTGAGACGCGAGACTCCTCGGGTGTGTTGGTGACGTCAACAGCCAAAATAGAGACACCCTCAGCAACCTCTATGTCTAGCTCACCGACATTCATGGAGTCAAGGCACCTAGCTAGGTCATGACTAACCTTAGGGGCCTCAGAAACGGGTGTGATAGATGCAGGAGAAGAGGGAAGGGGAGGTTTCCCTTCAGTGGGAGTTTGGGGATTCTCCTAAATTTTGGGAGTTCCAGTGGGGGTGGAGGTGGAACTCTTTCCTGGGTTCACCTTTGGGGGTGCCGGGTACAACTGAATCTTCCTCCCGTTGTGGGAGAAGGAACACTGATTGGACCGACCAAAGGTAGCGAGGTCTACATCATAGATCCATGGTCGTCCTAAGATGACGCTCTCGGCCTTCATAGGCATTACGTCACACAAGATTTATCCTTGGTAGGACTGGAATTGGATGGGAATGGCACATGTGGTGGTGACTGGGATAGAAGTGTGATTGACCCAAGCCACGTTGTATGGCTTTGGATGAGGTTGCGTAGGTAGACCTAAACGGGAGACAAAGTCTGAAAAGACAGCATTGATACAGCTCCCGTTGTCAAGGATTACCTTACAAGGATGAGAGTTGACCATGATGTAGGTTTGAAAGATAGAGGTTCGTCGCCAATCGTCCTCCTGGGGTGTTGAGATACAACGAACTACACCTAATCTTTTCTGGCCAGAACTCTCGATAATGTCTCCAACTTGCATGTACTCGACATGCGTGCCATCAAATATTACATCCATTTCCTCAAACTGGGCGATGAGGTCAGGATCGGCCATATATCTCTCTGATCCATGGGTGTTTGTAGAGTTGAAATGTGGTCTAGACGGTCTGATGAATTCCTACACCGACGTGGCATGCACGAGCTCGGACCTAGATGATGCAATCTTGGGACCGAAAATTAGCAAGGTGTGGACCCAGCTGATACGCAAAGGGTCAATTGGAAGGGATCGGTCAGAAAAGTTGTTCGCCCGTAGGTGAAGTAGTTGTGGAACTACCTCCTGACAATTAGGGTGCCCTAATGCGGTAGTCTAGGGCCTAAAGGATAGGCTCAAGCAAGCTCTCGCTTTCCGTCCACAGCGATGCACTCAGGAAACTGGCTACATGGATCGGGCTCTCGCTCACTTCGCGCGGCAATTGAAAAGATACTAAATGAGCAAGTTTGGAGCGCGTACCTAGCTGACTGAGAAGTCAAGCTCCGACCAGAGTCGAAGGCGAGCGGGGACGTGCGTGCCCGCACTACGTCGACTAAGCTTCACGGTTACACTGAATTCACTCCGCGCAAGGAGGATTTAATTATTACAAAACCGCTTTTAAAATTTCCCGCGTAGGGGAACAAATTAGTCCAATTTCTCCGCGCAGGGAGACTTACGGACACTCACACTCCGTGAACTACGGACTGTGTGTCGGCGACCGGGTGACTCGGGCACCTTGCAAGCCGCCGATTGTGGACTTGGGTGCCACAATTGATAAATTATAATATATATATATAAGATTATATATATATCTCAAATATATATATATTATATATATTTAGCTCCCTTTTTAATCAAATAATATATATAGATATATATATAATAATATATATTCCATATGAATATTATATATATTTAACACTTTTTTTTCAACCCTCTCTCTTTTCAAACTTTTACTCTTTTTTTCTTTTTCAAATCTTCACCTACTCTTTTGCATGAAACTCACGCGGTTGGTGAGTCAACCAAAGGAGGCAGACAACCAAAGTTGGTGGAAGTCAGCAGGTGTGGGCGGGCGCACAGGGGCGCACAGGGGGGCACACAGGGGAGCTCAGACGGGCGCACAGGAGCGCACAGGCGGGTGCACAGGCGTCGGGCGCACAGGGGAGCTCAGACGGGTGCACAGGAGCGCACAGGCGGGCGCATAGGCGCTGGGGAGACAGGCCGGCAGGGAGGGCGCAGACGGGTGGCAAAGCGGGCGCGGGCGGGCGCACGCTCGGGCGCGGGCGGGCGCACGCTCGGGCGGTTGCGGAGGTGGTGCGGTCGCCGGCACGGTACTGGCGCGCGGCGGCGAGCGGTGGCGGTAGCGGCACCGCTGGCGGTGGCTCGCGGGGGAAGAGCTGGTCGTTGCGGCCGCTCTTGTTTTTGAAATGTGGCATGGGCGACGAGGCCCAGCCACGCGAACAGGTAATTGTTTTCTTTCTTTTTTTTTCTATTCTCGCCGCTCCTCTGTATTCCCCTTTTTTTTGTTTTCTCTTCTCTATCTTACGCTGCACTGAACGGGAGAGAGAGAGAGTATAGAGAGAGAGAACTGAGAGAGACAGAGAGAGATTTACGGGAGAGAGAGATTAAGAGAGAGAGAAAGAGATTAACACGTGAGGGAAAAAAATTTCACTTTTTTTTATTATGCTTCTCTCAACTAATATCTTTTCTGCTACTCTTCTTTTTTTTCTTTTTTTTCACTTCTAACAATCTAGAGAGAGAAAGAGAGAGACGTCGGGGTCGAGGGAGGCGCCGTGTTGGGCTCTGATACCAAATCTGACGCAGGACGGCGTCGGGGGCAGGATCGACGGCACTCCGATATCACGAACAGGACGGATAACTTGCTATCTCACGCAGCTCGGCCTCACGCCGGATGGTCTCACACCGGGCGACACTCAAATCTCACAAGGGAGAAAGGAGGGAAGGAAACACACAAGAGGGAAATGCCTCTCACGTAATGCAAACTTCTTTCAATTTCATCATATCTCGTAACACACCCTTAGCCTCCTATTTATAGGAGAGGCTATAACATGAATACCATCTAACTTCCACTAATTGGGTTTATACCCTAGCCTAACAAGACAAACCCACCAACCCACTAATGACTTTGTGGGTTTAACAAAATTAAAATACAAATAACTTTGACCAGCCTTGCCTAATAAAACAAAAGTGAATACATGTAGTAAAACACGTATTTTACACACGTACAAATACTCAATACTCAAAGATATAGAAATACACACAAGTATATCTACTCAGTATGCCGTGTCTTTAATCGAGTCTCCGAGCCATAAGCTCGATGCAGTCGGGGTGGTGCGGCGTCGGCTCCGAGTAGTGGGCCCGGTAGTGGACCCGGTGTCCCCACCAAAAGGCTAAAGATAGCACAGTCCAGACATAAATCTTATGCTGACAACAGGAGAAGAGATCTAGAATTTCAAGTTGGAGACCACGTTTTTCTCAAGGTATCTCCCGGTTGAGGTGTTAGAAGGTTCGGTGTTAAGGGCAAGCTTACACCAAGGTTTCTTGGTCCATTTGAAGTGTTGGAAAGAGTAGGCGAGGTGGCTTACCGCATAACTTTGCCTCCATAACTATCATAAGTGCACAATGTATTCCATATTTCGATGTTGAAGAAGTATGTGCACGATCCTTTCCACGTCATTGACCACAATGACTTAGTGATACAGAAGGACCTTACCTACGAGTAAACGCCGATGAAGATCCTCAACTAAGAAGTCCGAGCTTTAAGGACAAAGACGATCCCTATGGTGAAAATCCAATGGAATCGATGCTTAGAACAAGAAGCTAGATGGGAAACTGAGGAGTCTATGAAGAGAAGATTTCCAGAGCTATTCTAGTCTGTGTGTACTTCACACTCTCCATATCTCCGTATATGCGGTTGAATTTGGGGACCGAATTCTTTTAAGTAGGAGAGGGTGTAGCACCACGATGGAAAAGATAGAGAAAATCCAACATTTTTTTAAACAAATAATTCTACATGAATGCTTTATGAAAAGAAATATACCTCATGAGGGTCACTATATAAATATACAAGGCCCAACATCACTTAAAGGCCACCTTACAGTCAACACATAGATGACGTATAGGGGTTTCCCCTCTTTCCATACCAGAGGAATGGGCGCCCCTTTACTAGGGCGCCATTACCCCAATTAGAGCCCCCATGCATGGGCGCTAATTCCCTTCCTGGGCCCCCAACCAACCCATTATTAATATGCTTAGACACTAGCACGTGAAGGGCTTTACCTTTTTCCCACATCACCAACTAAGCAACCACCCAACTATATATATATATATATATATATATATATATATATATATATATATATATATATATATATATATCTTAAAGACCTTAAAGATCAACACGTGAAGGGCTAGGGACTTTTCCAAAACACAGGAAATGGGCACCCCTATCTAGGGCGCCAAATCTTACAGACACACGGACCCCTCTTCTAGAAGGGTTCGAAGCACAAACAACATGTTTACGCTGGCAAAGGACCCATCTCGCTGGCAAGGGGCCCTTCTGTGGCAATAGGTGTCCATTCATGATAATTTATTCTCTTCCATCGAAGGTGGGATGGCATTCCTATCGTCCTCTTGCAGAAGAGAAGGTTATTTGTTATTTTTTCGTCTCCACTAGTAGAAGAGATATCTCATTTCTTCTCTTCACATGCAAGAGATGTGAAGGTATCCTCATCCTATGTACCACATCCTGCTGCTGGGAGCTTGGCTGCAGAGAACGTGGAGGGCAAGGATTCTTATTCTATTCTTCTATTATACCTGTTAACCGCACCAATAGGTAGGTGTTCTCAAGATCTGGCCTAACTAGTAGCTAAATAGGGTAACATAGCATGCATGCATAGAATTAGTGGGACTTATCTTCCATGTTATATAGCATATTACACGGCTTTACTGAGATCAAATATACAATGGCTTTATGGCCAAATATATAGTATGTTACACGGGTTTTAAGTAGATCAATTATAGCCTGTTATACCGATTTTATACATAGTCTGTTACACCACTTTTACGGATTTCGAATATATCCTGTTACACTAGTTTTACGGTCTTAAAATATAGCATGTTTAGGTCTAAGATATCATGTTTACTAAATACACAACATGTTTTACAAAATCCAAAATTTCAGCCATCAGGTAATGGGCGCCCATCACCTGGGCGCCATTTCCTGAATGGGCGCCCATTAATTGAAGACCCTCCAGACAGTCGCTAATTCATTTCTAGTAATTAACAAACACTATGTTTAGAAAATTAATATCTATGAAACTAAATCATAAAATTCTTGCATGAGTATGAATTTGTGATCCTAATATTTTTCTCTATCTATCCATGTCCTTATTTCTTGATTCCGAGAACTTTTGAAATCATGAATAGTAACTTGTGTCTCAAAATGTACCTGTCCGTGCATATATGAGCCTGAATAAAGGGTGCCCCTGTCTAGGGTGCCATTTAAAGAATTGAAGACCCTCTACAGAGTCGCCAATTAAATGGTGCCATTTCGTTAGGGCAAACAAAAAGAAAAAAAAATTTGAAAACTTGAATGGGCGCCCCTGTCTAGGGCGCCCATTATCCAAATAATGGCAGAACCTAGGACGCCAATTACTCAATAAAAGGTAGCCCCTTGGGAGCCAATTAAATGGTGGCATCCCTCTGGGCGCCATTTCCCTAAGCCTGATTTCTGGATTTTTTTCCAAACCTGTCTCATGATAGAATGGGCGCCCCTAGACACAGGCGCCAATTCCTTATATAAGGGCGCCCATTATCCAAATAATGGCAGAACCTAGGATGCCAATTACTCAATAAAAGGTAGCCCCCTGGGAGCCAATTAAATGGTGGCATCCCTCTGGGCGCCATTTCCCTAAGCCTGATTTCTGGATTTTTTTCCAAACCTGTCTCATGATAGAATGGGCGCCATTTCCCTAAGCCCATTCAAGTTTGAAAACTTGAATGGGCGCCCCTGTCTAGGGCGCCCATTATCCAAATAATGGCAGAACCTAGGATGCCAATTACTCAATAAAAGGTAGCCCCCTGGGAGCTAATTAAATGGTGGCATCCCTCTGGGCGCCATTTCCCTAAGCCTAATTTCTGGATTTTTTTCCAAACCTGTCTCATGATAGAATGGGCGCCCCTAGACACAGGCGCCAATTCCTTATATAAAGGCAGTAAGGAGGGTGCCATTTACACCCTGTTGATTTCCAGACTTTGCAAAGCCTGTCTAGGTTACAGAGTGGGCGCCCCTCTGTGAGGGCGGCAATTCTAAATACGGTGGCAGTTGCCAATTTTACCCAGATTCCCGGTATATCGTGCGTTTAATGTAGTTTACTCATAGTGCGTCTCTACTTAATGATATGACTTTGAACTCCATTCCATGAAAATCTACCTTATATATCCTACAATGGTTAAGCCTTGAAATTCTATATTCGCTATAAATGAGAGTGGATGTCGAACAATACATGACTCAATGCTGTGCATATAGGGCCCGGTCTGGTCCTGGGAGGAGCACCCAAAAGTACTTGTTCTCATGGGAGTTGATTGACCACGGTGTTTAAGAATTGCACCAAAGTACTTACTTGCTATACTTTAGACATTCCAATCATTCTGTCGTGACATGACTTGCTTGACTTGACTTGACTTGTGGCCCACAGAAGGGCAAAGTACTTGCTTGAATGAAATAGCCAATTCCAGTTACACGTACTTGATATTACATGTGCTTGATATTACTTGCTTGAACATGAATTTTTACTTTCTATGGAAAATATTGTGCAATAACTTGTTAGTGCCCTATTGACACTTGAAATCATGCAATATTCTATCTTACAGTTCCTGATATCTTTCTCATCTTTCTATACAGTTCTTGATTTCTCACTTTTCTAGCATTCATAGCTATACCTGCATTTCACATAACCTGTAATTTACTTAAAGATTACTCGAACTTGTGATGTAATTCCTACTGAACGATTCACTCATCTAGTTCAATCTAACAATTTTCAGGTAATTCGGATAGTGACAACCACATAAATGGGAATGAGACCGAGTGAAGAGTGCTAGAGTCACCGATCATTTACTATTAGCTAGTCACGTCTTTTGTTTCTTGAGTCCTTCCCTTGTACTTCAAAGTATGTCAATGAATCGATTAAAAATTTGTTAAGGCTTGTAGGCTAGTATTTGGGTTTGAATAATGAATGTCATGGACTAGAATTAACACCCTTTGGTTGTTTGATAATTGTCATCTTGGACTATCAGTATCATTTTAGAAATTTAATCTTAGTCATTATTTAGTCTTTTTCGCACTCTATCTTTGTCAAATATATATATATATATATATATATATATATATATATATATATATATATATATATATATATATATATATATATTGCTCTGATAGATTGGTTCTATTTAAGCTGGCCACGACCTCGGGTATCTTCCGCTGTCGGGGCGTGACATCTAGGCCGTGTTCCTCGGTCACGACCACGGAAGGCTGTGGACACCGAGTCAAGTGTATTCATTGATGCTGGGGTTGCATCGATGCAAGGAACTTCATTTTCTCTGACTTAGACGGAAGGTCTAAGCCTGTCACGCCCCAACGCGGAATATCGGGACGTACAGTTAGAAACTAGCTATAGATAATATTAATATGCTAAACTAAACAATCGTACAGGTGCTATGGAAAGAAGTACTTCTATTGATCAAGAAAGACTCCAAGTTTTATTACAATAACCATCAATGCTTAAACAAGATCAAACATAACTTCCAAACTGATTCTAATACAATAACTGACTCCAAAAGGTAAATAAAGTGCTAACACAACACTAAGGAGTAACTAATGTAAACAACTATGCCAACTCGGCAACTACTAACAGGTACACTCAAGGGTATCACTCCTGCCTCTCCCCATCGGTATGCGCATCATCACCTGAACAGCCTGGAAAGGGGGGAAACAACAACTATGAGCTGACGCTCAGTAGGAAATAACATGCAAGTTTACGTGATTAACAATTTAATTACATTTTCATATGCCATGCTAATAAAAGAAATAAATGACGATACAATGAAACAACGTAATAAAAGATCTTACAAGGTCAAGAAATATATGACGACAAGAATTAACAAGATATCAAGTACAAGAATGTACAACAGGAGATAGTAATAAAGAATTGGCCAACAAGCAAGTATTTAACATCATTTCAAGCACGATCAAGTAACAAGAGTAACAAGAGATTTTTATGTCATAGACGTCACACTAGTCATGCACTCGGTGCAATGCCTCACCATGTCATTACAAACTCCCATGGGCACAAGTACTTTTCGGACGCTCTCCCCAGGACCAGACCGGGACCTTATGATGCGTTGGCATTGATTTATTGGATCCAAGATCCCACGTTGTCTAGACATTCAGTCAAGTTAAATGGCCAATTTAATCAGAGGAATTACTGCCAGAAGTTTAAGATTTAAAGGACTAGCCTGTCCTTGGATTCAAGAGCACAAAACATGATAAAACTCATCTCCGAGAGATGTGCGGTCAAATAGAGGCCGCTCAAGGGTATATGCGGCTAATACATGGCCGCACATACGGGAACTGGACTGAAACTCAGCCCACGAGGTCAAGAACGAACGGCTGACAGTGGGCCGCTCTAAAGTATGAACGGTGTGTTCTGGGCCGCTCATGTCCAGAAGACATTAAGACCCATGAACAAGATATACGGTCCATACTGGGCCGTATTATTGATATGCGGTCATTATGGGGCCGCCTATGAGGATATGCGGTCCACTACTGGCCGCGCATGCCTCTCATAGTCCAATTCGATCCAAAAACTTAAACTAGCGGTTCGGTCACATAAAACGGTAGTTCTGGTGGTCATTAGGTTCTTAACAGGGATATAAAGAAATCCCGTGATGCTAAGTTCACCAGATGGAGTTTCCGGTGATCAGTTCAAGGTTAACCCAACTTAAAGGGGCTAATGGCTTACTAGAAGTCCGTAATTTGGTCAATGTTCTACTGGAATAGAATGGTTATCCAGCAACTAAAAGTTCATTATAAACCTAATTTTCTGGGCTTAACAGGAATGCATTCGTGTTGAAGGGGGCTTGCAGGGGGTTGAACTAAAACACTAATATCTCATGGAAACGGACTTGAAACAAGGGGCTTTTGGTACCGTTGGAAAGGTTATGAAAAATGCTATCTAACAGCAAAGTCAATTTTATAATTACTTGCTGAAATCACGATTTATAAAGACAAGAACACAAGAAACCCTAGTTTTGACATGCTATTACTAAATCGTAAAATTCGCACAATATACATAATGAAATTTGGGGCTTTATATATCAAAAGAAAGCTTACTCGATGCTGGTTCCAACCATATATGACATGCCATATGGGAATCAAGATTAATAACTTGAAATCATAACTTAACTCAAAAGAACACATTAAAGACCAAGTCTAGACATGCTCTTACTCCGATCAGAAACTCTCTAAACATGCTCAATAAAATTTAGGGCTTTCTACGCCAAATGAAAGCTAACATGCTACTGATTACAACCATATATGTTAATTAGAGTTTGGTCTGTTATAACCTACCTCAATCAAAGAGTGATTTAGAAGTTAGAACGAAGAACGCCCGTTTGACAACCCTTCACTATTTTCACGAGATCTCCCTCCACACCTAATAGAATTTGGGGCTTTTACTACCAATGGAAAGAGCTCTCTGAGAGGATCAAAATGGTATACTCATGTGCAGATTTTGGTCGAGGGTACCTACCTTAATCGAAGGAACAAAGAGGGCCAAAAAAAAACCCATGAACTCGGACACTCCTCCAATAAACGCTAGAGATCTCTCTAGATTGGAATCCTCTGCGACCACCACTGCTCCCAAATGAAAATGGACACATAGGGCTTTCTTTTAATAGCTTATACATGTTCTGGATCCTTCCAGAAAGGGAGAAATCGACCCTTGAAGTGGAGTGTTTGAACCGTCGCCGCCAATGTTGACCTAGCCTATGCGCGACCAAATACTCCCCATAAGTTAAAAATTTCGTGGCATTGTCAGAGGGGAAATGATCCTCTCTATAATACCTTTCATTTACCCCTGGAATCACCTCATTTGGTTGAGAAAGGAGCTCGAATTTGATGTTTTAAGGTGATGGTTACCATTGAGCACGAATTTGGTTAGGTAAGTGTGAAAATTTGACTAATCCCACTAATTCGGCCTAGTTAATGATTTTATTAGGCTTAGTCATAGAAGATAAAATTGTTAAACGCAATTGATTCTACAAGAATATGATTTTTATAGATTTTTATAAAATAGTCGAAATGTGACTTATTCTATTTATTAAAGAATTAATCTAATTAATTTTGAATTAATTCCCATAAGTTCAAATAAATTTAAATAATTTCTAATTAAATTCAAATAATTTGTAATTAAATTCAAATAAATTTCTAATTAATTTCTAAAAGAATTTGAGGTATTACACCCTCCCCCACTTAAAGAATTTGGTCCTCCAAATTCACTACACTTTAATACAGAGATAGGGAAAGACTAGCTCACCTAGAATAAGTCGGGATACCGCTTCCGCATAGTATCTTCAGACTCCCAAGTAGCTTCCTCAGCTCCACGCCGACTCCACTGAATTTTAACCATAGGTATGGAACGATTCCGGAGTTGCTGTTGCTTCTGATCCAGAATCTTGATAGGTCTTTCTTCATAGGTCAAATCTTCCTTCAATTCGAAATCCACATGCTGAATGATATGAGTGGGGTCGTACACATATTTCCGTAACATAGACACGTGGAAAATATTGTGTACACCAGAAAATTGAGGCGGTAATGCCAATCTGTAAGCAACCTTTCCCACTCTATCTAGAATCTCGAACGGACCAATATATCTCCTACTCAGTTTGCCATGAATGCCAAATCTTCGAATCCCTCTTGTAGGAGAGACTTTCAGAAATACATGCTCACGAACTTGAAATTCTAATGCTCTTCTCCTTGTGTCGGCATAACTCTTTTGTCTTGATTGAGCTACTTGTAACCGGTCTCGAATAATACGGATGTTCTGTGATGATTCTGAAATAAGATCCGGTCCAAGCCATTGCTTCTCACCTACCTCATCCCAACATAATGGGGAACGACAACTTCTTCCATACAATGCTTCAAAAGGAGCCATTTGAATGCTGGATTGGTAACTGTTGTTGTAGGTGAATTCAATCAAAGCCAAATGGTCATTCCAACTGCCTCCAAAATCGATCATGCAGGCTCTAAGCATATCTTCCACTATCTGGTTGGTTCTTTCAGTCTGTCCATCTGTCTGTGGATGAAAGGCAGTACTGAAATTCAGACGAGTACCCAAAGACTCTTGCAGTCCCTTCCAGAAATGTGAAGTAAATCTGGGATCTCTATCAGACACAATGCTGACTGGTATGCCATGGAGCCTTACCACTTCCTTCAAATACAAAGCAGCCAATACATCAACTGTCCATTTGGACTTAATGGGTAAGAAATGAGCTGACTTTGTTAATCGATCGACAATCACCCATATTGCATCAAGTCCACCACGAGTCCTAGGTAGACCCATAATGAAGTCCATGCCAATGCTTTCCCACTTCCATTGGAGTATGTCGAGTGGTTTCAACTTTCCTGCCGGTCTGAAATGCTCAGCCTTGACTTGCTGACAAACCAAGCATCTACTCACGAAGTCTGCAACTTCACTTTTCATATTCGGCCACCAAAAGGATCTCTTCAAATCCTTGAACATTTTAGTGCCTCCCGGATGAATGATGTATTTGGACCTATGAGCTTCTTCAAGAATCTTGTTCTTTATTCAAGCTTCATCAGGTACACAAGTTCTACCCTAGAATAACAATCTTCCATCGTCAGCCATCATGAAATCAAATCTGCTGCTCAAGCTTCCCTTGATCTCTACTAGTTCGGGATCATTATCTTGCAAAGATTTGATTTCCATCAACAATTCAGGCTTAAGTTGAATCTGTGCAATCATAACCTGATCATTATCAATATTCAGATCCAGACTAGCTAATTGTTCCAGTAGCTTCCACTCTTGTAACATGAGACTTGACAATTTAGCTATAGGCTTCCTGCTTAAGGCGTCCGCCATAACATTGCCTTTTCCAGGATGGTACTCAATCGAGAAGTCGAAGTCTTTCAAGTACTCCAACCATCTTCTTTGCCTCATATTGAGTTCCTTCTGAGAAAATAAATATTTCAGACTCTTATGATCTGAAAACACTGTGAATATTTCTCCATACAAGTAGTGCCTCCATATCTTCAAAGCAAACACCACTGCTGCTAGTTCCAAATCATGAACAGGATAATTCTCTTCATGCTTCCTCAACTGCCTAGAAGAATAGGCAATCACTTTCCCATGCTGCATGAGTACACAGCCTAACCCAATACCTGAAGCATCAGTGTATACAACAAAACCTCCTTCACCAGAAGGTAAAGCCAATACAGGTGTAGTAGTTAAACATTCCTTCAAAGTCTGAAAGCTTCGCTGGCAATCTTCGGACCAATCAAATTTGTTCTCCTTTCGGGTTAATCTTGTCATAGGTACCGCAATCTTCGAGAAATCTTGAATGAATCTTCTGTAGTAACCTGCCAGGCCTATGAAACTTCTAACTTCAGTCACACTGGTAGGCTGATCCCAATTCTTCACTGCCTCCACCTTCAAAGGATCAACAGAAATACCTTCTTTGGTGATGATATGTCCGAGAAAGGACACCTCTTGTAGCCAGAATTCACATTTACTGAACTTGGCATATAGCTGATGATCTCTCAATAGTTGCAATGCCATCTTCAGATGTTCAGCATGCTCCTCTTCATTCTTGGAATAAATCAGGATGTCATCAATGAATACCACGACCCATTGATCAAGATAGGGCCGAAATACATTGTTCATCAACTGCATGAAAGCTGCTGGTGCATTCGTTAGACCAAAAGGCATAACGACAAATTCAAAATGACCATACCTACTGCGAAAAGCTGTTTTATAGATATCCTCTTCCTTAATCCGCAACTGATGATATCCAGATCGAAGATCGATCTTAGAAAAATTCTGAGCTCCCGCTATCTGGTCAAATAATTCGTCAATCCTCGGCAATGGATATTTGTTCTTGACAGTCTACTGGTTCAATTGCCGATAATCGATGCACAATCTCATCGAACCATCTTTCTTCCGGACGAATAATATAGGGGCTCCCCAAGGGGAAGTACTTAGATGAATGAAACCCTTCTCGAGCAATTCCATCAACTGTTGCTTTAATTCTCTCAGTTTTACTGGAGACATGAGATAAGGAGCCTTGGAAATAGGAGATGTGCCAGGAATGAGATCAATAGAGAAGATTACTTCCCGCTCAGGCGGAAGTCCTGGTAGTTCCTCTGGAAAGACATCAGGAAAATCTCAGACAATAGAAATGTCCTTAATCTCTATCAGCTGCTCAGGGGTTGCACAGACAAAGGCTAGAAAAGCCTCGCATCCTCGTCTCATCAGTTTATCAGCTCGAAGAGCCGAGATAAGTGATACAGAGTTATGGTGCTTAACTCGCACAAAAGAAAGTCCAGGGTGCCTAGTAAAAGACACAGAGCTAGAACTGCAGTGAACACATGTCTCATATTTAGCTAACCAATCTGCTCCTAGGATTACATCATAATCCTTCATGTCCATGCAGACTAAATCGGCTAGAAAATTCTGTTCATCAATCATAACCTTACTAGAAGGATAGAAATACTGAATTGCCGATCTAGAACCAATAGGTGTTGATATTTCTAATGGAGAATTCATCAAAACAGGTTCCACAGCTAAAGACTTAGCAAATCTCCGAGAAATAAATGAATGTGTGGCACCAGTATCAAAAAGAACAAATGATGGCTTGTCAAGTATAATAAGAGTACCTTCGACGAGTCCACCATCCTCGGCGGTTCCTGCTTTATCTGCGTGCAAAGCTTGGAGCTTGCCTTGCAGCCTTTTGATGCCTTGTGGTTTTGCCGGGGTAGCTTGCTCCGATAAAAGAGGATAGTTAGGGATACGGTGCTCCTTACTTCCACATCGCAAACAGGCACCCAACTTGCGCCAGCACTCCTCCATCCTGTGACCAGGACGATCACAAAATATGCACACGCCCTTAAATGGAACAATAGGGCCAGGCTTCTTGTCTTCATGCTTCGGCATATTGCCCTTCCATGATCCAGAACCACTCCACGAACTAGGCCCACTAATAGGCCTCTTCTTGCCATACCCGGGTTTGATATTCTCGGAACCCGTAGGTTGTTCCTTCTTTGTGCCTTTTCCACGGATTCTCTCCGCCATTTCTAAAGTGTCTTTCAGGACTTGAGCTTTCCTCACCATCTCGGAATAAGTCAAAATTTCCATCTGTGCCAGTTGATTGATATAATGCAACCTCAGTCCATTAAGAAACCGCTTAGCCTTCATTTTCTCGGTGGATATTAAGTGAGTAGCATAACGAGAAAGCCGAGAAAACTGAGCTTCATATTCTGCCACAGATAAACTTCGCTGCTTCAAAGCCGCGAACTCCGTTGCCTTCTTCTCTTACACTCTATCAGAAAAATATTTGCCATTGAAGAACTCCTCAAACTCCTCCCATGTGACTTGCTGATCACCGAGAGTCGCCTTTACCGATTCCCACCAAGTCCTTGCATCACGTTCCAGTTGAAAGGTCGAGAGAAGGACACGTTCTTGATTGCTGCACTGCATTACTTCGAATATCCTTCCCATCTCATCTAGCCAGTGCTCAGCTTCATCAGGATCAGTCGAGCCACCAAATCTCGGGGGATTCATTCCCCGAAAGTTCCGATATAAATCACCAGTGCCATGGTGTGCAGCTCCTGCTTGAGCTACTTGTTGCAAAGCCTGAGTAAGGCCTTGAACCGTGCACTGCAAGTTCCTCCATTCCGCGCGTTCAGCTGCCATTGCAAAAGCCTACACGTGGAATAGATTACTTAGGTTCATTAAAAATAGATAATAACACGATTAAGATATGAACTTAACCCTAGTTTCTACCCAATCTTACCAGGTCAGGTCCTTAGACTTTAACAAGGTTATGGGTCCTTATATTGTAGGACATCACCTAGAATCCTAGAACTTAGGAAACCTAGAACTTTAGAACACCTAGGAATATTTAACCTAGGGCTCTGATACCACCTAAACTGTCACGCCCCAACGCGGAATATCGGGACGTACAGTTAGAAACTAGCTAGAGATAATATTAATATGCTAAACTAAACAATCGTACAGGTGCTATGGAAAGAAGTACTTCTATTGATCAAGAAAGACTCCAAGTTTTATTATAATAACCATCAATGCTTAAACACGATCAAACATAACTTCCAAACTGATTCTAATACAATAACTGACTCCAAAAGGTAAATAAAGTGCTAACACAACACTAAGGAGTAACTAATGTAAACAACTATGCCAACTCGGCATCTACTAACAGGTACACTCAAGGGTATCACTCCTGCCCCTCCCCATCGGTATGCGCATCATCACCTGAACAGCCAGGAAAGAGGGGAAACAACAACTATGAGCTGACGCTCAGTAGGAAATAATAGGCAAGTTTACGTGATTAACAATTTAATTACATTTTCATATACCATGCTAATAAAAGAAATAAATGACGATACAATGAAACAACGTAATAAAAGATCTTACAAGGTCAAGAAATATATGACGACAAAAATTGACAAGATATCAAGTATAAGAATTTACAACAGGAGATAGTAATAGAGAATTGGCCAACAAGCAAGTATTTAACATCATTTCAAGCACGATCAAGTAACAAGAGTAACAAGAGATTTTTATGTCATAGACGTCACACTAGTCATGCACTCGGTGCAATGCCTCACCATATCATTACAAACTCCCATGGGCACAAGTACTTTTCGGGCGCTCTCCCCAGGACCAGACCGGGCCCTTATGATGCGTTGGCATTGATTTATTCGAGACATTCAGTCAAGTTAAATGGCCAATTTAATCAGAGGAATTACGGCCAGAAGTTCAAGATTTAAAGGACTAGCCTATCCTTGGATTCAAGAGCACAAAACATGATAAAACTCATCTCCGAGAGATGTGCGGTCAAACAGAGGTCGCTCAAGGGTATATGCGGCTAATAAAGGGCCGCGCATACGGGAACTGGACTGAAACTCAGCCCACGAGGTCAAGAACGAACGGTTGACAGTGGGCCGCTCTAAAGTATGAACGGTGTGTTCTGGGCCGCTCATGTCCAGAAGACATTAAGACCCATGAACAAGATATACGGTCCATACTGGGCCGTATTACTGATATGCGGTCATTATGGGGCCGCCTATGAGGATATGCGGTCCACTACTGGTCGCGCATGCCTCTCATAGTCCAATTCGATCCAAAAACTTAAACTAGCGGTTCGGTCACGTAAAACGGTAGTTCTGGTTGTCATTAGGTTCTTAACAGGGATATAAAGAAATCCCGTGATGCTAAGTTCGCCGGATGGAGTTTCCGGTGATAAGTTCAAGGTTAACCCAATTTAAAGGGGCTAATTGCTTACTAGAAGTCCGTAATTTGGTCAACGTTCTACTGGAATAGAATGGTTATCCAGCAACTAAAAGTTCATTAAAAACCTAATTTTCCATGTTAATTTATCAAGGATTATCGTTTACATTAAGTCAAATTGCCAAAAAGATGATTCATGATGATAAAGAGAATGAACAAGATCGCGTAGGAATGAACAACATGCAATTTACAGAATTTTAGTTACAAAATTAACCACTTATCATGTGGGTTTCTAATTTACTAATTATCATTTATGACACTAAGATGAATCATTTAGAACTAGTATTAAGTCATTAACTATAGGGATAAACGGTTCGGAAAGAACCTTATATCTTCTAGGCTTAACAGGAATGCATTCGGGTTGAAGGGGGTTTGCAGGGGGTTAAACTAAAACACTAATATCTCATGGAAACAGACTTGAAATAAGGGGCTTTTGGTACCGTTGGAAAGGTTATGAAAAATGCTATCTAACAGCAAGGTCAATTTCATAATTACTTGTTGAAATCACGATTTATAAAGACAAGAACACTAGAAACCCTAGTTTTGACATGCTGTTACTAAATCGTAAAATTCGCACAATATACATAATGAAATTTATGGATTTATATATCAAAAGAAAGCTTACTCGATGCTGGTTCCAACCATATATGACATGCTATATGGGAATCAAGATTAATAACTCGAAATCATAACTTAACTCAAAAGAACACATTAAAGACCAAGTCTAGACATGCTCTTACTCCGATCAGAAACTCTCTAAACATGCTCAATAAAATTTAGGGCTTTCTACGCCAAATGAAAGCTAACATGCTGCTGATTACAACGATATATGTTAATTAGAGTTTGGTCTGTTATAACCTACCTCAATCGAAGAGAGATTTAGAAGTTAGAACGAAGAACACCCGTTTGACAGCCCTTCACTATTTCCATGAGATCTCCCTCCACACCTAATATAATTTGGGGCTTTTACTACCAATGGAAAGAGCTCTCTGAGAGGATCAAAATGGTATACTCATGTGTAGATTTTGTCTAGGGTACCTACCTTAATCGAAGGAACAAAGAGGGCCAAAGAAAAACCCACGAACTCGGACACTCCTCCAATAAACGTGAGAGATCTCTCTAGATTGGAATCCTCTGCGACCACCACTGCTCCCAAACGAAAATAGACACATAGGGATTTCTTTTAATAGCTTATACATGTTCTGGATCCTTCCAGGAAGGGAGAAATCGACCCTTGAAGTAGAGTGTTTGAACCACCGCCGCCAATGTTGACCTAGCCCATGCGCGACCAAATACTCCCCATAAGTTAAAAATTTATGGCATTGTGAGAGGGGAAATGATCCTCTCTATAATACCTTTCATTTTCCCCTGGAATCACCTCATTTGGTTGAGAAATGAGCTCGAATTTGATATTTTAAGGTGGTGGTTACTATTGAGCACGAATTTGGTTAGGTAAGTGTGAAAATTTGACTAATCTCACTGATTCGGCCTAGTTAATGATTTTATTAGGCTTAGTCATAGAAGATAAAATTGTTAAACACTATTGGTTCTACAAGAATATGATTTTTATGGATTTTTATAAAATAGTCGAAATGTGACTTATTCTATTTATTAAAGAATTAATATAATTAATTTCGAATTAATTCCCATAAGTTCAAATAAATTCAAATAATTTCTAATTAAATTCAAATTAATTTATAAAAGAATTTGGGGTATTACAAAGCCAGAGCCTTCGGCTAAGGCATCGAGCTGGCCGGATTCGTTGATGCTGGGACTACATCGGCGCGAGGGATTCAGGTTTCCTCTGACTTAGACGAAAGGTCTAGGTCAGAGCTTTCGGCGAGGTGCCACACAAAGTGTATTCGTCGATGCTAGGATGGCATCAACGCAAGGAATTCATGATTCTCCGCCTTAGACGTAAGGTCTAGGCCGGAGCCTTTGACTGAGTCACTGCGTTGAGGCTATTCATTGACACTGGGACTGCATCAACTCATGGAGTGTAGGTTTTCTCCTGACTCAGACGAAAGGTCTAGGTCGGAGCCTTCGGCTAAGGTGCCACACAAGTTGTATCTGCCAATGCTGGGATGGCATCAGTGCAAGGAATTCGGTCTTCTCCAACTTAGACGAAAGGTCTAGGTCAGAGCCCTCGGCTAAGGTGCCAAACGAGATGTATTCGCCGATGTTGGGATGGCATTAGGGCAAGGAATTTGATTTTCTCTGACTTAGACGAAAGGTCTAGGCCATAGCCTTTGGCTAAGGCTACCATGATAAGTGACTCGTTGATGCTAGGATTGCATCAACGCAAGGAATTTAGGGTTCTCCCCCTTTGACGTAAGGTCTAAGCTGGAGCCTTCGGCTAAGGTGCCGCATAAGTGGGTTCGTTGATGCTGGGATTGCATCAATGCAAAGAATTCAATTTTATTCAACGTAGACGATCGGTCTAGGCCGGAGCCTTCGGAGAAAATGCCGTGGTAAGTGAATTCGTCAATGTTGGGATCGCATTAATGCAAGGAGTTCGATTTTCTCCGACATAGACGAGAGGTCTTGGCCGGAGCCTTCGGCAAAAATGCCACACGATAAGTGTGGTGACTCACTTGAAGAGCGCCAAAATATAATCTTGTTCATTTTGGGATATTGGTTTCGGTTGATCACCAAACTGAGGGAGTGGCGCATGGTATAGCTTCAAGTGTTTCCCATTGAGGGGTGGGAACTAGACCTCCCCCCGGTGGTTGATGATGATGTAGGTGCCACCTTCATAAACCTTCTGAACCACGTAAGGCCCCGTCCAATTTGCATTCTGCTTGCCCTTGGGGTTCACCGCCATGACTTCTTTTTATTTGACCATAACCAAGTCCCCTTTCTTGAATTCTCGTTCTTTGACGAGCTTATCGAAGGCATGAGCCATACGAGCCTGATAGACCTGTATGCTCTACTGGGCTTTGAGCCACTGGCCTTCCAAATTGGGGAGCTCCTCCAATTTTCTTTCAACATTGGTTCGACCATCCTTGACCAATTTGTGTTGGATCGTGACCCGCAATAAGGGTATCTCCAGCTCTATCGGGATGACTGCTTACGAGCCATACGCCAAGGAGAATGGTGATCAACCTGTCGGGGTATTGTACATAGTGCGGTATGCCCACAGTGTTTCGTACATTCTATCTTCCCAATCCTTCTTGCTAGAGCTGACTATCTTCGCAAGAAGTGTGCATAAGGTTTTCTTGAAAGCTTCTGCTAACCCATTTGCTTGTGGGTTGTACGGAGTGGACGTCCTCCAATCAATCTTGAATTTTTTGGCCAATATGTAGACCATCTGATTCTGGAAGTGGCTTCCATTGTCGAAGACAATTCAATCGGGCACGCCGAATCAAAATATTATATTTTGATGGACAAATCTAACCACGATCTCTCCCGTCACTTCTCTTAGAGCCCCGGCCTTCGCCCAGTGAGAGAAATAATCTGTGGCTGCTAAGATGTATCTGCATCCTGATGAAGACGCGGGCAGTAGGCCAATAATGTCGGTGCCCCATTGAGCAAAGGGCAAACTGTGTGCTATTGGGTGAAGTTGTATCAGGGGTCTCCTCGGTACCGTCGCATGCTTGCAACAGTCATGGAACATAGTTGGCCAGTAGTACCCCGATTTCTTGATTTCAATTTTCATTTTTGGCTCGGCCTGATGGGCACCGATAGATCCAACGTGAACTTCCCTCATGACCGTCCAAGCTTCCTCCATCGACAATCATCAGAGGAGCACCTTTCTTTTGGCATCCGCCATGATCTGGAACAAAGTTCCATTTCTGACTTCATACAAGTCTTTCATTCTGATCAGTCTGATCTTTTCTTCCCTTGCTTAGGCAATTCTTGGTATTTAAACCATCTTATCAGGGGTTCTCTCCAATCAGGAGGGCTAGTTGCTTCGGTCGTTGCAGCTTCATATTCTTCGTCACCCGGTTTCTCTATCACGTTGGGAACCTGGTGCCTGTTTATCACTGTTATATTTAGGGATTCCTCTAGTGGGACTGCCAATGAGCTCGCCATTTTTTCCAGCACATCTACTTGTACATTCTGACTTCGACAAACATGGCCTATTTCGATGAAGTAAAATCGCTCCATGAGCTTCTTCGCCTTAACGCGGTAAGGCATCAATTCGGGTTTTCGGACATCAAACTGTCCCTATATCTGCTTAAAAATCAGCATCAAATTGTCGAATGCCTGCAGCATTTGAATCTCTATATGGAGGGCTATCTGAAGGCCAATGATCAGGGCTTCATATTCTACTTCATTATTCGTGCACGGCTTGTTGATTGAGCACGAGGTATGCAACACTTCTCCTTCTGGGGATTTGAGGAAGATACATGTTCTGGCTCTTATCCTTGCATGCCCCTGTTGGGATACTTCGGTTCTGGATGCCCCGCCGAAATACAACTTCCAGATAGCTTGACGGACTTGATCCACTTCGAGTGTTTCATCCTCCGGAAGCTCCGTGATTAAGGGAGAATCTTCAGGCACTGGATGCGCTGCGATGAAATCCACTATCGCCTGGCCTTTGATGGCCTTCTGTGGCACATTTGTGACATCAAATTCCATCAGAATGACGGCCCATTTTCCTAGTCACCATTTCAGTGACGGCTGGGACAAGAGATACTTGACCAGATCGGCCCTTGATATCAATCGTATTTCATGCGAGAGCATGTAATGCCTCAGCTTCTTGACTATGAAGACCAAGGCGAGGCAAACTCTCTCGATCGGGGTGCATCTCCCTTCAGCCCCAACCAATCTTCGACTGAGGTAATAAAGCGCCTACTCTTTCCCTTCATCGTTATTCTGGGCTAGCATTGCCCCAGGCGAATATTCGATGGTGGCTATGTATAGGATCAATGGCCGCCCCTTGACTGGTGCCCCCAACACTGGCGGGGTCTTCAAGTATTCTTTCAGTTCATCCAAGGCCTTCTGGCAGTCTTCATTCCAGCAGAACGGCGCATCTTTCATCATTAACTTGTGAAATGGGTGACATCGCCCGAACAAGTTGGACATAAACCTACAGATGTAGGCTAATCGGCCCTGCAACGATTAGAGTTTGGTCAAATTCTTTGGAGGCTGGAACTCTGGATAGCCTTTATCTTGGAGGGGTCGATTTCAATTCCCCGATTTCAGACGATGAAGCCCAGAAATTTCTCACTGGAGACGTCGAAGGCGCACTTCATTGGGTTCATCTTCAGCTCATACTGCCAGAGCCTTTGAAATATAATTTTGAGGTCACTCAGGTGATTCTCTTTCTTCCTGGTCTTGACGACCAAATTGTCAATGTAGCTCTCAACTTTATCATAAAACAATTCATCAAATATATTCGTCATCACCCTTTGATAAGTGGCGCTGACATTTTTAGGCCAAAAGGCATCCTTTTATAGTGGAATATCCCCTTGGGTGATCGGAAAGCCGTATGAATTCTATCATGCTCTGCTATCCATAACTGGTTGTATCCGGATGATCCATCCATGAATGATAATGCTTCGTGGCCAGTGGTGGCATTTATCATGACTTCAGTGATGGGCACTGGAAAGTCGTCCTTCGGGCACGCCTTGTTAAGGTCCCGGAAGTCCACGCATATCCAGATCTGGCCATTCTTCTTCTTGACGGGCACAATTTTGGCCATCCAGGTAGTGTATTGGTTTTTTGCTATGAAGTTGACCTCCACAAGCTTGTCGACCTCCTTGCAAATCTGGCTTATCAGTTCCGGCCTCATCTGCCGAGGTGATTGCTTCACCGGTTCGACCTTGTGATCAATAGTCAGTACATGCTGGGTAACTTCAGGGCTAAGGCCTAGCATCTCTTTGTAGTTCCAAGCGAAGCAATCTCGAACTCTTGGAGCAGTTGCACATATCGTTCTCTCTCATCTGAGCAAAGGAGAGCGCTGAGGAAGATCAGCCTAGGCTCGTCCTCCATGTCGAGGTTCACCTCGATGAATTCATCGACGGTGGCCTGGCCACCATCTTCTATTTCTGGGGGAGCCGCCTGCAAATCGATGAAGCCTTCATCATCTCATTCGGCTTCGAGGACATCACAAATATCTTCTTGGTTCACCTGGCCTTGGGATGGGGCACTGCTGGATTCTTCTTCCAGTTCTCGAATCGACACCAGTGCCGATGGCGTATTCTTCAGGTTGTTCGGGTGCTGACCCATAGATAAGTCACCCCTGGGGGTGGTTTGGAGTTCTCCAACTTCTTGCCCCTGCGGGGCGTTATCAGAGGTCATGGTGACCTCCACTTCGCTGTGTTCCCAGCATTTGTAGGGGAGATCGGCGCTCGGCCCTTCATGTATCATTATCTATGGCTTCGGGGTATCTCCTAGCATAGAGTGTTGCAAGACTTCTTCACCATCCTCCCGATATTCATCATAGACGGCTTCTTCGGGGCCCTCGCCCCTGGAGGTGGTGCAGGAGACCACGTTTACATCATGGCATCTTTGATCGGCCGAGCTCGTGGTCTCCATGTTCAAGGGAGTGGTACTATACTCCTCCCCTTTTGTTGTTTTCCGCACGAGCAACTGCTTCATAGTTGGAGGCTGGGTTTGCTCGTTCTCAGATGTGCCTTCGGGGGCCCGATAATGGATCGAGACCATGTGGACTCCCATTTCATGAGTTCTTGCCTCATGTGGGCATGGTGTGTTTGTTTCATATTTCCCCATCCGCAGTTTGCCCCTCCTGATCAGGTCCTGGGCGAGATCTTTGAACACGTAACAATCCTCGATGGGGTGCCCCAACACCCGATGATAGGGGCAGAAACAAGGATCATTAGCTTTTTTGGCATCCTTCGGCCTCTTGGGTTCTGACAAAATGATCTTGCCATAGTGACAAGCCCATTCGAAAATCATCCGAGTTTTATCCCTCGGGAAAGAGTAAGGCTTCTACATTCTCTCCAGCAATGAGGGGTTTTTTCCCGCCGGCTGATTGGTTAAAGGACCGGTTGCTTCTTTTGCCTTCCTCAAGTGTTCGTAGACACTAGAGTTAATGCTTGGACATTGACTCTCATGTTCTGTCGCAGCAACAGCCGGCTATTTCCTTGACAGTAGGGCTTCAATATGGGCCACCACTATACTGAGGTGATCGAAGGATTGGAACTTCATGCCCTCCATCCTCCGGGATATTTCTTCTTCCAGGGTCCACCTGCAAACCTCGATGGCGAATTCGGGGTGTAGAGGGGGCTCGCATCTTCCGTGGTGCTCCTGCCACCTCTTAATGTAATCCATGGCGGGTTCATCATTTTTCTACCTTTGGCTATATACTTCTACCGTGGTTACAGGGTGACGATCCGGGCTCGCAAAGCCATGCGGCTGGAGGAGAATGCCCCAAGTTAGATCAAACAAGAGTCTAGTTTGAAGTCCCGTGATCAATGACACCCAAGAGGGGGGTGAATTAGGTGATTCAATATTTTAAGAAACTTTGACCCGATTTAAGAGGATATGGCAAAACATCAACTAAGAAGTTCAGATCTGTTAAATTATAAATTAGATCTATCAAAATCTATCGCCACGATAGTTCTTCGGCACTAGGCAGAGGTATGAATCCGAAAATCCTGCTCACACAAGGTGTTATCGTCCTGACAAGATTGGCCTTGTCAATTCAAACCCACCTTTCGATATACAAAAGATCTATTACTGAAATGATCAATTATGCTAGATCTAAAGGATCAAACGCGGAAGAATAATAAACATAAACGATCACACAGAATGGGGGTAGAAGAAATGGATCAAATCACACAGCTCAAACCACAAGGCACAAGGAATTTTAAGGTCGTTCGGATGCAACAACGGCAACCTACGTCCACCCCTCACCAAAACCCGGTGAGGCTTCACTGCTGGAAAACCAACACGGGGATAAATCCCCAACATAGAGTCAAGCTCCAACACACACACACAGGACGATGCCTGCACACACACTCAGGGACACGCCCCAACACACACACGGAGACGGAGTCTCCAACACGATCCAACGACCGGATCAACAACAGACACACATACTGCAACAGACACAACACTCTACACATACGAACACCCAGATCTGGATAGATCCACACACACACGCAGATCTAAAGAGATCCACACACACACATGGATCTGAATAGATCCACACACAGATACAAACACGGGGATGAACCCCAGAGCGCGCTGCTCAGAACGTAGCTCACAAATGCACAGGCTGCAAGTTGCATCAAACTAAACACACTCGGATGTGCACACTGCACAATCCGACCACACACTTGATGTTCACAGAATTAGAAGAAAATACACACTTGAAGCTCAAAGCAATTTAGAAGAAGAAACAGAAATAAAAACTTCAGATCTAGGCTCCCCCTTAGTGAATGATGCAGATCTTGGGCTGATGTTGCTTCTCCACTTGGTTTCCACTTGATTGGCTTCAAAATGATCTTCAAATGCTTAGATGTTGATGAAGAGTGGCTGGACGGAGTAATGTTCACACAGTGCTTTCGACAACCCTCTTTCTTCCTTGATAGCCTTCCTTTGATCCCTTTGAGCAATTAGGGTTTCTTTGCCCAAGAGTTGTTTTTATAAGACCTAGGATGGTCAAGGGACAAGTCAGGAACCACATCCACGATTTTAGGCAAGTTGGGAGACTTTAAGATCAAAAAGTCCAAGATAGGGGCTTTAAGATCAAAAAGTATGCAGACAGTGTCCAACATTCTTACCAGGTCTTCCTTAGTGCGTCCCATGTGTTTGTCGTCAGTCATAGGAAGTCGATAGGTTTTGTCTCTCCGTCTATCCTCATTCCAAGAGTCCATGAGTCTGTCCAGTATCATGTGTCTAACCCAGTCGAGTCATTTTCTGCGCATATTAGGAGTTGCATAGAAGTCGACTAAAAAGCTAGCAATGCACGCTATAAAGAGTTGGCCGATGCACAAGGCACCACCGTGAGTTCTGAGAGGATGAATATGCCATGATCAGGGTTAGATCTGAACGATTTCCCTCTGGAGCCGTGAAGAAAATTGTAAGCTCGCAGTGCCAGTCCCTTTCGAGTGTTGAGGCGAGTCGGGTCCAATGCGTACGTTGTAGACTTGCCAGAAGATTATGGGTTCAACTCCACTTTCACTATCTGAGTTCTAGTCACTTATAGGGACCCAGCAGTGATTTTCAGTGAGCATTTAGGCCGTCTCCACCCCTTGTGAGTGACCCCACCCCTGAGTGTCCACCACCAGCCTCATTCCAACAGCAACGTGAGCAAATAGAACATATACTGGATGAGCAGGTGACGATTACTAGGAGTGGAGCGCACAAGCGCTACCTGGTACGGTGGAGGGGATGACCCGCATCCGATGACACTTGGATCACCCGGGCAGAGTTACAAAGGATAGATCCAAATCTGTTGGATCGATACCAGAGCGACCCGGACCCCTACTCGACGGGGTCGAGCTTCTCCCACCCGAGGAGAATTGGTGCAGACACCAGAGCCAGAGATCGGCTCAATTTAGCAAGCCGCCGGTACCGGACACGCAGCATGACTCGAGCGACGCCGACATCCTTGTGGCTGGGGGACAGTCTTGAGTCTCCACTTGAGTTTTGATATTAGTATTTATTTGGAGTGTATTTGGTGTGTCTTTATATGTATTTACTTGGAGTGTATTTGGTGTGTATTTATATTTTTTGGGTTTAATTTGGGTCCAAGGGATTTAACTTGGGTATTTAATTTGGGTCCAAGGGAGATGGTCCAAGGGAAAATAAAGACCAAGTTGCTTTTGTTGACTAGGAGAGAGGGGCGCCCCCTTCTTTGTCCCCTTGTGGTGAATTTAAAATTCCCACATTCTCCCTTCCCCATTATGCCTCTTTCTCTCCCTTTAACCAAGGGTATCTAGGGTCTTTTGTCCTAGGTCTAGGGTTTAATATATAATTTCTCTTGTATTAATTTAGGAGAGAGAAAGAAATCAATTGAAGCAAAATTTGGCCAAGGCTTTCTTCTTCCTCCTCTAGCAGCTGCGATGGTTGCTCAATCTAGGGTGTGAAGCCATCTCTTTGAGAGTGATTCTCACTTCTATCTCTTCCTCTGGATGCGACTTCTAGCCATCGCCGCCACCACCTCCATTCGTGCCTCCATCGAGCCGCCACGGGCCTTTCTCCAGCTTGTTGTCCAGATCTACGACCTGTAGAACAGAACGTGAAAGAGGAGGTTAGATCTCCAGATCTGAAAGTCTAATCGAGCTGAGATGTTGATGGTTTCTTCCCCACGTCCTCCCCTACTCCCAGTTTAATTTTCACGCCGATCAGCCTCCTTTTGAGTCCCTTCCCACTGCCGTCTTTCCACCCCTCACAGTCTACCTGTGTGCAGATCTGTGAGACAGTAGTCTGAAGAACCATTTTTCCCACCCCCCAAACCACCTCAGATCGCCACCAAATTTGGTGTTCAAAGTCCTCACTTCCCCCTATCTCACCCATAAAATCTCCAAGACCCAGATCTACCAATTTCCCTTTTGTCAAACCCCTTAATTAGGCAGATCATAGTTTGTCCTGTAATCTGAGCCAGAACCAATACAGGGATGCAGAGTTTCTCATGGTAAATCCAACCATTGGATAGTCTCCAAATCTGTATGAGTTGAAGCCCTTCCAGATCGCGCAGGTTTCGTCACAATCCGACACCGGATCAGGGCGTGGTGACTGTTTTCGTCGGATCGCGCAACTCTGTCCTGTGACAGGCCAGCAAGAGTAGTCCCCGTTTAAATCTTTGAGAAGTACACCGATTCAGATCCAGTGACCACCGTTTCTGGGGATTGACCAGGGACGCCCCACCATCATCCCAGTCGATCGCCGCCATCAGAAGATCTAGGAGAACCCCATTCCAACGGTCACCATCGCTTGATATCCTGCCAACCGGAATCCGCTGATCCGGACCACCAGCCCACATCCGCCCCGGGAACCCCGCCGACGTGCTGCCCATCAACTCGAGATCAGTGCTCCCAGGTCCATCATGTAGCCTATTACCTCCCTGTGTGGAGTGGGCCGTAGATTTAATTATGTAATTATTGATTATTCATTTTACCGGGAGTTACGGGTCTTGACCAGGACGTCTTCCCCATGGCCCGAGTGTGGAGGTACGCACACCACCCTCTTTGTTGCATTGCTTATTTCATATATGTTCTCTATGTCGCTGCTTGTGAGCATGTTAGGTTCCTGGCTCGACCTAGTTTAGTCACCGCTACGAGAGTGACTGCGTGACTCGTCCCGTGACTCGATCCGAGCACGAGTGAGAGTATTGACCACCCGAGACTCAGTGTCGATTTCTCAACCGCGTAGATCGACTTGTTTCCCTCACTTGGGACAATCGTGAGCTAGTACTTCTAGTTGGGGGCATGTTGGCTTCTTCTGGAACTCTTTAGGTGCCGAGTTGTTCATGTCGTCGCTGGTCACGTCGTCCTTTTAGTCGCGTCATCTCCTAGAGTCCCAGGTTCGCATCAAATCGGTGTCAAGTCTCATGTTGTCCCGCATCACTTCACCGCACGGGCGCTCTGGCTTCGGGCTTTTGGGATTCGAGCTTTCAAGCATCCAACCGGAGAAGAAGGCTAAACTTCCCCCACGGGGGGCTTTATATAGGGGCTGGGTCCCTGTTCGAAGTAGGAGGCATCGAGGCTTTCTCCTCTTCTTCTTCTTCTTTCTCTTTCCCTTCTGCCATCACGCTGCTGTCGTTGCGTCATCCATGCTGCCATATAGTGTGTTGTCGCCCACCGCCGCTGTTGACGTCATCGTCATCGTAGTTGTGGCAGCCCCAGCTGCTGCCACAGTGTGACAATGAGAGCGGTGAGGAGTGGGCGAGTCTCCCCAACGTGCATGCGCAGGGATGGGCGAGCCATCGGCCGTCTAGTGAAAACAAGGGAGCCGGAGGATCTACAGTGACAATGACGGTGAAATGACAACCATCACGTCTGCCACCAATTGTTTGAATCGCGTCCACGTAAATGGACGCTCATTCTTCAGATTTTAAATAATCCAAAAAAAAATTAATATTGCTAGGAATTGGCGTCCAAAGGAAGGCCGCCATTTAACGAATCCGCGTCTTCATCAAAGGTGCCATTTCTTCTGATTAAAGAATTCAAGATATTGAACAATTCCAAAAATTGGTGCCTCTTCAAAAGGGCGCCACTTGAAGAATTCGCGCCTTTGGTAGAGGTGCCATTTCCCCTAAGTTGACCCTTTGGGATGCTGTGTCGACTTCACAGAATTGGCGTCCATACAGGAGGAGCCAAATGATGAATTGGCGTCAACTGTGTGGGGGGCGCCAATTCTTTGAACTCATCGCCAGGAATTGGCGTCTCCCCAAGAGGCGCCAATTAAAGAATTGGCGCTGACTGTCCAGGGAAAATCGACAGTAACACTTATCGAAAACCCTAGACCTCTACATCTGGAAACACCTAAAAACTACACGCAAAACCACGTCTCACAGATGAGAAACCAAAACTCACGGTGACTGGAGCACTCCGTCACTAGCAACGATTGGATGCGTCCCAAACGCCTTACACCACTTCCACAGCGCTCACGCCTGTCCACCTCTCCCAGAGAGTGAGGTGGGGTCGCGACAACACAAGAACTAGCTGGGGTCACGCTCATCAGCGCGGGTCCACTGCCCCAACCACGTGTGCACACACAGACCATCCCCTCAAGGTCGGGTCATCTAGCTGGTTTATCCCTCAGCTGGACTTTAGCTACCAAGGTGATGGGCCCTATGATAACCAGCCTAAAAACCGTCTCTCCCTCAAGTACATCTCTCAACTACGCAGTTGGAATGTGTCAACACTCAGTAAGTAACGCTCTCGGCTCAACCGGTACGTGCCCGACACTCAGGAAGCTGAGGCTATTGGAGTACCACTCCAGAAGAAGGCCCACCCACGCACCAGTAAAACCATGTAGCTCTCCACCTGCGTAACACCCTGTTCAATTAATAAAGGTTAAATTCAAATTTAAAATGAGGGAGATGAATTATATGAAATCGATCGTGGTGTGACCTATCGAAAGTGTTAAAATAACTATATTCTGAATTAATTTATCATTTAATGACTTCAATAATCTTCCGTAGGTAAATGACACTATAATAATTAATTATTTTTAAAGTGGTCAAAGTATATAAATAAGAAGGAATAATTATTTTTCTACAAGGATAATTTAATATTTTGAAGTACAATCATTTTTATGGCAATGTGATATTAAATTAGATTTAATTGAATTCCACTCTTAGGCCTAATTTTGACCAATTTATAAAAATATGGAAAAATCATATTCCTGTAGAAGACGGAATGCTTAACAAACTTGTTAACTAGGCCGAGCCCAAAATAAAATTGGATTAAGCCTGAATCAACGGTTTTCTGGAAAAACACGGAGTTTTGGGCAGAACGAGCTTAATTGATCAAATTCGAACTCAAATCGAGCCCAATTAAGCCCAATCAAGACCCAATCGATAGGCCCAGGAAGGAGTTCCATTTCCCCTCTAATTCCTCGCGTAAACCCTAACCCTAGCCGTCGAATTTTGAAGATAAGCTCGTTGAATTCTCAAATGCGAGCATCGCGCGGAGGACTCTTCCCTTCGATCCCCTAGCCCACACACGACTCCTCCTTCGACCCTAGCTCTATAAATTGATGCCCAACACTCCCAAGTATCCCATTTGGCCATAGCAGCCGCCGATGAGCGCGATCGAGAGCGTGGGACGGCGAGAAAAGTGTGGGTTTACGTTAGGGTTCTAGCGGCATCTTGATGGGAATCAACACCGGGCACTAACTTTTATTTTTGTATTTGTGTCCTTTAGTTTACTTTTATATTCTTGGGAAAACACATGTGCAATTGTAAGGCTTTATAAGCCACTTTGTCATTCCTTAGGATTCTTTGGGTTTTTGTGCAAAAGTCCTGTGGGACCATCAACGGGCCCCCATACCCTTTTCCATTGGTCAACCTAAGCCCTAGGGGTCCATGTTGGACTAGTCAAAGGTCCAAGGTGGGCTTCTACATGGTTTGACATTCAAAGGGGACAAATGGACTAAAAAGTCCAAGATGCCTTCCTTCCTTTCAAAGGAGTGTCCCCTCCATATGTAATTTATTTATTTTGGGTTTTTGACCACATGGGGGAAGAAAATGACCTCTCTCCCACGAAATTCCCATCCCCCCACCCCTTTGCATTCTCTATATAAGCCTATGTATAGTTTCATTAGATGAATTAATGAGGAATTAAGTATTTTTGCCAAGAGCAAGCCCAAGGGGCACCCCTTGTGTCTCTCCTCTCCCCCTTGCAGCAGTGATTGCTACCCATTCTAGGGTGTGAATCCCTCATCTTGGTGTGACTCCAAGATCTCCAACCTCTGCTGGATGCGACTTCCGGCCGCCGCCTTCTGTTCGTGCCACCATCGCGCCGCCACCGCCATCACCGGAGTTCTTTCTCTATCACGATAGAACCTCTTCTCCAAAATTTTATCTTTTGTTATTGTTGTCTGTTTGAGCCCTAATTTTGAGGGTTTGTTCTGTCCATCTCCACTAACCTCCAGTTAAAATTTCGTGTCATTTGGAGTCCATTTGATAATTTTCCCATATTTTTGTTTGTCCTCTCAGTAATCTACCCTTTTGCAAATCTACGGGATAGAGTCTCGTTGTTGCAATTTCCCCACCCACTTAGAAACTTTTAGAAAATCCAAACAAATTCCCTAGTGTTCCTCACGTATACCCCCTTCCATCATTATTTTCGTTGAGTCAAAAAAAATCATTTAGCCCTCGGTCAAAGGTCTGTTTTAGGCAGATCCATCTATGCCCTGTGTGTCTGTCAGTCCGGGTCAGAAAAAAAAGGTAGTTTGCAGTCATTTTTATTTTTAATCCGTTATGTGGATGGAGCCACCAAAAATATATGTTGTAGATCTCTGAGTCCTCTATTCATCGGTACCTCTTGTGCATCAATCCGACATCGGATCTGGTCGTAGGAATTCTTTTTGTGAAGGTGTGCAGAGCATATCCGAATTCAGCCAGCACAACTCAGTCCGGGAGAAAATTCTGTAATAAATATCAAAGATCAACTTCAGCGACCGCCCCTTCAGAGAGTCGATCAGGGACATCCCGCCATCGTCCCAGCCAAGCGGCACCTCTGGAAGATCTCAGGAAGGCGACGTTCCTTTCGAAATCGCGCCTTGCTATCTAGCGAGTCAACACCGAGTTGGAATAGTACCGAGTTGGCGTAGGACTGAGTCGGACCAGCAGGCCGAGTTCGTGCCGTACGCACCTCCAGTTTGCTGCCCGTCAACCCAGTGTCGGTCCTCTCGGGCCCCACTTGTAGCCCTTTACCTCCCTGCGTGGAGTGGGCAATAAAATTCACGGTTGTAATTAACTTTTTACTGTTGTTATCGGGAGTTACCGTAACTGGCCGGGAACGTCTTCCCCACGCCCGAAGCGTGGAGGTAAATTCGCTGCCCTCCTCGTAGGTATTGCTTTACTCGTATTACTTTGTATATGCCGCTGCATGTGATAGGTTTCTAGCTTGTTATTCTATTATCACCGCTGTGAGAGAGCGAGAGTGAGTGTACCGTCCCGTGACTCGATCCGAGTTAATGCGGAAAGGCTGATACCCAAGACTCACGGCCGGTTTCTCAACCGTGCCCGGTCCCACGTCTTCCCTTGCATAGGGACGATCGCGAGCTAGAGTCCTAGGTCGCGTGTCCGTCCCGCGTCAATTTGGTATCAGAGCGAATGTTGAGTCTAAGGTAGTCTTTGTGTCTAAGTCTGCAAAAGAAAAAAAAAGTGTCTAAGTCTAAGTGTCACATTTGCATACCATTAATCGGTATATCAAAAGGTGTTGTCCGAATGTTAGGCTACGCCTATCGGGAAGGCCGCACACTTGCGCGAGTGATCTTCGGATTGATTAACTCCGCCATGTACCGAGTCTTGGTTTACGTCTAGGGTCCTTAGTGTGCATTAGTTAGTGCATTCCAACTTGCATTGTCGTCGTGTCTAGTGTCTTGTCTCCGTGTGTCGGCATGTCCGCCTTGTAATTCCCCATTCCCAATGGAATCTCGGTCGCCCAGGTGATCTGACCATTGGCCCACCCATGGGTTGGGCAACCATCCTCTCCACTTCTGTAGGCTCGAAGCCTCGGATTTTTATGGCCCCAACGACCCGGGCGATTACCTACGTTAGGAAGCCGCCATGGAAAAATACTTCGCTTGCTATCCCATGTCCGAGGCCGGACAATTCTATTTTTCCAAGGATAGGCTTCATGACCGGGCTGCCGAAAAATAGAGAACCATCGAAGGCTTAAGACAGGTTACGAGGCAATGGCCCCTCGAATCATGGTGGGACATGACGAGAGAACTTAGGAAGGTCTACGTTCCCCAACCGGTCCCCTCCAACCAGTCCCACCCAGTCACCTCCAGCCAACCCCGCCAAATCATCTCCAAACAAGTGGGTCACACCTCCAGTCGACCCCACACCCTCACCTCCAACCAAGTGGGATATAGTCGGAGGCAAGAAGCCCCACCGGTAGCCGAGCCTAGGCCCACCCCCAGGCCGAGAGATGAGGAGCGAGTCCACCCCGAGGCCCCTACTCCAACCCGCACCTTAGATGAAATCAAGAAAATGCTTTCAGATTGGTTGGATACGATGGAAAGGACACGTGCTCCTTCACCACCCACGAGAGCTCCAATGCCACCACCATCTACTTCCGATCTTTATTCGGAACCATCGCATTTGGAGCCACTTCATTCCGAGCCACCCGTGTTTCTAACGGGTACATTTTTTATAGCCGAGCCGCTTCTTAGTTGGCTCAAGGATGGCTTGGTCCCGCCTCCTTATCCATCAATGGACCCCACCCTACCATTAGTGCCGGTCAACTCATTCCATACCACATTCCAGTCTAGTCACTATGTTGACACCTTGAATGACCTTATTGTGGGATTAGACTCACAATGGAAGTTGACACACTCATTGGCCCGAGGCTTCGACCAACCCGCTAGTCTTAGCTTCACCCATCCGGCCTTAGGGTCCATTACCTCCGTGTGCACCGTGGGTTGTGTCACCACAGAGATTCTCTTATTCCTCCCTATGTCGGTCGAGCCTGACTTCATACCCTTTTGCCCGAGGGAGGAATCTTATTTTCTACACATGACCGTCGTCCCACCGATCATAATGTATGACGGTGATTATGAATTTTAAACTTGGGACCATGTCATGTTGGAACCCATCTCTCGGGATCATACATTCTTTGACCCTTTTGACCCCTTCACTAGTGAATCTTTCGAGCTATCATCTTCACTCCACTTTTTCCACGGAGTTCACTATCACACCTTTTCCACTCGGGCCAAACAACCTCCACATAGCAATAGGTCCGAACCATCATTTGGGGATAATGAAGACTTTGGTTCCCCCAGCCCACCTAAACCATCTGAACCTCCCGGACTTCCCACATCCAAGCCCAATGTCTATGAGTGGTGCATCGTAGGATGTCTAGGATTTCCCCATGGCGTTAACCTCCGGTTACGTCAAATGCATGCATGGCACATATTCGGGTGTCCTGGTCCACCATCGCCTATGCGTTGGTCGGACTAAAATTAGGTTTGTTTAGGGTCATGTGTGAGTCTTTGTTTCGTCTGGTTTGTTTGTCGAGTGCATTGTGTGTCTGTGCATACATCAAGTCGAGTCGGTCCTTTGTACGCTCGCGTTGTCAGTCCCTTTCGAGTGCGAGACTTGTCGGACTTTGGGATCGATTCTACCTCACATATCGGATCTAGTCACATAAAGGGACCCAGCGGTGATTCCTAGTGAGTCTTCGAGCTGCCTTCCCCTCTTTTGAGAGTGACCCCACCCCGGAGTGTCCACCTCTAGCCGAATACCCATAGCAGCGTGTGCATATCGAATCTATACGGGATGAGCAAGTGTCGATTACTTGGAGTGGAGCGTACTCCGCGCTTCCAGGTTCGATGACGGATCCGCCGGAGCTACTCGAGCAGCCGCACCCCTACTCGACGGGGTCGAGTTCTTCCCACCCGGGGAGAATTGATGGGAATCAACAGTTGGCACTAACTTTTATTTTTGTATTTGTGTCCTTTAGTTTACCTTTATATTCTTGGGAAAACACATGTGCAATTGTAAGGCTTTATAAGCCACTTTGTCATTCCTTAGGATTCTTTGAGTTTTTGTGCAAAAGTCCAGTGGGACCATCAAAGGGCCCCCATACCCTTTTCCATTGGTCCACTTAAGCCCTAGGGGTCCATGTGGGTCTAGTCAAAGGTCCAAGGTGGGCTTTTAGATGGTTTGACATTCAAAGGGGACAAATGGACTAAAAAGTCCAAGATGCCTTCCTTCCTTTCAAAGGAGTGTCCCCTCCATATGTAATTTATTTATTTTCGATTTTTGACCACATGGGGGAAGAAAATGGTCTCTCTCCCACGAAATTCCCATCCCCCACCCCTTTGCATTCTCTATATAAGCCTATGTATAGTGTCATTATAAGAATTAATGAAGAATTAAGCATTTTCGCTAAGAGCAAGCCCAAGGGGCACCCCTTGTGTCTCTCCTCTCCCCCTTGCAGCAGTGATTGCTGCCCATTCTAGGGTGTGAAGCCCTCTTCTTGGTGTGACTCCAAGATCTCCAACCTCTGCTGGATGCGACTTCGGGCCGCCCCCTTCTGTTCGTGCCGCCATCGCGCCGCCACCGCCATCGCCGGAGTTCTATCTCTATCAGGATAGAACCTCTTCTCCAAAATTTTATCTTTTGTTCTTGCTGTCTGTTTGAGCCCTAATTTTGTGGGTTTGTTCTGTCCATCTCCACTAACCTCCAGTTAAAATTTCGTGTCATTTGGAGTCCATTTGATAATTTTCCCATATTTTTGTTTGTCCTCTCAGTAATCTGCCCTTTTGTAGATCTACGGGACAGAGTCTCATTGTTGCAATTTTCCTACCCACTTAGAAACTTTTAGAAAATCTAAAAAAAATCCCTAGTATTCCTCACGTATACCCCCTTCCACCATTATTTTCGTTGAGTCAAAAAAAATCATTTAGCCCTCGGTCAAAGGTCTGTTTCAGGCAGATCCATCTCTACCCTGTGTGTCTGTCAGTCCGGGTCAGAAAAAAAAAGGTAGTTTGCAGTCTTTTTTATTTTTAATCCATTCTGTGAATGGATCCACCAAAAATAAATGTTATAGATCTCTAAGTCCTCTATCCATCGGTATCTCTTGTGCATCAATCCGACATCGGATCTGGTCGTAGGAATTCTTTTCGTGAAGGTGTGTAGAGCATATCCGAATTCAGCCAGCACAACTCAGTCCGGGAGAAAATTCAGTAATAAATATCAAAGGTCAACTTCAGCGACCGCCCCTTCAGAGAGTCGATCAGGGACATCCCACCATCGTCCCAGCCAAGCGGCGCCTCCGTAAGATCTCAGGAAGGCGACATTCCTTTGGAAATCGCACCTTGCTGTCTAGCGAGTCAGTATCGAGTTGGAATAGTACCGACTCAGCGCAGGATCGAGTCGGACCAGCAGGCCGAGTTCGTGCCATACGCACCTCCAGTTTGCTACCCGTCAACCCAGGGTCGGTCCTCCCGGGCCCCACTTGTAGCCCTTTACCTCCCTGCGTGGAGTGGGTAATAAAATTCACGGTTGTAATTAACTTTTTACTGTTGTTACCGGGAGTTACCGTAACTGGCTGGGAACGTCTTCCCCACGCCCGGAGCGTGGAGGTAAATTCGTTGCCCTCCTCGTATGCATTGCTTTACTCGTATTACTTAGTATATGCCGCGGGATGTGATAGGTTTCTAGCTTGTTATTCTATTATCACCGCCGCTAGAGAGTGAGATTGAGTGTGCCGTCCCGTGACTTGATCCGAGTTAACGCGGAAAGGCCGATACCCAAGACTCACGGCCAGTTTCTCAACCGTGCCCGGTCCCACGTCTTCCTTCTCATAGGGATGATCGCGAGCTAGAGTCCCAGGTCGCGTGTCCGTCCCGCATCTCATCTTCTTCCTTTCTCGCATTAAAAGGTAGGTTTCTCTCAGGTCAAATTTTAATTAAATTATGCTAGTTTGCTCGTCTTTATATCCTATTTCCAATGATACTAAATTGCCCAATTTATATTTAGTATAGCGATCATGATTAGGTTTTTAATCAAGGCATGTCGAGTTAAGGTTTCGGCAGCGTTCCTTTCTTTTTAGATTGATCTGAGGCCAGATTCTTGCAGGCTAAACTTTAATCAAATATATTTATGTTGTGCGACTTTTCGTGCTCTTTCCATTCATAGTAAATTGCCCAATTTTCGTGATGTGTACCGAAAGTTATGTCAAGTTTTCCTAAAGTCAGTCATGGGTCATCGGAGCTCGGATCCAAACGCGGCCCACAAGAGGCCGCTATTTGGCAGATACCGCCTTCTGGTGCCCGTTTTAAATTTTGAAAGTCTTGTTTTGAACGCATCAATGGCCTCAACACATCCTTTTATATGCGTCCTTCCATCTTGACGCCTTCATTAGACGTAAATTAATTTATTTTAATATTATTTGACATTAATTAGTGAACACGTCCAGACCCTCAGATGCCTTCTTTTAGACGCGTATGTCATCTTGGACGCCTTCATTCTTTATTTTCAAATATATATATGTATATATATATACAAAAATTTTATAGTCGCGGTCTTTTGCGGACCGCTTTAGCCTGATAGCAGCTCCTGCGAAATCGCGTTCGTACCCTGTTCCAGCAAAAATCTCAGTTTGTCATCCGGCATGCTATGCTCTGTGTGCACTATTATACAGCATGTTCTTAGGGTTGTTTAGGTCAAATAACACACTATTAATTAGGACATATGAAATAATTCATCTAAGTTTAGTTATCTTCATATTGATTCCTCCATGAATGTCATCTTCTCATCATCTCATGTTTGGGAAAAATAGTAGATTAATCTGGAAATTTTTGAATGGTTCTGCTAGTAACATGATTCTTATGGCTCATTACTTCATCCTTGTGGATCTTTACTTGCTAGAATTGATTGAAGGTCATGCCACTCCGGTGGTGGTGACTTACCATTTCACTCCCATTTTTCACGTTTCGCACACTTAATTCTTGTGGTAGTTGGGACTCTTAACCGGATATTCCTTCCGTCAGACTAGAACCACTATCACGAGACCTCCATGAGACTCGGCGAGCCTGGGATTCCCACTAGGACGCCTAGCAAGTTGTACCACCAAATCTTGAACCCACTGGAAGTTTACTTTGGGTGGAACAAGGCTCTGTCCAAGTTCTGTCAAATTTCTACCCGATTTATGGACGCAGCTCTGCCGTGACCGCTTCTCTATAGTAGCGATCGTTACTCAACTGCGTTATCTTGAACTTGTGTGACCGGCTTTAGAGGCGTCCTGGGTCTCAGACACCTTCATTTAAAGACGTCAGCCATGCCTGACGCGTCCTTTCTTGGACCCGACTCAATCTAGTCGGCTTCGGCCCAACCCACATGGCCGCGGTTCTCCTAACACCGCCTCTTCCTAGTAGCGGTTTGATCTTGATCGCGTCTTCATTCATTGTTCCGAAAATTCTGATTTTTTGTGGTTTTTTTATGTTAAACCTATATAGCCTCTTCAGGCTAGTGTACTTCAAGATTATGAGCTTTTATTGGGTCTACTTGTGAATTTTATCCATTCCATATCCTTCTTAAAGTCATTTTTGTTAAATGACTTTTCCTCTTGATTAATAATTTTATTATTTAGAAATCTCAAGAAATCTCTATTCCTACACGTATCACCTTAATTACATAACTTGACCTTGGAACTCTTGGCCATTAAACATATTGTGGTTGTCTAGATTTCGTGAGATCTCTGATCCAACCCTCAATGTCAACGCACCATAGGGGCCCGGTCTGGTCCTGGGGAGAGAGCCCGAAAAGTTCTAGTGCCCATGGGAGTTTTAATGACATGGGGAGGCATTGCCCCGAAGTACTAGTTAGCATATGAGTCTATGACAATCCACATTCTCGTGAAACTTTGATATACATGCGTGAGTTGCGAGAAAGTACTTGCTTGTCGTGACTTGACTTGATAAAATGGCCATTCACATGAAAGTTCTAGTTACTCGCTCTTGATATCTCGACTTGCATTATCTCAATTCCATTTAATTGTCAATTTCTTCTATTCATACTGTTTACTTAGTCCGCTTTATTTGTGTTTTACACATCGTTCATTCATATTCATGAAATGGTTAATTACTTAAATTCTGCCTGGTGATAGAGTGTAAATCCTACTGAACTTCTCGCTCACTCCCTACTTCAACATTTTTCAGGTAATTCAATGATCGACGTGTATGAAATTGGGAACGGGCCAGTGTGATAAAGTGAACTTGGAGCTTAGAGACCGGAGTCGTCTTTTCTTTATTTGCTTAAGTCTAGATAGTGTAGTGAGTCGTGTTCATTTCTCATTTTCTTTGTTTTACTTTTTTGAGTCCATTTTTGTAAGTCGAGTCCAATTGAAATTTAAAATTTTGATATCAATAAAATTATTAATTCTGATAAAATATGGCCTCTTCGTGTGTTGGTTATATTGCTCTGATTGACATGACTATTTCGCTGCTACATTCCGAGCATGTCTTCCGCTGTTATCGGTTCGGGGTGTGACAGAAGTGGTATCAGAACCTAGGTTGTTTAAGTCTTAGGTTCTTATTCATAAGCATATGTTACCCTAAGTAATAGGTCGTATAATCCACGTCGTCCCTTCGTGTCACCTGGTGAGATTTGGTGGTGTCTCGGGTTAAGTAATAAAACATGTACAAGACTACGGTAGTGCGACGCATAAGGGTTATAAGATTATTAAGTTTATGATTATTTTGTAGTAATCTAAGCCTCTTTTGAAATGTAAGCGAGGGGGTCTGCGAGTAAGTCAAGGCCCGATTTTATTAGAGGGTGACGAGCCTATCGTAAAGAATTTAGTAGTAATAAGAAGAAAAAGAATAACCTGTCGCAAAAGAAGTGTTTTTACTATCATAAACTTGGTCATGAAGCCGAGGAGTGCTAGAGGAATCGTGGAGCGTGTCTACGATGCGAAAGTAAGGACCATAGAATGGTTAGTTGCCCTAAACTACTCCCGCAAACTAAAATTAAAGATGGATCAGAACCGGTTTTGAAGGAGCCCCAACCTGTTATCGAAGAAGAAATTATAGGAGGTATTGTATCCCACAACCTTAACCATAGATAGTTTCTTTTCATTCCACTAGATTTATAAATTAACATGTTATTTTGAATAATTATCGATAAGGGCAATCTTAGATAAATTATTCGAAAAAAATGATCAGTGAATTTGGGGATCAAATTCCTTAAAGTGGGGGAGAGCGTAACACCTCGGTCAATAAATAAAGGTTAAATTCAAATTTAAAATGAGGGAAACGAATTACCTATCGAAAGTGTTAAAATAACTATAGTCCGAATTAATTTATCATTTAATGACTTCAATAATCTTCCGTAGCTAAATGACACTATAATAATTAATTATTTTGAAAGTGGTCGAAGTATATAAATAAGAATGATTAATTATTTTTCTACAAGGATAATTTAATATTTTGAAGTACAATCATTTTTATGGCAATATGATAATAAATGAGATTTAATTGAATTCCACTCTTAGGCCCAATTTTGTCTAATTTATTAAAATATGGAAAAATTATATTCTTGTATAAGATGGAATGCTTAACAAACTTGTTAACTAGGCCGAGCCCAAAATAAAATTGGATTAAGCCCGAATCAATAGTTTTCAGGTAAAACTCGGAGTTTTGGGAAGAACGAGCTTAATCGATCAAATTCGAACTCAAATTGAGCCCAATTAAGCCCAATCCAGACCCAATCGATAGGCCCAGGTAGGAGGTCCATTTCCCCTCTAATTCCCGGCGTAAACGCTAACCCTAGCTGTCGAATTTTAAAGATAAGCCCGTTGAATTCTCAAACACGAGCATCGCGTGGAGGACTCTTCCATTCGATCCCCTATCCCACACATGACTCCTCCTTCGACCCTAGCTCTATAAATTGATGCCTAACACTCCCAAGTATCCCATTTGGCCGTAGCAGCCACCGGTGAGAGCGATTTAGAGCGTGGGACGGCGAGGAAAGCATGGGTTTGCATTAGGGTTCCAGCGGCATCATCTCCCTTTCTCGCATTAAAAGGTAGGTTTCTCTCAGACCAAATTCTAATTAAATTATGCTAGTTTGTTTGTCTTTGTGTCCTCTTTCCAATGATACTAAATTGCCCAATTTTTATTTAGTATAGCGATCATGATTAGGTTTTTAATCAAGGCATGTCGAGTTAGGGTTCCGGTAGCGTTCCTTTCTTTTTAGATTGATCTAAGGCCAGATTCTTGCAGGCTAAACTTTAATCAAATATATCTATGTTGTGCGGGTTTTCGTGCTCTTTCCATTGATAGTAAAATGCCCAATTTTCATGATGTGTACCAAAAGTTATGTCAAGTTTTCCTATGGTCTCTCATGGGTCGTCGGGGCTCAGATCCAAATGCAGCTCACCAGAGACCGCTATTTGGCAGATGCGGCTGCCCGACTGACCGCCTTTTGGTGCCCGTTTTAAAATTTGAAAGTTTGGTTTTGAACACGTCAATGGCCTCGACACGTCCTTTTATATGCGTCCTTCCATCTTGACGCCTTCATTAGATGTAAATTAGTTTATTTTAATATTATTCGATGTTAATTAGCGAACACGTCCAGACCCTGGGACGCCTTCCTTTAGACGCATTTGTCATCTTGGACGCCTTCATTCTTTGTTTTCAAAAAAATATATAAATACAAAATTTTTATAGCCGCGGTCTTCTGTGGATCGCTTTAGCCTGATATCGGCTCCTGCGAAATCACGTTCGTACGCTGTTCCAGCTAAAATCTCAGTTTGTCTTCGGACGTGTTATTCTCTCTGTGATGGTCCCGGGTAGGTGAGCGGACAAGAAGGGGGGTTGAATTGTCCCCTACTAAAACTGGCAAATTAGAACTTTCTTAGCGGAATTAACAAGTTTGATGAGATTGAAGAAATAAACTTAACAAAGTAATTTAAGTTCACTCAATCTCTCCGATCTAACACGATCAACTAAATGGAGTAAGCAAGGAACACACAATCACATAATGCAAACCATAAGACACAAGGGTTTTTAAGGTGGTTCGAGACAACGACGGGCTCCCTACGTCCACCCCTTACCAAACCGGTAAGGATCCACTCGCTGGATAAACCAGCACGGGGAAGAGTCCCTAAGACGGAGCAAGGCTCCAACACACATGGGGATAAATCCCCAACACGGAGGTGACGCTCCAACAACACACAGGACGACGCCTGCACACACACACGGGGACGCCCCCCAACACACACACGCAGAGTAAACCCTACAAGCACGGGGTACAACCCCAAACACACACGAAGACGGAGTCTCCAACACGATCTGATGACCTGATCACAAACACATACACACACACACGCTGCAACACACGCAGCACCGGAAACACACGACCGTATACAAATGGTCACACACACAATATTTCTAGTTCAGAAAATTAACACAGATATTCAAACATGCTCAACCCTAAATATAAATCATGAAACACATCACAAAGAACAAATGGAAGATGTGGAAACGATCCGCCTTTGTTTTCCAAGGCTGAATGATGATGTTCTTTGATGCTCGAGTCGGAGGTAAGCCGGATGCCACCGATTTGAACGTCAACGCATTCCTCTCTTCAATCCGATTTACTTTCTCTTCATGCACGATCACCAAATCCTCCTAGATGTAGATCAAATCTCATCCACAATAGCCTCTCCTTCCTTTCTCCTTTCCTTCACCAGCAAGATGGAAAAACAATGAACACTTAGGGTTATGACTTATGAAATTTGTAGCTCTCATATGCATACACATAGGAGGCATCAAAAGACTAGTATATCCATTCTAGAAACCTTCAAAAGGACCCCCAATAGGTCTCCCACCAACCCAAGGGTAAAGGGGTATGAGTTAGGCACAAGTTGACTTGGTTTAGATGGGTTTCGGAAACATGTTTATGGGTTTTCGCCGCTGTCGGTCGCCCTACACGGGTTGGGCGGTCGACCAAAATTTTACAGTCCGGAAAATCTCCTCTCTGGGAATTTCGATCGACCGAACCCCCAGGGACAGTCGACCAAAATTTGGGAAATTCCCAGATTTCCATATTTCAAACCATGCCCCCCTTAGCAGCCCATTCAGAGTATGAGGCTTCAAACTCCTTTGTTCATTGAAGGTTTATACAAGGTGTTTAACTTGTAAAATCATAAGAAAAATGATTAGAACTTTAGCTCAATAATCAATATGAAAAACGTATAAAATGCATACATGAAAGCCCATGTTCAAGGTGCATACGAACAATTGGAAAGCATGATCATCCTAAACTTAGAATCAAGTTCATATATCAATTCCTTTATGCAATGTGATAACATCATGAACCGTATCCTGCCAAGATTCACAATGGCCGTTTCATTTTTATTCTAGGCCACAAGGACCACAATAAGAACATCCATGAACATATACATGAGTAAAGGCTATCATAAAGAGTTTTATATGAAAAGCTTAACCAAGACTCACTATCATGACATTCAACACCTCTTGAGAAATATGCATGGGATGCATTCATGAACAATACAAAAGACCCATGAAACTTCATTCCATAAAGACCATTCTCCACAAGTTCCTCGTACCAAAACAAGGTTCGAATCAATATGCAGCTTTGCACTATAAGACCAAATTTCCACGAGTTCAAAGCACATATAAGATCAATAGATCAACACACAAATATCCCACTGTATAGGTAACAAAAACAAGATCATCGCAATTCTTGAGCATGGTTCTTTTCTTACTTTAAAGTAACACCTTTCAATCTTCCCTTTCAAAGCCAAAGGATTAGCATGCTTCATGCACACAAATACCCATTCCATCAAGGTTCAAGTAAATGGATTGAGCACATTTCAATCTTAAAAACCTCATGTGGAAAAACAAGAAATTACTCAATCAAGATGATGAAAAAAACCTTTTGATGAAATGCATGAAACATGGAAGGAGTCAACGTAAAGTAATAAGAGAGTTAACTCCCTTTGTGAGGAAGAACTTCATTGATGGACTCCTTTGAGTTCCAAGCATGAACTATGGATTTTGTTCCTGCAAGCCAAGATAAACATAGCGTGAGTTCTTTAAACAATAATCATTTATATGACTTCCAAGTGAGAATCTTGAAGTCATCTGTTAACTCATCAACCAAGATGCATACATGTTGCTCAATGAAACACACACAGGCATGCTAATGACACACATCACCACAAGCACAATCATTTTGTTATCATTAAAACCAAACATCAAGCATCAAGTAGGAGATATAACAATCTCCCACAACAATCTCCCCCTCTTTGATGATGACAAAACAATTTGTGAGAGTACACAACCAACGTGCATTGAGCACACAACCAACATTCTTCTGCCCCTTGAGCACACAACCAACATGCATTGAGTACATAACTAACATTCTTCTCCCCCTTTTTATCATCTACAAAAAGACACGTGGTTATTTGACATGGTATGGACATGTTAGGGCGGAAGAGATGATACTAATTGTGATACCAATTGTTATACCAATTGTTGGTAATTGGTGGCCTCAAGAATATGTGTAACGACCCAGAGTTCAGGATACCGATATACCGATAACATCGATACACCGATACCAAGAATTGGGGAAGCCACCCAAGAGGCTGATGAGGCCCCTGAAGGGTTAGTAGAAAAGTGCTGAGGGGTATGCATAACGAATTGGAATTTGGAACGCGCAATTTACAATTAAGTAAAGAAGTTAATACAAGTGCGGAAGCAATTCAAAATAACTAGAGCGATACTCATATACTAGTCCAGAGAAACAAGAATACTAGTCCAAAAATAGGTACAACTACACGGGGCATACCCCGGCAAAGGTACAACAAGCCACAAAAGGCGCCTCGACTAAAGCTGGCGGCTAACACGGTCTCCGAACCGACTCATAAGGCACCGGGAGACGACGGGCGCGGCTTACCTGAAAGGAGAAAGGGTGAGTCACAGCCAGACTCAGTAGGGGTCACGCGGATCCCTACCTCGCACTAAACAAGCATACATGCATAAATAAAGCAAGTAGAGCATGCATTTCAATAAGCTAACAGGCAATGGCATGAAATAACTACTTAAGTAAAGCTGTAAACTCTAATTAAGCAAGTGTATCAGCTAAAACATGCCACAGCTAACTAAATGCAAGCGATTAAAGCTAAAACTACCAAATAGAATAAGTCTTAACTAATCCAAATAACAAGGAAGGACAACCACTGGAGCAGAAACCAGAAGCGTCCACTAACGACTTACACTGCGTCTCAAGCACTCGCAGTCGACGAAGCGACAAGCTAAGCGCGCAAACAGTACCAAACCAAGTGACCAGTCGGAGTGGCACCCGTCGGTGTCAGTCCACAGTCTCCGACCACGTGTGCACACACTGACTCTAGCCTAAGCCAGGCCCTCTAGCTAGTTTTCCCCCTTGGTAGGACGCTACCATTGGCTGGGAGCCCACAGAACTAGCTTACAAACCGTGCATGGGAAACATACCCCTCCGCCATCCTCAAGCGGGTCGGCACTCAACAGACCTTAGGGCAACAACAGTGGCTCCATTGCTTGGAAAGAAAGGCTACTCTAATGGTAATAAAACACGCCACTATACATTAAAACAATACGAATATGGCATGAGTATATAAAGGAACGCATAACGAAAGGGCTGGAAACATGTTACAACCATCAGGGAAGCGGCGGTCGAAGACCCACACGCTATTTGAAAGTGACGGTTGGGGACTGGCGCGTTACATCAAAAACGACGCGCTGGTCTCCAGCCGTTACTTCCACGTGAGTTCCAGCTCAAGGCCTTAAAGGGGAGAGTGACGCTGGGGGTCCTATGCGTTGCTTCGAAGCGACGCACGGGAGCTCCGCCGTTACTTCCACCCGAGGCTCAAATCAACGAACAACGTTTAAAACTAACAGCAGGCAAAACGACGCCCCCGTCTCGGCGCGTCGCTTGGAAACGACGGCCGGACGACTGACCGTCGGGCGCACCGCCTGACCGGGTCAACACAAAACAACGAGGAAACGACGGCCGGAGCCCTACCGTTACTCTCAATGTAACGCACCCACGATGGGCCGTTACATTGAAGTAACGCGCTCACCAGAGACCGTCGGAGAAGTACGGTTCCTGGCGAGACCGTCACTTCACCTGGGTCGCGGACGGGTTAAATCTAAAAACGGGTTCCCTCCCGGATGACCTAAATCACCGGGCATCGTCGAAAAACCTAATATCCTGCCACCATACAGTTTATACAACAGTTTAACAACTAAATCTAGCACATGCAAGACCTAAAACGCATTAAACTCAAAGATTTAAGCTAAAACCCCAAATATGGAAACATGGGCATCATGCATGCTACGGGGCGCTAATCAACAAACGAGCTAAGGGAAACGATCCTAGCGAGATCGAGATTCCATCCCCCTACCTTTTGCAAGCCGAAACCAAGGGAAAGGCCGCATGCAAGGAGGAAGAGCCACGAAGCCTTCACGCTCCACCTCGCTCCCACGTTCACCGAACCACACCGAAGTGGACACCTACGCGCTCCTCTCGACGCGAGGAATCCAACGGCGCCAACCACGCCTCAATCTGACCTCGTCTCGCCCGTGTTCCCTAGAGAGGAGAGAGGGGCGATCGCACGGAGGAGAGAGAGAGAGGGTGAGAATGAGAGATCGACGGGGAGAAAGAGGGTGAGAGAGGGATTAAAAGAGAAAAAAAAGAAATTAAAATATATATAATATAATCATTATATATATTAAAATCTCATTAATTCTAATAACCCTCAAATAACTCCAAATAAATCCGAAAAAATACCAGACAAATTCCTAAAAATCCAGGAAAATAGTCAAAAATTCCAGAACGAATAATAGAACAAAAACCAACAAGGATCCATTAAGGCACGGGCCTTACAGTCCCTCCCTCCTTACAGAAATTTCACCCACGAAATTTATAACAACCGAAAGGGAGGAAACTGAGAAAGGACATATACCTCACTGGAATAAAAAGGGAAAAAGTTGACGCATTTCATCTTCACGCTCCCAAGTAGACTCATTACCAGAGTGACGCTGCCAAGCAACCCTTACCAGAGGAATAACCTTATTTCTCAACCGCTGCTCACGACGGTCTTCAATTCTGATAGGAAACTCTGGCGCGGACAAATCAGCAGTCACCTCAGGCCATACTGAATCATCGAGAACATGAGAAGCATCTAGCACATATTTCCTCAACTGAGACACGTGGAATACATCATGAACAGCTTGCATAGCCGCAGGAAGTTGTAAACGATAAGCCACCTGACCAATAGCTTCAACGATCGGGAAAGGGCCAACATACCGCAGACTAAGCTTTCCACGCTTCCCAAATCTGGAAACACCTTTCATCGGAGATATTTTAACAAACACCATATCTCCAGGTTCAAATTGTAGTGGACGTCTGCGCTGATCTGCATAGCTTTTCTGTCGACTCTGAGCCGTCAACAATCTCTGCCTGATCTGACGAACCACATCAGAACATTGCTGCACCATGTCAGGTCCTGTCAACAATCTGTCACCAACATCAAACCAATTCAGAGGAGTACGACAAGGATGACCATACAGTGCTTCATAAGGAGCCATTCCAATACTGGAGTGAAAACTGTTATTATAAGCAAATTCAACAAGTGGCAAATGCTGACTCCACGAACCCTGCCAATCAAGGCAACACAATCTCAGCATGTCCTCCAAAGTCTGAATAGTCCTCTCTGACTGTCCATCTGACTGAGGGTGATACGCTGAACTGAAAGCTAACTCAGTGCCCAAAGCTTTCTGGAAACTACGCCAGAAGCCGGAGGTAAAACGTGGGTCACGATCTGACACAAGTGAAACAGGAATTCCATGCAGTGGCACGATCTTCTGCACATATAGCTCGGCCAACCTCTGCACATTCCAAGTAACCTTAATCGGCAACAATCTGGCAGTTTTAGTCAATCTGTCGACTAACAACCAGATGCCATCAAAACCCTGAGAAGTCCGAGGCAAACCCACCACAAAATTTGTAGTAACATGGTCCCATTTCCACATCGGAATCTCTAACGGTCGAAGCAAACCACCTGGCTTTTGATGTTCGGCTTTAACTAACTGACAAGTCGAGCACTTAGAAACAAATATAGCCACATCTTTCTTCATACCTGGCCACCAGAACTGCTTCTTCAAATTCTGATACATCTTGGTGACACCCGGATGAATAGCAAAATGAGAACCATGGGCTTCACTCAGAATCTCAAGTCTCAAATCATCATCAGCGGGAACATATAATCTGCCTTGAAAACTGACAACTAGCTCCGTGTCAAAATCCACATCATATCTTGACATAACACGAGCCAAATCAGAATCAGCCTGCTGGGCATCTTTAATCTGATGATATAAAGCTAAACCCAAAACCAAGCTAGCACAAACTGCCATCTTCAGATCAACAGGAAACTCTGCACTGAATGCCTCATTTGGAAGCTGTTCCCACAATTTCCATTCATGAAGCAACAAATGACTGACCTGCACTTTCCTGCTCAGAGCATCGGCCACAACATTCATTTTACCTGGCTGATAGGAGAGTGTAAAGTCAAAGTCTTTCATGAATTCCATCCATCGCCTCTGCCTAAGATTCAAATCTTTCTGGGAGAAAATATACCGTAAACTCTGATGATCGGTGAAAATCTGAAATTTCTCACCATACAGATAATGTCTCCAAATCTTTAAGGCAAAAACAACTGCAGCTAGCTCCAGATCGTGAGTGGGATAATTTCCTTCATGCTGTTTCAACTGCCGGGATGCATATGCGATAACCTTACCATGTTGCATTAGCACTGCACCCAAACCTACTTGAGAAGCATCTGTACAGACCATAAATCCACCCGAGCCGGAAGGCAAAGTCAACACAGGAGAAGAAGTCAATAGCCTTTTCAATTCAACAAAGCTAGCCTCACACTGATCCGACCAGACAAAAGACACATCTTTACAAGTCAATCTAGTCATCGGGGCTGCAATCTTCGCAAAGTCTTGAATGAATCTACGGTAATACCCAGCCAAACCTAGAAAACTTCGAATCTCTGTTACAGTTCTCGGTCTCTGCCAACTCAAAACAGCATCAATCTTTGCAGGGTCCACTGCCACTCCATCACCAGAAATCACATGACCAAGAAAATGAATTTCTCGAAGCCAGAATTCACATTTACTGAGCTTCGCATAAAGCTCGTGATCCCTTAGAGTCTGCAGAACGATCCTCAAGTGCTGCACATGATCATTAACAGAGGCAGAATAGATCAGAATATCATCAACAAAGATCACCACGAACTGGTCCAAAAATGGACGAAAGATACGCTGCACCAGGTCCATAAAAGCTGCTGGGGCATTAGTCAAACCAAACGGCATGACTAAGAATTCAAAATGACCATATCGAGTACTGAAAGCAGTCTTCTCTACATCGGATTCCCGGATCCATAACTGAAAATAGCCAGATCTGAGATCTATCCGTGAAAAGACAGTAGCAGGCTGTAACTGGTCAAACAAATCATCAATCCTGGGAAGCGGATATCTATTCTTGATAGTCACCTGATTCAGCTGCCTGTAATCAATACAAAGCCTCAGGCTTCCATCTTTCTTTTTCACAAACAGCACTGGGGCACTCCACGGAGAAAAACTGGGATGAATATAACCTTTCTCCAGTAACTCTAGTAGCTGTGCACGTAGTACTTTCAATTCAGCTGGAGCCATTCGGTACGGCGGCTTTGCTAAGGGGCCGGTACCTGGAATCAATTCAATCACCATCTCTATCTCTCGTTCTGGGGGCAAGCCTGGCAACTCGTCAGGAAACACATCAGGGAACTCACAGACAACCGGAATATCACAAACATCCCGTCGTGGTTTTTCAACAACAACCACTGAAGCAAGGAATCCCTGGCAACCTGCGCTAAGCAACCTATAGGCTCGAATAGCAGAAATAATCATACGAGAAGATCGGGATCGAATACCTTGAAAATAAAAGGCTGATTTTCCCTGCGGCTGCAAATAAACTTTCTTCGATCTGCAGTCAACCATAGCTCCATAATGCTCCAACCAATCCATTCCCAGAATAACATCATAATCTGCCAGCTGCAACGCATACAATCTTGCCGGCAACTGGTGATCATCAATCATCACAGGAGATTCTTCCAGGCATAAAGGCGTAACCATGAAATCTCCAGAAGGCAATTCAACAAACATCTCACAAGATACCTCGGAAGTCGGTTCCTCAATACAGGCCATGAAATCCTCAGAAATAAAAGAGTGAGAAGCACCAGAATCAAATAAGACACGAGCTGAATGACCATAAAGCATAATCGTACCTTCCACAAGATGAGACGCAACAGCATCAGCTCTAGTCAAATGAGAAACCTTGCCTTTCTACTTCTTAGAACCAGCTGAAGATTGCTGAGAAGACGTCGACGCTTGAGAGAAAAATTGCTGAGCTTGAGGTGCAGTCGGAGGTCTGAATTGTGGCTGCTGAGGTTGAGAAAACTGAGGAACTTGTAATTGTTTCGGCCTCAGCGGGCAATCACGAACTACATGACCCGGCTGATCACACCTAAAGCAAACAACAGGAAGAGAACACGGCTGGCCCTTATGATGACTACCGCATCTCCTACACGTCCATGGCTGACTGACAGCTGAGCTCTGACGAGTCTGAGAAGAAGGTGCTGCCGGCTGCTGAACAGAATCTGTACCGGACGGCTACTGGAAAAACTTATTCTTCTTCTTGAACCTTTTGAACTTAGGTTTGGAAGGAGAGGAAGCACTAGAAATCTCTGACTGGACCGAGGGAACACCTGGCACTGGCGGTCGGTAAGTCTGCTGCGACTGAACTACCGGCTGCACTGACCCTGCCTGAGGATATCCACCTGGTCTCGTCATCTCCAGCTCAAGTGCCATAGCTGTCTGGCACGCACTATCCAAATCCGCAACATGACTGGCAATAAGAGGCATCTTCAATTCAGGCCTTAAACCTCGTAAAAATTGCTGAGTCTTCAAAGCTTCACTGGCTAGCACATGAGGCGCATACTGACCCAACTCCATGAACCTATTCCGATACTGAAGCACAGTCATACCGCCCTGAGTCAGCTCCATAAATTGATACATCTTGTCCATCTGAAGACAGGCGGGAGTATAGGCACGCTCGAAAGCAGCAACAAACTCTGCCCAAGAGATCTGCCGAAGAGGTCTAGAACGAAAGGCAATCTGCCACTCGGCTTTCCACCACGTGATGGATGTACCCTAGAGTTGAAAAGCAGCAAGCATAACTTTTTCATCTTCAGCACACTCCATCGACACGAACACACGCTCGATCGCATCCAACCATTGCCTTGCCACCTCTGGATCAGCTTGACCATCGAACGCAGGCGGATTGAACATAAAAAATTCTTTCAATGCCTTGCCTCGACTGCTAGGCGCTTCAACAGGAGGAGCAACAATCGGCGCTGGAGGAGGAACAACTGGAACAGCAGGAACTGTAGGAGGAGGTACAGAACCACTATCTTCCCTGGGCGCATCTCGAGGGACACGAGGAGCTCGAGGGGGTCTTCCTCGACGGGGAGGCATAATTACGCTGCCAAAACACAAATCAATCGCAATTAATCAATCACACGGAAAACATCCTATGCCAGCAATAGACGACTACAGGACTAGCTCTGCACAAAGCACAAATTTCAATTCCTTATACAAATCCTCAAACAAAGCTCTGATACCAACTGTAACGACCCAGAGTTCAGGATACCGATATACCGATAACATCGATACATCGATACCAAGAACTGGGGAAGCCACCCAAGAGGCTGATGAGGCCCCTGAAGGGTTAGTAAAAAAGTGCTGAGGGGTATGCATAACGAATTAGAATTTGGAACGCGCAATTTACAATTAAGTAAAGAAGTTAATACAAGTGCGGAAGCAATTCAAAATAACTAGAGTGATACTCATATACTAGTCCAGAGAAACAAGAATACTAGTCCAAAAATAGGTACAACTACACGGGGCATACCCCGGCAAAGGTACAACAAGCCACAAAAGGCGCCTCGACTAAAGCTGGCGGCTAACACGGTCTCCGAACTGACTCATAAGGCACCGGGAGACGACGGGCGCAGCTCACCTGAAAGGAGAAAGGGTGAGTCACAGCCAGACTCAGTAGGGGTCACGCGGATCCCTACCTCGCACTAAACAAGCATACATGCATAAATAAAGCAAGTAGAGCATGCATTTCAATAAGCTAACAGGCAATGGCATGAAATAACTACTTAAGTAAAGCTGTAAACTCTAATTAAGCAAGTGTATCAGCTAAAACATGCCACAGCTAACTAAATGCAAGCGATTAAAGCTGAAACTACCAAATAGAATAAGTCTTAACTAATCCAAACAACAAGGAAGGACAACCACTGGAGCAGAAACCAGAAGCGTCCACTAACGACTTACACTGCGTCTCAAGCACTCGCAGTCGACGAAGCGACAAGCTAAGCGCGCAAACAGTACCAAACCAAGTGACCAGTCGGAGTGGCACCCGTCGGTGTCAGTCCACAGTCTCCGACCACGTGTGCACACACTGACTCTAGCCTGAGCCAGGCCCTCTAGCTAGTTTTCCCCCTTGGTAGGACGCTACCATTGGCTGGGAGCCCACGGAACTAGCTTACAAACCGTGCATGGGAAACATACCCCTCCGCCATCCTCAAGCGGGTCGGCACTCAACAGACCTTAGGGTAACAATAGTGGCTCCATTGCTTGGAAAGAAAGGCTACTCTAATGGTAATAAAGCACGCCACTATACATTAAAACAATACGAATATGGCATGAGTATATAAAGGAACGCATAACGACAGGGCTGGGAACATGTTACAACCATCAGGGAAGCGGCGGTCGAAGACCCACGCGCTATTTGAAAGTGACGGTTGGGGACTGGCGCGTTACATCAAAAACGACTCGCTGGTCTCCAGCCGTTACTTCCACGTGAGTTCCAGCTCAAGGCCTTAAAGGGGAGAGTGACGGTGGGGGTCCTATGCGTTGCTTCGAAGCGATGCGCGGGAGCTCCGCCGTTACTTCCACCCGAGGCTCAAATCAACGAACAACGTTTAAAACTAACAGAAGGCGAAACGACGCCCCCGTCTCTGCGCGTCGCTTGGAAACGACGGCCGGACGACTGACCGCCGGGCGCACCGCCTGACCGGGTCAACACAAAACAACGAGGAAACGACGACCGAAGCCCTACCGTTACTCTCAATGTAACGCACCCACGATGGGCCGTTACATTGAAGTAACGCGCTCACCAGAGACCGTCGGAGAAGTGACGGTTCCTGGCGAGACCGTCACTTCATCTGGGTCGCGGACGGGTTAAATCTAAAAATGGGTTCCCTCCCGGACGACCTAAATCGCCGGGTATCGTCGAAAAACCTAATATCCTGCCACCATACAGTTTATACAACAGTTTAACAACTAAATCTAGCACATGCAAGGCCTAAAACGCATTAAACTCAAAGATTTAAGCTAAAACCCCAAATATGGAAACATGGGCATCATGCATGCTACGGGGCGCTAATCAACAAACGAGCTAAGGGAAACGATCCTAGCGAGATCGAGATTCCATCCCCCTACCTTTTGCAAGCCGAAACCAAGGGAAAGGCCGCATGCAAGGAGGAAGAGCCACGAAGCCTTCACGCTCCACCTCGCTCCCACGTTCACCGAACCACACCGAAGTGGACACCTACGCGCTCCTCTCGACGCGAGGAATCCAACGGCGCCAACCACGCCTCAATCTGACCTCGTCTCGCCCGTGTTCCCTAGAGAGGAGAGAGGGGCGATCGCACGGAGGAGAGAGAGAGAGAGAGGGTGAGAATGAGAGATCGACGGGGAGAAAGAGGGTGAGAGAGGGATTAAAAGAGAAAAAAAAGAAATTAAAATATATATAATATAATCATTATATATATTAAAATCTCATTAATTCTAATAACCCTCAAATAACTCTAAATAAATCTGGAAAAATACCAGACAAATTCCTAAAAATCCAGGAAAATAGTCAAAAATTCCAGAACGAATAATAGAACAAAAACCAACAAGGATCCATTAAGGCACGGGCCTTACAATATGAACCATTGTTATAAGAGTTATGCAACATGTTGTGTTCAAGATGATAGCATTCAAGGTTTAAAGCTTATTTCAGATTTTTACAACATGCAAGAGCAATGCAACGACAAGATTGCATATCAAATGAGTTTCTTTGATTTTGAAATTTTTAGATTTTTAATTTTTTTGAAATGCATAAAAACTTAATGCAAACATATGCTGACACTATGAATGCATGCAACACAACTAAACATATATGCCTATGAAAAACAACAAAGCCAATGGTTGAACCCAAAAATAATGTTGATTATTTTTATGTGAGGGTCATAAATTTTGATTTTCATGAGTTTCAGATGTTTGAATTTTCTTTAGAAGTGCATGAAGCTAAATACATACAAATGATGAGATATGAAATGCACCATGCAACCAAGCAGATATGTATATGTATATACATGCAACACAGCTCCCCCTTACTTATTTAAGAGGGGAATGGGTATAAGAAAAGTGCATGAGAGTCAAAACAACTAGGATGCTTATGTGTAACACCTAGGGGATTGTGCAATCACACAGAGGAGTAATGCAATAGTCAATCAATCAGTCAATTTTCTGAATACATATTAAATCAAATTTCCATATGTGAAGGTGAATAACATGAAAATAGACTGTAGTCATATGGATATTCAGATTTTCAGATCAACACAATGAGAGATTATACAGACTACATTTCATTTTATGAGAACAGCATGTTGGAGGCTACGCTCTGCCACAATGAGTTTTCACCAATTTTCAACTCAACCAATATGACATGATAGTCAGAATTTTTCAAGAATGATCAGGTTTGAATAATTCCTTTTTACGTGAGGAGACACCTGGAGCTCATGCCAGACTCCCCGGTTACTCAGAATATTGAACCATTTCACCTCATTTTGAGCAGAGATATGATAGTACAACACCTTTTTGAAGTGAACCACATCACGTCTTAGGTGACATGTACCCAATTTACTCAGTGAGACTAAACATTACTATGCCTTACTTTTCAGATTCTTTCTACAAAAATAGGCAGGCCGCTTTTTCCTCAACTGCCTCTTTAACATTCATGCAGCAAGTTTAATATCTCTAGAGTGTTGAAAGAAAATTCCCGCATCCTTATCTCTAACACTCATTTTCAAATTTTGTGTATGAAGTGTGCGAATTTGATTCAGCATGTAACCGAAAATTTCATGAACACATAACAGTGCAGCTCCCCCTATCTAGATGCACTTATCAGAAGATTACTCCCCTTGAGTGTATGACATGTAGCACTCTAGTGATAACTTAATTTGTAACATTATTTAGCAAGAAATATGATGTCTTAAAAATTCCAAGGAAGGGGGTGAATAACATATATAACATGCAAGCACACAATTGAAAGTTATGCAATGTGCAATGTAAAATGTAGAATACATTATGAATGTAAAATTTTAGATTTTTATTTGAATGTCCTAAATGTAATGCCAGGTGCAAGTTTTCAGTTTTTCATGTGAATGATCTAAATGCACCTTATGAACTTTCTAATGCATGCAACTTATAAAAACATGAAAATACAATGTAGGATGTAAAACTTTTTGTTTTTTTGTTTTTATTTTTTATAACATCGTGACAGATTACACAAGGAGGCATACACATTGAAATGATGAACAACAACCATTTTTCAAGATTTGGCCTTTTTGAACAAGAGTGCACAAATGATCAAAAATTAAGCAGTACAACCCAATTATTTTCAGAAATGTTCGAAGACAGATTCTCAATAACATTTCAAAGGCTTAGAGTATCACCTACAGGCCAAGCAGATTTTTTAAGTTCCGGTACGAGGTGGAGGTGAAGGTCCGAAAATCTAACTCACACATAGTGAGAGCTTCTAGGTGAACATAATCTATTCTTCCACTACACACCATTTGATATACCAGAAATTCAATTAAGTTCAGATGCTCATGCATTTCAGATTGAAAAGTATTCAATAGGCAAAGACATCATGCTTATTCTTCAAAATTTTCAAATTCATTCAACCAATGAGACATGTTCATCATAGCAGAATACAAGAATAACAGATCAAGTTTTGAATCAATATATGTCAAATGTGCAATTCTACATTTCAGAAATTTTGCCTTCTTGAAGTAAGAAGGAATTTCAGAATCAATTTGAAAGCACATGGTATTTTAGAATTTCAAGGTAAATTGATTTCTTTCTAAAAACATGTTCCCTCATTAGCCAAGGAAAATCAATTTATGAATTTTGGTACAAGGCAGAGAACTTGATCCGAGGATCACCTCATACATGGTGTTAACTTCCTGACAGACTCAATCTGTCATTTCACATAACAACATTTGATATACCAGATATTTATTCAATGAGAACATGAATGACTTGTGCAAAGTGACAGAAGGAAAACATCAAGAATATAAATTTTGACAAAGTGGAAGCAAAGTTGGGGTTTTACCATTCGAGTGTGCCTTGTTCCATTTTATTAGAACCCCTTTCATTCTTTATTTACCTCAAGGCACACCTCTATCAAAACCAACTCAATTGACAGATTTTGGCACCCAAGCCTTTTTGGGTTTTTGGAGATTAGAAACATTTCTACCAAAATATTTCTTCGACATTCTCATAGCCATCATATCATCATTCTTCATGATCCTGCAATCTTCAATAACATGTCTATGGTTTCCACAATAACGGCATTGAGGAGAAGCAGTTTTACCAAAAGATTTCCTTTTAGGAGCAAAGGAATTTTCAAGTCCATTCCATATTCTATTTTCAAGAGACCTAGATTTAATAAAATTAAACCTAGCATTCATTTTAGAAGCATGGAAATTTTTTGTTTTAAAAAACTAACACTCTTTCATAAGATGCCCGTACTTCCCACAATGAAAGTAACAAGGAGATGTGGGTCTACGGAATGACTTTCCATTGTTTGCATGAGTGTTTGTGAACAAATTTCTCTTAAGGGATGAAAACCTTTAAGCATTGGAAGCATGTTCATTTTTAAATTTTCTTTGAAAATTTGATTGTGTATTCATGGCATGAAACTCATCATTTTACTTCACAAAGTAATTTTCCATCACATGGCCTAGTTTGTGATAATAAAAGTAAGAAACATTTTTCTTTCTTTTGAAAGTAGATTTATCTTTGCATACTTTTGCATCATCTATTTTCATGACAACACAATCATTCATTTTATGGCCATGCATGCCACAATAAAATCATTCAACATTCAATTTCATTTTTCGCCCATTTTAAACCTTTTGAAACCCTTTTTGCATGGTGGGTTTTGTGTTGAGATTTTTCTTTTTCTAAAAATCATTTTCAGAATTTTTCATTTGAGAAGTAGAGGGAGATGCTTTGGAAGTGCTGGGAATATTAGATGCATGAACAAAAAAGGTTGTCATTTTCTGTTCAAAAGATTTTTTATTGACCAGGGTGTATCCAAGGCCTTCTTTTTGAAAATTTACTTTAACACCCAATATCTTATCCAGATTTTCTTTCCCTTTGACAAATCTAGATAGATCATCTTTCAACCTTTTCACTTCTTCTTCCAGACCAGAAATATGCAATTCAGCATTTGTGATTTCTTCTTCGCATGTAAGGGGGATTTTATCACCATATAGATAATTCTTTGATGTGAGTTTCTCATTTTCTTGCATGATTTTCGTGTTTTTATCATTTATAGCATGCAATTTTTCAGTCAATTTTTCAAGAACTATCTCAGTTTCATCAAACTTTGAGGTCTTAGCAAGCAACTGTTCATTCTCATGTTTCAACAATGAGATTTCTTTTTCAAACTTATCAAAGTATTTCAATCTTCTATCTAGTAAGAAAATCTGAATTAACATGGCACCATTTTTCTTTTTAAGATCTTCACTTTCATCTATGATGCTCTTGCTATCAATTTCAGAATCGAGCAATTTCTCAAACAACTTATCATCATCAGACAAAGAAGCTAACTTGTTTCTAAGAGATTTTTCTATTTCATCAAGCAATGAAATCTTAAACAACAAGTGTTTGTTCTGATCAAGCAAATCATGATAGTTGTTTTCAATTCCAAATGATGTATTAGATTTCCTAGCCATTTCAAGCTCTTCAGTCATGTAGGAAATCTCATCTGAAAATAATTCAACTTTTGATTCAAGAGATTCATTTTGCTCTTCTAGATTTTCCACTGTTGATTCCAAAGTTTTACAGTTTTCACATGAAGAATTAGCATGCACATTTTCATCATTTTTCTCTTTCAATCTCTTGATTTCAGATTTGTATTTTTTACATCTGTCATGCAAATCGACATATGCTAATTGCCTGTCTTCAATTGAAAATTCTTCGGAATCAGAATTTAATTAACTCAAGCTTTCCTCACCATGAACCATCAAGCATGTACTCACTTGGGAATCTTCTGGATTTCCTTCATACATAGCCAATTTATCCCATAGATCTCTAGCTGACCTATAAAAAGAGATTTGGGAAAGAACATCAGACCCTATGCTATTCCTTAGGAAATTCAAAGCCTTAACATTAATATCATTTCCAATTACATCATTATCATTTCATTCTCTTCTATCTGATGGGAGTTGATGTGGACCATTACATACTACTTTTCAGATTTCACGTTCTTTCAAACCAAGATAGAAAGACATTTTATTTCTCCAAGAAATATAGTCGTGACCATCAAAACACGGAGGAAGGGAAGACAAACAAGTATAAGACATGATTCTCAATGAAACTCGCTGAGGGATCACTCTAAAGGTCGTTAGACCCAAGAAATTAGAGTCGGGCTCTGATACCAATTGTTGGTCCCGGGTAGGCAAGTGGACAAGAAGGGGGAGTTGAATTGTCCCCTACTAAAAATGGCAAATTAAAACTTTCTTAGCGGATTTAACAAGTTTGACGAGATTGAAGAAAATAAACTTAACAAAGTAATTTAAGTTTACTCAATCTCTCCGATCTCACACGATCAACTAAATGGAGTAAGCAAGGAACACACAATCACACAATGCAAACCATAAGACACAAGGGTTTTTAAGGTAGTTTGAGACAACGACGGGCTCCCTACGTCCACCCCTTACCAAACCGGTAAGGATCCACTCGCTGGATAAACCAGCACGGGGAAGAGTCCCCAAGACGGAGCAAGGCTCCAACACACACGGGGATAAATCCCCAACACGGAGGTGATGCTCCAACAACACACAGGACGACGCCTGCACACACACACACGGGGACGCGCCCCAAGACACTCACGCAGAGTAAACCCTACAAGCACAGGGTACAACCCCAAACACACACGAAGACGGAGTCTCCAACACGATCTGATGACCTGATCACAAACACACACACACACACGCTGCAACACACGCAGCACCGGAAACACACGACCGTATACAAATGGTCCCACACACAATATTTCTAGTTCAGAAAATTAACACAGATATTCAAACATGCTCAACCCTAAATATAAATCATGAAACACATCACAAAGAACAAATGGAAGATGTAGAAACGATCCGCCTTTGTTTTCCAAGGCCGAATGATGATGTTCTTTGATGCTCGAGTCGGAGGTAAGCCAGATGCCACCGATTTGAACGTCAACGCGTTCCTCTCTTCAATCCGATTCACTTTCTCTTCATGCATGATCTCCAAATCCTCCTAGATGTAGATCAAATCTCCTCCACAATAGCCTCTCCTTCCTTTCTCCTTTCCTTCACCTGTAAGATGGAATAACAATGAACACTTAGGGTTGTGACTTATGAAACTCGTAGCTCTCATATGCATACAAATAGGAGGCATCAAAAGACTAGCATATCCCTTCTAGAAACCACCAAAAGGACCCCCAATAAGTCTCCCACCAACCCAAGGGTAAAGGGGTATGAGTTAGGCACAAGTTGACTTGGTTTAGATGGGTTTCATAAACACGTTTTTGGGTTTTTGCCGTTGTCGGTCGCCCTACACGGGTTGGGCGGTCGACCAAAATTTTATAGTCTGGAAAATCCCCTCTCTGGGAATTTCGATCGACCGAACCCCCAAGGGCGGTCGACCGAAATCTGGGAATCGATCGACCGAAATCTGGGAAATTCTCATATTTCCATATTTCAAACCATGGCCCCTTTAGCAGCCCATTCAAGGTATGAGGCTTCAAACTCCTTTGTTCATTGAAGGCTTATACAAGGTGTTTAACCTGTAAAACCATAATAAAAATGATTAGAACTTTAGCTCAATAATCAATATGAAAAATGTATAAAATGCATACATGAAAGCCCATCTTCAAGGTGCATACGAACAATTGGAAAGCATGATCATCCTAAACTTAGGATCAAGTTCATATATCAATTCCTTTATGCAATGTGATAACATCATGAACAGTATCCTACCAAGATTCACAATGGCCCTTTCATTTTTATTCTAGGCCACAAGGATGACAATAAGAACATCCATGAACATATACGTGAGTAAAGGCTATCATAAAGAGTTTTATATGAAAAGCTTAACCAAGACTCACTATCATGACATTCAACACCTCTTGAGAAATATACATGGGATGCATTCATGAACAATACAAAAGACCCATGAAACTTCATTCCATAAAGACCATTCTCTACAAGCTCCTCATACCAAAACAAGGTTTGAATCAACATGTAGCTTTGCACTATAAGACCAAATTTCCACGAGTTCAAAGCACATGTAAGATCAATAGATCAACACACAAATATCCCACTGTATAGGCAACAAAAACAAGATCATCACAATTCTTGAGCATGGTTCTTTTCTTACTTTAAAGTAACACCTTTCAATCTTCCCTTTCAAAGCCAAAGGATTAGCATGCTTCATGCACACAAATACCCATTCCATCAAGGTTCAAGTAAATGGATTGAGCACATTTCAATCTTAAAAACCTAATGTGGAAAAGCATGAAATTACTCAATCAAGATGATGAAAAAAACCTTTTGATGAAATGCATGAAACATGGAAGGAGTCAACGCAAAGCAATAAGAGAGTTAACTCCCTTTGTGAAGAAGAATTTCATTGATGGACTCCTTTGAGTTCCAAGCATGAACCATGGATTTTGTTCCTGCAAGCCAAGATAAACATAGCGTGAGTTCTTTAAACACCAATCATTTATATGACTCCCAAGTGAGAATCTTGAAGTCATCTGTTAACTCATCAACCAAGATGCATACATGTTGCTCAATGAAACCCACACAGGCATGCTCAATGATGCACATCACCACAAGTACAATCGTTTTGTTATCATTAAAATCAAACATCAAACATCAACTAGGAGATATAACAATCTCCCACAACACTATGTGCACTGTTATATAGCATTTTATTTGGGTTGTTTAGGTCAAATAACAAATTGTTAATTAGGACATATGAAATTATTCATCTAAGTTTAGTTATCTTCATATTGATGCCTCCATGAATGTCATCTTCTCATCATCTCATACTTGGGAAAAAGAGTAGAATAATTTGGAAATTATTGAATGGTTCTGCTAGTAACATGATTCTTATGGCTTATTACTTCATCCTTGTAGGTATTTACTTGCTAGAATTGATTGAAGGTCATGCCACTCCGGTGGTGGTGACTTACCATTTCACTCCCGTTTTCTGCATTTTGCACACTTAATTCTTGTGGTAGTTGGGACTCTCCACTGGATATTCCTTCCGTAGGACTAGAACCACTATCACGAGGCCTTCATAAGACTCCGCGAGTCTGGGATTCCCTGTCACGCCCTGAGCTTTTAATATAGCGGAAGGGATATCGGGACGTGGACAGCCAACATGGTAAGTCTCTCGCAAGCAAGAAATCAGAGTGCAAGAGAATCACATAAAAATAATTGCACAAGTAATTTTTTTTCCAAATTCTAACTTTATTCCATACTAGTAACCACATGTACATTAGATTCATGACTTTAAACATCTTTACATCATAGACTCAAGAAAATAGAAAATTACAATAGGACTCGACTAGACACTTGACAACTAGGTCTTGTCTCGATCCATTTGACCTTCAATCACTCTCGGACCCGCTACTTATATATTCCGAATCCGATTCACCGGTACTTCCTGAAAAATTGAGAAAGTAGGTATGAGCACACTTGCCCAATAGGTATCTTTGTATCAACATGAAGGCAATATTTAAGTGATTAATGTCTTAGCTCTAGGATCAAGATAAAAAAAATAAGAACGTGATAAACAAGAAATATAAACCAAGATAACCAAGAATCATGAAATAACTGAGCAAGTAGACGTGAGCGAGTATAGATCATGAACAAGCAAGATTAATCATGTAGATGTAAATTTGGCCTTTCATGAACAAGAATGCACGAGTAAGTATCTAGAAAGTACTTTACAAAACCTTGTAAAGGCTATGTACTAGAAAGTTATTAACAAGCATGTAATTTTCATAAAGAGCCTCGTGGTTTTCACTCATTTATAAAAGAAAGTACTCCCAGCGTAATGCGACGCCAGTATCATCGTACCCCATGGTTTATAGCACCTTTCTGATAATCCATCAAGGGGACTAGCATGGAGCCCTTGGACACAATCCGTGCCCAGTCTTGCATCTTCAAGTTATAAATCTAGCTACTTCCACGAGATATAACAATAATTTCGACCAATAATTCAATTTCAAATAATAAGTCTCATGACCAAGTAACTAAGGTATAGAACGCACCAAAATTGACATGAGATATCAAGGAAGAATTAAAAGAATATTATACTCCGGTGGCATTCCGGCAGCATAACGGTACATTCATTAAGCTTCATATCTTAATATTACTTGTTAAGCATATGTTGGGACTCCAGATAATAAGACCATCGAGGAACTCAAGAAAACCAACCCCAAGGGTCAACCTCGGGTTAGACAAAATCAGGAAATAAGCGGTCGTTTCTTGGACCATTTCATGAATCATGCGGTCAAGTCTGGACTGTTAGGCAGAGCTATGAGGTCGAGTCAGGACCGTTTGTGACTCAGAATTTAGAAAACATTGATGGTATAAGTGCCTTCTAGACAATTTGAATTTTAAAGGTACAACCAGTTCAGCGTTTAGTGGGAATCCCAAGCTCACGGAGTCTTACGGAGGCCTTGAAACATAATCCCCTAGTCTGACAGAAGAAATATCCGACGGAGAGGTTCATAAGTCCAAGAGAGTGTGCCTATAAGTGCATAGTGTAACTAATAGTCACATACCGGAGTATATGCCATGTAATTAAGAAAATGACTCCAGAGATAAGAGTGGATCGTGTGAAAACAACGATCAAAACAACGTTCTAATTTCACCATGAACAAAAGAGAAAATATTTAATTAGAAAACTATAACATTTAAGCATGAAATTACATGATAATGAAAATAAAGTTTAAAATCATGCTCATGCTAAAACAGGGTGTTTAACATAATTTTGAGTGAAAATACCATAATTATAGTAACACTTAGGCAAAATTTAGTTAGGCTCAGGCTGGTTCTCAGAATCAAAAAATGATCTAGTGCGGATCATTTACAGGAGTCTAGCGGTCTATCGAGGGGCCGCTTAGCTATCTCTGACGGTCACATATAGACCGTTTCTGTCTATTTGACAGAAAATCAAGAAAATAGTAAAATAAACACTAATCTAGGGCATGTTATGCATGGGAATCAACAAAAACATACTGTAAAACTTGATAGAACAAGAATAGGTCAAGAATATGCATGGGTTTGTGTATAATGAAGAGATTTTCTTTTTGACTCAATTAGGGCTAAGATTCATGCACAGAGATTACACTAAAATGCACAGTCCCAATAAAACATAAAATTGTCTATGTACAGTACATGAAAATAACTGAAATTAGAGGACTTTTATTCCTAATATAAAGTTTAAGCCATTCATGAGATAACCTACCTCTGGATTATGCTTTAATCGTCAAATTTAAGATTAGAATTTGACCCTATTTTCTGCTCATCCTGAACTGGAACAGTAACTTCGTGGCCTTCTAACTCTTGATCCTCTTCACATATGACCACGAAATTTTGAAGGTAAAAAAAATGGTATTAAAAGAGGCAAATAACTCTAAAGAACCCCTATCTAATTATCTTATTTAGGGCTCCTATTTTGCTGATCAATCTAGGTCGGTCGCACAATTTCATGATATTCTTGTACCGAACCAGCAACTTTGAACGCCTCTATCTTCCCGGTGGCTTGATCTCCTAAGACGAAATTTGGAGGGTAGTTAGACCTTAGTATGATGAACAAAATATTCTAAAGAACATACCTCTAATTCACCCACCTTACCTTAGTTCCACGCGAGCCAAAAGTAAGGGTCATGCAGGTTTGTTTTGGGGTCTTTTTATAGGTTTAGCTAGGGTTTTAGGGATTTGTACAAACTTAGAGTCCTAATTAGGTCACCAATCCATCCTAAAGGCATTCTAGAGTCTTCTAGCCAACAGATTGCATCAATCCTGGAGGATTTAGACTGAAGAAAATGGAGTTTTTGTGCGATCTAAACTGCTCGCGTTCGGACTCTTAAAAGCGGTCCAGGTAGGACCATTTCTTGTCCCAAGCGGTTGCTCGATAGACCGCTTTTCGTCTTGGGCGCCAAATTTTGATTAAATTCAAACTCTTTCTATTATTTATCCATTTATTATTTAATAAGGAGTAATTATCCCCATAAATTTCATAAATATACTAATTTAAGCTTCTAGAATATGGGTCAAACCTTATGGGCTTGGTTTTAGGTCTCTTGGGCTTATTTAAATGGGCCAAGTCAATTGGTTATCATTTATACTTCCATAATAACTTATTTAACCCAAAAAATTCTATTTAAGTTCTAATTAATTTCATTAATCTCCAGGAAAATCTCAGAAAATTTATATAAAATTTTGGGGTATTACATGCTCCCCCACTTAAGAGAATTTAGTCTCCAAATTCAATTACATGGATTTTAAGGGAGAGTGTACTTACATTCAAATAGATCAGGAAATCTCTTGCGCATGGCTTCTTCCGCCTCCCATGTTGCTTGATGTGGGCAAAATTTGGTCCACTAGACTTTGATCATGGGAATGGTTTTATTCCGAAGTTGACGTACCACTTGTTCAATTATTTTGGTTGACTTTAGCTCGTACGTCAAATTCTTTTGGATCTCCAGATTATCATAAGTGATAATGTGGAACGGATCATAAACATATTTCTTTAACATAGAGACATGGAATACATCACCAACTGTGGAGGTAATGCTAGACGATAAGCTACCTCTCCCACTCTTTCAAGAATTTCAAAAGGGCCAATGAATCTTGGTGTAAACTTGCCTTTGATGCCGAACCTTCGAATACCTCAACCCGGAGAGACCTTGAGAAATACATGGTCGCCTACTTGGAATTCCAGGTCACGCCTTCGATTATTAGCATATGATTTCCATCTATCTTGGGCCATCTTGAGTCTTTCTCGAATTAGCTTAACTTTCTTGGTAGTATCCCTTATCAATTCTGGACCTAGAAGTTATCTTTCCCCAACTTCACTCCATTAGATAGGTGAGCGGCAGCTTCTCCCATATAGTGCCTCAAATGGTGCCATTTGAATGCTAGTTTGGTAACTATTATTGTAGGTAAATTCCAATAGAGGTAAATGGTCGTGCCAACTTCCACCGAAGTCTATAACACATGCTCTTAGCATATCTTCTACCACTTGATTGGTTCTTTCAGTTTGTCCATCAGTTTGCGGATGAAATGCTATGCTGAAATTTAATCTGGTCCCCAAAGAATGTTGCAGACCCTTCCAGAATTGTGAAGTAAATCGAGGGTCTCGATCGGAAATAATAGTGATAGGGACACCATGTAACTTAACAATCTCCTTCATGTATAAGGCAGCCAAGATATCCACAGACCATCGGCTTTTAATAGGTAGAAAATGAGCTGATTTTGTTAAACGGTCTATGATCACCCATATCCCATCATGTCCACCTCTTGATTCAGGCAGTCCCAAGATAAAATCCATCCCTATACTCTCCCATTTCCATTTCAAAATTTTCAAGGGATGTAGTTTTCCAGCAGGCCTTTGATGTTCCGCCTTAATCTGTTGACAAGTGAGGCAACGTGACACATAGTCCACTACTTCCCTTTTCATATTGGGCCACCAATAATTCCTTTTGAAGTCTTGATACATCTTGGTAGCACCAGGGTGAATGGCATACTTAGATTTATGAGCTTCTTCTAGGATCAATTTCTTAGTATCCACATGATCCAGTATACAAACTCGTCCCCTAAATAACAATCTTCCATTATTTGCAATAGAGAAATCCGGCCGTTGCCCCATATTGGCTTTGATCTCCAATAACACAAGGTCATTATCTTGGAGTTTGACTAGATCTTCTATTAATGTGGGTTGTGTCCGGATATTGGCTATAAAGCAATCATCTTTCTTCTTCATATTAATATCTAAAAATTAACTTAGCAAATTTAGAGATAAGATTGGTCATACCTTTCATGCATGAGACTAGATAGCTTTCCCATCGATTTCCTGCTGAGCACATCGGCAACAGCATTCGCCTTGCCGGGATGATATTGGATAGCAAAATCAAAGTCCTTAAGGTACTCCAACCATCGCCTTTGCCTCATATTTAGCTCTTTCTGAGAGAATAGATATTTCAAGCCCTTATGGTCTGAATAGACCGTGAATTTCTCTCCATAAAGGTAGTGACACCAAATCTTCAAGGCAAATATAACAGCAGTCAGTTTTAGGTCATGAACAAGATAATTTTCCTCATGTCACTTTAACTGTCTTGAAGCATAGCAAATCACCTTGCCATTTTGCATAAGTACACGACCCAGACCAACACCAGATGCATCGGTATAAACATCAAATCTGCCACCTTCTACGGGCAATGCCAGTATAGGTGCCGTGGTGAGATGCTCTTTAAGGTGAGTCTTGTTACAGGAGCGACGATTTTAGAGAAATCCTTGATAAATCACCTATAATAACCAGCCAGGCCAATAAAACTTCGAACTTCAGATACGATGTTCGGTCGGCTCTAGTTCTTAACAGCTTCAACCTTAGAAGGACCTACTATAATGCCTTCTTTAGAAATGATATGGCCAAGGAAATGTTGAGTAGTGGATGGCGGATCTAGAGGTGGGGTGAATTGATCTGCCCCTCTTTCCGTAGAACACCACTCTTTAAAGCTAGATAAAGAGAATAGCAGTGGAATACAACTAGCTTAGCGAAGGACACAATGATTTACTTAGTATGATGAACAAGTAAAATAAAGATTGAACCTAAGCATACATCTAGAACAAAGCAATCACACAAGCAAACCACAACACAAGAGATTTTAAGGTGGTTCGGACTGAATCCCCAGTCCTACGTCCACCCCTCACCAAACCCGATGAGACTTCACTAGTGCAGCGCACCAAACCGCAGACCGGAGAACTTTCGATTGCCTTCCTACTAACCACGGGTAGGGACGACAACACCACAGATTGGAGCACCTTCCAACTGCCTTCCTACTAACCGCGGTAGAGACGATTCTCAATTTCAATAGCATGAACAAAATGAAAAGAGGACAAGATGAAAATGTTCAAACAAGATATGGAGATATGCTAAAATCGAGAAGATCTTGTCAAAATGCGGGAGGTGAATCTGATGCTTCAACAAGGGTTGCCTCTTTTTCTTCTTATCTTCACACGATGTAGATCACCAACAGAGGCTTCTTCTTCTTCGCAAAGCTCTCCTCTTGATTCAGTAGCAATGGCTTCTTCTTCCTTGTGAAATGAGCTTCCTTGGATCCCCTTGATAGCCTTGCTTGCTTCTACACTTCCTTGGAGGTTGCTGGCTTGGATATGTGCTTGAATTACCTTGTAAATGGATGAAGAACTTATGCATGAAGTACTGTTCACGGCTACAGTACCCTCTTCTTCTTCCCTTGGACAGCCTCCTCTAGCCTCTCTTTGATCTCCCTTAATCCATTAGGGTTTCTAACCCCCTTGTGTTTGTTTTATATCTCTTGAATGGTCAAGAGACATCCCCCAGACCAGATCCACAATTTATGGCAGATTGGGTGACTTTAGGATTAAACAAATCCAAGAAGAAGGGCTACCCACGAGGTGAAAAATGAAGTCAACAATTGCTGCATCGGGGCTGTCGGTCGACCGGAAGTAGGTGGTCGGTCGACCGGATTTTTTACAGAGTTGAACTTTTCGTTGCTGGCAACTTCAGTCGACCGGCAACAGGGGGCGGTCGACCGGACTGCTGGGCCGATCGATCGGTCCTTCTGTGCGGTCGACCGGTACTGAGAATATGTGTTGCTTTTTCATCTCTGGGAATTCCGGTCGACCGGTCCATGACCGGCGATCGACCGAAAGCTTGATTTTTCATAAATTTGATTCATTCAAGCCCTTAAAGCGGTTTGCAGTCCATTGAAGTCTGTGGCATCAAACTCTTTAGACCTTGAGGATGTCTACTGAGTATTTGACCTTTCCTTAATGAATGCTCAGACCTTGGACGTTGAAACCAAGTGTGTTTTTCATTGTGCATCATCTATCATGAAAAAACATCAAGTATTTCAATCATATGAGAGTGGGAAACATCAATGACTTATAGTATTTGGCCATTATCAAAACCATGAATGTCAAATGACCACATGGGCACAACATTCTCCCCCTTTTTGATGATGGCAACACTGTGAGTCATTATTTGGCAGTAATGTCCAAGTTGGTAAATTGTATAACATATGCAGCTCAAGATACATGATGATAATGATTATGCTATGCATGAATGAGTTTAACATATGCAACTCTCCCCCTGAGTGTTTGCATGATGAGAGACTTTTGACTCTCCCCCCCGTCTCACACAAAGTTATTCTCCCCCTTTGTCTCCCCCTTTGACAACTCACAAAGGTATTCTCCCCCTTTGACAATAGCAAAAAGGAGGGATAAGATAGAGACAGTGACAAATGTCGTAGAGATCATAGCAGAATATGAGTTTAGAGCAAGCCATTATATGCAGACCTGAAACATGTCGTGAGCAATATATATGGTTCAAAGCTAATGAAATCCAAGATCAACAATAGAGTTTGAAAAGTATCTACATCCATGTTTTAATAGAAATGAACCAGAAGTGCATATCATGGCAGTGGTTAACCTTCCTTTATCTTATACATCCATATTCAATAACTTCATCGGGAATAGCAAAAACTAGTATTGAGGTTAAACAAGCATGACTAAAGTATGGAATTGCATGATTTCAGCCCTATTTTTCATAATCTTTTGTATTTGTATGCACATGACTCATATTTTACGAGCAATCGAGTCGAGTACATGCCTCCTATCCGTAAGAATACACATTGTTTAGACGCCAATATTCCTAGGTATTTGGTAAGACTAACTATTATACTTCAGATTGAACAGAGATAGCTTTGTCACCTCATGACATATCTGACCTCATTTCTTTGATGAGGAGATATATTTCTCAGCAAGTATGTCATTGCTCTGCCTAGAGTTTAATTTAATTAAGACAGAGATAACAGGGGCACATCATGACATATCATTCTTCACTTGTTTTGAGGACGTGACATATTTCTCCGTGCAATAATATCATTGCTATGTCAAATTGACTGTCAGGAATTCCAACTCATCAAGGTCTTTAAAAATAATACTAAACTTTAGTGTATCACCAAGTTTGCCATGAAGTTTAAATTTTTAGATTTCAGGATAGTCATTCAAGGCACAACAAGCAATATCTAGTTAAAGTCTATTAACACCACAGAACATAGATGATTTCAAAAAAAATAATCAGAACTTCAAGGAAATCATTAAATTTGAACCATTTTAATTGGATGGATAATCATCAGTTCATATAATAGAAAGCTCTTACGCCATAGGTCTGTCTGTTTCATGATCACATGTTCAGATTGGAAGCCATTGAAGTTTAGATTGCAAGAGATTAAGAGAAGCAGCAAGACTCCCTCTAAGGATATGCAGGGAATGCATTCAAAGAGTTATGTTGGCAATCAAAGGGAATGATCAGAAATGAAATGCATGACACGGCCCATGGTTGTACACTTATTGATGGTAACTGAATGAAGATGAAACATATGCATGAATGCTTCAAAGAAATAACTCCCCCTTACTATATGGCCTACATGCGACAGTGACGCATGGTACTTGGCGGAGGTGTATCCTCACGCATGGTGAGTGCTTCTAGACAAGCATAACCTACCTTTCCATACTTTATCATTTAATATACCATGGCCATACAAGAATGATGCTACACCACATGTAATGCATCGTGAACATGAATTCAAATTTATTATGCAACTACAAGCAATGCTACACCACATGTAAAATGACATGTTTACATATAAACAATGCATGGATACCAATCAGCAAAAGCACACAACCAAATTAAAGAAGATCATCATTTCAATTTTTATGAGCCTGAGGTCTGCAAAGACCAAGCTCCCTTCTGAGTGTTGTAAACCTGTCATTACACAAGGGCTTGGTGAAGATGTCATCAATCTGATCTAGTGTATCAACAAAATACAGTTCAAAGTTTTTCTTAAAGACCTCATCTCTAATGAAGTGATGCCTAATCTCAATATGCTTGGTCCTAGAGTACTGTACTGGATTTTTTGCAAGGTTGATAGAACTGGTGTTATCACATAGAATCAGGACACAACTAAGATCCACTAAGTAGTCTTGGAGTTGGTGTTTAATCCACAACACATGGGTTCCACAGCTCCCCGCAGTAACGTATTCTGCTTCTGTAGTTGAGAGGGCAACCGAGTGTTGTTTCTTGGAGGCCCAAGAAACTAAACACCCATCCAGAAACTGGCAGTAGCCACTAGTACTCTTACGATCCAGCTTGCAACCAGCGTAGTCCACATCAGAATAAGAAATAAGAGATAAATCACATGATGACGGATACCACAATCCCAAATCTTGAGTTCTAGCAAGATATCTAAGGATACGTTTGACGGCAGTCAAGTGGGATTCTCTAGGACTAGCTTGAAATCTAGCATAGAGGTAAACACTAAACTGGATATCTGGTCGGGATGCAGTAAAATAAAGTAAGGAGCCAATCATACCTCTATAGATTTTTGCATCCACTAATTTACCATTTTCATCTGAATCCAGTGATGTTATGGTGCTCATAGGAGTTGCAATTATTTTGCATCTTGTCATGTTGAATCTTTTCAGCAGCTCCTTGATGTATTTGGCTTGACTTATGAAGCACCCATCTTCTCCTTGGTTGACCTGCAAATCGAGAAAAAATTAGAGTTCTCCCATTAGGCTCATCTCGAATTCGCTAGTCATGAGGTTAGCAAATTCCTCACACATTTCAGATTTAGTAGAACCAAACATAATATCATCAACAAAAATTTGAACAATCAAGATGTTCTTACCTTGCTTCTTGGTGAAAAGTGTTTGGTCTATCTTACCTCGTGTGTACCCTTTCTCAATGAGGAACGAGCTTAGTCTCTCATACCAAGCTCTTGGTGCTTGCTTCAAGCGATAAAGTGCCATGTCTAGCTTGTTTACAAAATCTTCATGGTTAGAGTTCTCAAAGCCAGGGGGCTACTCCCCATAGACTTCTTCTTTGATAAAACCATTTAAGAAAGTACTTTTTACATCCATTTGATACAACTTTATTCTAAGGGAGCATGCAAAGGCAAGTAAAATTCTTATTGTCTCTAGTCTAGCTACTGGGGCATAAGATTCCTCAAAGTCTATCCTAAACTCTTGAGTATACCCTTGAGCCACCAATATAGCCTTGTTTCTTATTATCTTGCCATCTTCACTAAGTTTGTTCCTAAATACCCATTTAGTGTCTATGACAGATTGTGATGTAGGTCTAGGAACAAGATGCCAAACTTTGTTTCTATCAAACTGGTTTAATTCATCTTGCATTGAGTTTATCCAGTTTTCATCTTTTAATGCTTCATCAATATTCTTGGGTTCAATCTGAGAGACAAGAGCAAGATGATCTAGTTTTTCACAATTCTAAAATGTGACCTAGTTCTAGGTGGATCATTCAAGCTTCCAATGACATTTTCTAAAGGATGATCCTTAAGAATTCTAATGTCTGTAGAATCATTACCTTCTTTTGGAGCTTGATCCCTTGCATTGCTTGATTCAGCTAGGTCACCATCTTTTCTTGTTTCTTCTTGTGGAGGATTATTCTTTTCCTTCATGCTTAAGAATTCCCCGTCTTCATCATTTTTCCTGCAATAGTTATCATTTTTAGAATCATCATGATATTCATCAAAGGAAACATGGGGTGATTCTTCCACGGTTTGACTCTTAATGTTGTAAATTCTATAAGCCCTAGATCTATTAGAATATCCAAGGAATATACCTTCATCGCCCTAGATCTAACCTGTCTCACATTTCTTTTACAGTTGCGCAGGTAGCTACTCTTGAGGATTCTACTGGATGGAGTGAGCATTGCATGAAGTGTCTAGCACTCCAGTTGACATTAGATTTTCTTATTTGTTCTTTAGTCCACAAGTCCTCATCATCCGTAAGCTCATATGGACCTTTGCTGATCACTCGCCAGAGTTCATAATCTTGGGCGCGAATGAACACATGCATGCGTTGTTTCCAATAAGGATAATTAGTTCCAGTGGAATAAGGAGGCCTATTCACAGAATGTCCTTCAGGTAATAAACCCTTGGACGACAATCCACCATTTTTCTCAAGGTCATTGGACCCCATAATGAGAGATTAGGCTCTGATACCACTTGTTGAGTAGTGAATGGCGGATCTAGAGGGGAGGGGTGAATAGATCTGCCCCTCTTTTCGTAGAACACCCCTCTTTAAAGCTAGATAAAGAGAATATCAGCGGAATACAACTAGCTTAGCGAAAGGACACAACGATTTGCTTAGCAGGATGAACATGTAAAATAAAGATTGAACCTAAGCATGCATCTAGAACAAAGCAATCACACAAGCAAACCACAACACAAGAGATTTTAAGGTGGTTCGGACTAAATCCCCAGTCCTACGTCCACCCCTCACCAAACCCGGTGAGGCTTCACTAGTGCAGCGCACCAAACCGCAGATCGGAGAACTTCCGATTGCCTTCCTACTAACCACGGGTAGGGACGATAACATCGCAGATTGATGTACCTTCCAACTGCCTTCCTACTAACCGCGATAGGGACGATTCTCAGTTTCAATAGCTTGAACAAAATGAAAAGAGAACAAGATGAAAATGTAATTTGATGCTTCAGCAAGGGCTGCCTCTTTTTCTTCTTGTCTTCACACGATGTAGATCACCAACAGAGGCTTCTTCTTCTTCGCAAAGCTCGCCTCTTGATTCAACAGCAATGGCTTCTTCTTCCTTGTGAAATGAGCTTTCTTGGATCCCCTTGATAGCCTTGCTTGCTTCTACACTTCCTTGGAGGTTGCTGGCTTGGATATGAGCTTGAATCACCTTGTAAATAGATGAAGAACTCCTGCACGAAGTACTATTCATGGCTACAGTACCCTCTTCTTCTTCCCTTAGACAGCCTCCTCTAGCCTCTCTTTGATCTCCCTTAATCCATTAGGGTTTTTAACCCCCTTGTCTTTGTTTTATATCTCTTGAATGGTCAAGAGACATCCCCCAGACCAGATCTACAATTTATGACAGATTGGGTGACTTTAGGATTAAACAAATCCAAGAAGAAGGGCTGCCCACCAGGTGAAAAACAAAGTCAACAATTACTGCATCGGGACTGTCGGTCGGCCAGAAGTAGGTGGTCGGTCGACCGGATTTTTTACAGAGTTGAACTTTTCGTTGCTGGAAATTTCAACCGACCGGCAACAGGGGGGCGGTCGACCGGACTGCTACGCCGATCGACTAGTCCTTCTGTGCGGTTGACCGGTACTGAGAATATATGTAGCTTTTTCGTCTCTGGTAATTCCGGTCGACCGGTCCATGATCGGCGGTCGACCGAAAGCTTGATTTTTCATAAATTTGCTTCATTCAACCCCTTAAACCCATTTGCAGTCCATTCAAGTCTGTGGCATCAAACTCTTTAGACCTTGATGATGTCTACTGAGTATTTGACATTTCCTTAATGAATGCTCAGACCTTGGACGTTGAAACCAAGTGTGTTCTTCATTGTGCATCATCTGTCATGAAAAAACATCAAGTATTTCAATCATATGAGAGTGGGAAACATCAATGACTTATAGTGTTTGGCCATTATCAAAGCCATGAATGTCAAATGACCACAGGGGCACAATAGGAAAGAGACTTCCTTAAGCTAAAATTCACTTTTGTTTAACTTAGCATAAAGTTGGTATTCTCGCAAGGTTTGCAAGGCAACCATTTGATGTTCCTCGTGTTCCTCCTTTGTCTTTGAATAGATGAGAATATCATCAATGAATACGACCAGAAATTGGTCAAGATAAGGCTGGAACACATTATTCATCAATTGCATGAATGCCACATGTGCATTAGTTAAACCGAACAGCATAACCACAAATTCATAATGTTCGTATCAGCTTCGGAAAGTAGTCTTGTGAATGTCTTCATCCTTGATCCTCAGTTGATGATAACCTAACCTGAGATCCATCTTGGAGAAGTACTCCGCGCCAGAAAGTTGATCAAATAGCTCATCAATACGCGGTAGTGGATATTTATTTTTGATAGTAAGTTGATTCAACTGCCGGTAGTTAATGCATAATCTGAGGGAACCATCCTTCTTCTTGACAAATAGGACTGGCGCACCCCAAGGGGATATGCTAGGTCGAATGAAGCCTTTTTCGAGCAGCTCCTGAAGTTGCTTCATTAGTTCCTTCAATTCCGTGGGGGACATCCTGTAAGGAGCTATTGACACTGGTGCTGCTCCAGGTGTGAGTTCAATGGTGAAGTTCACCTCCCTTTCGGTCAGTAAGGCAGGTAACTCGAAAGGAAAAATATCAGGAAATTCCCTAACTATGGGGATTTCTTCTATCTGAATTTCCTTAGACTTGTTAACTACTACGGAGGCAAGAAAAGCTTCACATCCTTGCGAAATGAGTTTGCAAGCGTGAAGAGATGAAATAAGAGAGGGATGCTTCCGGTATTTGATGCCAAGAAAGGAAAATCGTGGGAGACCTAGTTTTCGAAAGGAAATTATCCTACTGCGATAATTTATATAGGCGTCGTGGTCTACAAGCCAATCAACTCCTAATATGGCATCGTAGCCTTCCATATCAAGGCATACGAGATTAGAGGGAAGATTATGCCCTTCTACAATAACTTCACTATTAGGGAAATAGGTTTTCAATTCCGTTCCCGACCCTAAAGGAGTGACTATGGTTAAATCCGATGGTAAGGGAACAGGTGAAATAGGCAATGTTTTTGCAAAGGAACTAGCAATAAAGAAATGAGTAGCACCTATATCAAATAACACAAAAGTAGGATGGGAATAAATATGAATTGTACCTTCAATGAGCTCCCCTTCTTTGGTTGGTTCATCCTCCAATGCGGCATTCAATCTAGCTTGCCACTTTCGTCCACCATTGCTCCTCGTGGATGATTACTCTTCATCAGAGGACAGTCAGGCATGCGGTGCTCCCGACTTCCACATCTTAGGCATGCGCCCAAACGCTTCCAACATTCTTCGGCCGCATGCCCAAATTTATCACAGAACGAGCAAGCCACCATGACTTGCTTATCTTCTTCTTTAATCTTCTTGTTCCGACGATCATCCTTGCCGTCCCCATTCCGGGATCTCTTCTTGTTATCCTGAGAGTTATATGTGATGCTGAATTTTTCTTGCTTCTTACCTCGCCGATCAGACCTTCGGCTCGGCTCCTCAACTTTGCCCTTGAGTTTATCGACTTTCTCCAAGGTCCGTTCACATAAGTGTACCCGTTGGACCATCTCTACATAGGTCCGAATGTTTTGTGGGCTAAGTTGCTGGATGAAAATGGGTCGCAAGCCATCCATAAAGCGATTTGCTTTCAGAAGGTCAGTGCTCACTAGATGTTGAGCATATGGTGCCTAGGCGAGAGAATTGCAATGATGCGGGATGGAACGCGACCCGAAGCCAATTGATATGCAAACCTTGGACTCTAGGTAAACTCGCGATTGTCCCTAGCTAGGGAAGCGTGAGGATGTGTGCGGTTGAGAAACCGACAATGAGCTAGGGTGGTCAACTCTCACTTTCGTTCTTGGATCGGGTCACGGGACGGTCTCGCTCTCTTTCTCGCAGCGGTGATTGAAATTTGAGCGAGCTAAGTTATCCTAACACTCTAGCAGCGGCATATAAAATTATATACGAAATAAGCAAAAATGCCGAGTGAGGAGCGAAAACAATACATCCACGCTACCGGGCATGGGGAAGCTGTTCCCCGCCAAGCTTCGTACTCCCGGTACAGTAATTAGCCAAATATTACAGAAGTGAAATTTATTGCCCACTCCATGTAGGGAGGTAAAGGGCTACACAAACATGCCGGGAGCACCGAATTTGGGCTGACGGGCAGCAAGGCGGCGGGTTCCGGGCGACGGCGGACAGCGGCTCCGGTTCTACGAGTTGCTGGCCAACAGGGCAGTGAACAATGGCCTCCAACGGGATGAGGACCTCCGGTAAGCTTATGACGACGGCGGTTCACCGGGACGAAGGCAGAGGGTCCCTGGTCGACCCCCGAGAGTGGCGGTCACTGAAGCTATCCTGGCGTATTTTTGCTATAATTATGTGGTGACCCCTTTTTGGAGGCCTTCCTTAGAGCAGAAATGCGCGCTCCCACGAAAATGGTCGTGAAGAGGCGAGATCTCACGCTGGTCCTGAGCGGATGGAGGATCACCGGGTAGTGAACTGCAAGACAGGGAAACGGATCAGGGGGCCCAGGGAGAGTCCCTGGGGAAAACCCTCCGATGCTTAAGTCAGTGGAGCTATGGCGGGAGCAGTAAGGGGAGAAGAGAGCATGTGCGCGAGATCCCTCTCCACCAGAGGGTGAAGTGGTTCTTGCTCAGGAGTTTTGAGCGTATGGTTTCCCTTACCTTCGTCGGAGGGTCTCCCTGGTTTAAATAGTACGCCGTTTCTTGGAGTCCTGTAAGCCGAGGGGTTTCAGGTGGGGGTTACGTTCTCATCGTGGGCTTTTATTGCCTTATCGTGGGAGCGTTATCACCTTGGGGAAGAAGAAGTCCCTTGCCTTCCTGAATTCCTGCCTGCTGTGGACTCTTAACGGCTGCAAAGGATAAGCAATCGTCGTCCGTTCCGAGCTCAGAGAGGCCAGCCCTACCGGGCGATAGGCTTAGCTCGGAAGAGGGTGGGTCGGATGGGTCGGCATACGCCTTCTTCTCCCGGGCGGAGATATGGCTTGGGCCGGACCTTTCCTGTGACCTGACCAACACTCGGGCCTTCCAAGCCTAGAGGCCGCCTAGGAAGGTTGTGTCCTCGAGTGATTTTTTATGGGCTTTCTTCCCTGAGTGGGCCCTGTGGGCCGTCACTTAGGCGAGCTTGGCCTCGTTGGGTCCTGTCGGGCCTAGTCGGGCTGCTCTTTGAATGGGCTACAGAAATCCCCCTCTCCACTTGTCCCCCTCCTACTCCCGAGCCAAAGGAGGCTCGGACGAGTAGTATTTGAGGGTTTTGGACCGGCGTGGCTCAGGTGGGTGGAGATCTGGTGGTGTTATGAAGCCATGTGCCATGGTCACCTAGGCCCGTAATAATTGTGATCCTGACAGATTTGAAATGAAAGGGCCCCCTTTTTCTCGGAGGTCGGAACGACGCGCCGCCTTCCCACGAGGGTTTATAGGCGTTGGGCACTGGTTGTCATTCCAGACTCTCTAGGGTTTTGGCTTTCCTTCACTCCTTTACTTTCGGGGCTCCTTGATGCACTGTGAAGACACAGCGGAGGAGCAGAGACTTGCGGCGGTGTTTGAGGAGTTGGCGAGGATAACTGCGGAGGCGGTCCGGCAGCTTCCTCCTCCCCCGGAATCTTCGAGATCCCTTGAGAATTCTTCTTCCAGCTCTTCCTCGGAATCCATGGCGGGCCAGCGCTTGTGTGCTGAAGGATGGGGCAACGAATCGGTGGCGAGAGCGCCCGTCCCGAATCGCAGCGAGCTGGGGGAAGCTGAGGTGAAGAGGCTGGAGCATAGGTTCCGTCTGCCTCTTTGGTACAACTTTGTTACTGCTGCTCTGTATGAGACGAGTCTGGACGACCGCACACATCTGCACCTTTCTTCTGGCGTGGAAGAGCGGGTTTCGCCTCCCCTTTGAGCTCTTCGTCCTTACACTCCTCAATTTTTTCCAGTTGGCGCCCATTCAGTTGGTTGCCAACTCGTACCTCCTCCTTTCTACCTTCCGAATTCTCTGCCGTCAGTGTGGGGTTCCTCCTTCTCTGGACCTTTTCCATTATTTCTTTGAGTTGAAGGCGCATCCGTCGGCGGGGAAAGGTTTTTACTTCATCCAGGCGAGGAGGAACAGGAGCTGCATTTCGCTGGCGGTGAAGGATTCCTTGCATAATTGGTGGAAGACCCAATTTTTCTGGGTGAAGATACATTCGGTGGAGGAAACTTGGAGATGCCAAGTAATGCCCAATTTCCACCCGAATATCCCTCCCCGGCAGGAGGAGTTCCCTTCAGATGTAGAGGAGTATGCCGCTCGCTTGCTGAAGAATCGTCAGTCTACCGAGGAGCTGGTGATGCCGGAGAACATCGAGCGGTGTCTTCTCACACGGCTGAAACCATCAGGTATCACAACTGAGATTCTCCTTAGGATGTGGAGGTCGTCCTTCTCTTCTTGATTGTGCCTTCTTCTTTGTCGCAGACACCAGGCGGGAGCCTCTGGAGGAGGCCGCTAAGGTCATTGACCTTGGCGACGACTCGGCGGCGGATGAGTCGGGCGTCCCTGTGGGTCGCTCCCAAGCCCGGGACAAGGGCAAGGGGGTGGCTCCCAAGGGGACCTCACGGCCGGGCGGCGTGAAGCGCAAGGATCCCATGGGGGAAGGTTGTGGGAGGTCGTGAAGGCCAAAAAGCTGGCCAAGAAGGCCGGTCTCCTCCTCACTGCCGGGGTCGACTCTAGCTCGGCGGCACTCCCCTTTCGGGGGCAAGATAGGGCCGACCCAACTGGGCTGGCTCCCCCATCTGTCGAGCGAGAGAGGGCCGAGGAGACTAGGGGCACCTCGACGGGTGGTGACGATGGGTTGGCTCTCCTCTCGGTGGGAACAGAGGGGGCCGAAGCAGAAACAACCATGGCCAAGACCGGGGGGCCGGTCGAGGTAGGCGATGTCTCAGGAGGCGATGTGCGGGCCGAGACAGTTGAGGTTGGGGGTTCGCTCGTGGAGGCGTCGCAGCCCCAAATGCTCATGGTGCGTGGGTCGACTGAGCTCGCAGCGCCGATCGAGGCCAGAGGTTCGCCCGCAGGGGCGTTGCAACCCCAGCCGACCGTAGTGCGCGGAGCGGCTGAACCCGCATCTCGATCAGGACCTTCTGGCGAGGCGCCGGGCGCGGAAGGGGTTCCCATGCTGGTGGCGCTGGAAAGGCTCAGTATCTCGAGCAGTCTGTACAAGCTCTGCCGTGAGGTGTCCACGAGGATAAAAGGCGGAGACAAGCGTCACTCCCGGCCGGGGTCCTCGACGTCATCATGGAGGGTGGCCTGGTCATGGCCCAGATGGGGGCAATGATGGCGGAGACTTACGCCCGGACGGAGTCAAAGCGGTCGAACTTCGCTTGGACCCTCGGGGGGTGTGAGAGGAAGTTGGCTCAGCTCAATGAGGCGCACGAGGGGCTCCAGCGGGAGTTCTCCGCGATCAGGGCGTTGGCGCGGTCGAGCCGGCTGGAAGTCAGAGCGTTGACCAAGCAGCTGGCTAAGGCCCGGGAATCGCTTGAGAGGAAAAGCAAACTCCTTGAGGAGGAGCGCCTTCACCATCTCGAGCTGGCCGGCCGTTGGGAGGCTGAGCGTGCCGAGCTAGTGGTCCGAGCGGAGGCAGCGGAGCGCCTTTGTTTAGAGGCTGAGGCCGACCGAACTGAGGTGGAGGAGCGATCAGCGGAGGCCAAGGAGCGGGCGGTCGGGGCTGAGCTGAAGTCGGCTGAGGCAGAGAGGCAATCAGCAGAGGCCGAGGGGTGGGTAGTTGAGGCGGAGCGAAAGTCGGCTGAGGCAGAGAGGCGATCAGCGAAGGCCGAGGCGCGTGAGGTCGAGGTGGAGTGGAAGTCGGCCGAGCTTGCCGAGAGAATGGGGCTGGTCGGAGTGGAGGCGATCGAGCAATACAGGGGCTTGGAGGCCTACCTAGCCGACCTGCAGGAAGCTGCCCTTCCACACTATGAGGCAGCACTTCGCCGATGCATCCGCAAAGGGTTCGAGCAGGGTTATCGCCGGGCCGTTGCCTAAGCCGATGCACAAGATTCCGGGATCGAGATTCCCTCTGGCCAGTGCTATGACTCGGACGAGTCGTCTTCTAGCTCCTCTACGTCGGGTGGGGAAGATCCAGAGAGCTCTTCTCCGGTGGGGTCACCAACTCCGGCTGCCTCGGGAGGGCTCGCGGCAGAGGCAGTTCCCGCACAGGCGGGGTCAGTGCCAAGGCCGGCTGTCACCGAGGGTGCCGGGGGTGAAACACCCGTGCCTTCCGTTCCCGAGCTTCAAAGTGGGCCCGAGGCCTGATGTATCGCTCTATTTTGCCTTTTTCCTTTGTTTGTCTCTTTTCCTTTTCTGAAAAAGAAAGATTTTGCTTTTTGCAAGGCAATAAATGACTTACATGCTTCTTGCCTTCCTTGCCGTGATTCGATTAGCGTATCTGCAATAGTTGGAAATTGCCGATATGTCCTGCGTGATTTTCGCATGCTGGTTGGACAAGCTCCTGACAGGGTGTCTTTCCGTTTTCTCACGCTATGAATGCCAGGCCGCTTCGTGTATTCTGCTGAGGCGAAAATGTGGGGTTTGAGGTGACCGTTCAGAGGGGAAAAATTCCTTTGGCGTGTTTTTGAGGGGGGAGTCATTTAAGGCAAGTAGCCTCCCTTAGCCTATAAAAAGACCGAAGGGCGTCCCTTACTGATGGAGGCATCATCCACAATTCCCTTTGGCTAGGGTCTTCTTCACACTCCGGCATCGTTTGAGTTCGGGCGTCTCTCTCTAAAGGCCCACTTATCCTTTTTATGCTATTTACTTGAGTCTTTTGATGTAATTTTCAGTTTATTTGAGTCATGTCCCTAGGTCTTGCATTTATTTTCCTAAGTATTGAGTGTCATTAGACTGTGTAATGTGTTATTGGGCCCAATTCTTCGGGCTTGACCCATGAGCCCCCCTACCCCTTCGGTTATTTGCTATTGAGTCTTTTGTAAGGGACTTATTGTAAAATGTGGGTTTCCTATATATAGGGCCCCATTTCCTTCATTTGGAGGTAATGAATTATTCAATACAAAAGACTTCCATTTGAGTATTCAAATCTAGTTCTAGTGGAGTGAATCCTATAGTTGGGTGAGAAGCCCTAGGGGAGTGATTCCCCACCCCACCTCTCTCTCTATCCCCCTATCTCTCTCCTCCACTATGGGGTTCGCCCCTTTCTCTCTCTCCTCCTCCTCCCTCTCAACTTCCAACCCCCACCTACCCCATTAAAGGCCCTCCACTTCCCATAGCTGCCATTACTCCACCCCCATAGTCCCAAGATAGAATCTCTCCCATTCCAACATAATCTTCCCCATTCCAACACAATCATTCCCTTCCCCACACAATCCCTCAACTTCCAAGGCCATTTCAAATTTGAAATCCCCTTCCCTCCATGTCTTGGCCGCCCCTCTCTCCTCCCCCATAGGGCTAGTTCGCCCCTTGCCCCCCACTCCCCTTCACCCATTTGCATCCCCACCATCACTCATCCTTGCTGAAACCTGCGCCCTAGCCTCCCTTCCACCATCTTCCTCCTACCATTAGCACCCTTCCAACCCTCCCACATACTCCCTCCACCATCCCCTACCTCCCCTTCCCCCTAGAGTTCTTGCTTCCCCTTCTTCTTGGAGGTCTTTGGAAGCTCTATTCAAGTTGCAGTTCGCTGTCCAGAAGTTGCAGGTGAATCAGCAACTTGCAGCGGCCACCACGACTTCCTCCGGATGAGTTTGAAGGCACAAGAGGCATCCACTGAAGCGTCTCCCTGTCTTCTTCACAACAAAAGTGGTTTCATCTTCATCCGAGCTGTGTGCTGCCCAGGAGCTTCGTCCTCCCACGACTGCTCAGAACTGCCTCTGCTGAAGCCCTGAACCTGAGTAGAAGCTCTGCCACGACTCACTCTGGAAGAATCAGGTCCAAAGCTATTCTACAAAGTTCTTCATCGCCCTGTCAACTTTCAGAATCAAGAAGCGAAACTCTGTTCGGCATCCAGTAGTAGAAGTTATCAATTTTCTCCTTCTGCTGTACGGATCGGCTTCCCCACAGTCTACACCGACCAGTCATCCTTGTTCAGAGCCTCTAGGTCTTCTCCGGCATCTTTTAGCATCCCCGTCAGTTTTTCTGTGAAGAGGACTCATCCACGATTCCAACAACTCCGATGGCGCTTGATTCCGAGGTCGGGAGCTGCCGGGGCGTTCTCTGCAAGCTGCTGTTAGAAGTCTGCAACTGCAGGTCCAAGAATCTTAAGCTCTGTTCAAACCTCCATCCTGGTCAGCAGCGGCTCCAAAAGAAATTGAAGAAATTCTGAGGCATTCCCTTCCCAGCTAAGAAGATTTTCCCACCAGTCTCATCATCAGCGAAATTCCTGAGCAAATTCTACAGCTGCAACACCGTCTACCTGTCCCTGTTCGGAGAGAGCAGGCAGAACCGGTGACTTCATCGTTCCATGCTTTTAATCATAGTTTCCCCTCCCCGCTTGGACGGCTGAAGGCCCCTCCCTATGCGGAGGTAATTTTGGTTGTGATATCCATTAACCCACACCCCAAGATCCCCCTCCTGTGAGAGGTGTAGTGTTGTAACTTGTTTGGGCAGGTCAAGCTACCCCGGCGCGGGGTGTGGGGATCCACCCGCCTCCCCGCTCGCCCTCGTCTCCGACCGGGACCGGTTTCTTCAAACCGGTCGAGTAAGTGCTCAAACCTTCACTCCATTTAGTGCTTGTCATTCAATAATTATTCTTAATTCCGCTGGTTATGCGAGTGAGAGCCCGGTCCTCAAGCCCCGTTGTCTTGAGTGATCACCGTGGGAGAAGTACATCCGGTGCCTTTGGCACTTTGTCGGGCCCCTTGAATTGGGCATCCATACCCATTGGGAATCCCATCTTGGCCTTGCTGGCCCTCTACCAGCAAGGGCCCCACCCCTCAACCTCACCTTGGCATTGCCAAGTTACCCCGGGCTTGGGTGAGTGTCGATAGAGCGGTGGCCCAATTCGGCCCATTTGAATGCGATTGTGCTTGCTTGCATTAGGTCCGAGGTTGTGTCACATCAATTGGTATCAGAGCAAGTCTTTGACTTGTCTCTATCAAGTCTAAGTCCTAGGACCATTGCTTTGTGTGTCCAACATCTTTGGCCCCTTGTCTTGCATGTCCACCCGTAGTGGTGCTAGTTACCGATCCGATCCTTCATCTTCAAATCCACCCATGGATCGCCATCCTCAACTCAATCAAGATGCTCTTAGGGAGGAACCTCAAGGCCAAATGAATAGGGTAGATGCTGCCCTTACCAACATTCTTGCCCAACTTGAGTCCCTTACCACTCGAATTGCTCGGCTTGAAGAGCATGAGTTCCACCCAAGGAACAATGAGCCTAGAGTCCACCCTTCACATGTTGAGCCACCTAGGGAACTCCCTCATCCAAGGAATAATGAGCCAAGAGTTCATCCACCACATGGTGAGTTGCATAGGAATGAGTTCCACCCAAGGAACAATGACCCAAGAGTCCTCCCTCCACATATTGAGCCTCATAGGGATGAGTTCCATCCTAGGAACCATGGACCAAGAGCCTATCATCCACAAGCTGAAATTTATAGGGCGGACTTGGATCATGACCCTTACCATGACCATGAGAGACCCCGACACCATCCCATTCATGAAAGGCGTCCACGGGACGACCCGGATGACCCTCTCTTAAGGATGATTAAAGTAGAGGCCCCAAACTTTGATGGTTCCCATGAACCAAGTGTCTACTTAGAGTGGGAAACCGCCATGGACCAATACTTTGAATGGTACCCTATGTCTGACCAAAGGAGGGTAAGGTTGGCCAAAATGCATCTCATCAAATTAGCCAAAACTTATTGGTTAAACCAAGAGGGTCTAAGAAGGATTAGGCGGGGAGAGCCTATTGATACTTGGGAAGGTATGAAGAACCAACTTAGGAACAAATACCTTCCCCAATCCTACCATCAAATGCTCTTAGATGAATGGCAAAGCCTCACCCAAGAAGGGAAGACCGTGGTTGAATACATTGAGAAGTTTGACTCCTATCTTTTGAAGTGTGGAGTTCATGAGGACCCGGCCGTTACCTTGTCTCGCTTTTGGAATGGGCTTCAAAGTCACATCAAAAGAGAGCTTTTCATGCAAGATGTTGATAACCTTGAGATAGCTTATCAAATAGCCAGGGATGTAGAAAGATTCTCTAGGATCCCTCGATTTGCTACTCCCTGACCGGTCGATCCCAAAAACATGGGACCACGGCCCATTCCGGCCACTCCCATGAAAGCCCATAATCCAAGTGGGAACACCCCATTAAGGCCTTACAACCCTCCTCCCACCATCACTCCAAACAAACCCACCCCTAGTCACCCCCTCCCACGGAGGGAAGACGTTCCCAAAGGCCCAAATGTAGGAACTACTTCGGGTAGCGGACGTCAACAATGCTTTAGGTGTCAAGGGTTTGGCCACTTTGCGGGGCAATGTCCATCCAAGGGATTATCTAGCTTGCTTATTGAGGAAGAAGCTCCCCCACCCCAAAAGGAACTTGAGAGTGTTGTTGAGGATCATGAAGCCTCCCTAGATTGGGAAGAAGAGTATGAGACCCAATACCTTGAGTCGGGCCTAGATCACACCACTTCATCTACCAACTCCCATCTAGGAGTGATTAGGTGCACCCTCACCAAACCCCAAGAAGAGGATTGGCGCCGAACTTCAATCTTTCACACCTTTGTCAAGATAGGGAGCCATGTAAGGAAAGTGATCTTGGATAGTGGGAGTTGTGTCAATGCCGTATCCCCCGATACCGTTAAGCTTCTTGGGCTTACTATCACTCCCCACCCAAATCCCTATCGGGTCTCATGGATCAACAACAACTCCATCCCGGTCAACACTCAATGCCTTGTGCCCCTCACCTTCTCTTCATACCATGGTCAAATATGGTGTGACATCATACCCATGGAAGTAGGTAGCATCCTACTAGGAAGACCTTGGCTTTATGATGTAGATGCCACCATCTTGGGTAGGAGCAACAAATGCACCTTTGAACATGAGGGTAAGACTATCCGTCTTAACCCCTCCCCACCTCGTCCTATGACCAAGAGGGACACTCCCCCTCAAGAACAACACCCCACCACCATACAAGTCTCGGGGAACTCCACCCCTCCAACCCCATCCCTCACCCAAACTCACAAACAAAGTGGGACCTCGGGGTTGGCCAAGGGTCTTCATCTCATCACTAGGAAAGAACTTGAAGAGGAGATAGTTCAAGGAGTACCTCTATGTGCGGTGATCATTTGTCTAGGAGAGCCCACTCTCACCAATCCACATCCCATAGAAATCCAACAACTCCTAGAAGAATTTCATGATGTGTTCCCAACGGAGCTCTCGGACCAACTCCCTCCCATGCGGGATGTGCAACATGCGATTGATCTAGTCCCGGGGGCCACTCTCCCAAACCTTCCTCATTATCGCCTCAATCCCACGGAACATGCTTAACTTCGGAGGCAAATAGAGGAACTCATTAGGAAGGGCTTCATTCGCATTAGCAAAAGCCCATGTGCCGTACCGGCCCTTCTAACTCCCAAGAAGGATGGGTCATGACGAATGTGTGTGGATAGTAGGGCCATTAACAAAATCACCGTCAAGTATAGGTTTCCCATCCCTAGGCTTGATGACATGCTTGATATGTTAGCCGGAGCCACCATTTTCTCCAAAATTGACCTTAAGAGTGGCTATCACCAAGTTAGGATAAGGCCCGGGGATGAGTGGAAAACGGCTTTCAAAACCAAAGATGGTCTCTTTGAATGGTTAGTCATGCCTTTTGGGCTTTCAAATGCCCTAAGTACTTTCATGCGTCTTATGACGGAGGTCCTTAGACCATTCATTGGGATCTTTCTAGTGGTCTACTTTGATGATATACTCATCTATAGTCAATCCCAAGAGGCCCACCTTGACCACCTTAGGTAAGTTTGTACCATCCTTCGACAAGAGAGCCTATTTGCCAACTTAGGAAAGTGCCACTTCATGACCACCTCCCTCACCTTCCTAGGATTTGTGGTGTCCACCAAAGGCGTCTCCATGGACCCCGACAAGGTCCAAGCTATTATTGATTGGCCAGAACCCCACACCCTTCATGAGGTCCGAAGTTTCCATGGATTGGCAACATTCTATAGGAGGTTTATTCGTGGATTTAGCACTATCACTGGCCCAATCACCGATTGTCTCAAGAAAGGGACTTTTGTTTGGATCAAATCAGCCTCTAAAGCCTTCCAAGAACTTAAGGAGAAGTTGACCCAAGCCCCGGTCCTATGCCTTCCCGATTTCTCTAAAGTCTTTGAAGTCACATGTGATGCATCCGGGATAGGGATAGGAGGGATCCTTAGTCAAGAGGGACACCCGGTAGCCTTCTTTAGTGAGAAGCTATGTGATGTTAGGACTAGATACTCCACTTATGACAAAGAGTTCTATGCCGTGGTGCAGTCCCTCCGACATTGGAGGCACTACTTGTTACCCAAAGAATTTATCATCTTTTCTGACCATGTGGCCCTCAAATAGCTCAATTCCCAACAAAAGCTAAATGCCCGACATGCCCGATGGGTTGAGTTCATCCAATCCTACACTTTTGTCATCAAACACAAAGCCGGGAGTGAGAATCGAGCAGCAGATGCCCTTAGTAGGAAAGTTTCCTTGTTATCCACTATCCAAGTGGAAGTGAGCAGATTTGATAGGATCAAGGATGAGTACCCTAGCTGCCCCGACTTTGGGCACATCTTCACTACCTTGACCACCCATTCTAGCAAGGAACATGAGGGGTTTGTCTTAGAGGATGGGTTCCTCTTCAAGGGACCCAAGCTTTGCATTCCACGGACCTCACTCCGAGATTTCTTGGTTTGAGAATTACATGCGGGAGGGTTAGCCGGTCATTTTGGGGTTCACAAGACCATTGCTCTAGTTGAGGGTCAGTTTTATTGGCCAAGTCTCGAGAGAGATGTAGGCAAAATAGTGGGTCAATGTCGCACATGTGCTTCGGCCAAACAGGTTAAACATAACACTGGCCTATATACCCCACTCCCCATCCCCGACCGTCCATGGCAAGACTTGAGTATGGACTTTGTGCTAGGATTACCCAAGACTCAAAAAAGGCATGACTCCATCTATGTGGTGGTTGATAGATTTTCCAAAATGGCCCATTTCATCCCATGCTCCAAAACCTCCGATGCCTCCCATGTGGCCCGATTGTTCTTTGATGAGGTTGTCCGTCTCCACGGGCTACCTAGGACCATAGTCTCCGATAGGGATGTCAAATTCACTAGCTACTTTTGGAAAACTCTTTGGCACATGATGGGTACCCTCCTCAAATTCTCCACTACCTACCACCCCCAAACAGATGGCCAAACCGAAGTTGTCAATCGGAGTCTAGGGAACCTTCTTAGGTGTCTTGTTGAGGATCGCCCCAGAAATTGGGATCTCATCTTACCCCAGGCTGAATTTTCATATAACAACTCCATCAATAAGTCCATAGAGATGAGTCCATTTGAAGCCGTGCATGGATACAAATCAAGAAAGCCTTCCGATCTCATTCCCCTTCCCCAGCATGCTAGAGTGTCCATTTCAGCTGAGTCTTTTGCACAACATATTAGAGAATTGCATGAAGAAATTCTCAAGCACATCAGCAAAAAGAATGAGGCTTATAAAAGGTTGGCCGACTCTCATCGGCGTCACCAAGAATTCCATGTGGGTGACTTTGTGATGGTAAGGACGGAGAGGCTCTCCCCGGGAGTCAACTCTAAACTGAGGCCACGTGGGCTGGTCCCTTCCAGGTCTTGAGGCGCATTGGTGCAAATGCTTACAAGTTAGATCTCCCTGAGGAGTATGGAATAAGTCCCACATTTAATATCGCTGACCTAGTGCCATATAAGGGACCCACGGTGGTACCTAGTGAGGAGATTGAGTGTCACGCCCCGAGAGCGGAAGATACCCGGAGATGCGTGACGAGTTTATATCAATCATGTCAATCAGAGTAGTAGTGTATTCGACACAAAGACAGAGATGCGCAAAAGTAAAGATAATCCAATCCATTTATTTCCTCATAATAAATAGTCTATTACAAACCCAATACTCTATTCAAAAAAGAAAAGTACACATTTGACTCAAGAAATACATAAAAGACTAGATGACACTTGGAAAAGCTCTATCTCTTTCACTCTTGATTCTCCCCATCCGATTGACTTTCTTCATCGTCGGACTTACCTGAAAAGTAGGAACAACACGGAGTGAGCGAACGCTCAGTAGGAAATTATATCTCAGGAACTAGCAAAGGGGTTTAAGTAGTTACATCTTTCATGAATGCGCTATAGCTATGCATGCACGCATAAAACGACAAGATAGAAAGAGGATATAACAATAAGATAATAGGGGAACTAGTCATGAACTTTCAAGAACTTATATCAAATGATATCAAGATATTCAAACAAGTATTTTATCATGTCAAGATGAAATTTGGCTATCACGTTCAAGCACGCAAGTAATTACCCTTTTTCGGGCCACACAAGTCATGTAATATCATGTCAAGTACAAGTACAAGATTTGTAGAATGTTCAATCAAGCTAGTCATGCACTTCGGTATAATGCCAATACCGTGATCAATCAACTCCCATGGGCACAAGTACTTTCGGGTGCTCCTCCCAGGACCAGATCGGGCCCTATATGCGCAGGCATTAATCATGTATTTTAACATCCACTTTTGTATATAGTCAATATGGAATTTCAAGGATAAAGGTTGTAGACATGTAGGATAGACTTTGAAATAATAGAGTCCAAAAATATGATACTTGACATAGTTAGGCGATAATAATGGTACAATCATGATTGTCGATAAAACTAGGTGGAATTGGTTCCTTTAACTCGGGTACCATGATAAGTAAGTAGAGACACTCTTTTATATAGAATTGAGGTCCATATGAATAGCACCTCAATGGCAAGACGTCCTCATCCTTAATATAGAATTGAGGTTCACAAGAACATCAAGTTTAATATAGAATTGGGGTTTACAAGAACATCGTAACAATGTTGATATAGAATTGGGGTTTACAAGAACATCATAACAACGGCATATTCTTCCCCGTTCATTAAGATAATTCTCATATCATACCCATGGTATGACATGAGGGCCGGTATTACCATGTTTCTATAGAGGGACATGGCAAAGATTGTGTAATGGGTTTTTAGGGTACAACCAGCTCAGTCGGCCTTGAGGGAATCCAAGGCGGCGAGGAGTCTTACGGAGGTCTCTATGACTAACTCGCTAGTCCAAAGGAACGGAATGTCCAATGGAGAGCTTGCATGTCAATGAGAATTGAGTGTGTAATGCGATAAATCATCGTAGAAAACATGGGACTATACTCACGGAGTGGAGTAATAGTGCCTATATATAAATATATGTAATGAATCCCTCGGATAACAGTAATCAGGAAAAATCAGTAATGCAGAAAGTAGCGACTTTGGTAAAGTCATTTTTCATGTAATTAACGCCTTAATCAGGGGCGTTTATATTAGATTTGACGACGTATACATCAGTCGTCCTTTCAATATTTCTAGTTTTGCAGAATATTATAAATCTGGAAATTTTAATGAAACGCGCCCTAGACAGGGGCGTTAGTTTACAGAAGGTGCCCTGGTATGGGGCGTCAGTTCAAGAAAAGACGACCTGGACAAGGTCGATAATTCACAAGTTTACAAGTTTCGAGACAATGAAATTTCAGGAAACATGATATATGGTCAGTACCATAAGAAATAGCAGGATTACAAGAGATTGATCATGCATTAATTTAGAATCATGTTTGCATTGATATATAATTTTTGAACATGGTGTTTATTAATTAAGAGAAATTGACGTCCGTGTGCAGGGTGTCAAATATTAAATTGACGACCTAGTCGTGGTCGTGTCTTTTAATGTAGCGTCCTTGATAAGGGCGTCTATTTCAAAACTCTTTAGAAACTAACCGAAACGCATGAAATCTATATGCAGGTATTTAACGGATGATGTTATAAATATTAATATGCTAGTTTGGGCTACAATCCCTGAGAAAATCCTACCTTTTGATGAAACGTGAAGGATCTGGTGAAGAGACGATACTCTGTTTGTACAGAGTGCTCACCGGAAGAAGAAACTGAAGGAGAAGTTGCAGATGATTGGAGACGATTATGATGAAGAACCCACGTTCTTCAGTAGATTAAGAGCTCCTCAACCTGTAAGTGGAAGAAGAATAAGATGGAGAAGAATTAGTCCTCCTAATACCTAATCAGCAGAGGAGAAACAATAGGAAGGACCAACTTCTCTTTCACGGATGACTGCAGCAGAACCTTCTTCGGCCAAATATCTTTAGGGTTTGTTTGAACAAGGTTATTTATAGGATTTTGGGAATCCTAATAGGGTTAGTGTTCGATTGGAAGTAACACTTCCATGATAGAGTTATTACTACATTCGAACTCTTTCTCATAGTTATCAACTTACCCTAGATGAGTTCCCGGTTCGAACGAAACTGGAATGGAATTAACGCCTTATTCTAGGGCGTCGAATTTTCAATTGACGCCTTGGCATGCGTCGCTTCTTGTGGAACGCGTCCAAGGAAAGGGCATTTCAAATACTTGTCTTTTTATGTAATTTTGGTTGTTTAAGATTTGACGCCATGAAATATGGGCGTCCTTTCTCAAAAACACGCCTTAGGTGAGGGCGTTTCTTGTCAATTAACGCCTTGCTCCAAGGCGTTAATTTCATCAGGGCTTTGTTCTTCTTGTTTCAACCTTTTTCATTTGTTCACTTTATCTTTTATTTTATTTCAATTTATCTAAATTTATTTCTTTTAATTTTATACGGGTTGCTACACCCTCCCCCACTTAAAAGAATTTGGTCCCCAAATTCATAGCATATATTTACATATGGAGAGTGTAGAGTTCATACCTTCTAAAATAATTCTGGAAATCACTTCCTCATAGATTCCTCGGTCTCCCATGTAGCTTCATGTTCTGAATTCTTATTCCATTGTACTTTTAGCATGGGAATAACCTTATTCCTTAGGGTTCGTACTTCTCGATCTAGTATTTTTATGGGCTTCTGCTCGTATGTGAGATCTTTCCGGATTACTAGATTTCCATGCTCAATAATATGTGATGGATCATGCACATACTTCTTCAACATAGATATGTGGAATACAGCATGTATTTCGGACAGTTGAGGTGCAATGCGATGCGATAAGCAACCTCGCCAACTCTTTCTAGTATCTCAAAAGGTCCGATAAATCTTGGTGTAAGCTTGCCCTTAACACCAAATCTGCGTATTCCACGTCCAGGCGATATCTTGAGAAATACATGATCTCCAACTTGGAATTCAAGATCTCTTCTTCTCGTGTCGGCATAAGCTTTTTGTCTAGACTGAGCAACTTGTAGTCTTTCTCTGATCAATTGTATCTTCTCGGTAGTGTCCCTTACCATGTCTGGACCTAACAGTTGTTTCTCTCCAACTTCATCCCAGCATAAGGGTGATCGGCAACTCCTTCCGTATAAGGCTTCAAAAGGTGCCATTTGTATACTTGTCTGGTAGCTATTATTGTATGCAAATTCGACCAGAGGCAAGTGATCGTGCCAATTTCCACCAAAATCAGTAATGTATGCTCTTAGCATATCCTCGACTACTTGATTGGTTCTCTCGGTCTGACCATCCGTTTGAGGATGAAAAGTTGTGCTAAAGTTAAGTCTCGTCCCCAACGAATGTTGTAGTCCTTTCCAAAAATGAGAAGTAAAACGGGGATCTCTGTCAGACACGATTGAAACAGGAATACCATGTAATCTGACTATTTCCTTGATGTATAGTGCAGCTAGAACATCAATTGACCATCGGCTCTCTTGATCGGCAAGAAATGCGCTGATTTAGTCAATCGATCAATAATAACCCATATTCCATCATGTCCTCCTTTTGATTTAGATAAACCCATGATGAAATCCATACCAATATCCTCCCACTTCCATTTAGGGATATCTAGAGGATGTAGTTTTCCAGCAGGCTTTTGGTGTTACGCCTTGACTTGTTGGCATGTGAGACAGCGTGATACGTAGTCCGCTATTTCTCTTTTCATGTTGGGCCACCAAAAATTTCTTTTTACATCTTGGTACATTTTGGTAGATCCTGGATGAATCGTATACCTTGACCTATGAGCTTCATCTAAGATCCTCTTCTTTACCTCGGGACAATCCGGTATGCAAGTTCTATTCCTGAATATTAATCTTCCTTCACAAGTTATTTGGAAATCCGATTGTCCTTCCAGTTTGCCTTTGATCTCTACTAACATTGGGTCATTATCTTGAAGTGCTTGTATTTCAGTTAACAGGTCTGACTGTATGCTTATTTTAGATAATGTGACACATCTAGGGTCTGTGTCCATGCTTATATTGAGTTCAGAGAATTGCTCCAGTAATTTCCATTCTTGAATCATACAATTAGCTAACAGTGCTCTCGGCTTTCGACTAAGGGCATCTGCTACATGATTACCCTTTCCGGGATGATATTGTATACTGAAGTCGAAGTCCTTGAGATATTCCAGCCATCGTCTTTGCCTCATATTTAACTCCTTCTGTGAGAAAAGATATTTGAGACTCTTATGATCGGAGTATACAGTAAACTGCACTCCATAGAGATAATGTCTCCATATCTTGAGTGCAAATACTACCGCGGCCAATTCTAAGTCATGGACGGGGTAGTTCTCTTCATGCTTCTTTAATTGACGAGAAGAGTAGGCTATAACCTTCCCTTGTTGCATTAGAACACATCCGAGGCCAATGCCAGAAGCATCAGTGTATACCTCGAACTTTTCTCCTTCAATTGGCAATGATAAGATAGGAGCTGTAGTAAGATGATCCTTGAGAGTTTGGAAGCTTCTTTCACATTCCTCATCCCATTCATAACGGATCTCCTTGCGAGTTAACCTCGTAAGTGGCACGGTGATTTTTGAGAAATCCTTGATGAATCGCCTGTAATAGCCGGCAAGACCTAAGAAACTTCGGATCTCGCTAGCATTGGTCTGTCTTTCCCAGTTCCTTACAGCTTCAACCTTTGATGGGTCTACCGACAAGCCATCCTTTGATATAACATGTCCGAGAAAAGTCACTTCTTCGAGCCAGAATTCACACTTGCTAAGTTTTGCATATAATTGGTTTGTCCTCAATATTTGTAATGCAATCCTCAAATGTTCCTCATGCTCTTCCTTGGTCTTGGAATAAATTAATATATCATCAATAAAGACCACCACGAATTGATCCAAATAAGGCCTGAATATACTATTCATTAACTGCATAAAGGCAGCAGGGGCATTCGTTAGTCCGAAAGGCATAACAACAAATTCATAATGGCCATACCTACTTTTGAACGCGGTTTTATGAATATCCTCGTCCTGGATTCTTAGTTGGTGATATCCTGACCTAAGATCAATTTTAGAAAAGTACTTGGATCCTGAAATTTGATCAAACAATTCATCGATTCTCGGCAGTGGATACTTGTTCTTGATAGTGAGATGATTCAACTGTCGATAGTCGATGCATAACCTCATGGATCCGTCTTTCTTCTTTACAAATAATACAGGCGCTCCCCACGGGGAAGTACTTGGTCTAATGAATCCTTTCTTAATGAGTTCCATCAATTGCTCCTTTAACTCCTTGAGTTCAGCAGGTGACATCCTATAAGGTGCCTTTGAAATTGGACCAGCACCAGGGACTAAGTCAATGGTGAAGGCCACTTCTCTTTGTGGGGGTAATCCAGGAAAATCTTCCGAAAATACGTCTGGAAATTCTTGCACTACTGGAATGTCTTCTAACTTAGTTTCCTTAGCTTCTTTAACTGTGATAAATGCAAGGAAAGATACACATCCTTTCCTGATGAGCTTGCTAGCTCGGAGAGCCGAAATAAAAGGGGATTTGCTTCGACTCTTAGGGCTAGTGAAGATTAATTCTGGAAATTCCTTGAATGTAACCTTACTATTGCGGTAATCAATCGTTGCCTGATACTTGGATAACCAATCTGCTCCTAGTATAACATCATACTCTTTCAGATCTAAACATATGAGATCAATAGGGAGATTTCTACCCTGAACCAATACTTCGCAGTTTTGGTAATGATGTGTAATATCAGTCTCATCACCCAGAGGAGTAGACAAAACTAACTTTATCCATTCCGGTTCTAGGGGTAATGGGTCAGCAAACTTCTTAGAAATAATAGAATGCGATGCACCAGTATCAATTAAGACATATGCATTCTTGGAACAAACTTTCAATGTACCTTCCACTAAGCCGCCTTCTTCTTCTTGCTCGGTCTCCTTGATTGCATGAAGACGAGCATTCTTGGTTACTAGGCACTTTCCGTCATCGGCTTGGTTATTTAGTAGTGGGCAATCGGAATCCGATGCTCACGACTCCCATAACGGAGACATGCTCCAAGTTTCCTCCAGCATTCTTCTGCTCTATGACCCGCTTTATCACAATGTTTGCACACTGTATTTGGAGAGGTAGTGGTGATAGAGAAGGGCTTGGTCTTCTTAAACTTTTGGTCTTGTGAGGATGCTTCTCCATTGCTAGGCCTTTTCTTGAAGTTGGGTTTAAAGGAACCCGATCCTGTAACTTGTTCCTTCTTATCCTTAGCACGAATCCTATCAGATAGTTCTGTGGCATCTTCTAACAGTTGTGCGCGGCGTACTATCTCCGAATAGACCTGAATGTCCATCGGTGCCAGTTGGGTAATATATTGGGGCCTGAGCCCGTTTAGGAACCTCCTAGCTTTCATCTTCTCGGTGCTAACTAAGTGCTTAGCATACCGAGATAATCTAGAGAATTGGGCCTCATACTCGGCCACTGACAAAGATCGTTGCTTTAATGCAGCAAATTCTGCAGCCTTCTTTTCCTGAACTCGGTCCGAGAAATATTTTGCATTGAAGTGTTCAACGAATTCCTCCCACGTAACCTGATCTTGATTTATAGTAGCCTCTATTGATTCCCACCAGCATCTAGCATCCCTTTCTAACTAAAAAGTAGCTAATAAGACCTTATCTTGATCCGTGCATTGCATAACACGGAATATTCGTTCTGTTTCCCTAATCCAGTGTTCAGCGTCATCTGGATCAGTAGAACCCGTGAACTTGGGCGGGTTCATGTTCTTGAAAGTCTGGTGGAGACTTCCTGCTCGTTGTCCACCTCCTTGTGTTACTTGTTGCAGCACTTGAGTCATGCCTTGCAGTGTACGCTGCATGTTGCGCCATTGAGCACGTTCGGCAGCCATTATCCTACAATTATAATAACTAGATTAATACGTGATTTGTATTTTAAAGACTAGCATTCTATGTTAATTTTAACCCTTGGTTCTACCCAATCTCACTGGTTAAAGGTTTAAAACTTATCCTTGGACTTGGGTTTCCTAGGAATTGAATACCCTAGGCTCTGATACCACAAAAACTGTCACGCCCCGAGAGCGGAAGATACCCGGAGATGCGTGACGAGTTTATATCAATCATGTCAATCAGAGTAGTAGTGTATTCGACACAAAGACAGAGATGCGCAAAAGTAAAGATAACCCAATCCATTTATTTCCTCATAATAAATAGTCTATTACAAACCCAATACTCTATTCAAAAAAGAAAAGTACACATTTGACTCAAGAAATACATAAAAGACTAGATGACACTTGGAAAAGCTCTATCTCTTTCACTCTTGATTCTCCCTATCCGATTGACTTTCCTCATCGTCGGACTTACCTGAAAAGTAGGGACAACACGGAGTGAGCGAACGCTCAGTAGGAAATTATATCTCAGGAACTAGCAAAGGGGTTTAAGTAGTTACATCTTTCATGAATGTGCTATAGCTATGCATGCTCGCATAAAACGACAAGATAGAAAGAGGATATAACAATAAGATAACAGGGGAACTAGTCATGAACTTTCAAGAACTTATATCAAATGATATCAAGATATTCAAGCAAGTATTTTATCATGTCAAGATGAAATTTGGCTATCACGTTCAAGCACGCAAGTAATTACCCTTTTTCGGGCCACGCAAGTCATGTAATATCAAGTCAAGTACAAGTACAAGATTTGTGGAATGTTCAATCAAGCTAGTCATGCACTTCGGTATAATGCCAATACCATGATCAATCAACTCCCATGGGCACAAGTACTTTCGGGTGCTCCTCCCAGGACCAGATCGGGCCCTATATGCGCAGGCATTAATCATGTATTTTAACATCCACTTTTGTATATAGCCAACATGGAATTTCAAGGAAAAAGCTTGTAGACATGTAGGATAGACTTTGAAATAATAGAGTCCAAAAATATGATACTTGACATAGTTAGGCGATAATAACGGTACAATCACGATTGTCAATAAAACTAGGTGGAATTGGTTCCCTTAACTCGGGTACCATGATAAGTAAGTAGAGACACTCTTTTATATAGAATTGAGGTCCATATGAATAGCACCTCAATGGCAAGATGTCCTCATTCTTAATATAGAATTGAGGTTCACAAGAACATCAAGTTTAATATAGAATTGGGGTCTACAAGAACATCGTAACAATGTTGATATAGAATTGGGGTTTACAAGAACATCATAACAACGGAATATTCTTCCCCGTTCATTAAGATAATTCTCATATCATACCCATGGCATGACATGAGGGCCGGTATTACCATGTTTCTATAGAGGGACATGGCAAAGATTGTGTAATGGGTTTTTAGGGTACAACCAGCTCAGTCGGCCTTGAGGGAATCCAAGGCGGCGAGGAGTCTTACGGAGGTCTCTATGACTAACTCGCTAGTCCAAAGGAACGGAATGTCCAATGGAGAGCTTGTATGTCAATGAGAATTGAGTGTGTAATGCGATAAATCATCGTAGAAAACATGGGACTATACTCACGGAGTGGAGTAATAGTGCCTATATATAAATATATGTAATGAATCCCTCGGATAACAGTAATCAGGAAAAATCAGTAATGCAGAAAGTAGCGACTTTGGTAAAGTCATTTTTCATGTAATTAACGCCTTAATCAGGGGCGTTTATATTAGATTTGACGACGTATACAGTAGTCGTCCTTTCAATATTTCTAGTTTTGCAGAATATTATAAATCTGGAAATTTTAATGAAACGCGCCCTGGACAGGGGCGTTAGTTTACCGAAGGCGCCCTGGTATGGGGCGTCAGTTCAAGAAAAGACGACCTGGACAAGGTCGTTAATTCACAAGTTTACAAGTTTCAAGACAATGAAATTTCAGGAAACATGATATATGGTCAGTACCATAAGAAATAGCATGATTACAAGAGATTGATCATGCATTAATTTAGAATCATGTTTGCATTGATATGTAATTTTTGAACATGGTGTTTATTAATTAAGAGAAATTGACGTCCGTGTGCAGGGCGTCAAATATTAAATTGACGACTTAGTCGTGGTCGTGTCTTTTAATGTAACGTCCTTGATAAGGGCGTCTATTTCAAAACTCTTTAGAAACTAACCGAAACGCATGAAATCTATATGCAGGTATTTTACGGATGATGTTATAAATATTAATATGCTAGTTTGGGCTACAATCCCTGAGAAAATCCTACCTTTTGATGAAATGTGAAGGATCTGGTGAAGAGACGATACTCTGTTTGTACAGAGTGCTCACCGGAAGAAGAAACTGAAGGAGAAGTTGCAGATGATTGGAGACGATTATGATGAAGAACCCACGTTCTTCAGTAGATTAAGAGCTCCTCAACCTGTAAGTGGAAGAAGAATAAGATGGAGAAGAATTAGTCCTCCTAATACCTAATCAGCAGAGGAGAAACAATAGGAAGGACCAACTTCTCTTTCACGGATGACTGCAGCAGAACCTTCTTCGGCCAAATATCTTTAGGGTTTGTTTGAACAAGGTTATTTATAGGATTTTGGGAATCCTAATAGGGTTAGTGTTCGATTGGAAGTAACACTTCCATGATAGAGTTATTACTACATTCGAACTCTTTCTCATAGTTATCAACTTACCCTGGATGAGTTCCCGGTTTGAACGAAACTGGAATGGAATTAACGCCTTATTCTAGGGCGTCGAATTTTCAATTGACGCCTTGGCATGCGTCGCTTCTTGTGGAACGCGTCCAAGCAAAGGGCGTTTCAAATACTTGCCTTTTTATGTAATTTTGGTTATTTAAGATTTGACGCCATGAAATGTGGGCGTCCTTTCTCAAAAACACGCCTTAGGTGAGGGCGTTTCTTGTCAATTAGCGCCTTGCTCCAAGGCGTTAATTTCATCAGGGCTTTGTTCTTCTTGTTTCAACCTTTTTCATTTGTTCACTTAATCTTTTAGTTTATTTCAATTTATCTAAATTTATTTCTTTTAATTTTATACGGGTTGCTACATTAAGCCTACTTTTTCCATTGAGAGAGCACCCACCCGTGAGGAGAGGCCGCCAACCAAAAGAGCCCAGCGTGAACAAATTGAACAAATATTGGATGTACAAGTCACTACCACTCGGAGCAAGGTATATGAGCGCTATCTCGTCAGGTGGAAGGATCGGCCTCCTTCGGAGGATTCTTGGGTGAGTCGGGAGGATCTCCAGCGGTTGGATCCGGACCTCCTCGAGCAGTACCACAGCCGGATGGACCCCTACTCGACGGAGTCGAGCTCTTCACAGCCCAGGGGATTTGATGGAGGCATCATCCACAATTCCCTTTGGCTAGGGTCTTCTTCACACTCCGGCATCGTTTGAGTTCGGGCCTCTCTCTCTAAAGGCCCACTTATCCTTTTTATGCTATTTACTTGAGTCATTTGATGTAATTTTCAGTTTATTTGAGTCATGTCCCTAGGTCTTGCATTTATTTTCCTAAGTATTGAGTGTCATTAGACTGTGTAATGCAGTCTAATGTGCTATTGGGCCCAATTCTTCGGGCTTGGCCCATGAGCCCCCCTACACCTTCGGTTATTTGCTATTGAGTCTTTTGTAAGGGACTTATTGTAAAATATGGGTTTCCTATATATAGGGCCCCATTTCCTTCACTTGGAGGTAATGAATTATTCAATACAAAAGACTTCCATTTGAGTATTCAAATCTAGTTCTAGTGGAGTGAATCCTATAGTTGGGTGAGAAGCCCTAGGGGAGTGATTCCGCACCCCACCTCTCTCTCTATCCCCCTCTCTCTCTCCTCCACTATGGGGTTCGCCCCTTTCTCTCTCTCCTCCTCCTCCCTCTCAACTTCCAACCCCCACCTACCCCATTAAAGGCCCTCCACTTCCCATATCTGCCATTACTCCACCCCCATAGTCCCAAGATAGAATCTCTCCCATTCCAACATAATCTTCCCCATTCCAACACAATCATTCCCTTCCCCACACAATCCCTCAACTTCCAAGGCCATTTCAAATTTGAAATCCCCTTCCCTCCATGTCTTGGCCGCCCCTCTCTCCTCCCCCATAGGGCTAGTTCGCCCCTTGCCCCCCACTCCCCTTCACCCATTTGCATCCCCACCATCGCTCATCCTTGCTGAAACCTGCGCCCTAGCCTCCCTTCCACCATCTTCCTCCTACCATTAGCACCCTTCCAACCCTCCCACATACTCCCTCCACCATCCCCTACCTCCCCTTCCCCTTAGAGTTCTTGCTTCCCCTTCTTCTTGGAGGTCTTTGGAAGCTCTATTCAAGTTGCAGTTCGCTGTCCAGAAGCTGCAGGTGAATCAGCAACTTGCAGCGGCCACCACGACTTCCTCCGGATGAGTTTGAATGCACAAGAGGCATCCACTGAAGTGTCTCCCTGTCTTCTTCACAACAAAAGTGGTTTCGTCTTCATCCGAGCTGTGTGCTGCCCAGGAGCTTCGTCCTCCCACGACTGCTTAGAACTGCCTCTGCTGAAGCCCTGAACCTGAGTAGAAGCTCTTCCACGACTCACTCTTGAAGAATCAGGTCCAAAGCTATTCTACAAAGTTCTTCATCGCCCTGTCAACTTTCAGAATCAAGAAGCAGAACTCTATTCGGCAACCAGTAGCAGAAGTTATCAATTTTCTCCCTCTGCTGTACGGATCGGCTTCCCCACAGTCTACACCAACCAGTCATCTTTGTTTAGAGGCTCCAGGTCTTCTCCGGCATCTTTTAGCATCCCCGTCAGTTTTACTGTGAAGAGGACTCATCCACGATTCCAACAACTCTGACGGCGCTTTATTCTGAAGTCGGGAGCTGCCGGGGTGTTCTCTGCAAGCTGCTGTTAGAAGTCTGCAACTGCAGGTCCGAGAATCTAAAGCTATGTTCAAACCTCCATCCTGGTCAGCAGCGGCTCCAAAAGAAATTGAAGAAATTCTGAGGCATTCCCTTCCCAGCTACGAAGATTTCCCCACCAGTCTCATCATCAGCGAAATTCTTGATCGAATTCTACAGTAGAAACACAGTCTACCTGTCCCTGTTCGGAGAGAGCAGGCAGAACCGGTGACTTCATCGTTCCATGCTTTTAATCATAGTTTCCCCTCCCCGCTTGGCCGGCTGAAGGCCCCTCCCGATGCGGAGGTAATTTTGGTTGTAATATCCATTAACCCCCACCCCAAGATCCCCCTCCTATGAGAGGTGTAGTGTTGTAACTTGTTTGGGCAGGTCAAGCTACCCCGGCGCGGCGTGTGGGGATCCACCCGCCTCCCCGCTCGCCCTCATCTCCGACCGGGACCGGTTTCTTCAAACCGGTCGAGTAAGTGCTCAAACCTTTACTCCATTTAGTGCTTGTCATTCAATATTTGTTCTTAATTCCGCTGGTTATGCGAGTGAGAGCCCGGTCCTCAAGCCCCGTTGTCTTGAGTGATCACCGTGGGAGAAGTACATCCGGTGCCTTTGGCACTTTGTCGGCCCCCTTGAATTGGGCATCCATACCCATTGGGAATCCCATCTTGGCCTAACTGGCCCTCTACCAGCAAGGGCCCCACCCCTCAACCTCACCTTGGCATTGCCAAGTTACCCTGGGCTTGGGTGAGTGTCGATAGAGCGGTGGCCCAATTCGGCCCATTTGAATGCGATTGTGCTTGCTTGCATTAGGTCCGAGGTTGTGTCACATCACTTCCTCTCCATCGCTTAGGATTTTCACTACCAGTCTTTCCTCGCCCCTTCTTCATGTTGCGCTGTGCCGTTGCATTCGGAGCATGGAGGATCCTTCGGAAGACGACGCTGCCGGTGATGGAGGAGTAGAGAGTTCTTGTTGCTTTGGGCCGTTGAGCAGGTCCGACGGTCGTCGCGCGGGATTGAGATGGGTCCGATGGTCGTCGCGCGGATCTGGAGAGGGTTCGACGTGCAGAGGCACGCCGTTTACCCTTTACCAGTTCCCGCGAGGCTTCCCGGAGGGCACCGAGATGTAGGATGGATGGGGGCATCCGGGACACCCGCCGCCACTCTCTCTCTACTCGCTCCAGGGGTAGGGAGGAAGCAAATGAAGCTCCCTCCTTTCTGGGCCCTCCCCTGTCATTTCTTTCACTCTGCGGAGGCTGCTTGCTCTCTGTACGTTCTAAAGAATTGGTAGGTTGGGAAGGAGGAGGCCTTCATAGGCATTCCTTCCCTCTTCCTCTTCCAAGTTCAACTTGGAAGGTAGCCTTCCTTCTTTTTAATCCCTCTGTCACCTTTGTCACGGGCCACCCGAGCCAATTGGGTCGACCGCCCTTTGACCGAGCCAGTTTCTACGCGAGGCAGAGTCAGTGGTTGGACGTAAGGAGATCAAGACCGAGTCGGCCGAGCGATGGCCTCTTGCGGTGGTGCTGGATGGATTTTTTGCTTTTTGCTATGCGATGTACTGGCTTTTGCCTTTCTGATGTACTAACAATTGTTTGAATGAAAAGAAGAGAATTTTATTTCCCTCAAATTCTCACAAATTGTTCGCACATTTTTAAAAGTAGAACTTGCGTAGTGCGGCTGCGTTCTACGTCCGAGGGATGGGTTCCCTTTCCATTGTTGCTAGCATGTACGCACCTTTCCCGAGCGTCTCGACCACTCGGTAGGGGCCTTCCCAGTTAGGGGACAGCTTGCCCGTCGCCTCTAGTGGTCGTGAGGCTTCGGCTTTCCTGAGGATGAAGTCTCCTGGTTGGAAGGGTCTATCTTGGACTTTGGCGTTGTGGTATCGGGTGAGGCGGCGCTTGTATTCTGTTGCTCGGATGCTGGCGATCTCTCGGAGTTCATCTGCTAGGTCAAGATTCTCGAGTAATTTTTGCTCGTTTACCTCGGGCGAGAAGCGGATGACTCGGAGAGAAGGGTTGGCAACCTCTAACGGAATAACGGCCTCAGTGCCATACACCAGCTGGAAAGGACTCTCACCGGTTGCCGTTCTGGGAGTCGTTCTGTGTGACCAAAGTACGCTAGGCAATTCCTCGAGCCAGCTACCCTTGGCCTTGCCGAGTCTGGTCTTTATGCCTTTTAAGATAGTCTTATTGGCATTTTCGACCAGCCCGTTGGCCAGAGGGTGGGCGACTGAAGTGAAGTGGTTGCGAATGCCTAGGTCGGCGCATCTATCTCGAAAATACCGAGTGTCGAATTGCCGGCCGTTGTCGCTCACTATCACCCGGGGGATGTCGTAACGACAGATGATCGACTTTCAGACGAAACTCCAGACGACTGTCTCGGTGATCCTTGCCATGGCTTCGGCCTCGATCCACTTGGTGAAGTAGTCGATGGCGACGATAATAAACTTCTTCTGGGCCTGAGCAGTGGGGAACGGCCCAAGGATGTCGATCCCCCACCGAGTGAAGGGATATGTCTCGGTCAGGGTGACGAGCTCCGTAGCCGGGTGATGGACTAAGTGGTCGAATCGCTGGCATCGGTCGCACTGTTGTACGTAGGCCGTGCAGTCTCGCTACAGGGTGGGCCACCAGTAACCCTGCCATAGCAGGATCCTGGCGAGCGACCTTCCTCCTGAATGCGCTCCGCACAGGCCTTCATGAATCTCTTGGATGGCTCAGCTGGCTTCATCGGGGCCGAGACACTTCAGGAGGGGGCCGGAGAAAGATCTCCGGTAGAGAGTGTCGTCTAGAATGACGAAGTGCCGGGCTTGGTACTTCATTCTGCGGGCTTCTCGAGGGTCGGAAGGCTCTTGGGAGTCCCAGAGCCACGACAGGTAGGGGGTACGCCAGTCGCTGAGAATGGCCGAGTCAACAGCGAGGAGCTCCGAGTCAATGCTCGGGCGCTCTAGCTCTTCAAGGAGGACCGATCGGGTGCCTTCAGGATCGAGAGAAGAGGCCAACCGCGAGAGGGCGTCCACCCAGGAGTTTTCCTCCCGAGGTATTCGGACTACCTCGAATCCCTCAAACTGTTGGGCCAGGTCTCTGACCAATTGGAGGTATTTGATCATTGGTACCACCCGAGCTTCGTACTCACCGTTGATTTGGCCAGCGACCAACTGGGAGTCAGTGTGGATTTTGACTCTCTCAGCCCCCAGCCGTCGGGCCATGCGTGCTCCCGAGATATGGGCCTCGTACTCGGAAGCGTTGTTGGATGCCAGGAAGTTAAACTTCAAGGCGTACTGTAGCTCTGCTCCTTCGGGGGACTTCAGGAGGATTCCGGCACCACTACCGACTGAATTGGAAGATCCGTCAACGAACAGTTCCCAGGTTGGCCCAGGCGCGGACGGGGATCTTTCTTCAGTCGGGACGGTACTCTCGGCGATGAAGTCGGCGAGCGCTTGGCCTTTCACTGCTGAGCGCGGCCGATAGGAGATGTCGTAGGCCCCGAGCATGATGGCCCATTTGACGAGTCGCTCTGAAGCTTCGGGGTGGGCCAGAATCTTCTTCAATGGTTCACCGGTCAGTACGGTGATCGGGTGCCCCTGGAAATAGGGTCGGAGGTGCTTGGTGGAGGTAACCAACGCTAGCACAAGTTTTTTGGTTGTGGGGTACCTCCTTTCAGCCTCATTGGGCACCTTGCTGGTGTAGTAGATCGGCCTCTCGATTCCCGAGTCATTTCTGACCAGGACCGAGCTGACCGTGGATGGTGTTGCCGAAAGATAGAGCAGCAAGACTTTGTCCGGAATGGGCTTGGAGAGCACCGGGGGCGAGGCCAGGAACTCCTTTAGTTCGGTGAACGCTCTCTGGCATTCCTCATCCCATGCGAACGTAGCAGATGCCAACTTGGGCCCCCTCAAAAGTTTGAAGAAGGGCAAGCATCATTCGGCCGCACGGGACAGGAACCGGCTGAGAGCGGCGACACGCCCGGTTAGGCGTTGGACGTCCTTGACGCAGGTGGGCGGGCGCATGTCCAGGATGGCCTAGACCTTGTCGGGGTTGGCCTCGATCCTGCATTGAGTGACCAAGAAACCAGGAACTTCCCAGATCTCACTCCGAAGGCGCACTTGGCAGGATTGAGCTTCATGTCGTACTTCAGGAGGGTGCCGAAGGTTTCGGCGAGGTCGGTGAAGTGATCTTGGGCCTTGGGGGTCTTGACGAGCATGTCGTCAATGTAGGCTTCGACATTTCGACCTAGTTGCTCCTCGAACATGTGATTGACCAGTCTTTGATACGTGGCTCCAGCGTTCTTCAACCCGAAAGGCATCCGGCTGTAGCAGTATACGCCGTAGTCGGTGATGAAGGCGGTCTTCTCGATGTCTTCTGGATCCATTTTGATCTGATGGTAACCTGAATAGGCGTCTAGGAAGCTGAGTACCTCATTGCCTGAGGTTGAGTCAACCAATTGGTCGATGCTCAGTAATGGATAGCAGTCCTTAGGAGTGGCCTTATTCAGATCGGTGAAGTGCACGCACATCCGCCATTTGCCCGAGGCTTTAGGCACCAGGACGACGTTGGCTAGCCACGTCGGGTACCGGACCGGTCTGAAGAGGCCAGTCTCTTGTCCCTTGGTGACCTGCACCTTGATGATCGCCTGCTTTTCGGGTGCATGCTTCCTTCTGCATTGCTGAACGGGCTTCACGACAGAGTCGAGGTTGAGCCTGTGCATTACGGTCTCCTCTGGTATCCTAGGGAGTTGATCATCGGACCAAGCAAAAACTCGGATGTACTCAGAAAGGAATTTCTTATATTGCTGCTGAACTTTGGGCTAGCATTTAAAGAACTCCAACAACACAATGACAAAGAGAAGGAATAATTCCCAAATTAATCATTCATTCCAACTAACTAAATATAACAAGTTCCAATATCCATAATATACTAATGAGAGCTAAAGAAATTTCCAATATTCACTGACATTGTTACATTACAACTCAACGATAATTGAATAATCAATTACAACTCAAAAACAACTCTAACATAACGACACTCTTGACGCAAACTATCTAAGGACACTCCAAGAGGCTTTCTAGCTGGCTCGCTCCAAGGACTTCACTCCTGCACATCCCCGTCTGTTTGCGCATCTTCATCGGAGCTACCTGAAAAAGGGGAAAACTGGGTGAGCGAACGCTCAGTTGGTAATAGCAGGTAGGGTTTAAGTAATTAACAATTTAATTTAATGGCATTTGCATAAAATAAATGGTGGTAATAACTAACACAATAGAATGAAGCAATATAGAATTGAGATATCATTTCCAAGTACTTGGCCGATCAAGTAAATAAACAAGCAAGTCAAGTAGAAGTAATTCCATGTAGGAATTTCAAGAATATCGAAACGAACGAATGTCATAGATATCACACTAGTCATGCACTCGGTGCAATGCCTCACCATGTCATTACAACTCCCTGGGGCACTAGTACTTTTCGGGTGCTCCTCCCAGGACCAGATCGGGCCCTTATGATGCGTTGGCATTGATTTGGTGGATCCAAGATCCCAAGTAACAACCTTAGACATTCATTTGGAATCGACCAGAATTTCAAGGTTAAGATATGTAACTTACCAACTAAGATCAAGTGGTATTTCAATGCTTGGTTGAGAAGTCACGAGATTTAGGAGTAGAACACAAGCAAGAAACGCATGAAAACAAGTTCTGGATATAGAGGGTCATGATCAGGCCACCCCCCCAGATAGGGTCTAGGATGGACCACAAAAAGATAGCTGGGTCGAAAGGGTCAAGTCCATCTTGAAGGATGAAAATGGTCCAAGATGGGCCATGATCAAAATAGACGGTCCTAGATGGGCCGCTTCCCGAAGGAAAATGGTCACATGGAGGCCGTTTAGAGAAGAGGGGTGGTCCCTGGCCATAAGCAAGGGGAAATGGTCTAAATTGGGCCGCCCCATCACAGAACGGTCCTTGAGAGGCCGCTTACCGGATAAGATGGTCCACATACGACCACAACTAGACCTGGACCTAGAAGAAGGTCGACTCCACCCAAAATGGAGGTCGACGCACAAGCCAAGAAGGTCGACGCACAAGCCAGTTGAATGCGGTCATCCAAGGACCGCTCAGAAACTCAGACGATCATCCCTGGGCCGCATACTTACAGTAGCGGTCCCAGAAGGGCCGCAACAAGCAGGTCAGTCCCGACTCCGAATTTGGGCAAAAATAAGCGGTTTGAAGGGTTCTGGCTTTGTGGGTACAACCCGCCCGACGTCCTAGTGGGAATCCCAGGCTTGCGGGGGCTTACGGAGGTCTCATAATAGAGGTCCTAGTCCAACAGAAGGAATATCTGGCGGAGAGTCCCAACTATTACAGGAATTGAGGGTTAATAAAACATCGGAAAATGAATGTATGGCGGTCAGTTAACACCACCGGGGTGGAATGACTGTCAAACAAAACCTAACAATTTATCCAAGGATAGAAATCTTTAATTTAAGCCATTTATGTAACAATTCAAAGAATAGTCAAGATGATACATTTTTTTTGTAAACCCAGTCATCTAATGGGGACGAAGGGAGAGTGCACCCCCATTTCAGAGGAAGGGAATGTTCTCACTCCACCTATCGGCCATTAGATGCTTATTTTATTACTATTTCAGAACAAATTACATCATCAAAGAAGGCAAGCCTCTGGTATACAATGAAAAGAAGAAAAAAATGAAAAGGCTATACACTCCTCATGCGATATTAGGTATGCCTCTAGCGTCAGCTATGGCATAACCTTTTGCAAACAAAGGCAGCTCTCGAATGGAGGAGAATTCCGCATTGCTTCTCACAATGACTGCATGGTTGGCCAAAGGATCGGCGAGCTGGTTTGCCTCTCTGTATGAGTGGACAATGGGGCAGTGAATTGTTAAGAAAAGTTGCAATAGAGGCTGCCACCAAGGAAGAAGTATCCATGGAGGATCTCTTTTGGATGTCAGCTTGTCAATCAATGCCAAGGAATCAATATATATAACAGATAGGGTAATATCATGAAACTATGCTAATCGGAGCCCATCAAGTAATGCCCAACCTTCGGCAGCCATGTTAGATCCAAGACCATAGTAATAAGCAAAGCCCAGTACTAGCTGCCCATGATGATCTCTAAAGCAGCCACCTCCCCCAGAATGACCGGGATTTCCTTTACTAGCACCATCCACATTTAAAGAAAATTTTAGAGCAGGAGCTATCCAACGGACCATAATGCAAGTAGAATGAGAACTAGTGATAGCTATGCCAAAGCTCTACAGAACTTTCAAATATTCCAGGCTAGCCCCTTGCTTAAATCTAATCTGTCTAACAGTGTGAGTAATCTCTGCAATAATCTGATTAGCAATCTTCCTGAAATTGATATGATGACTTTCATACCTAACACAACATCTGTATTTCCAAGTTTCCCAAACAATCATAATTGTTATCATGAGAGATATAAAACATTTGGGTTTATTAATAACTGCCTCATTTATGACTGATTTCAACATGCTGTTAATATTGGTATCATCCAAGCATGCTTTACTAAGCAATGGAGCGAATCTTCTCCAAAGGAAATTAGCTATGTCACTTTCCACAAAAAGATGATCTTCATCCTCTATGTCATGAGAATTGATGCATAAGTCACAGCAGGATGCCAAATTAATACCACTCAGTTGAATGTGACTATCCACTGGGACAACATGATTCAAGATTTTCCAACAAAATAAGGAAGCCCACGGGGGAAGTTTATTGTGCCAAAGCTTACTGATCATAAATCTAGAACTAACAGCTTGCCCTTTAATAGCATTGTAAGTGGATTTAATGCTAAATTTACCTGAGTTGGAATAAGACCAGATAGGGATGCCTTCCCCAGTTTGTGTGCCAAATCTTTGGATTTGCTCCCTCAGCTGTTGATCTTCCAGAGTGTGCCAGACTGAGTGCTGGTGGTTGGCCATGGCATCTTGAACTGAACAGTCTTCTAACTCCGAATAGTTTTGTAAAGAAAGAAGGTCAGCCAATGAACTATCCGTGCACCAACTATCTTTGAAAAAAATAGTACTAGCCCCATTTCGAACAATCATTCTGGAACCTGTCATTAGAATTGCCCGAGCTTTCTCAAAGTCATCCTTCTTTATACCAGCTGGGAATGGAGTTTTGCAATTTGATATATGCTGACCATGTAAATATTTGCTTCTCACAAAGCTAGCCCAGAGAGATTTGCTGTGTATAGAATGCCATATAAATTTGACATAAAGGCATAGTTGTATGTCTTGAAGACCTCGGATTCCCAGACCACCTTCAAAGATAAGGCAACAGATTTTTTCCCAGGAGACCCAATGTTTTCTATGAGCTATTTCAAATCCCTGCCAGAAAAAATTGGAGCAGATTTTCCCAATCTGCTTAAGAGTAGTATAAGGAATGGAAGCTGCACTAGCAGTGTATATGGGAATTGTTGAAAGACCGACCGGATAAGAACCATTCTGCCGGCCTGAGATAATAGCTTACTCTGCCAGCCAGCTAATTTGACATTGACTTTGTCAATCAAATACTTAAAATGTGGGATTTTAACTCTCCCTTTAAAAAGAGGAATGCCCAAGTAAGTGATGCTACAAGTTTTATGATGATAACCAGACAATTGACTAATGCGGGCAATAGAGCAGTGAGGCATCTACTTAGCAACAACGAAACAGCTTTTATGTGCATTTATACGCTGACCAGAAACCATTTCATACCTCCCCAAGAAAAGAAGGAGTTGTTTAATTGAAGATATTCCACCATTCATAAAAATAAGAGAGTCATCAGCATAAAGAATATGCGAAATGGGCTGCACCCCTCGAGGAAGATGATAGAACTTACATAGACCAGCAGAGAATAGATGTTTGAGGCCCCTGCCCAATACCTCTTCTACAATGATGCATAAGGCGGGGGCTAAGGGGTCCCCTTGTCGAACCCCTCTAGTCGATTTGAAATATCCATGAACTTGACCATTAAAAGAATAGAGAACCAACAATTAACAAACATTTGAGCAATTAATGACCCAAATATGTTGCAGAAGCCAAATCTTTAAAGAACCATGAAAAGGAAATCCCATTCAGTTCGATCATAGGCTTTAGCCATATCAAGCTTGAGAATCATGTTGTGTCCTCTAACGGGTCTGTCAAGTTCCAATATTAGTTCCTTGGCCAGCAGGAATTTATCTGTAATTTGTCTTCCACAAACAAAACCACTTTGCTCTTTTGAGATAATCAGGGGTAGAATGGATCGCAGCCTGTCACATATGACTTTTGACACAATCTTATATGTAAAATTACACAAACTAATTGGTCTAAAATCAGCATATGTGGTAGGACTTTTAACCTTCGGAATGAGGCAAAGAATTGTAGAAGTAACTCCCTTGGGTAAGCCACATCCCTGAAAAAAGCTTTGAACAGCATTAGTAACATTCTCTCCAATTATATCCCAGCAATGAGAAAAAAAACCCATGCGAATCCATCCGACCCTGGTGAGCTGTTGCCAGACAAAGATAAAACAACATTTTTAACTTCCTCTGCTGATGGAATAGAACATAAAGAGCAGTTTTGATCTTCACTGATCATAGGGGGGATACAAGATGATACATTTTGAATGAAAAGAAAGATGATAGATGTTGGCAGTCATGATCACAATTAACAATTGTCAGGATTATTCTATATGCTCCATTTGAATTAGTGAGTTTCTACCCTACTTAAGCTAGCTGAACAAGGTATAGTAAGGCAATTGTAACTTAAACAGTACATAGAAACGGCCGCCAGGGTCATAAACGGTTTGGTACAGGGTCGCTTACCCCAGACCCTGCGGTCTATCGACCGACCGTTTAGATAAAAAGGGGTTTAAACTAGCAAGGGGGGAAAACGGTCTACCGTGACACCGCCTGGGGAATAAACGGTCTCTGTTAAGGCCGCTTACAGGACGCCATGTCTGGCCTCCGATGATCTCGATAGACTTCGATTGCAGCAACAATTAAACTTGGTATAGTGCATCAAAATTGGGCAAAAAGGCATTATTAGAATGAGGACAAGAAAATGCACATTATAGCATGATTTAATTAGGTTTTAAAGCCCACTATCCTAACATTCAATCGAGATGAAAAGGGGGGTAACACGATCGGTACCCTAATCCGACATGCTCCGACTAAAACTAGTAATACGAAGGCTATACCAAATGATAATTGGGGCTTTTGCTACCAAAAGAAAGAAGACTCGTAGATGATTCCATTGGTATCTTTTATTCTAGGTTTTGTCTACTAGAACCTACCTTAATCAAGGAAGAGGAGGGGACGACGACTATCACGCTCGCACCGGGAACACTCCAAAATCCTCGCCGAATCCCCTCCTGCTCGAGCTCCCCGTCGGCCGCAGCTACCAAACATCGATGCTAGGAGGTCTTAGGGTTCGTTTTATAGAACTACTCGATCCTAAATGGATCAATTCGAAGGGATAGAGTCCACGCACAAAACCGTGCGTGAAACTCACGGTTGACCACGTCGTGCCACTTATCACCCTAACATTCAAAGTTTAGGGTTAGGGTTTGCATGAAGAACGACAGGGCTATAGGGCTACAAGTCGAGGGCTTTCTAATGGGCCTAGTTTGGGCTTAAGCCATTGCGATTTGGGTTCGAATTAGGCGATCCAAGTTTTAGCTAGATTAAACTCCGATTTTAGCTTTTAAATACATTATTCGGCCTAGTTAGAATTTAAATTAGGGTTTACCCCAGAAGACAAATAGTCTAAATGTTTCGCCCTCTACCTAGTTATAATTTTTCCAGATTTTTATAAATTAGTTGAATTTTGACCAAAAGGATTTCCAATTAACAAATTCAGAAATTTTGAAATAATTAGAGATTTTGTTTAAATAACTTCTCGAGGTACTACAACCTCCCCCACTTTAAGGAATTTGGTCCTCCAAATTCTCTGCACTTATCGAAATGGGAATGGTAAGATACTAACCTCAGAATAAATCGGGGTATTGCCTTCGGATAGCATCTTCGGACTCTCAAGTAGCTTCTTCAGTTCCTCGTCGGCTCCATTGAACCTTGACCATAGGTATGGAATGATTCCTGAGTTGTTGCTCCTTCCGTTCCAAAATCTTGATTGACTTTTCTTCATAAGACAAATCTTCCTTAATTTCCAAATCCACATGTTGAATAATGTGAGTGGGGTCATAAACATATTTCCGCAACATAGACACGTGGAACACATTGTGTACTCCAGATAACTGAGGGGGTAAAGCTAATTTGTAAGCAACCTCTCCCACTCTCTCTAAAATCTCAGAAGGGCCAACATATCTCGGACTTAGTTTGCCACAGATGCCAAACCTTCGAATTCCTCTCATTGGCGAAACCTTCAAGAATACATGTTCGCCCACCTAAAACTCCAAGGCTTTTCTTCTACTATCAGCATAACTTTTTCCCTTGATTGTGCCACTTTTAGACGATCTCAGATAATACGGATGTTCTTAGATGATTCTGAAATGAGATTCGATCCCAGCCATTGCTTCTCTCCTATCTCATCCCAACACAACGGTGATCGACAATTTCTCCCATACAGGGCCTCGAATAGAGCCATCTGGATACTGGACTGGTAATTGTTATTATAGGCGAACTCAATCAAAGCCAAGTGCTCATGCCAACTGCCTCCAAAATCAATCATGCAAGCTCTTAACATATCCTCAATGATCTGGTTAGTTCTTTCAGTCTGTCCGTCTGTCTGAGGATGAAAGGCAGTGCTGAATTTCAGACGGGTTCCCAAAGACTCTTGCAGTCCTCTCCAAAAATGTGAAGTAAACCGGGGGTCTCTATCTGACACAATGCTTACTGGTACTCCATGCAGTCTTACAACTTCCTTCACGTACAGGGCAGCCAAAACATCAACTGTCCATTTTGACTTAATGGATAAGAAATGAGCGGACTTAGTCCGTCTATCAACAATGACCCATATTGCATCAAATCCACCACAGGTTCTAGGGAGACCCATGATGAAATCCATGCCGACACTTTCCCACTTCCATTGCGGTATATCGAGTGGCTTTAACTTCCCAACGGCTCTGAAATGTTCAGCCTTTACCTGTTGACATACCAAACATCTATTCACAAATTCTGCCACTTCCTTTTTCATGCTCGGCCACCAAAAGGTCATTTTTAAATCCCGGTACATCTTAGTACCTCCAGGGTGAATAGTATACTTGGACCTATGGGCTTCTTCTTAGATCTTGCCTTTTACTTCTGCCACATCAGGAACACATGTTCTTCCTCGAAACAATAACCTGTCGTCATTGGCTAACATAAAATCTGGTCTATCTCTCAGACTCTCCTTGATTTCTACCAACATAGGATCATTTCCTTGCAGGGACTTGATTTCCGTAACTAATTCTAGACGAAGCTAAAGATCAGCGATCATGACCCGATCCTCGCTAACATTGAGATCCAAACTAGCTAATTGTTCCAACAGTCTCCATTCTTGCAACATGAGACTTGACACTTTTGCTATTGGCTTGCAACTCAAGACATCAGCCACCACATTACCTTTTCCAGGATGGTACTCAATGGAGAAATCAAAATCCTTCAAATACTAGACCCACCTTCTCTACCTCATGTTAAGTTCCTTTTGAGAAAACAAGTATTTAAGGCTCTTATGGTCAGAGAATACAGTAAAAGCCTCTCCGTATAAGTAGTGCCTCCAAATTTTTAGGGCAAACACTACGGCAGCGAGTTCCAAGTCATGGGCGGGATAATTCTCTTCATGCTTCCTCAGTTGCCTCGAGGAATAGGCTATCACCCTGCCATTCTGCATAAGCACACAACCCAAACCAATGCCCGAAGCGTCCGTGTATACCTTAAATCTTCCTTCTCCTGAAGGCAAAGCCAAAACAGGGGCAGTGATCAAATAGTCCTTCAGAGTTTGAAAACTCCGCTCACAATCTCCCGACCACTCAAACTGATTCTCCATGCGGGTCAATCTGGTCAGGGGTACCGCAATCTTGGAGAAATCTTTAATGAATCTTCGATAATAACCTGCTAGGCCTAGAAAACTTCTAACTTCCGTGACATTCGCAGGTCTATCCCAGTTTCTTACTGCCTCCACCTTTGAAGGGTCAACATAAATTCCTTCTTTAGTGATAATGTGTCCTAGAAAAGACACTTCTTGCATCCAGAAGTCACATTTACTAAACTTATACAATTGATGATCTCTCAATAATCTCAACGCCATCTTCAAGTGCTCAGCATGTTCCTCCTCACTCTTAGAATATATTAAAATATCATCAATAAACACCACGACCCATTGATCAAGTAGGGCCAGAAAATACTGTTCATTAGCTGCATAAAAATTGTAGGAGCATTTGTTAGACCAAAAGGCATTACAACAAACTCGAAAATCCCATACCTGCCATGGAATGTCATCTTAAAGAGATCTTCATCCTTGATCCGCAACTGATGATACCCAGACCGCAGATCAATCTTGGAAAAATATTGAGCTCCCGCTATCTGGTCGAATAGTTCATCTATTCTTGGTAATGGATACTTGTTCTTGATAGTAAGCTGGTTCAATTGCCAGTAGTCAATGCACAGTCTCAATGAACCATCCTTCTTTCGTACGAACAACACAGGGGCTCCCCACGGAGATGTACTTATTGCCTCTTTAATTCTCTCAACTCCGCAGGAGACATACGATACGGAGCCTTAGAAATAGGGGTGAGTCAGGAATTAGATCAATAGAAAAGACTACCTCTCTCTCAGGCGGAAGTCCTGGCAAATCCTCAGGAAAGACGTCAGAAAAATCTCGGATGATAGGGATATCCTTAATCCCATACTCCTTCTTATTGGTTAAAGAAACCAAAGCTAGAAAAGCCTGACATCCTTTCTTCATTAACTTCTCAGCTCGAAGAGCCGAAATGAGCGGCACAGACTTAGAGTGCCTAACCCCAACAAAAGAAAGCTCGGGGTATCCAGAAAAAGATACGGAGCTGGTTTTACAATGAACATTGGCCTCATTTCTAGCCAACCAATCAGCTCCTAGGATTACATCATAATCCTTCATTGCCATGCAAACCAAATCAGCTGGCATATTCTGCCTACTAATCAGGATCTTACAAGAAGGGTAGTAATATTTAATTATTGAACCCGAACCAATAGGAGTTGAAATTTCCAATTGAGAATTCATTAATACCGGTTTCACAGCTAAGGATTTAGCAAAACTCTGAGAAATAAAAGAATGCATCGCTCCGGTATCAAATAGAACAAATGCTGGCTTATTAGAGACAATAAGTGTACCTTCAACAAGTCCTCCCTCCTCAGTGGTTTCAGTCTCAATTTCCTGTAGAGCCTGAAGCTTGCCCTGCCACTTCTGACCTCCTTGCGGCTTGTTTGGTGTAGCTTGTTCGGACAGGAGGGGACATTCGGGAATACGATGGTCTCGGCTTCCACAACATAGACAGGCGCCTAGCTTGCGCAAACATTCCTCCATCTTGTGACCTGGTCGGTAACAAAACTTGCAAATAGTCTTAGACGTGGTAGTCGAACCTGCCTTTTTATCTCCATTCCTTGACTTCTTATCTTGTGAGAAACTTGATCCGCCATTGGGCCTCTTCTTGCCATTGTTGGGTTTGAAATTACCAGAACTAGTGGTTTACTCTTTCTTAGGGTTCTTTCCTAGGATCCTCTCAGTCATTTCTAATGTGTCTTCTAGAACTTGAGCTTTCCTGACAATCTCGGGATAGGTAGAGATCTCCATTGGTGCCAACTGATTAATAAATTGAAGTTTCAACCCGTTCATAAAATGCTTGGCCTTCATCTTCTCGGTGGATACCAAGTGCGTTGCATAGCACTGAGCTTCATATTCTGCAACTGATAGGTTACTCTGTTTCAGAGCAGTGAATTCTGCCACCTTCTTCTCTTGCACCCGGTCCGAGAAGTACTTGCAAATAAAATGTTCCTTGAATTCATCCCATGTCGTACGCCTATTCCCGAGCGTAGCTTCAACGGCCTCCCACCAAGCGCGTGCATCACGTTCTAGATGGAAAGTTGCCAAAATAACTCGATCTTGGTCATTACACTGCATTACTCTAAAAATCCGTTCTATCTCCTTCAACCAGTTCTCAGCTTCATCGGGATCCGCCGATCCACCAAAACGTGGGGGATTCAAGCCTCGGAAATTTCGGTGGAGATCACCGGTGTCATGGTGTGTTGCTCCTCCTTGGGCCACCTGTTGGAGGGCCTGAGTCAAGCCTTGCACGGTTCGTTGCATATCCCTCCACTGCGCACGTTCTGCCGCCATCAAAATAACTCCTACATATGCGTAGGAAAGTTAATTAAAAATAGTCTAGCGAGAATTTTTTAGAGTTTATTAGTTAACTCAACCCCAAGTCTCTACCCAACCTCACCAGGTTAGATCCCTAGACCTTAACAAGGTTACAGGTTCTACGACATCACTTATAAACCTAGGAACTTAAAACCTGGCTCTGATACCACAAAACTGTCACGCCCCGACGTGAAAAATCGGAATGTGGCAGTTAAAATATGTTGATTTCCAGACATGCTATGCCTTGGGCTAGCATTTAAAGAACTCCAACAACACAATGACAAAGAGAAGGAATAATTCCCAAATTAATCATTCATTCCAACTAACTAAACATAACAAGTTCCAATATCCACAATCAACTAATGAGAGCTAAAGAAATTTCCAATATTCACTGACATTGTTATATTACAACTCAACGATAACTGAATAATCAATTACAACTCTAAAACAACTCTAACATAACGACACTCTTGACGCAAACTATCTAAGGACACTCCAGGAGGCTTTCTAGCTAGCTCGCTCCAAGGACTTCACTCATGCCCATCCCTGTCTGTTTGCGCATTCTCATCTGAGCTACCTGAAAAAGGGGAAAACTGGGTGAGCGAACGCTCAGTAGGTAATAGCAGGCAAGGTTTAAGTAATTAACAATTTAATTTAATGTCATTTGCATAAAATAAATGGCAGTAACAGCTAACACAAGAGAATGAAGCAATATAGAATTGAGATATCATTTCCATGTACTTGGCCGATCAAGTAAATAAACAAGCAAGTCAAGTAGAAGTAATTCCATGTAGGAATTTCAAGAATATGGAAAGGAATGAATGTCATAGATATCACACTAGTCATGCACTTGGTGCAATGCCTCACCATGTCATTACAACTCCCCGGGGCACTAGTACTTTTCGGGTGCTCCTCCCAGGACCAGACCAGTCCCTTATGATGCGTTGGCATTGATTTGGTGGATCCAAGATCCCAAGTAACCACCTTAGACATTCATTTGGAATCGGTCAAAATTTCATGGTTAAGCTATGTAACTTACCAACTAAGATCAAGTGGTACTTCAATGCTTGATTGAGAAGTCAGGAGATTTAGGAGTAGAACACAAGCAAGAAATGCATGAAAACAAGTTCTGGATATAGACGGTCATGATCTGGCCACCCAGATGGGATAAAGGGTCTAGGATGGGCCGCAAAAAGATAGCTGGGTCGAAATGGTCAAGTCCAGCTTGAAGGATGAAAACGGTCTAAGATGGGCCGTGATCAAAATAGAAGATCCTAGATGGGCCGCTTCCCGAAGGAAAACGGTCACATGGAGGCCGTTTAGAGAAGAGGGGTGGTCCCTTGCAATAAGTAAGGGGAAATGGTCTAAATTGGGCTGCCCCATCACAAAACGGTCCTTGAGAGGCCGCTTACCAGATAAGACGGTCCACTTACGACTGCAACTAGACCTGGACCCAGAAGAAGGTCGACTCCACCCAAAATGGAGGTCGACGCACAAGCCAGTTGAATGTGGTCATCCAAGGACCGCTCAGAAACTCAGACGGTCATCCCTGGGCCGCATACTTATAGTAGCGGTCCCAGAAGGGCCGCAACAAGCAGGTCAGTCCCGACTCCAAATTCGGGCAAAAATAAGCGGTTTGAAGGGTTCTGGCTTTGTGGGTACAACCCGCCCGGCGTCCTAGTGGGAATCCCAGGCTTGCGGGGGCTTACAGAGGTCTCATAATAGAGGTCCTAGTCTGACGGAAGGAATATCCTGTGGAGAGTCCCAACTATTACAAGAATTGAGGGTTAATAAAACATTGAAAAATGAATGTATGGCGGTCAGTCAACACCACCGGGGTGGAATGACTGTCAAACAAAACCTAACAATTTATCCAAGGATAGAAATCTTTGTTGAGTTATCGTTTTGATGATAACTAAACTTCATGTGTGATTATGTGATGATAACTAAAATGTTTGAATGATTGCATTATTCCTGATGACTATATGCATTCATGTTGTTGACATATGGTTGAGATGCCAAATGAGCTTTTGGGGGCTAAATGCATGGCCATATGGTCTTGATCCTTGGGTGACTTTGTTGATTGTACAAGAGGTTTCATAATCTCTTTAATGTGAACAAGAACAAGAGGCAAGAGGTTTCATAACATCTTTAATGTTAACAAGCATGGTATTAAACCTTGTCTATCTTGATTGCAGGATCAAACATCATGATGAACGCCTGGTTGAATCTAACGTGTGGATAAGCACCTTGCTTTTCTACAATCCAAAATGGGTGGTATATGTCACTTATTGTCAAGAATCATTGGTGAGACTCTTACCTTGTCTTAGCATCGATCTCACCATGTGTATCTCATATACCTCTCCTTAATTCACCTCATTCATGCACCTTAAACATGAAACCTTTTAGCTTGAATGTGGCTTGCAAATGAAGGTTCTATAAGTCTTTTGCACTGTTCATAAATGCATCTCATGTATAACCTTCAAGAATGAGCATTGAACTTGTTTAAGGACATTTCATGTAATGACAAGTACTCAATTGCTTTGAACTTTCCAAAATACATGGAATTGATGAGGACATGAATATCTTGACTTATGGATATGTTTCTTTGACCTAACACTTCATTTTTGCAGGTATGGGTCATTTCGATCGACCAACGAACCTTAGCCAGTCGACCAGAATTGACAAAACCTAAAAAATCAAGTTTTACAGGTTTTCGGTCGACCGCCACATAGGGGTCGGTCGACCGGTTTTGCCAGAACTGAAAATGTTCTGTTCTGCAGATGTCCGGTCAACCGACCCAGTGCTTTCGGTCGACCGACAGTCCCGAGGCCCCTTTTGTTGACTTTTGTATTCAAGCGCGTAGAGAGGTCTTTCTTCCCATTTGTTTAATCCCAATGACCTCAATTAAGCCATGATTTATGGATCTGGTCTGGGGCTTGTCTATGGATCATTCAAGGGTTATAAAACATCTCATTTGGAGTCATAAACCCTAACCAACTAAGATATCTAAGGGGAGGCTGTCCAAGGAGGAACGAGAGGGTAATGTAGCTCCGTGAATAGTACTTTGTGCAGCAAGATCTTCATCCATCTCCAAGGTGTTTCAAGTCAAATCTGGAGCCAGCAACCTCCAAAGAAGTGAAGAAGCAAGCAAGTATTCAAGGAAGATCAAGGGGAAGCTGTCTAGGGAGGAAGAAGGAAGAAGAAGCAAGCAAGGATCAAGGAGATCAAGGAAGTTGTCCAAGGATGAAGGAACTGTTACTATAGCAGTGAATAGTGATCCGTTGATCAACTCTTCATCTAGGAGCTGAAGATTCAAAGTCCATCTGAAGCCATCAACTTCCAATGAACTGAAGAAGCAAGCATCATTCAAAGATCATCAGCATACAATCAAGGGGAGCCAAATCAGGAGTTCTTCTCAACTGTGCCTTATTGTGCTTTGAGTTTCAAATTTGTGTTTCTTATAAACTGCAAACATCCATGTGTGTGTGGATCATTTCAGATCCGTGGTCGTGTGTGGTCGTCGTGTTCTATTCGTGTGTGCGTAGGTCTTCTTAGATCTGCGTGTGTGATTGTGGATTTATCCAGATCTTAGTATTTGTGTATGTGGAGTGCTGCATCTGTCGCAGCAAGTGTGTGTGTGGTTGATCCAGTTGTCGGATCATGTTGGAGACCTCGTCTGTGTGTGTGTGTGTGTGTGTGTGTGTGTTGGGGCGCGTCCCCGTGTGTGTGTGCGGGCGTCGTCCCTTGTGTGTTTGGTGCGTCGTCTTTATTTGGGGATTTATCACCGAGTGAAGTCTCACCGGGTTTGGTGAGGGGTGGATGTAGGATTGCCGTCGTTGCATCCGAACCACCTTAAAAATCACCTTGCATTGTGGTTTGATTGTGTGGTGTGATTCATTTCTCCTACCTCCATTCTGTGTGAACGTTAGTATGAATTGTTTTCTGACTTGTGGTTAAATAGATTTCAACTTCCTAGTTAGTGTTTTATCACATATTTTAAAAAGGACAAAAGTTTTCTTAAAATTAGAAAACTCCCAATTCACCCCCCTCTTGGGTGTCATTGATCGCGGGACTTCAATTGGTATCAGAGCTAAGGCACTACTTTTCATAGATCTAATGATCTAGAGAGATCTAGATCAATGACTACCAACATGTACACCATGAATTCTCCACCGTTGTTTGATGGTTGTAATTTTGATTTGTGGTTAGGAAGGATGTGCAGTCTAGTCAACTCATATGATCCTAAGCTATGGAAGCTTATCTTACATGGTCCTTATGAGTTGCCTAAAAACAAATCTGTCTGGACCGCAGATTACAAGTTTAAACATGATCAAAATTGTTTGGTTCTAAAATTACTTATTGCTACAGTTGATTCTTATCATTTCCCTTTTGTCTCCCATTGCAGATCTATGAATGATATCTTGGATGGCTTAACCAAAGTCCGAGAAGCGCATGAAGACCAATGTCTTGTGGCAGGCACGAGTGATCAAGGGAGTGATCAACAAACTGGATCAAACTCAAAGGTAAATTCTGATTCTGACAATGAAGATGAATTTAGCTATGAAGAGTTGTTAATTGCATATGATGAGCTTGCTGATAAATAAAAAAAAGTCAAATTGGAAAACAAAAAACTGAAAAAGAATGTTGGACAAAACAACTGTAGTTCCTCTTGTAAAGAATGCTCACACTTGAAGGAATTGATTGGTGATCATGTGTTTGATCTTGAGATTCACAAAGACCAAATCTCTTCCCTGAAAAATGAAAACAAAGAGCTGAGAGAGAAATTAAATTCAATGACCAATGATCAAACCCATATAAATGAACTCATTCATGATGAAAAGCTTGCAAGAGAAAATGAGCAACTTAATGAATTAAACATGGCCATTTCTGATAGATTGTTGGTTTTAGAAAAAGGAAAATCTGTGGTTTTGGATGAGAGTAAAGATGTGAATGAAATAAGACAAGAAGTCGAATGTCTTAGGAAAACCAATGCCATGTTAAATGTAAGTCTTACCTCCTGCGAAGAAGAACTCACCAACACCCAATTGCACATCACATCTCTAGAAACTGAAATCCAGGACTTGCATAATTCATTATCTAGATTTGTGGATGGTCAAAATAACCTAGACAAACTGTTGGGCATGAAAGTGAATTTTTAAAGGGAAGGGTTGGGGTTCAATCCTGTGAACAAAAAGAAATTTGAAAGCAAGCTACACACTTCTTTTGTTCACACCACATGCACACCCAGCACCTTTAAATCTGACTCCCAGCAACCCATTGTAACAAGAACCCAATCAATTCTGAAAAACTGTGTGAATGTCCAAAAGATTCAAAAAGAAAACAAAAATAAAAAAATCAATTTGCATGCTAAAAACATTCATGTGAAACCCCATGCATCCAAGAAAAGAAATGTCTTTTGTATCTAGTGTGGAAAACTTGGACACGTGATGCATGATTGTTTCATTATGAAAAATGATGATTTGAGAGCATATAGAAACCAAGCTGTTTTGAATAATATAAAGTAATCATTTACCACAAAACCTTCCATGCACTGTAATCACTGTGGTAAAAGGGGTCATACAACTTCACATTGCTGGTTACTGTTGAAGAAAAAGAACTCTCATTCAACACATCATGCTCACACACATAAATTGGCAGACCCAATGAGAAGAAAGAATATGATGTTGTTGGCCCAGAGAGATGGCGGACAAGAAGGGGGGTTGAATTGTCCCCTTGCCGAGATGGTGGATTTTAAAAACTTTCTTAACTGATTGCAACATATATAAAATTAACTACGTTGATTAACTAAAACTCAAGTGAGATTAAAGATATTCTCTCAAGCTTTCCGATATCACTCGAATAGTTAATGTAACTAATCAGGGAAATTACGCTCAACACAGATAACGGAGGTAGCAATGTGCGATATGCAGTGTATTAAAAATCTATTTGATGGACCTGTGAAGGAAGATCGAGGAAATGGTCAATCACACAGGCAATCACACGAGACACAAGATTTTTAGGTGGTTCGGGACACGACGGGCTCCCTACGTCCACCCCTCACCCAATCGGGTGAGGCTTCACTGCACGCTACTTTCGTAGCAACACGGGGACGAACCCCAACCACACACACGCTGCTTTCGCAGCAATACACACACGAGGCCTTGCCTCAACACGTTGCCACTACAGCACACACACACACACGTTCGGGGAATGTACCCCGGACACGACAACCACACGGAGTCGCAGCTCCGTCCACATACAACTAAACACGGGGAGCCTTTCCCCTCAATAACACCACACACGCGGAGATACAACTCCGCCTACACAATATTCCGATGTTCAACAAAGCAAAAGGATATTCAATACATGCTCATTCTCAGAATAGACTGAGGAAGAGTCTTAAAGATAAACTAAAGAGGGATGGAGAAGTGTATCCTTAATATATGGACGGCCTTGAGATGATCTCTTTGAAGCTTTCAAGGTGGGGGAAGGTCGATCTTCTACAGCTATGAAGCCCCATGAACTTGGCTGTAGATTTAGCTTGTTTCCTACAAGAAGGCTTGATAGAATGGATGTAGCTTTGAGTTCCTTTGACCAAGAACGTTCCTGCAAGATGAAACAAGAGGGAAACCCTCAGAAAACGTTCTCCCTCTCAACCTTGCGGCCAAACCCTCTTTACTTTCTATGCTTACTATGTAGAAATTGCAGCTAACATATATATGCTAAGACAGAATATGGAAATGAAGGAGCAAGAGATCCCCCTTTAGATTTTTCAATGCAACTCGAAGATAGATGGAACGGTGCACTAGAAAGGATGAACCACGAAGAGAGGAAGCAGCTGGTCCTTGAAGAGATGAACGCCCAAGCCGGCAGACGATGAAGAGCCACGACAGTCGGCTCCAGATCTGAGCTCGGAGTCGTGGGATTTTACAACTTCTTCTTCCTCTTCCAGCCAAGTGTGCGAAGCCCTCAGCTCCTCTTCCTGCAAACAGATAGAAAGGATTAGCGCAAAGGGGGTTGTGTTTCACGATCGGACAATGGCGGCTATGTATACACATGAGAAAGCAAGACATAAAGACATATAAGCCCATGAGAAAACCCTTCAAAATAACACCCCCATAGATAGGTCAAACCCTAAGGGTAATAGGGTAAAGAGCCAAGCCAAAACGGATGTTGAAATGGGGTTTTTGAAATCAATCCGGAAAACTCGATCTGGACGAACCAGAGAAAGTGTCGACTCATGGAGTCGACACTTTTCTCCTCACATTTTGTCCCGTTATATGAAAATAGGACCCGGGTGAAAGTGTTGACTCATTGGGTCGACACTTTTCACCAGAGGTTCTGTTTTCTTTGAAAATAGAACTCCGGCCTGTAAGTGTCGACTCTAGGAGTCGACACTTGCAGCCAGAAATGTCCAGCCAGCAGACTGGCCAGAAAGTGTCGACTCCTAGAGTCGACACTTTCTGTCTGGACAAGTGAAACCACGTAGCAGACAAAACAGAGCAAAATAAGTGTCGACTCCATGAGTCGACACTTTACCTGACAGAAATGAAAACTCAATTAAATCAAAATGAAAGGCCTAAAGCCTTCAACCAAGATCAAACCCCTATGATTAAAAGATGATATGCCAATAGAATGACATGCAATGAGGGGTCTTAAAAATATCAAATCAAATCAGATCTTGCAAGAAGGAATGGGAATCGAATTGAGCTTGATGCATCATGAAGCTCAATAAACAACGGACCATTAAGTAACCAAATAGACCCAAGTCCAAGATACATGAAACAACGCAAAAACCATATCAATGCATTAAGACCAAGATAACCATAGGAATGCAAATGGAAGCTTACCATGGGTGTTAACAGTTTATGAGCATGTTAAATCCTGCACTTTGAACCAAAACCAATTCATGTCAATTTTTTGTTAGACCAGACAAAATATTCAATTTCATTCAAGATTCCTTCAACCTGCTATGAGAAACAAGTGATGCATTCACTTGTGAGGTTAAACTAAATTGATTCAACTCATCCACTACACATAATCTCATCTGAAAAATTAATTCATGCATGTAGGCTATTACAAGACCAGTTCAATCAAGCGTAAATGAAATGGGTTCCATTTCTTAAAACATGAAGCGCATTTAGGTTCAGTTCTATATTCTCAGGCATACAATGCATTCAATCAACAAGGTTTGTGCAAGACGGACAAGGACTGTGCAATGCAGAATTAAACCCAATGAACTTTAAGCATGTTTTAGTTCAGTTAAGCCACATTACAGTCCATTCAACCATCAATTTCCATGGAATCAAAAGTAATGTGGGAAATTTATTCCTGCACTTTCCAGAAGTATAAATCCATGAGAATCTTAAGGAGATGCAAAGACATCAAGGATATATACATGAGGCTCAAATAGCCAGGGGTCGACCCATAGGGTCGACCCATCCCAAGAGGAATTAAAAATTGCTTTAGACAGTCCAATACATATTGAAATCACATCAAACACATTCCAAAGTAACTCAATCAAATCTTCATGTAAGCTAAGATCAGTTCATAAATGTGAGTTATAAATGAAGTTCAGGGCAAACATAAGGATATATCCATGAAGTAGCATTGTATTTGAACCACCTGTAAAACAAAATTTCATCGTGTTAGCTAGTTTATCATGAAAATACCATTAAGCATAAAACACACAATGTATTGGAATCATCAAAACCATTGTCAAAGACAACGAGGGGGCGCACAGAACCCAACTGATGCCACGTGCCTTCTACCATCACCTTGGCAAATCTGGGAATGTTAAGCATCATTATTTTCTATAGAAAAATGATGCTTTAAATGTTATCAAAAATTGAAAACCACATGCTTATGTTACTGCTAACCCACAAGGACCCAAAAAGATTTGGGTACCTAAGAATGTCAAATGAGAAATCTGTTTTACAGGTGTGCCTTGGAAATATGAAGCGTGAAACATGCTTTCAATCAAGAAGGTAAGGCACACGGGTCAAGTGGCATAAATCAGGTTGAAAGAAAAATCAAAAATTGAATTTGATTTCTCAGGTGATATCCCTATTACTCTCTCCATTAAAGGTGCTATGTCTTGTTTTGCCTTGTGCTGAATCTTGTGATAATGCATATGTTGTATATGAGTTGCATTCATGGCAGTTACTTGCATATCTGTGTGTATATCACTTGTCATATAGCATCTTGTTAAATGGGAACTTAAAGATTCGTCAAATCATGATTTCACTACTTGAGTTTGCATACACCTTCAAATCATGTCATGCCAAAACTCATCCTTATGAACTCATGCCATAATGCATTACAATTCTCTTATCTTCATCACATCCATGATTGCATATGGTATTAGAACTTTTTGGATCAATTCACATTCATGCAAACATTGAGGGGGAGTTATCAAACTAGTCACATGAACTCAATGCTTGGATTCACACCTGAGTCATGTATCAAGTCTCAAGTTCTTAAGGGGATGTTTGGTTGTCAAAGGAACTTTTCATGTTATTGTCTTAATAAATTTGAATCGAAATTGACAAATCAAGTCTTTTTATATTTGGATGTAGATTACACTCCCTAAGTCCAAGTGATGCTGGCCATCCATAGTCAGGCTTGAATCAACTTAAGGAATACCTTGCAAGGATGAAAAATGATGAGAACTTTCTCAATTGCGACCAGGAGATGGGATACCAGAACTTGAACAACCTCCAGGATCGACTCAAGTACAAGCTGGTGAAAGTCCTTGTACGTGCTAAAGCAAGTACCCAAGGCATGGTATGAAAGGTGCACATCTCTTTTGATTAAGAACGGATTCATTAGGTAAGGTTGATCAAATATTTTTCACATGGTAAGCAGGTAAAGACATCTTAGTGGCTCAAGTATATGTGGATAATATCAATTTTGGAAGCTACTAATAATGCTTTTTGTGAACAATTTGCAGGGGTTATGCAAGGAAAATTTGAAATGAGCATAATGGATGAACTGATTTGTACTTTCTTTGGATTACAGGTGGAAGGCTTGGAAGATGATGGATGCTCAAGGCACAAGTATTGAAAATAATTCTGAGCTCTATTTGAAATACTCACACTTGCTTCAACCAAATCTCCATAAATAAAAATAACAAAAAAAAACTATTTTTGCCATTAGAATGTAATTGCACTTTTCATAAACCACCATTGCATGCCTGCATTTCATGAATATGAAAATTCATCTGTTTGTTTATCATTGCATGACTTCATGGTATATCAAATCGTGACTTGAGGAAAGGCAAGTCATTCTTGTCTGAAGCATGTCACCATGCGTGAGAATGTGTCTCCGCCTGGTACCATGAGTCACATGTTCATTTAAGTCATAGGTTGCATGATTTTCAAAAAATAAAAATGTCAATTGTGTAAATTGTGCACATAGAAAGGGGGAGCTTGTTTTTGAATAAATGATTTGAAATTGTGAGTCTAACTCATCCTTATGGACTTCAATCTCTTGCCTATTGCTAAAACTAAATTGGTCATAACTCTATGTACTTGATTCTTGAAAAGGTGAATATCTGAAATTCATGCAATGGCCTACAGTCACTTTGTGATGTTGTTCATATGATAGGTATTGATTCTGAAAACTTGCTCTGTTATTCCCCTATACTGTTGTGATGAACATGTCTGAATGGTTGAACAGAATTAAAAATCTTGAGAAGTGTGTATAAAGTGATTAACTTTTGAATATTTCTCAATTTGAATTGCATGATCACATTTGAGTTTAACTGCACATCTGGTATATCAAATGATGTTTGTGGAAGAGTGGATTATGTCCACTTGAAAGTGTTCCCTATGCATGAGCTAGGTCTTCGGACTAAAATCTCCGTCTCGTACCAGATCTTGACAACTGTGATTGACTTGTGAATGGTTGATTTGTGAATGAATCCTCGATCTGAGCTAATTATATTGAAAATATATTTTTGATCAAATGATCAAAACATTCAGCTTGTGGATGATTTCTCATTTCAAAATTATGAAATGCTCTTGAAAATTTGATTTTGAACAATTCTGAAAATTGGGTTGCACTGCTTAATTTTGATCACTTTATGCACCCTTATTCATGAAGGCCATGTCATGAAAAATATTTGTTGATTCATTAATAGAATGTGGATGATTTCAATGAGTAATTTATCTCACTGGTTTGAAAAATAAGCTCTTGCATCTTGCCTTTGCATATTGCATTGCATTCTTATATGCTCATAGGTTGTATTACATTTGAACTCATGCATTAGCTGCATCTAGTTCATTCAATTGGTATCCATTCATGGTATCAATAATTTTGCATTACATTGCATATTTGCACTGCATGTTGCATACATTCTCTCTGTGTGCTTGCTTGCTATTATATGTTATTCACCCCTATCCTTGAAACTTCCATGACCTTATGTCTTCTTGATAAATAATGCTGCATTTGAGTCATTATCGGAGTATTTCATATCGTAAATTCTGGGGGAGTTCATATTTCATAAGTGTATCTATTTAGGGGAAACTGCATTGTTATGTGTTTATGATATTTTTGGTATACATGCTGAATCAAATTCGCATACTTCATGCACAAAATGTGAAAATGAGTGTTAAAGATAAGGATATAGGAATTTCTTTTCAACACTCTAGAGATATTGAACTTCCTGCATGTATGTTGAAGAGACAGTTGAGGAAAAAGTTATCTACCTATCTTTGTTGAAAAATCATATATGAAAAAGAAAGGCAGAGCAATACTTAGTCTCACTTAGTAAATTGAGCACATGTCACCTGAGATGTGATGTGGTTCATTTCTGAAAAGTGTTGACTAAAGTACCTCTATTCAAGTGAGGTGAAATGGTTTAGTATTCTAAGTAACCGGGGATTCTAACATGAGCTCCATGCGTCTACTCGCGTAAAAAGGAATTATTTGAACCTGATCATTCTTAGAAAAATTCTGATTATCTGTGTAAAATTAGTGAGGTAGAGCGAAGCCTCCAATACGCTGTTCTCAAAATTGAAGTGCAGTCTGAAAAATGTATCCTTGTATCGATCTGAAAATATGAATATCCATATTACAACTATCATTTTTCATGTTACTCACTTACACATCTGGAAATTTGATTTATTATGTATTCAGAAAATTGATTGACTGCTTTAGCAATTGTATGAATCTCCTATATACTTGCACAATCTCCCATGTGCTACACATGTGCATTCCGGTTGTCATGACTCTCATGCATCTTTCTTATACCAATTCCCTTCTTATATAAGTACGGGGGAGCTATGTTACATGTATATATACATTTGTTTGATTGTGCATCTCATATGTCATCACTTGCATGTGTTACATTTCATATATTTCAAAACAAAATTTAAAAATCTGGAAAATGATGAATATTCAAATTGAATGGACTTCAAATGCTTTAAACGTGCACAATAAGTTTAAGATGTTGAATGACCAATGGGGAGAAAGATTGGATTCATGCTAATTTGTTAGTTTCAGTTCTACTCATATTTCCATGTGAGAATAATCACCATTTGGTCTCCTCTGATTTGACTCATATTAATTTGTTAGTCCATGATTTGCTGTTGCTTCATCTGAATTCTGGGCTATTGCTGTTTCAAAGAGGGAGAATGATTTTCTCTTGCTTCGTTGGCTTCTTCCCACTTTTTGATAATGTTGATAGGGGAAAAAGAATTGTATTATCCCACTTTTTGATAATGTCAAAGGGGGAGAAAGATTCATGATTGCGTGTGACAGAGGGAGAAGAATATGTTGTATCATCATTTAGTTTGTCATCATCACTAAGTTCGTTATCATAAAAAAAGGGGAGATTGTTGAGTTATGATTTTGATGATAACTAAACTTCATGTGTGATTATGTGATGACAACTAAAATGTTTGAATGATTGCATTGTTCCTAATGACTATATGCATTCATGTTGTTGACATATGGTTAAGATGCCAAATGAGCTTTTGGGGGATAAATGCATGGCTATATGGTCTTAATCCTTGGGTGCCTTTGTTGATTTTACAAGAGGTTTCATAATCTCTTTAATGTGAACAAGAACAAGAGGCAAGAGGTTTCATAACCTCTTTAATGTGAACAAGCATGGTATTAAACCTTGTCTATCTTGATTGCAGGATCAAATATCATGATGATCGCCTGGTTGAATCTAACGTGTGGATAAGCACCTTGCTTTTCTACAATCCAAAATGGGTGGTATATGTCACTTATTGTCAAGAATCATTGGTGAGACTCTTACCTTGTCTTAGCATCGATCTCACCATGTGTATCTCATATACCTCTCCTTAATTCACCTCATTCATGCACCTTAAACATGAAACCTTTTAGCTTGAATGTGGCTTGCAAATGAAGGTTCTATAAGTCTTTTGCACTGTTCATAAATGCATCTCATGTATAACCTTCAAGAATGAGCATTGAACTTGTTTAAGGACATTTCATGTAATGACAAGTACTCAATTGCTTTGAACTTTCCAAAATACATGGAATTGATGAGGACATGAATATCTTGACTTATGGATATGTTTCTTTGACCTAACACTTCATTTTTGCAGGTATGGGTCATTTCGATCGACCAACGAACCTTAGCCAGTCGACCAGAATTGACAAAACCTAAAAAATCAAGTTTTACAGGTTTTCGGTCGACCGCCACATAGGGGTCGGTTGACCGGTTTTGCCAGAACTGAAAATGTTCTGTTCTGCAGATGTCCGGTCAACCGACCCAGTGCTTTTGGTCGACCAACAGTCCCGAGGCCCCTTTTGTTGACTTTTGTATTCAAGCGCGTAGAGAGGTCTTTCTTCTCATTTGTTTAATCCCAATGACCTCAATTAAGCCATGATTTATGGATATGGTCTGGGGCTTGTCTATGGACCATTCAAGGGTTATAAAACATCTCATTTGGAGTCATAAACCCTAACCAACTAAGATATCTAAGGGGAGGCTGTCCAAGGAGGAACGAGAGGGTAATGTAGCTCCGTGAATAGTACTTCGTGCAGCAAGATCTCCATCCATCTCCAAGGTGTTTCAAGTCAAATCTGGAGCTAGCAACCTCCAAAGAAGTGAAGAAGCAAGCAAGTATTCAAGGAAGATCAAGGGGAAGCTGTCTAGGGAGGAAGAAGGAAGAAGAAGCAAGCAAGGATCAAGGAGATCAAGGAAGTTGTCCAAGGATGAAGGAACTATTACTATAGCAGTGAATAGTGATCCGTTGATCAACTCTTCATCTAGGAGCTGAAGATTCAAAGTCCATCTGAAGCCATCAACTTCCAATGAACTGAAGAAGCAAGCATCATTCAAAGATCATCAGCATACAATCAAGGGGAGCCAAATCAAGAGTTCTTCTCAACTGTGCCTTATTGTGCTTTGAGTTTCAGATTTGTGTTTCTTATAAACTACAAACATCCGTGTGTGTGTGGATCATTTCAGATCCGTGGTCGTGTGTGGTCGTCGTGTTCTATTCGTGTGTGCGTAGGTCTTCTTAGATCTGCGTGTGTGATTGTGGATTTATCCAGATCTTAGTATTTGTGTATGTGGAGTGCTGCATCTGTCGCAGCAAGTGTGTCTGTGGTTGATCCAGTTGTCGGATCATGTTGGAGACGTCGTCTCTCTCTCTCTCTCTCTCTCTGTGTGTGTGTGTGTGTGTGTGTGTGTGTGTGTGTGTGTGTGTGTTGGGGCGCGTCCCCGTGTGTGTGTGCGGGCGTCGTCCCTTGTGTGTTTGGTGCGTCGTCTCTGTTTGGGGATTTATCCCCGAGTGAAGTCTCACCGGGTTTGGTGAGGGGTGGATGTAGGATTGCCGTCGTTGCATCCGAACCACCTTAAAAATCACCTTGCATTGTGGTTTGATTGTGTGGTGTGATTCATTTCTCCTACCTCCATTCTGTGTGAACGTTAGTATGAATTGTTTTCTGACTTGTGGTTAAATAGATTTCAACTTCCTAGTTAGTGTTTTATCACATATTTTAAAAAGGACAAAAGTTTTCTTAAAATTGTAAAACTCCCAATTCACCCCCCTCTTGGGTTTCATTGATCGCGGGACTTCAATTGGTATCAGAGCTAAGGCACTACTTTTCATAGATCTAATGATCTAGAGAGATCTAGATCAATGACTACCAACATGTACACCATGAATTCTCCACCGGTGTTTGATGGTTGTAATTTTGATTTGTGGTTAGGAAGGATGTGCAGTCTAGTCAACTCATATGATCCTAAGCTATGGAAGCTTATCTTACATGGTCCTTATGAGTTGCCTAAAAATAAATCTGTCTGGACCGCAGATTACAAGTTTAAACATGATCAAAATTGTTTGGTTCTAAAATTACTTATTGCTACAGTTGATTCTTATCATTTCCCTTTTGTCTCCCATTGCAGATCTACGAAGGATATCTTGGATGGCTTAACCAAAGTCTGGGAAGCGCATGAAGACCAATGTCTTGTGGCAGGCACGAGTGATCAAGGGAGTGATCAGCAAACTGGATCAAACTCAGAGGTAAATTCTGATTCTGACAATGAAGATGAATTTAGCTATGAAGAGTTGTTAATTGCATATGATGAGCTTGCTGATAAATACAAAAAAGTCAAATTGGAAAACAAAAAACTGAAAAAGAATGTTGGACAAAACAACTGTAGTTCCTCTTGTAAAGAATGCTCACACTTGAAGGAATTGATTGGTGATCATGTGTTTGATCTTGAGATTCACAAAGACCAAATCTCTTCCCTGAAAAATGAAAACAAAGAGCTGAGAGAGAAATTAAATTCAATGACCAATGATCAAACCCTAATAAATGAACTCATTCATGATGAAAAGCTTGCAAGAGAAAATGAGCAACTTAAGGAATTAAACATGGCCATTTCTGATAGATTGTTAGTTTTAGAAAAAGGAAAATCTGTGGTTTTGGATGAGAGTAAAGATGTGAATGAAATAAGACAAGAAGTCGAATGTCTTAGGAAAACCAATGCCATGTTAAATGTAAGTCTTACCTCCTGCGAAGAAGAACTCACCAACACCCAATTGCACATCACATCTCTAGAAACTGAAATCCAGGACTTGCATAATTCATTATCTAGATTTGTGGATGGTCAAAATAACCTAGACAAACTGTTGGGCATGAAAGTGAATTTTTAAAGGGAAGGGTTGGGGTTCAATCCTGTGAACAAAAAGAAATTTGAAAGCAAGCTACACACTTCTTTTGTTCACACCACATGCACACCCAGCACCTTTAAATCTGACTCCCAGCAACCCATTGTAACAAGAACCCAATCAATTCTGAAAAACTGTGTGAATGTCCAAAAGATTCAAAAAGAAAACAAAAATAAAAAAATCAATTTGCATGCTAAAAACATTCATGTGAAACCCCATGCATCCAAGAAAAGAAATGTCTTTTGTATCTAGTGTGGAAAACTTGGACACGTGATGCATAATTGTTTCATTATGAAAAATGATGATTTGAGAGCATATAGAAACCAAGCTGTTTTAAATAATATAAAGTAATCATTTACCACAAAACCTTCCATGCACTGTAATCACTGTGGTAAAAGGGGTCATACAACTTCACATTGCTGGTTACTGTTGAAGAAAAAGAACTCTCATTTAACACATCATGCTCACACACATAAATTGGCAGACCCAATGAGAAGAAAGAATATGATGTTGTTGGCCCAGAGAGATGGCGGACAAGAAGGGGGGTTGAATTGTCCCCTTGCCGAGATGGTGGATTTTAAAAACTTTCTTAACTGATTGCAATAGATATAAAATTAACTACGTTGATTAACTAAAACTCAAGTGAGATTAAAGATATTCTCTCAAGCTTTCCGATCTCACTAGAATAGTTAATGTAACTAATCAGGGAAATTACGCTCAACACAGATAACGGAGGTAGCAATGTGCGATATGCAGTGAATTAAAAATCTATTTGATGGACCTATGAAGGAAGATCGAGGAAATGGTCAATCACACAGGCAATCACATGAGACACAAGATTTTTAGGTGGTTCGGGACACGACGGGCTCCCTACGTCCACCCCTCACCCAATCGGGTGAGGCTTCACTACACGCTACTTTCGTAGCAACACGGGGACGAACCCCAACCACACACACGCTGCTTTCGTAGCAATACACACACGAGGCCTTGCCTCAACATGCTGCCACTGCAGCACACACACACACACGTTCGGGGAATGTACCCCGGACACGACAACCACACGGAGTCGCAGCTCCGTCCACATACAACTAAACACGGGGAGCCTTTCCCCTCAATAACACCACACACGCGGAGATACAACTCCACCTACACACAATATTCCGATGTTCAACAAAGCAAAAGGATATTCAATACATGCTCATTCTCAGAATAGACTGAGGAAGAGTCTTAAAGATAAACTAAAGAGGGATGGAGAAGTGTATCCTTAATATATGGATGGCCTTGAGATGATCTCTTTGAAGCTTTCAAGGTGGGGGAAGGTCGATCTTCTACAGCTATGAAGCCCCATGAACTTGGCTGTAGATTTAGCTTGTTTCCTACAAGAAGGCTTGATAGAATGGATGTAGCTTTGAGTTCCTTTGACCAAGAACGTTCCTGCAAGATGAAACAAGAGGGAAACCCTCAGAAAACGTTCTCCCTCTCAACCTTGCGGCCAAACCCTCTTTACTTTCTATGCTTACTATGTAGAAATTGCAGCTAACATATATATGCTAAGACAGAATATGGAAATGAAGGAGCAAGAGATCCCCCTTTAGATTTTTCAATGCAACTCGAAGATAGATGGAACGGTGCACTAGAAAGGATGAACCACGAAGAGAAGAAGCAGCTGGTCCTTGAAGAGATGAACGCCCAAGCCGGCAGATGATGAAGAGCCACGACAGTCGGCTCCAGATCTGAGCTCGGAGTCGTGGGATTTTACAACTTCTTCTTCCTCTTCCAGCCAAGTGTGCGAAGCCCTCAGCTCCTCTTCCTGCAAACAGATAGAAAGGATTAGCGCAAAGGGGGTTGTGTTTCACGATCAGACAGTGGCGGCTATGTATACACATGAGAAAGCAAGACATAAAGACATATAAGCCCATGAGAAAACCCTTCAAAATAACACCCCCATAGATAGGTCAAACCCTAAGGGTAATAGGGTAAAGAGCCAAGCCAAAACGGATGTTGAAATGGGGTTTTTGAAATAAATCCGGAAAACTCGATCCGGACGAACCAGAGAAAGTGTCGACTCATGGAGTCGACACTTTTCTCCTCACATTTTGTCCCGTTATATGAAAATAGGACCCGGGTGAAAGTGTTGACTCATTGGTTCGACACTTTACACCAAAGGTTCTGTTTTCTTTGAAAATAGAACTCCGGCCTGTAAGTGTCGACTCTAGGAGTCGACACTTGCAGCCAGAAATGTCCAGCCAGCAGACTGGCCAGAAAGTGTCGACTCCTAGAGTCGACACTTTCTGTCTGGACAAGTGAAACCACGTAGCAGACAAAACAGAGCAAAATAAGTGTCGACTCCATGAGTCGACACTTTACCTGACAGAAATGAAAACTCAATTAAATCAAAATGAAAGGCCTAAAGCCTTCAACCAAGATCAAACCCCTATGATTAAAAGATGATATGCCAATAGAATGACATGCAATGAGGGGTCTTAAAAATATCAAATCAAATCAGATCTTGCAAGAAGGAATGGGAATCGAATTGAGCTTGATGCATCATGAAGCTCAATAAACAATGGACCATTAAGTAACCAAATCGACCCAAGTCCAAGATACATGAAACAACGCAAAAACCATATCAATGCATTAAGACCAAGATAACCATAGGAATGCAAATGGAAGCTTACCATGGGTGTTAACAGTTTATGAGCATGTTAAATCCTGCACTTTGAACCAAAACCAATTCATGTCAATTTTTTGTTAGACCAGACAAAATATTCAATTTCATTCAAGATTCCTTCAACCTGCTATGAGAAACAAGTGATGCATTCACTTGTGAGGTTAAACTAAATTGATTCAACTCATCCACTACACATAATCTCATCTGAAAAATTAATTCATGCATGTAGGCTATTACAAGACCAGTTCAATCAAGCGTAAATGAAATGGGTTCCATTTCTTAAAACATGAAGCGCATTTAGGTTCAGTTCTATATTCTCAGGCATACAATGCATTCAATCAACAAGGTTTGTGCAAGACGGACAAGGTCCGTGCAATGCAGAATTAAACCCAATGAACTTTAAGCATGTTTTAGTTCAGTTAAGCCACATTACAGTCCATTCAACCATCAATTTCCATGAATCAAAAGTAATGTGGGAAATTTATTCCTGCACTTTCCAGAAGTATAAATCCATGAGAATCTTAAGGAGATGCAAAGACATCAAGGATATATACATGAGGCTCAAATAGCCAGGGGTCGACCCTATGGGTCGACCCATCACAAGAGGAATTAAAAATTACTTTAGACAGTCCAATGCATATTGAAATCACATCAAACACATTCCAAAGTAACTCAATCAAATCTTCATGTAAGCTAAGATCAGTTCATAAATGTGAGTTATAAATGAAGTTCAGGGCAAACATAAAGATATATCCATGAAGTAGCATTGTATTTGAACCACCTGTAAAACAAAATTTCATCGTGTTAGCTAGTTTATCATGAAAATACCATTAAGCATAAAACACACAATGTATTGGAATCATCAAAACCATTGTCAAAGACAACGAGGGGGCGCACAGAATCCAACTGATGCCACGTGCCTTCTACCATCACCTTGGCAAATCTGGGAATGTTAAGCATCATTATTTTCTATAGAAAAATGATGCTTTAAATGTTATCAAAAATTGAAAACCACATGCTTATGTTACTGCTAACCCACAAGGACCCAAAAAGATTTGGGTACCTAAGAATGTCAAATGAGAAATCTGTTTTACAGGTGTGCCTTGGAAATATGAAGCGTGAAACATGCTTTCAATCAAGAAGGTAAGGCACACGGGTCAAGTGGCATAAATCAGGTTGAAAGAAAAATCAAAAATTGAATTTGATTTCTCAGGTGATATCCCTATTACTCTCTCCATTAAAGGTGCTATGTCTTGTTTTGCCTTGTGCTGAATCTTGTGATAATGCATATGTTGTATATGAGTTGCATTCATGGCAGTTACTTGCATATCTGTGTGTATATCACTTGTCATATAGCATCTTGTTAAATGGGAACTTAAAGATTCGTCAAATCATGATTTCACTACTTGAGTTTGCATACACCTTCAAATCATGTCATGCCAAAACTCATCCTTATGAACTCATGCCATAATGCATTACAATTCTCTTATCTTCATCACATCCATGATTGCATATGGTATTAGAACTTTTTGGATCAATTCACATTCATGCACACATTGAGGGGGAGTTATCAAACTAGTCACATGAACTCAATGCTTGGATTCACACCTGAGTCATGTATCAAGTCTCAAGTTCTTAAGGGGGTGTTTGGTTGTCAAAGGAACTTTTCATGTTATTATCTTAATAAATTTGAATCGAAATTGACAAATCAAGTCTTTTTATATTTGGATGTAGATTACACTCCCTAAGTCCAAGTGATGCTGGCCATCCATAGTCAGGCTTGAATCAACTTAAGGAATACCTTGCAAGGATGAAAAATGATGAGAACTTTCTCAATTGCCACCAGGAGATGGGATACCAGAACTTGAACAACCTCCAGGATCGACTCAAGTACAAGCTGGTGAAAGTCCTTGTACGTGCTAAAGCAAGTACCCAAGGCATGGTATGAAAGGTGCACATCTCTTTTGATTAAGAACGGATTCATTAGGTAAGGTTGATCAAACATTTTTCACATGGTAAGCAGGTAAAGACATCTTAGTGGCTCAAGTATATGTGGATAATATCAATTTTGGAAGCTAATAATAATGCTTTTTGTGAACAATTTGCAGGGGTTATGCAAGGAAAATTTGAAATGAGCATAATGGATGAACTGATTTGTACTTTCTTTGGATTACAGGTGGAAGGCTTGGAAGATGATGGATGCTCAAGGCACAAGTATTGAAAATAATTCTGAGCTCTATTTGAAATACTCACACTTGCTTCAACCAAATCTCCATAAATAAAAATAACAAAAAAAAAACTATTTTTGCCATTAGAATGTAATTGCACTTTTCATAAACCACCATTGCATGCCTGCATTTCATGAATATGAAAATTCATATGTTTGTTTATCATTGCATGACTTCATGGTATATCAAATCGTGACTTGAGGAAAGGCAAGTCATTCTTGTCCGAAGCCTGTCACCATGCGTGAGAATGTGTCTCCGCCTGATACCATGAGTCACATGTTCATTTAAGTCATAGGTTGCATGATTTTCAAAAAATAAAAATGTCAATTGTGTAAATTGTGCACATAGAAAGGGGGATCTTGTTTTTGAATAAATGATTTGAAATTGTGAGTCTAACTCATCCTTATGGACTTCAATCTCTTGCCTATTGCTAAAACTAAATTGGTCATAACTCTATGTACTTGATTCTTGAAAAGGTGAATATCTGAAATTCATGCAATGGCCTACAGTCACTTTGTGATGTTGTTCATATGATAGGTATTGATTCTGAAAACTTGCTCTGTTATTCCCCTATACTGCTGTGATGAACATGTCTGAATGGTTGTACAGAATTAAAAATCTTGAGAAGTGTGTATGAAGTGATTAACTTTTGAATATTTCTCAATTTGAATTGCATGATCACATTTGAGTTTAACTGCACATCTGGTATATCAAATGATGTTTGTGGAAGAGTGGATTATGTCCACTTGAAAGTGTTCCCTATGCATGAGCTAGGTCTTCGGACTAAAATCTCCGTCTCGTACCAGATCTTGACAACTGTGATTGACTTGTGAATGGTTGATTTGTGAATGAATCCTCGATCTGAGCTAATTATATTGAAAATATATTTTTGATCAAATGATCAAAACATTCGGCTTGTGGATGATTTCTCATTTCAAAATTGTGAAATGCTCTTGAAAATTTGATTTTGAACAATTTTGAAAATTGGGTTGCACTGCTTAATTTTGATCACTTTATGCACCCTTATTCATGAAGGCCATGTCATGAAAAATGTTTGTTGATTCATTAATAGAATGTGGATGATTTCAATGAGTAATTTATCTCACTGGTTTAAAAAATAAGCTCTTGCATCTTGCCTTTGCATATTGCATTGCATTCTTATATGCTCATAGGTTGTATTACATTTGAACTCATGCATTAGCTGCATCTAGTTCATTCAATTGGTATCCATTCATGGTATCAGTAATTTTGCATTACATTGCATATTTGCACTGCATGTTGCATACATTCTCTCTGTGTGCTTGCTTGCTATTATACGTCATTCACCCCTATCCTTGAAACTTCCATGACCTTATGTCTTCTTGATAAATAATGCTGCATTTGAGTCATTATTGGAGTGTTTCATATCGTACATTCTGGGGGAGTTCATATTTCATAAGTGTATCTATTTAGGGGAAGCTGCATTGTTATGTGTTTATGATATTTCTGGTATACGTGCTAAATCAAATTCGCACACTTCATGCACAAAATGTGAAAATGAGTGTTAAAGATAAGGATATAGGAATTTCTTTTCAACACTCTAGAGATATTGAACTTCCTGCATGTATGTTGAAGAGACAGTTGAGGAAAAAGTTGTCTACCTATCTTTGTTGAAAAATCATATATGAAAAAGAAAGGCAGAGCAATACTTAGTCTCACTTAGTAAATTAAGCACATGTCACCTGAGATGTGATGTGGTTCATTTCTGAAAAGTGTTGACTAAAGTACCTCTGTTCAAGTGAGGTGAAATGATTTAGTATTCTAAGTAACCGGAGATTCTGGTATGAGCTCCATGCGTCTACTCGCGTAAAAAGGAATTATTTGAACCTGATCATTCTTAGAAAAATTCTGATTATCTGTGTAAAATTAGTGAGGTAGAGCGAAGCCTCCAATACGCTGTTCTCAAAATCGAAGTGCAGTCTGAAAAATGTCTCCTTGTATCGATCTGAAAATATGAATATCCATATTACAACTATCATTTTTCATGTTACTCACTTACACATTTAGAAATTTGATTTATTATGTATTCAGAAAATTGATTGACTGCTTTAGCAATTGTATGAATCTCCTATATGCTTGCACAATCTCCCATGTGCTACACATGTGCATTCCGATTGTCATGACTCTCATGCATCTTTCTTATACCAATTCCCTTCTTATATAAGTACGGGGGAGCTATGTTACATGTATATATACATATTTGTTTGATTGTGCATCTCATATGTCATCACTTGCATGTGTTACATTTCATATATTTCAAAACAAAATTTAAAAATCTGGAAAATGATGAATATTCAAATTGAATGGACTTCAAATGCTTTAAACTTGCACAATAAGTTTAAGATGTTGAATGACCAATGTGGAGAAAGATTGGATTCATGCTAATTTGTTAGTTTCAGTTCTACTCATCTTTCCATGTGAGAATAATCACCATTTGGCCTCCTCTGATTTGACTCATATTAATTTGTTAGTCCATGATTTGTTGTTGCTTCATCTGAATTCTGAGCTATTGCTGTTTCAAAGAGGGAGAATGATTTTCTCTTGCTTCGTTGGCTTCTTCCCACTTTTTGATAATGTTGATAGGGGAAAAAGATTTGTATTATCCCACTTTTTGATAATGTCAAAGGGGGAGAAAGATTCATGATTGCGTGTGACAGAGGGAGAAGAATATGTTGTATCATCATTTAGTTTGTCATCATCACTAAGTTTGTTATCATAAAAAAGGGGGAGATTGTTGAGTTATGATTTTGATGATAACTAAACTTCATGTGTGATTATGTGATGACAACTAAAATGTTTGAATGATTGCATTGTTCCTAATGACTATATGCATTCATGTTGTTGACATATGGTTGAGATGCCAAATGAGCTTTTGGGGGATAAATGCATGGCTATATGGTCTTAATCCTTGGGTGCCTTTGTTGATTTTACAAGAGGTTTCATAATCTCTTTAATGTGAACAAGAACAAGAGGCAAGAGGTTTCATAACCTCTTTAATGTGAACAAGCATGGTATTAAACTTTGTCTATCTTGATTGTAGGATCAAATATCATGATGATCGCCTGGTTGAATCTAACGTGTGGATAAGCACCTTGCTTTTCTACAATCCAAAACAGGTGGTATATGTCACTTACTGTCAAGAATCATTGGTGAGACTGTTACCTTGTCTTAGCATCGATCTCACCATGTGTATCTTATATACCTCTTCTTAATTCACCTCATTCATGCACCTTAAACATGAAACCTTTTAGCTTGAATGTGGCTTGCAAATGAAGGTTCTATAATGTTGGGTCCCACAGTGTAGTGACACGGATCTAGAGGGGGGTGAATAGATCCCTCTCTAAAAATTAAGACCAATTAAAATGTCTTGAAAGCTTCTCAATCAAACCTCACCAAACGTGCAGGTGACAAGATCACACACGAAGAATTATCAAATTGAACTAGGCATATATGTTGACAAATTTAGCATTGATGTGCAACATATTTGACAATCCATCCTGTGAATGGTGGTAGAGGATAAGGAGCATACACACAACCAATCACACATGCACAAAGATTTTTTAGGTGGTTCGGGACAACGACGGGTACCCTACATCCACCCCTCACTACCTCGGTGAGGCTTCACTAAAACGCTACTCGAGGCAGCACACGAGGACGAGCCCCAATACACCACACGCTGCACGACGGAAGCAAACCACACACACGAGCACGAAGCTCAACACGCTGCAATGCCGCACACTCCAGAGGGCGAACCCTCAACACGGTGTTCAGCACCACACACACACACCAAGATGGGGGATGCACGCCTACAATGATTCCACACTCAGAGACACCGCTTCGAACACACACACAGTCAATCTTAGTTTAAAAGATGAACACATATATATGTATTTGCAAGCTCAATAGGCATAAACAAGCATGAATAACTCTAATCAGGGATGAATATTGAGTTGAGCAAACTCCTGATCGTTAATGATGGAACTTGGTTCTTTGACGACTTCAGGGGATGAACGGATTGGAGGAGATGTCCTCACGAAGCTCCTCTAGTTCAGATCGGAAGACTGGACGCAAATGATTCAAGCCCCTTTCGCTTCTCTTGACTCACGATCAAGACCATGGATGAAGTGGTGATGGTACAACCGTCATTCTTCAACACGATGGCTTCTGGAAGGTGGAAGATGATAATCTTCAACCTTGAATCGAGCTCAGCATGACATGGGAAGAAGCTTCAACACCGCTCCGACCACTCTCCCTGCAAAACCCCAAAACGTATATATCATTCAATGCTTTTTCTCCTCATCAATAAACCCTATCTCATTCGATTTGTACCCAAGAGGAATAGGCGGCCACGTGGAGGATATTATCCCCCAAGGACCAATCACAATAGGGCATAAAAAGAGGGGATCAAGCTAGGGCTCCGGCCGCCGCGCAAACCGACGTTTTTCCCGGTTGCCGGAAAGTGTCGACCCCATGGGTCGACACTCGCGTTCGGGCAAGACAGAACAAAGCCAAATAGAACCCAGCGTAGAGAGTGTCGACCCATAGGGTCGACACTTTCTACCTGTGGCATTGATAAGAAGCCACTGCAGAAAGACCCGGAATAAGTGTGGACCTTGTGGGTCGACACTTATGTCCAGGGTTCTGAAAAATGAACCCAGACAGAACCTTGCCATAAAAAGGTCGACCTTTTGGGTCGACTTTTTATCCCAACGTTCAAAGACATAAGAGGGCCGGCAAAAAACTCCTGCCCCCTGGACAAAGTGTCGACCTATGGGGTCGACACTTTTCCTGACATAAGCAAACTATTACAAAGCACATAATGGGGTAATTCAAAAAGACATGAGACATCAAGGATGAATACATGTAAGAAAGAAATGGGTAATAAGTACCCCAAATCATAGATATACCAATTAGAGATTGTTAGGGAATTACCTTGAGAGATGTCCATCCATTTTTCACAATAAACCTCCTCCTACCATTCAACCAAGACAACTTACCATTTTAATGTTTCAATTGAATAACAGCCACTTGATCTTGACATTTGGTCTCCATTAAAATTCCCTGTCAAAGTTACACACCTAAGGTCAGTCTTCAATTGTCATTTTCTTTCTTGAAGATTAATCTCTAGCTCTCATCAATCACTCAATATTTATACTAAGTCTCTTCAAACCACATGATAGCTATCACAATAGCTTGAATCCCATCTGAATCAATTAAGGAAGAGTTAAAAGAATTTCACCCAATTTGTTCAGAGATTTTTCTTTCTCACTAACTCCTGTAAGCATATCAAATCACACATCAGTTAATTTCATCAAATCAGTCGGCCGTGACTTACACTAGTCATTCAATCAAATGGAGTTGCTCAGTTCATTTCAAATCCACAAACAACATGTGCAAATTGTTTACATGGAGAACAGTCACATGGTATTTAGTTCATCATCAAAATTCCTTAGTACACGGTTGTGCACGGGGTTCAACAATCTCCCCCTTTTTGATGATGACAAATACTATGTGCAATTAGACAACTTCGTGTTGACAGATAAAAAGTGTTTCAAGGAAATTCAACTCACATCTAGCATTTTAGACATGAAACCATGCTTATCAATCCAATCACACTCATTCTCAAAATGCAGTTCACATTCTTTGAACGCACTAGGCATTATGTAGACCATTTGAAAACACAATCAAGAATATAATGCATTCTAACCATGAATTAAGATACCATTCAGCATCAATGATGAATCATGCTTGAAACATAGCATCCATCAACAAGACATGTTCTTTAAGCATCAGTGATCATCCCACAAAATAAACACAAGTCCATAAAATATTCCATTCACAAAACAACTCATAACTCCAACATTGTTTATAAGACAACCACAACTATTGTCCACTTCTGGACAACCATGTCCACAAAATAAATACAAGGTCAATAAACAAGTCCACAAAATAACGTTCAAAAGTTGTCAATAAACAGGTCCACAAAATAACATTCAAAAGCTTAGACATAACATCCACATCCATAAAAGACATAACATCCACAAAAGACATATTTCAGCACATTTCATCTCTCCCTTTGTCATCAACAAAAAGGAGTGGGAAAGGGGGAAGGAGTCAATCAGCTTGGTCATTTGAAGTAAGGTGCTAAGGATCAAAGCCTCAAGGAGAGGCAGGTGGTGTCCGTGGATGTCGGAGAAAATCAGAGAGATCGTCAAACTTGGAGTTTTAAATGCCAATAGCAGTATGGAGAGAATCAATGGAGTCGGCCATGGCAGCGAACTTCTGAAGATAGGTGTCATGGTGAAGCTTCATTTCCTTGACTTCCTTTGTGAGGGCATCCACAGATTCTTTGACATTGCAAACTTCATCAGTCAATTCATCAAATTTGGCGTTCAACGATGGATTCACTGAAGATGTAGCCTGTGACACTCTAGTTCTGGCAGATCTGCTGATGGGTTGTTCATGATCTTCACCTTCACTTTGCTCAGACCCTACTACCGGGGCTTTACCTTTCTTTGACGGAAGTGTGCGAACGAGAACACCATTTATCAATTCATAGCCCATGTTGCTGCATATGAATGGGATAGTATAGATGTCAGCATCCCTAATTGGATGGCTGACCTGCTTGCTCAAGTCAATATGCAATTGTTGGAAGATTGGAGTTAAGGCAGCTCCATAAGGCAAATTCCGGTTCTTGGACTTCCTGCAACTTGTTATATACTCCATCATCACTTCAGGGAAGTTGACTGGTTCCCCACTCATGATTTAAACAAATAAGAATTTGTGCCTGTCAGTTACTTGTTCTCTAGACCCTGATCTAGGCAGTAGTATAGTGGTCATCATGTGGTGTAGAATCTTCTGAAGAGGTGGGAATTCGTTTGCATTGAGCTTCGGTACACACCTTGGTGTTGCTACCTTATCCGTCATAAGTTCATATGCCAGTTCTTCAGAATAAATGGCTTCTTAATAAATCATCCCACTATCCCAAGGAAAATTTAGGGCTTTTCCTATCAATTGAGCAGTTAAAGGAACAGAATGCCCATCTAAATTTGTGTGCAACTCATCATTTTTTACAACCATATTTCTATAGAACTGATGAACTAGGGAATGATAGACTCTTCTGTGTTCAGTCATGAATGGAATCAAATTTGGCTGCTTCCTCAACAATTCTACTAACCTTGGCAGAGCAATTTCCATGATTCTAAAATCAACTGCACGAGGTCGCAACACTTTTCTCTCAACCAGCATTTTTGTTTCACCAGCCCTTTTTCTTGTCTTAGCCTAGGCTTCTTTGTCCTTGCGCTGTAGCTCTGTTAGGATGCGGGCTTCCTCCCTTTCTAACACAGATCTTTTCTTTGGTGCCATTTGTGCAGCTTTGATAGCTTCAAATAGAAGCTGACACTATCCGGTCTTCACTGAATTCGGTGGATGAACTTATGAGCAGGTTGAAGGAGACTTGTAGTGATACCCTCGAGCAGATGAAGGGCTTCCTCTAACTGACTGGAGTTCACACCACAAGCACCACCTTCTCCAACCGGATTTGCTTCAAAGGAGGGCGCCGCGATAGCTTCAAGAGGAAGAAGAAGGGGCGAACGCCGCCGCTCTCCAGAGGATGCTCTTGGAAGAGATGGGGTGGACGGAGAGAAACGAGGGCTGGAGGAGGAATGGAGAGGAAGAGCTGCGGAGGCTAGGGAAGTGGAGGATCGTCCGCTGGAGGTTGCGGACGGTCACCCGTGGGAGGTTGCGGAGGAGTGTTAGGGCAAAAGAGGATGGGTGGTGAATAGGTTTAAGAGGTAGAGAAGAGGGTTTGGTTTGATTAGGTTATATCAGAAGAGAGCCAAGCCAATTAGGGTTCGAGCCATATGAGAAAATGGCATGAGAAGTGAACCCGGCGGTCCGGTTCACAAACAGACTCCCGAACACAAAGTGTCGACTCAGTGAGTCAACACATTTTTGAGGCGTTTCTGTCCCGTGAGAAGAAGAAGAAACACGGGCGAAAGGTCGACCTTAGGGGTCGACACTTTTTCTACACTTTGAAAAAACAAGTGAAATGAGGTGAATTGAAGGCAAAATGAACCAAACTTGATATCCACTAAATGATAAACACAAATTGGACAATATGTTGGTTGTTCAACTTAGAAAAATTGATCTTGGACAAGGGAGATCAATTAGCCACACTTGGATGATCAATTCAATTAAACACTCTAGCATTCTTACCTTATCTCCTTCATTCTGAGCACTTCGATGAACTCAAGATTAAAGCATGTTAGAGTCATCAAATGCAATCTATTAACTCTGTGCATCAAAACTCATGGTCAGTGAAATATGAGACAAAGTCCGAGGAATGGACATAATGTCAGAGCAGTAACTCAACACACAAAATAGTTCAATCAGAATTTGTATTCCTTTCAGCCAACACAATTTTTAGTTAGTCACTTGAGAGTGATTCTAACCAACTAGGTTCAGCAATCAAACAGTCATAGTTCTATTTTCAGCAAAATTCATTTTAGAGATTGTTCAAGGTGAGTTGCATGCTTCAATCAAGGGGGTTTAACAATCAAGTTCTTATTATGCAATCTAAGCATGCAGGCAGACAAGCAAGCATATTTAGGTATAAGATCAAGCATGAAGGTCCCTTAGGGACAGGTATAAGAAGAATGCAATAGATTTGAGCAATTATGTTCATGAACCATATTAACATGGTTGTGCTTACAAGTAGACGTACTACTTAACCATTGATGATCAACTAATTCAGGAAATACATTCAAACAATCAAGCTCAGATTCAACATGTGAACAATGAAGAATGACTTTCAAAACAATATGGATATTCATATGTTCTAAGTAACACTAACAAGGGTCTCTCCTCCCTACATTTCAATACAAAGTGCTCGGCTTTTGGTAGCTTTGCACAGTCCCATACAATTTTGTATTTATTTTAAATAGCAACATGACTAACCTTTTGACACGAGGCATGCCCTTTGTCTCAGGGGTAGTTCCCGGCTACTCGGTATCGTCATTTATGATAATGTGGATAAGACACTTTTCGATGCGAGTTTCCTCCTTTATTTCAGGGGGGATTCCTGATGTACTCGATGTCAAATCACACTTATTCAATTTTTGGTGGGACTGACAGCTTTTTCCTCACGAGTCACTAGGCTTTAATGTAGGGGTTTAAGAATCCTTAAAAGTGTTGAGTGGAATAGCAGAGATCCTTATTGAATGAAGTCAGTTGTATCAAAGTTCCATATGAAGTGAGTGATTGGACCGATAGTAGTAAATGAATTAGCATGTTCATGGTTTAGTCTCCCCCTAAGTGTATGCACGGATGAGAACCAAAATGTCCTTGTAAAAATGTGTCATGAGACATTCATGCCTGCATCATTGCAAATTTATTTAACAAGGTTGTTCGGTCGTAGAAGAGTTCAAAAAGAAACGGATGTATATGATATACACTCAAGCATGCCAAAATGGTGTATTCAAGCAAGTTGATTACCGATACGTGACGGAGGACGTAGGTCCGAAGACCACACTCACGCATAGCGAAAGCTTCCAGGTGGACTTAATCCACTTTTCCACTGATGTCATTTTATATACCGGTGAATCATGGCATTCATGCACACGAATATGAAATATATGCGAGTCTATTCATCAAGGTGACAAATGTTTAAATTTTTATTTGAATTCACAAGTATGCAAAAAGATGTGATTTGTAAGGATGTAAGATGTGTGTGCTCTATGTGTAAAATTCAACTTTTATTCACAAAAAGAGACGAGTGTAGCTAGAGAAAACTATGTAAACAACTGCAAAACTATTGTTATTCACACAAGAAAATATGAGTGAAAGTCGACAAACTCTATGAACAATTGCAAAAGATTGTTATTCACATGTGAAGGTAAAGGTGAATGTATTACCATATTGGCTCATCAACTTCTTGCCTTGGAGGAGTTTTATACTATTGACAACTTCTTCCATCACAAGGCATTCCTGCAAAACAAGATCTTCACTTTGAGATTTTGGGAACCCAAGTCATCTTGGGTCCCTGGGGGTTAGCTGCACCACGACTTGTAGCTTTCATATTTTCCTTGCATTCATATCGTCAAGGTGCAATAACGAGCAATAATCCATGAGATGACCCACATAACCACAGTAATGACAATACACACGTGGTTTCAATTTCTTTGGTTGAACATAAGCATTGGACTTTTGTACATGTCTGTGGGGTCTACGATTTTGATTATGAAATTTTGGTTTTACATTTAACAACCAACAATTTTTCATAGTGTGGCCCATTCTTCAACAATGAAAGCATTCAACTTTCCTTTTCTGATTAGCTTGAAATCTATTGTCATGCATCTTACAAGCATTCAAGTCATCCTCTTTCATTAAACTACAATTATGCATTAGATGTCCAAGCTCACCACAATAGTGACATGATGCATTGTTTTGTTTCTGAGCATGGTGTTTCACGTCAAATTTCTTTGCATGCATAAGGGACTTTTGTTTGACAGATGAAGAAGTGTTTGGTGTACTTGAGGAGCTAGAAGCATGCACAAAGAAAGTTTTTGTTTTCAGATTAAATGCTTCTTTTTTACTAGGATTGTATCCTAGTCCTTCCCTTTGGAAGTTCACCTTAGTTCCCAAGAGTTTGTTTAGATTCTCCTCCCCACTCACGAATTTTCCCAATGACCTATTCAAGTAAGAAATCTCAGATTGAAGAGATGCTACATGAAGTTCATATGAGATAATCTGATTTTCACAGGAACTGACCTTTTCATTTAGAGTGGCATTTATCGTCTTGTAGGATTCTATTTCCTGTTCTAAAATTCTTACATTCTCACTCTCTTGAGAGACCATGGACTTGCCTTTTTCAAATGTTAAGAGTCTTTCACACATGGTCTTATTTAATTGTTTCAGTTTTTCAAGTTCAAATTTCAGTATATCATTCTCTCTTTTCAAATTTCTCAAAGTACTTCAATCTTCCCTCAAGCAAGGAGATTTGAATAAGCAGCACATCGTTGTACCCTTTTAGTTTCTCATTTTTATCCAGAAGGGACTTGGCATCTATTTCAGAATCAAGAAGTTTATCAAAAAGTTTATCAAACAGTTTATCATCATCAGATAGAGAATCTAACTTGCTTCTTAAACTTTCTTCAGTTTTCTTAAGCAATGAAACTTTACATGCCAAGATTTCATTTTCTTTTTCCAGTTGTTCAATTTTTGAATTTCGATCAATGCATTTCACACAAGAGGAATTATCATGGATATCTTTATTAGACTTTTTCTTCAAAGCTTTGTTTTCACATTTTACCTGTTTATATTTTTCTGATAATTCTTCATAAGCATCTATCAAATCCTCAAAGGACAATTCATCATCATCGGACTTAGAGCTTACCTCCTCAGCGCTTTCATCACAAGTCTGATAAATATCATCAGCCATTAATCCCCTCAGTCCTTACTTCTCTTGAGCTAGCATCAACTTGTTCATAAGTTCTTTGGCGATTCTGCAAGAGGAGACGAACGTGAACCTGTTAGCATTAACAGAGTTTTTCAACAACCTCAAAATTTTAGCATTCTCACGACTCTTTAGTCTATCTTGGTTGGACCACTTGGTCTCATCCCGAGGCAAGCAATGAGGACCATCATTAACTAACTTCCACAGATTTGGATCGATTGAATTTATGGTCCTGCACAGTTTTCCCAGCGAGGAGTCAAAGTCATCACAATTATAAACAGGTAAAGAAATCAAAGAAACAACATCTGAAGAAGCATTCATCATTCAAAACTACACTAGGATCCCTCTGAAGATCGTTTGATCTAGAATAACAGAGCCAGGCTCTGATACCAATTGTTGGGTCCCACAGTGTATTGACACGGATCTAGAGGTGGGTGAATAGATCCCTCTCTAAAAATTAAGACCAATTAAAATGTCTTGAAAGCTTCTCAATCAAACCTCACCAAATGTGTAGGTGACAAGATCACACACGGAGAATTAGCAAATTGAACTAGGCATATACATTGACAACTTTAGCATTGATGTGCAACATATTTGACAATCCATCCTGTGAATGGTGGTAGAGGATAAGGAGCATACACACAACCAATCACACATGCACAAAGATTTTTTAGGTGGTTCGGGACCACGACGGGTACCCTACGTCCACCCCTCACCACCTCGGTTAGGCTTCACTAAAATGCTACTCGAGGTAGCACATGGGGACGAGCCCCAATACACCACACGCTGCACGACGGAAGCAAACCACACACACAAGCACGAAGCTCAACACGCTACAATGCAGCACACTCATGAGGGCGAACCCTCAACACGGTGCTCAGCACCACACACACACACCAAGATGGGCGACGCACCCCTACAATGATTCCACACTCGGAGACACCGCTCCAAACACACACACAATTAATCTTAGTTTAAAAGATGAACATAGATATATGTATTTGCAAGCTCAATAGGCATAAACAAGCATGAATAACTCTAATCAGGGATTAATATTGAGTTGAGCAAACTCCTGATCGTTAATGATGGAACTTGGTTCTTTGACGACTTCAGGGGATGAACGGATTGGAGGAGATGTCCTCACGAAGCTCCTCTAGTTCAAATCGGAAGACTAGACGTAAATGATTCAAGCCCTTTTGCTTCTCTTGACTCACGATCAAGAACATGGACGAAGTGGAGATGGTACAATCGTCGTTCTTCAACACGATGGCTTCTGGAAGGTGGAAGACGATCATCTTCAACCTTGAATTGAGCTCAGCACGACATGGGAAGAAGCTTCAACACCGCTTCGGCCACTCTCTCTGCAAAACCCCAAAACGTATATATCATTCAATGCTTTTTCTCCTCATCAATAAACCCTATCTCATTAGATTTATACCCAAGAGGAATGGACGGCCATGTGGAGGATATTATCCCCCAAGGACCAATCACAATAGGGCATAAAAAGAGGGGATCGAGCTAGGGCTCCGGTCGCCGCGCGAATCGGTGTTTTTCCCGGTCGTCGGAAAGTGTCGACCCCATGGGTCGACACTCACGTTCGGGCAAGATAGAACAAAGCCCAAACAGAACCCATCATAGAGAGTGTCGACCCATAGGGTCGACACTTTCTACCTGTGGCATTGATAAGGAGCCACGGCAGAAAGACCCGGAATAAGTGTCGACCTTGTGGGTCGACACTTATGTCTAGGGTTCTGAAAAATGAACCCAGACAGAACCTTGCGATAAAAAGGTCGACCCTTTGGGTCGACTTTTTATCCCAACGTTCAAAGACATAAGAGGGCCGGCATAAAACTCCTGACCCCTGGACAAAGTGTCGACCTATGGGGTCGACACTTTTCCTGGCATAAGCAAACTATTACAAAGCACATAATGGGGTAATTCAAAAAGACATGAGACATCAAGGATGAATACATGTAAGAAAGAAATGGGTAATAAGTACCCCAAATCATAGATATACCAATCAGAGATTGTTAGGGATTTACCTTGAGAGATGTCCATCAATTTTTCACAATAAACCTCTTCCTACCAATCAACCAAGACAACTTACCATTTTAATGTTTCAGTTGAATAACAGCCACTTGATCTTGACATTTGGTCTCCATTGAAATTCCCTGTCAAAGTAACACAGCTAAGCTCAGTATTCAGTTGTCATTTTCTTTCTTGAAGATTAATCTCTAGCTCTCATCAATCACTCAATATTTAGACTAAGTCTCTTCAAACCACATGATAGCTATCACAATAGCTTGAATCCCATCTGAATCAATTAAAGAAGAGTTAGAAGAATTTCACCCAATTTGTTCAGAGATTTTTCTTTTTCACTAACTCTTGTAAGCATATCAAATCACACATCAGTTAATTTCATCAAATCAGTCGGTCGTGACTTACACTAGTCATTCAATCAAATGGAGTTGCTCAGTTCATTTTAAATCCACAAACAACATGTACAAATTGTTTACATGGAGAACAGTCACATGGTATTTAGTTCATCATCAAAATTCCTTAGTACACGGTTGTGCACGGGGTTCAACATATAAGTCTTTTGCATTGTTCATAAATGCATCTCATGTATAACCTTCAAGAGTGAGCATTGAACTTGTTTAAGGACATTTCATGTAATGACAAGTACTCAATTGCTTTGAACTTTACAAAATGCATGGAATTGATGAGGACATGAATATCTTGACTTATGGATATGTTTCTTTGGCCTAACACTTCATTTTTGCAGGTATGGGGCATCTCGGTCGACCAACGAACCTTGGCCAGTCGACCAGAATTGACAGAACCTAAAAAATCAATTTTTGCAGGTTTTCGGTCGACCGCCACATGGGGTCGGTCGACCGGTTTTGCAAGAACTGAAAATGTTCTGTTCTGCAGATGTCCGGTCGATCGACCCAGTGCTTCCGGTCGACCGACAGCCCCGAGGCCCCTTTTGTTGACTTTTGTATTCAAGCGCGTGGAGAGGTCTTTCTTCCCATTTGTTTAATCCCAATGACCTCAATTAAGCCATGATTTACGGATCTGGTCTGGGGCTTGTCTATGGACCATTCAAGGGTTATAAAACATCTCATTTGGAGTCATAAACCTTAACCAACTAAGAGATCCAAGGGGAGGCTATCCAAGGAGGAAGGAGAGGGTACTGTACCTCCGTGAACAGTACTTCGTGCAGCAAGATCTTCATCCATCTCCAAGGTGTTTCATGCCAAATCTGAAGCTAGCAACCTCCAAGGAAGTGAAGAAGCAAGCAAGCATTCAAGAGAGATCAAGGGGAAGCTGTCTAGGGAGGAAGAAGGAAGAAGAAGCAAGCAAGGATCGAGGAGATCAAGGAAGTTGTCCAAGGATGAAGGAACTGTTACTGTAGCTATGAATAGTGATCCGTGGATCAACTCTTCATCCAGGAGCTGAAGATTCAAGGTCCATCTGAAGCCATCAACTTCCAATGAACTGAAGAAGCATGCATCATTCAAAGATCATCAGCATACATTCAAGGGGAGCCAAATCAGGAGTTCTTCTCAACTGTGCCTTATTGTGCTTTGAGTTTCAGATTTGTGTTTCTTATAAACGGCAAACATCCGTGTGTGTGTGGATCATTTTAGATTCGTGGTCGTGTATGGTCATCGTGTTCCATTCGTGTATGCGTAGGTCTTCTTAGATCTGCATGTGTGATTGTGGATTTATCAAGATCTTAGTGTCTGTGTGTGTGGAGTGCTGCATCTGTCGCAGCAAGTGTGTGTGTGGTTGATCCGGTTGTCGAATCGTGTTGGAGATCTCATCTCCGTGTGTGTGTGTGTGTGTTGGGGCGTGTCCCCGTGTGTGTGTGCAGGCATCGTCCCTTGTGTATTTGGAGTGTCGTCTCCGTTTGGGGATTTATCCCCGAGTGAAGTCTCACCGGGTTTGGTGAGGGGTGGACGTAGGATTGCCATCGTTGCATCCAAACCACCTTAAAAATCACCTTGCATTGTGGTTTGATTGTGTGGTGTGATTCATTTCTCCTACCTCCATTCTTTGTGAACGTTAGTATACATTGTTTTCTGACTTGTGGTTAAATATATTTCAACTTCCTAGTTAGTGTTTTATCACATATTTTAAAAAGGCCAAAAGTTTTCTTAAAATTAGAAAACACCCAATCGACCCCCCTCTTGGGTGTCATTGATCGCGGGACTTCAATCTTTAATTTAAGTAATTTATGTAACAATTCAAGGAATAGTCAAGATGATGCATTTTGAATTGTAAGAAATATGATAGATGTTGGCAGTCATGATCACAGTTAACAATTGTCAGGATTATTCGATATGCTCAATTTGAATTAGTGAGTTTCTACCCTACTTAAGCTAGCTGAACAAGGTATAGTAAGGCAATTGAAACTTAAATAGTACATAGAAACGGTCATTCAAAGGGCCGCCAGGGTCATAAACGGTTAGGTACAGGGTCGCTTACCCCAGACCTTACGGTCTATCGACGGGCCGTTTAGATAAAAAGGGGTTTAAACCAGCAAGGGGGGAAAATGGTCTGCCGTGAGACCGCCTGGGGAATAAATGGTCTCTATTAAGGCCGCATACAGGACGCCATGTCCGGCCTCCGACGATCCCGATGGACTTCGATTGCAACAACAATTAAACTTGGTATAGTGCATCAAAATTGGGCAAAAAGGCATTATTAGAAAGAGGACAAGAAAATGCACATTATAGCATGATTTAATTAGGTTTTAAAGCCTGCTAACCTAACATTCAATCGAGATGAAAAGGGGGGTAACACGATCGGTACCCTAATCCGACATGCTCCGACTAAAACTAGCAATACGAAGGCTATACCAAATGATAATTGGGGCTTTTGCTACCAAACGAAAGAAGACTTGCAGACGATTCCATTGGTATCTTTTATTCAAGGTTTGGTCTACTAGAACCTACCTTAATCAAGGAAGAAGAGGGGACGATGACTATCGCGCTCTCACAGGGAACACTCCAAAAACCTCGCCGATCCCCTCCTGCTCGAGCTCCCCGTCAGCCGCAGCTACCAAACGTCGATGCTAGGAGGTCTTAGGGTTCGTTTTATACAACTACTCGATCCTAAATGGATCAATTTGAAGGGATATAGTCAACGCACAAAACCGTGCGTGAAACTCGCAGTTGACCACGTTGCACCACTTATCACCCCAAAATTCAAAGTTTAGGGTTAGGGTTTGCACGAAGAACGAGAGGGCTATAGGGCTACAAGTCGAGAGTTTCTAATGGGCCTGGTTTGGGCTCAAACCATTGCGATTTGGGCTCGAATTAGGCGATCCAAGGTTTAGCTAGATTAAACTCTGATTTTAGCTTTTAAATCCATTATTCGGCCTAGTTAGAATTTAAATTAGGGTTTACCCCAGAAGACAAATAGTCTAAATGTTTCACCCTCTACCTGGTTATAGTTTTTCCAGATTTTTATAAATTAGTTGAATTTTGACCAAAAGGATTTCCAATTAACAAATTCAGAATTTTTGAAATAATTAGAGATTTTGCTTAAATAACTTCTCGAGGTACTGGACCCTAAGGCTGGATGTGTGAAGCTACAACGATTGGGTTGGTTGAAGCCTCAGGCCATCATACATGTCAACTTCAATTGCCAGTCTAATCCCTTAACGAGGTCTTCCAATGTATTAATATGGTGAGAAGATCAAAAAGTGGTGTGGAATGAGTTGACGGGCACTAGTTGTAGTGCGGGGTCCATGGATGGGTAATAAGGTGCATTAGGTACCAAGCCTATCTTGAGCCAGCTAAGAAGTGGCTCGACGATGAATAGCTTTCTGTGTACGTCAAAAAATGATGATGATGATCATACGGCACTCACGTCTACGCATCCAAGAGCAAGTCGAAGATGGGAAGGCCGAATAAAACCCATACCTCGCCCGATCGGGATGAGAACGCTCTTGGTGGTCCGCTACCCTGTTAGGAAGCCCCCCCAGGTAGAAGAAATGGCCACAACTCTCCAACCAGCTATGCCGAAGCCCGAATCGAGAGAAAACCTGGGAATTCAGACACGGGTTTGGCATGTGCTGAAAATCACTCAAAGTCTTAAACTGGGGCTTGGAGGCTTCAAATCAAACACCTCGGAGGCGGTGCATTACAACCAAAGCCTCGCGGGAGCGCAAATGTTCATCTGAATCGCCACGAAGCCGGGACGAAGTCTCTTGATACTTAAGCCGGCGCGGCCTGGCCTCAAACCAGCGCGCCCCTCCAAGAGGCCTTAAACCGGCGCACACTGCTTTCCTCGGTGATACGGTGCGCTAATTGCAGCTGGGGGCACGCCTCCTGTCCACACCAGTTTAACCCAATATCATCACCCCCGCACCGTTTAACCAAGGCTACCATCCCATCCGAGCTCCGACACTTTGTTCTCCCATCAGCTTCGGGCGCAGACGCAAAAGGGCGTGGCATTTAATGCTTGAAGCTCTGTCTCCATCTCCGTTCGACAGCACAGTGGCACCAGTGGCGAAGGCATGCATCGACGGTGGAATTAGCAGAAGATCTCCCGGCAAACCCGCGAACGTCCCCTCCTCGGATGAATGCCAGTGTACTGCACAAATCAACAGACGACACCGCGTAATGTCAACTCCAGATGTCCCAACGAATGAGGAGGAAGATGGCGAGAGTTCCTTCCATTCAGGAAAGAAAGGGCAACCCATTCTATATATACTCTGCATGTTCGACAGAGCAAAAGGAGAGAGGCGGGCTATTGAAGAAAAGGGGCTGGAGATTGAAAAAGAAGAAGAGAAGAGAAGGCCACCCGAAGAGAAGAAAACCTTCGTCCCCGTGCCGGAGAGGTGAAGAGAAGAGAAAAGAGTGAAAGTGAGAGGTGAGCCCAGGGGGGAAGAGCTTGTGCTCTGTTCCCCCTCTCCCATTTATGTATCTCCTCCTCTTGCCCCCCCCTAAATGTATTTCCTCCTGCCCTAGGGTAGATCCCCCTTCTGTATTTCGATCTTCCCCCTTCTTGTGGATGAATAAAAGGAAGTCTGTTGGCAAGCATGGTTCTTGGATTTAGCCCCCACCCCCCTTCTCCCTAGTCGTCTACTCATCCAGGGCCTTTAGAAGCCTGCCTCTCCGTGGCATGGCCTTCTAAGGAACCCGTATGGAGGATGAACATTCATAGCCCACTTGGGTGAACATTTGTCCCTGTAGAATATACGTGAAGCTATTACCCATTAGTCGTGAGAGCTCTTGAAGGCTGGTCCTCGAGCTTTTCCACACTCACATCTGGGTTGCCGGACTGCCGTGAGGCCACTCCACATTCTAAGGTTCACCCCGGAGCAATCCGTTTGGTGTTCCTATATTTCCTCTAGCAAACCTCAGTCCGGGGGAGGTGCTGCCCAATTTTCGCCAGGAATATGAACAATAAGAACTAAGAACGAATGCACATGGGAATAAATGAACAAACATGTCCCTTCATGCTGAGAACTGCTCAACTCAGAAAGCCCCTCTTGAAATCAAACATAAACTGAACTACCCTGCACAACAAACCCTTCTATTAAAACATTCAGATTTTCATGTTCATTCACCTTAACAAATGATTAAAATACTTGAACTTCCTCTCTATCAACTTAATCCACCAATTGGGTGAACAAACCAATCATCAAATCAACTTGGAGGTGAAGTAAAGAAGAAACAGAACCAACAATAATGAAAGAAAACCTCCTAAGAGCTATCCCGGCGTGCTCCCATCTGGCGCGGGCTAATCAGACACGGTACCCCCCCCCCCCCCGCAACAGTTTAGCCTCACACTCAAAACCTTCCAAATTTTCTTGGCATCTATCCGGCACGCCCAACCTTTGCACCTCCTATTCCGGCGCGCCCCCTTGGGCTTCCATTAACCGGCGCCCCCCCCCCCCCCTTTGCACCCTTAACCGGCATGCCCCCTTGGCTTCCATTAACCGGCGTGCCTCATAAAAAAAAATAACAAAACAATTAGCTAAATATAAGAAAAGGTTTGAAACTAGTGACTAAAACAAAAGAAGGGACCGAAACTAATAAATGAAAATGAAGGAATATGAACCATTCCTATGAGAACAAACCACATAATTTAACAATTGGAACAATGATAATAAAATGCCATAACCATGCGTACCTTGGGACCCTGTCTTCCCTTGGACCTCTCCAGCCAGCGCACCCCAAGTCATGGTACAAAAGACAATATCGCCCCTGTTATAATCAAATTTTTCTTCCGGGGGCTCCGCCCCCGGAAACTTCGGCAAGGGGCGCTGCCCCCTTGACCCCGGAAACCCCCCCCCCCAAGTCAGGTCGATCCGCGTGCGAGGGCGCACGTTGGCGAGTTCGGGCTTCACACTTAACAATTCGCTTCCCCGGACTGTGCGTGAAGAGAAAAGTAACGATGCCCCATCGTATCGGACGTAGACCTCGGAATCCCCAACATGGTCATTATCTGGGCACATCTTGGGCCAATAGTTCATCAGGTTGACCCACCTCTACCGGGATCTAATCCCACACCCACATTAAACTTGTCGTACCTACGGCAGACATCCGTATGTCTTTGTCGTTGTCTTCGATGCTTCGAATGCGGACTAATGAATGGTCCGTTAGTGACCGACATATATACCGAGATCTAATCTCGCACTTGCATTAAACTTGCCGTACTCACGGTAGACATTTTTACAGTTTGTCACCGTCTCTTATGCTACAAACGCGGACTTCCGTCCGAACAAGAAATGGTCCACCAGTGACCGACATGCACGCATCTATGAATGTTTACGCCGCGACGCGGGGTCTGTTTAAACGCAATCCGAGGTTTTGGCTATCGCTTCCACATATCAATCTCAGGCCGTAGGCCCCCCTTTTTCGGCGATTAATCAAGGGTGTTCTCCTCTCTGAGGGGATGTAAATAACGCCGTGACCTTTATGACGCAGTGGGTTTTAATCCCGACCTGAACTACACAATTGTCTGACTGGGTCAGATCGAGCGCACCATGGGCTTCCATGAAGCCCGAACAAATTATCACTTTGTGACTGGCACGCCCACGCACTTAACAAATAAATAAACCCGTCTTAATAGACCAGTTAACAAATAACCATAGATCTTAATAAAAAGTGCATCCACACTTTCCCATTAGAAACACGGGTGGCTTCAAATGAGGTGGCTCCGGAGAAAGATCGGAAGGTGAGGGTAGTGGCAATGGAGATCTCATGGGTGGGGAAGGAATGTCCTCCCTTAGGGGAAGAGGTCCTTGGGGTGGCCTTTCTCGGTGTGAAACATCTTCCTCAGATGGCGAAGGGACTTCCTCCACGATGGGGAGAGGAATTGGGGACTCCGTAGACAGCACCGGGTTCAGACTACCGGCTACTACCTCCTTAGGCTCGGGCAGGAGTCGTGCCCACATCCCTTCCCTCCTATCCATCCGGTTCATAAACATTTGCCAGAGGTCATCTAAGGTGCGGTTTGGACTAGGGGCATCATGGTGGGTTTTCTCATATTCAATTGGCCTAATCTTGGGTCAAGGCTTATCTAAGTGCGGGGCTCGTTGCCTCCGACTATGACCCACTTGGTTGGAGGTGACTGGGTGGAGTCTGTGGGAGGTGACTGGGCTGGGTAGGTAGACCCTTCTAAGCTCACCCTTCATCTCATGCCATGTCTCGATAGGCCATTGCCTCCTAATCTCCCTCAAGCATTCGATGTCTCTCCACTTCTCGGCGGCTTCGTAAAAAAGCCGCTTTGTGGCAAAATCGACTTCCATGGCATCGGACATAGTGTAACACTCGAAATACTTGTCCATAGCAGCTTCCCACTTTAGGTAGTCGCTCGAGACTTTGGAGCCATAGAAGTCTGGGGCTATGGGCCTACAAAGGTGGTGGAGTTGGACTCCCCATCCTTGGGTGTGTCGCCACCATTCATATGACGTGGGCTTTTGGGGATCCATGGGACACGGGGAGCTATAGGATGGCCATGTAGACACTTGGTGACAAGACAAACTGACTCCCTAATGGACTAGACACGACCCTACAACAACAATGCAAAGTTGGAATGCAGACTCGACAACAAACTTAGACTCAACCAGTATCCGGTAAGTGGCGGAGGTTTGATTCAAAGATCGCACTCACGCAAGGGTGCTACCTTCCTGATAGGCGTAACCTATCATTTGGGGAACACCTTTTGATATACCGAGTATAGGAATACAATGCAAACATTGGACCGACTACCCTAGACTCGGCTTAGCTCTGATACCAATTTGATGCGGGATGAAACGTGACTTGAAGCCAATTGATATGCAAACCTTGGACTCTAGGCAAACTCGCGATCGTCCCTAGCGAGGGAAGCTTGCGGATGTGCGCGGTTGAGAAACTGATAATGAGCTAGAGTGCTCAACTCTCACTTCAGTGCCCAGATCGGGTCACGGGACGGTCTCGCTCTCTCTCGCAGCGGTGATTGAAATTTGAGCGAGCTAAGTTATCCTAACACTCTAACAGTGGCATATAGAATTATATATGAAATAAGCAAAAATGCCGAGTGAGGAGCGAAAACAATACCTCCACGCTACCGGGCGTGGGGAAGACGTTCCCGGTCAAGCTTAGTACTCCCGGTAAAGTAATTAGCCAAATATTACAGAAGTGAAATTTATTGCCCAATCCACGCAGGGAGGTAAAGGGCTACACAAACATGCCGGGAGCACCGAATTTGGGTTGACGGGCAGCAAGGCGGCGGGTTCCGGGCGGTGGCGAGTAGCGGCTCCGATTCTGCGACTTGCTGGCCAGCAGGGCAGCGAACAATGGCCTCCAAAGGGAGGATGACCTCTGGTAAGCTTCTGACGGTGGCGGTTCACCAGGACGAAGGTAGAGGGTCCCTGGTCGACCACCGGGAGTGGCGATCGCTGAAGCTATCCCAGCGTATTTTTGCTAGAATTATCTGGTGACCCCTTTTTGCAGGCCTGCCTCGGAGCAGAAATACGCGCTCCCACAAAAATGGCCGGTACGCCTAGATCCGTTGTCGAATCGAGACGCGGTTGGCACCGTTGAAAAGAGGACTCAAAAATCTACGAAATATATTGATTTCAAATCCATCCAGTAAAAGGATTGGAAATGAAAATGACTGTGGCACTGCCACTTTTCTGGCTTGGACTCCAGATCCAGCAGCACAGGAGGGGAGCTGTCTATTGATGATTTTTGACTGAAGGGTTGGCGGTAGATTTAGGGCTTGTGGAATTTATGGGTGGAAGAGGACTATGTGGGGGACATACACAATTATTTTGGGAAATTTCAGAGGTGTTTTGAGGGGCAGGAAAAATAAGAGAACAGGACTCTATCCTGCAGATATGCAACCAGGCAGATTGCAAGGGGTAGGACGAACGACCTGGGAGGAGGCAAACGGGATCGGAATGGAAAAAAATTTATATTGGTGGAAAGCTAACACAAAGGGGAACAACCCATCAAAATTTCAGCTCGATCAGAGATATGGACTGGGAGAACCAACCTGTTCTTTAGGTTGCTATTCTGGATTTCGTGGTTCAAGATAGCAGGGTGGAGGGTGACTTGTGGCGGCTCGTTGGCGGCTCCGATGGCGGCGGCGGCGGCGGTGGCGGTGCTTCACACTCCAGGGAAGAGGTAGAAGTTTAATTCACTCTAATATTTAGGGCTTCACACCCAAGAATTGGCAGCAATCTCTACTGCATGGGGGAGAGAGGAGAGAGGAGCGCCCAAGGCTCCAAGCAATTTTCTGATTTTCTTATCATTAATCTATGAAAATACATGGGTTATATAACTCTAACTAAATGACCATTACTACCCTCAAATCTAGGGTTAGGGAGGGGCAATTAGGGGATGAGAATATTTAATTCCTTCTCCCATCTCCCATGTAGTCAAAATAACATAAAAAGGGATAAATTGGGGGGGGCTCCTTAGAAGTCAAGGGAGAGAATGGTCCAAGTTTGAATGGTCAAGCCCATTTTTGGACTTTGGACCATCCGCACATGGGCCCTAGAGTCTAGGTGGCCCAATGGGAAAGAACGTGGGGGTCCCGCCGGGCCAACATGGCCTTTTTGCAAAGAAACCCACTAATTCCTCAGGACTAACCCAATGGCTCATATTGCCTTACAATTGTAAACCCAATTAACTCAAGGATATAAATGCAAACAAAAAAAGTTAGTTGTCTTGCTCTGATGTCCCCATCATGTAACTCATATTTCGCCACTGTCATCATGCCTTGACATAGTGACGCGAATTTACCCGCCTTCCTCTCCTTGACATGCTCAGAGAAATACTTGGCTCGAAAAAGAGTCAGAAATCCATCCCATGTGTGTAGTGCGTCTGCAGGCGGTGTCTGAATAGACTTCCACTAGGTACGTGTGGCTTTGTTAAACTGGAACGTAGCAAGATGAACCTTCTCTTGGTCGGCACATTGCATGACCTCGAATATACGGTTCATTTCATCAATCCAGTTTTCTACCTCATCGGGGTTAGAAGAACCCGAAAATCGCGGAGGGTTTAAACTCTGAAAATTACGGTGCAGATCACCAGCTCCTACCCTAGCGTCGGCTTGAGCCATATTTTGCAAGGCCTGAGTGAGACTCGTAACAGTTTGTTGCATTCCACCCCAATCAACACGGTTAGCCATTGTAAGAGTAAAGTACCTTAGAAGAGTAAGGGATTTGTTAATTCTAATAGAATTGATGGGTTAATCATAAAGATAATTTCTAATTACTAGCACATCCCAGGTTCTACCCAACTTCTCTCATGGGTGGGAAATTTTCTTTCCTTGTTTCATAGGCATGGGTCCTTAAACCTTAGACTTAACCTATGGCATGACATCTTTCCTAGGACTTCTAGGTCTATGCTCTGATACCACTTTAACTGTCATGTCCCGACCGTTTAATATAGCGGAAGGGATATCAGGACGTGAACAGCCGGCATGGTAAGCCTCTCGCAAGTAAGAAATCAGAGCACAAGACAATCACATAAAAGTAATTGCACAAGTAAATTTGTTCCAAATTCTAACTTTATTCCATACTAGTAACCACAAGTACATTAGATTCATGACTTTAAACATCCTTACATCATAGACTCAAGAAAATAGAAAATTACAATAGGACTCGACTAGACACTTGACAACTATGTCTTCTCTCGATCTATTTGACCTTCAATCACTCTCGGACCCTCTACTTGTATATTCCGAATCCGATTCATCGATACTTCCTGGAAAATTGAGAAAGTAGGTATGAGCACACTTGCCCAGTAGGTATCTTCGTATCAACATGAAGGTAATATTTAAGTGATTAATGTCCTAGCTCTAGGATCAAGATAAAAAAATAAGAACGCGATAAACAAGAGATATAAACTAAGATAACCAAGAATCATGAAATAACTGAGCAAGTATAGACCATGAACAAGCAAGATTAATCATGTAGATGTAAATTTGGCCTTTCATGAACAAAAATGTATGAGTAAGTATCTAGAAAGTACTTTACACAACCTTATAAAGGCTATGTACTAGAAAGTCATTAACAAGCATATAATTTCCATAACGAGCCTCGTGATTTTCACTTATTTATAAAAGAAAATACTCCCAGCACAATGCGACGCCAGAAAAGAAAGTACCCCATAGTTTATAACACGTTTCTGACAATCCGTCGAGGGGACTAGCATGGAGCCCTTGGACACAATCCGTGCCTGGTCTTACATCATCAAGTTATAAATCCAGCTACTTCCACGAGATATAACAATAATTTCAGCCAATAATTCAATTCCAAATAATAAGTCTCATGACCAAGTAACCAAGGTATAGAACGTACCAAAACTGACATGAGATATCAAGGAAGAATTAAAAGAATATTATACTCCGATGGCATTCCGACAGTATAATGGTACATTCATTAAGTTTCATATCTTAATATTACTTGTTAAGCATATGTTGGGACTCCAGATAATCCTAAGACCATCTAGGAACTCAAGAAAACCAACCCCAAGGGTCAACCTCGGGTTAGACAAAATCAAGAAATAAGCGGTCATTTTTTGGACCGTTTCATGAATCAGGCGGGCAAGTCTAGACCGTTAGGTAGAGCTATGCGGTCGAGTCAGGACTGTTTGTGACTCAGAATTCAGAAAACATTGATGGTATAAGTGCCTTCTAGATAATTTTGGTTTTAAAGTTACAACCAACTCGGCGTCCTAGTGAGAATCCCAGGCTCACGGAGTCTTACGGAGGCCTTGAAACATAATCTCCTAATCCGACAGAAGAAATATCATGCGGAGAGGTTCATAAGTCCAAGAGAGTGTGCCTATAAGTGCAAAGTGTAACTAATAGTCACATATCGGAGTATATGCCATGTACTTAAGAAAATGACTCCAGAGATAAGAGTGGATCATGTGAAAACAACAATCAAAACAACGTTCAAATACCACCATGAACAAAAGAGTAAATATTTATTTACAAAACTATAACATTTAAGCATGAAATTACATGATAATGAAAATAAAGTTTAAAATCATGCTCAAGCCAAAACAGGGTTTTAACATAATTTTGAGTGAAAATACCATAATTATAGAGTTATACTTAGGCAAAATTCAGTTAGGCTCAGGCTAGTTCTCAGAACCGAAAAGTAGTCTAGTGCGGACCGTTTATAGGAGTCTAGTGGTCTATCGAGGGGCCGCTTAGCTATCTCTGACGGTCACATAAGGGCGACGACTGAATTCAAATAAGGGTGACAAATAGGCCAATAATGGTGACAAATGGGCGATAAGGCCAACAAATAGCTTGGTAAAGGTGTAAAATGGCTTGCAGAGCTGTAAAATGGGTTGCGGAGCTGAAACTTGCAATTTCAACATTGTAGCGTCGACACAAAGCCAACCCTGCGTCATCGCAATCAAGTGGAAACGTCTCAAGTATGCATGAGGATGACAACGATCAAAGGCGATGGCTCCCAGGGCATAAGGGTGACAAATGGGCGGTCAATGGTAACAAATAAGAGTTAAGGCTGACAAATGACTTGCTAACGGTGAAAAATAGGTGGCCAGGCTGAAATCAAGAAGAACGTCGGAGTGGAGTCGACTGCAGAAGGATTTGGGGTCGACTGACACCTGTTTTATGACCAATGAGTTGGGTCATCTCCTTATCTATTTTATGATGTCCTGGGTTGTTCTCCGGTTATTGGGCCATCTTTTGGTTCATTTTTGGGCTTATTTTATGGGTTGCTCTCCATGGTTAGGCTTAATTTCTTTTATGCTCATCATTTGATCTTATTGGGCCTAGATAAGGGCTAATGAGGGTTTTATTGTGGATTTACATGGAGATTTATTGTCCTTTATCTCTTTTGCCACATCTCTTGGCCTTGCGGTCTATCGCACAACCGTTAAGGGGGCGTTGGCGGTCCTTTTGCTAGACCACTAGGCATTCAGAGAGTCCTGTTGGGTTTCTTTGGTCTTATCTCTTTGTGGGCGACTGGACCTTGCGGTCTATCAACCGACCATTTTTTGTCCCTTGCGGTCTATCGCAAGACCGTTAGGCAAGATAGAGAGTCATGTTTTCTCTTTTCTTCTTCTCTTCGGCCGTGGTCAAACTAGAGTCCTTAGTTTGATGTTTTCTCTCTGAGTGTTGATCCTCAGAAGTTTCTGTTTGGTTCTATAGACTCTTGGGAGTATTATCTTCAAGATTTGTCTAAGTTCAACCCTATTTTCGTGTCATTATCCCTCCAACTCGACCTAAGGTTTTGGGGGTCTATAAATAGAACCCTTGACTTCATGGCTTGAGGAGGAGATTTTTGGAGTTTGCCACGAAGTGCTACTGCGTTCGGGAGCGAGTACCAACCAGGGAGAGCTCGTGTCTACGTCCTTGTGTCATCTAGTCTAGGGAGTAGCAAGTTCTTAAGTTATTTTTGTGTTCTTTCTCTCTTAGTTTTGTGTTTCTTTGCATCATCATTGCATCAATCTCTCTTCTTCTTCCACGTTCTTCTGCACTCACATCACGATTTTAAACATCCTCCAACTGTTTTCACACCCCACAGGGGTTAAAAAACCACCAACCCCCCAGGTATTCACCCTTCCTTTTATGCATATTAGCTTCATTGCATTATAGATACTACACTTTCTTAGGGCTAATTGGGTTCTTTTCTTCTTGTGTATACACTCTTTTGCAGGTCTACAGAGCTCATCACACGAGGCCCAACTCTTCTGGCCAGCTAGGAGGGGTGGAGATTCAAGTTCCACATCATATTTTTCTGGGTGCGCTTGGCGGTCATTGTAAGATCATTTATTCTTCTTGCGGTCTATCGTTCGACCATTTTTTAGAGCTTTACGGTCGCATCAGGACCGTTTTCACGTCTGCACCTGGGTTTTCTCTCCCGCGGGCGAGTGTGCATCACTCGGCTTCTTTTCAAGGTACATGGTGTAGTTTTACTGCATTGGTTACTTTGGTGGCGATCACATCTTTCTCTTTTGGGTATTGGTCATCATATTATTCCATCTTATTCTTTGTCTCCTTTGCTTTTAGTTGCTTCACACCTACAATGTGTGTTTACTTAATCCATCTTTGCTCCACGCCCACGGCGTATGTTTAGTTCTTCCTTTGCTTTATTCTACACTGTTGAGATGACATACGCACATACTTTCTACTTTATGTTATTGATTGCTTGAGTTGGTACACATCACATATCTCACACACCCTCATCATTCACATTCACTCACACACATTAAAAAAAATCAACAACCTCTATTTTTTGGCGATCACGGTGGGACAACTAGTGCCAATCGTGTTGAGTGATTGTTAGACCTGCTCTTCTTTATCTTTCCTAGTTGCCCTTCTATTTTCTTCGGTTTTCCCATTTTATTCCCTGTTATTTCTGCTCTATGGTTCCCTGGCGGTCTCCTCCCGACCGTTTCTGGCTTAAAAGCGGTCTACTGATAGACCATCTTATCTCCTTAGCGGTCCCCAGACGACCGTTTCTCCAGTATAGGTACACATCCTGAGGATTGCTATTATTTCTACATTTTTGCTCATATCTATTGTTCCTGGGTGCTATCTGATATCTCCTCCTTTGTTGTGGCATATATTTATATCATTGTTTGCACATTATTTGTTAGTTTCTAGCCTAGAAATTGCATGCACTCTGGTGCACATAGGATCATTCATCTCTCATATCATAGTTGCATTCCTACCTTGGTGTGTGATCTTCTCGCCTCCATATTCCTTGGGGTCCACTAGGTGATCACATCCGGGACCTCCATAAGTCTCCATGAGCCGTGGATTCCCACACGGATGCCGGGCCGGTTGTACCTTTGCCACCCCATGTCTAGGTTGCATCAGTGAAGGAGAGTTTACACCTAGAGTCAACCAAGTTCCCATCATCCTTTCCTATTAAGAACCTATTGTTAGAGAGAATATTTTATTCAAATCACTAAGGTTCTAAAGGAGAAATAAATAAAAATTTGTGCATCATTATAACTTGGTTGATTTTGGTTGCCTCTCATCCCCCTCATTATTTGCATATTCCACCCTTGTTGGGTCATTTGTTTGGTTGCTTATTGGTGGTTGTTTGTGTTGTCTTCATTTGATAGGTGCCACATTGCATGTGGAGTTGCTTCAAGTAAATAGGTTCATCTCCTAGGGGTAATTCCTCCTTCATCTCCTATCTTAATCATTTGTTCGAATCCACCATGTCTTCCTATGATTTCCATCCCCATGAGGACTCTCTTCCGCAAGGACTTCTAGAGGACCCGTCTAGGGTCATGCCACCTCGGGCTGAAGAAGGGTCCAACCCTCCTCCATCATTTGCTGCCATAGAGGGCGGTCAGCCCTCTCTTTCAAATTCTTCCATCAATAATCCCGCAAGTCACATTCTTCAAATGATGGCCCAGTTGGATCTTGCCCAACTTCAGGCCCTTTATCAGACCTTGCAGGGGTCAGTCGCCCCATCCTCCACTACTTCACAAGGTCCATCCGCTGCCTCCATCTCCCAATCTAAGGTTGATGGGTCCGGGGCTCCTCCTGCTCCTATTGATCTTACCCCGATCTAACCCAGGGTCCTTTGCTTTTCCCATCTGGAGGCAGGCAAGTCCTCTGGTTTAGCCCATCAAGTCCTTGATTAAGGTAAGACTACTCTTCCCTCATCTACCCTGATTGATCCTTATAGGTCCGTTCTCTCGGCGCCCCAAGTCCATGTGGGCCTGGCCCATTTTGTTCGCCCTCAGTAGGGGGCGGCCCATGCTTATGCCAATTCGGGTCATCCGTCGGCCCAATATCCTTTTTATGGGCCTCCCCTTTCTTCCGTCTATCCTTTGGCTCCTCGCCTTGAGCCCGCACCTTTTACTCTACATACTCCATCTCGAGAGCAAGAACTCCTTGATAAGTGGGCTGCCATGCAGCAACAACTCAACTTTCTTCAAAAGCGGGTCGGCCCACAGTCTTGGCAGATGTTCCCATTCCTAGATTTCACAATATCCAGTTCCCTCCTCAATCCGAGCTCCCCACATACCACAAGTATGACAGGAACAGAAACCCGCATATTCATGTGAGGGATTTCATCTATGAATCGGCACAATTCCAATACGATGATCGCCTCATGGCATATTTGTTCTGCCGATCACTAGATGGAGTCGCGTTGGAGTCGTTTTATGCTTTGCCACTGGAAGATGATGAGAGCTTCAAAGTTGTCAAGGAGAAATTTATTCAGAGATTCCAAGACCGGGTCGGCCCAGAATATTCTTTCACAAATCTGGTAGCTGAAAAAATGAAGGCCAATGAGGACTTTGCTACTTATGTTGACAGATGGAGGCAGATGGCCGCTCGTGTGCCCGGTCATATTCTGGAGGAAGAAAAGGTCAATTTTCTCATCTCTAATGCCACACCTACCTTCCGCAACATCTTGGCCATGAATGATATCGCCAATATGCACCAGTTATGCAGTCGGGCGAGGTTTATCCAAACCCAGTTTAAGGACTCCCCCATTCACCCCCCCTTTGAGGCCCAAAAGCCCAAATACAATAGAAAGCCTCAGGGGCCCGTCACCGAAGGAGTCCAAACCAATGAGCAAGTGCAAGCCATTGCATTCCCTTTTCCCAACCAATCCGCTCCGCACCGCTTTCCACAAACCCCACGTAACCCTCAGTTCTCCACTCCATAAAATGCCCAACCTATTTTCTCCGCTCCACAAAACACCCAGCCTGCTTTCCCCGCTCCGAAAAATACCTTCCCCACTCCTCAACAGTCGCAACAACCCCCACAATACCACAATGTCCCCTCACCTAACGGCAACACACCCAAACGTCCGGCTCCAAAGAGGGCACAATACCCTCCTTTGCCCGAATCCCTCCTAGATATTTTCTCCGCTCTCTGGAATGACCTAGTTGGAACTCGGCTGTCGATCAGTCCAGATACTGTATGTTCCACCGGCAGCCCAGACACACGATCGAGACTTGCTACCAGTTCAAGGACTTTTTCTATGATCTACATGAAGGGCAACGCATAGACTGAGAAGAAATGCACAAAGTTAACACCGAGATAAAAGAAAAAAGAAGGCAAGGCTCGAGGCAACAAGTGCAGCAGCAAGCACCGCAACCAGAGCCATAACCACAGCAACAGCAGCCTGCGCAGGATCTAGGGATCCATCAAAACCCCATGCCAAATCATCTGTCCACTCCGCAACCTTAGCCAGCAGCACCGGCTCAGGTTAACCTTGTTCAACGCCCGGCTCCTAACGCCGAGTGATCTTATGATGATGAATCTTATGTCCAACGACTCATGGCCCTCCACCATACCTATCGTAACCCTCCTCCACCTTCTACCCTCGTCATCCTCCCGCCAAATTAGCAAGCCACCACCACTACACTGCCCACGCCTGCTGTTCTTCACAAACCCCTCATCCTTTCGCCTGCCTTCACTCTGCCGCAAGTTCCCATTCCACTCGTCCTTGCTCCCTCGCAAGTGCCCACACCACCTGTCATCGCCGCACCACCATCCAACCCTTCACCAGTTATCCTTCCAGCACGGCCCATCACCACCACCACTACCCCCATTACCACTATCGTCTCCACTACGCCTACCCCTACACCTCTTATCCACCCCATCCGACCCATTAGACCACCCACCATGAGCCCATCTGATGCCCCACCGGCTTAGAAACTGGCCCTACGGAGCGGGCGTTTGTTCCATCGGAACTACCTTACCACTGCTGCATCCGCACACAATCCCCAATCCTCGCAATAGGCTGCCAATCAGGAGGAAGCAAATCCGCTGCCAGGTACACAATATGATCTGTTACATCATCTAGATTCGATGCCTGCCAAACTTTCAGTGCTAGAATTGATTAAGCGGTCTAAGCTTCACCAAGACGCACTACGGGATTTTCTACAGAAAGTTATAGTCAATGAAGATATGGCAGTGGACAGTCTACCAACCACCCTGGCTACAATCTCCAAGGGGCTAGCCATTATATTTTCAGAGACCGAGCTAGCACCACCTGAGGCTCATCAAATGCCGCTATGCATTTCTATCATTTTGAACAAAGTAAGCATAGACGCGGCATTAGTGGACACCAGGGCTTCTATCAATGTTTGTCCTCTCAGCACTCTAAGGGCATGCAACATTTCGGAAGATCTGCTAAGGCCTACCCCGACTACCATTGCAGCATATGACAACTCAAGGAGGCCATGTCACGGGGTAGTCACCATTCAGGCTGAACTTGGGCCACTGACAATGGCCATTGAATTTAATGTGCTCGACATCGACCCCATGTTCAAAGCTATTATGGGTACCATGGATTGACAATCTCAATGCTATACCATCCACTGCTCATCAATGCCTTAAATTCCCTTTTCAAGGGAGGGTGGTGAAAGTCAAAAGCGTCTCCATGGTTCAGTCAGTCGAAGCCATTTCAGAGAAGATCTTACCAACACTCTGGCCCAGTAGTCGGCCTGTTATCTCGGTGCTCGACCTTGATTTTTCCGGGGCATATACACCACGCAAGCCAGCCATCGCACAGGTGGATGTTAGAATGAAGCCCCAGATCATGGATTCTAAAGGCTGGAAGATCATATTGAAGTTAGGTTATCAACTGGGCAAAGGTCTCAGCGCTCAGCTACAGGGGTGGGCCAAGCCGGTTCCTAGGGGTAGAAAAATGAGCAAAAGGGGCCTCGATTATCGAGAGTCCTCACTATCTATCTTGAGTGATGCGCTACTGTTGACTTGGGATTACCGTCAGCACTTTTTCAGGGGCCCATTATAGCCAGGTACTTTCACTACCCCACCGAGTCAAACTGAGAAAGAAGATACTACTTGCACAGTTTCTGGCCCGCCGTTGCTGCCTAGGGGGCCCGTGGATGATATGGTTGATTTCAGTGAAGCTTTTTCAAGAATGTTCTTTGAAGAGGACCATCCAAGAAATCCAGAGGTGCGATGGAAAGCCGGCTTATCGTCCGCGAGAAAAGGGGAGCTCACCCATTATTTTCACTTGGTCTCCTTCCTATTTGATGTCCCTTTTCCAGAAGATGGATTTCATACCCCGTTCACCTCCTGTTATGATTGATCCTTCGTTGCTAGAAACACCAACTTAATTTTTGATTGTAACTTGTCCGTGTGGGCGCTGCCCACCCATTGATCTCTCAAGTATGTGCTTCTCCTCGTCTGATCCCTTCTTCGATATCTTCTGCCCGTCCATTTACCCTCCCGCGCTTCCTCCTCCTCCTTCCTCTCCATCTTGTTGCACGCTCTCCACTGATCTCTAAAAAAAAGTCAATTTTGAAATAGAGATTTCAGTGGAAGATTACGCTGTGTTCCGTCTGTCCTCCTCCCAGAGGCATGAGGCCCCTGCTTCCCTTCCATTAGACTTCCTCTCTCCTAGGTTAGGTTTAGGGTATGTCAAGTCTAGGGAAGTAGAGTCTATTAGGTCTAGAGAAGTAGGGTCTTGTTCTAATGCATCTAATCCTTCCTCCGCACATGAGCCGCGCCCGTCGGCGCTTCATTACAAATCTATTCCCGATAGGTTTTTGCAGGATCTAGCTCAGCGATGTCATGCTCTTATTAAATGCCTAGAATTCATCGAGACGGTGATTATGTTAGAAGAAGATGAGGAGCAAGACGGGGTGTGGAGTGATGACGGATTAGGTGTTTATGAATTCGTGGATGAAAAAGACCCGGTCGATCTTGAGGATGGCGATGTTGATGACATTGCCGACTTGTATGCACAAGGTTTGAAGAGGTTCGATGAGCCATCGTCGACAGTGGATGAACCTACAAAGGAAGTTAATTTGGGAACTGATAAGGATCCCAGGCCTATCTTTATTTCTACTAATCTCCCTCCTAAGGTTGAAGAGGAATTGATCAAGGTTTTGAGGGAGTTCAGCGATTCTTTTGCCTGGTCATATGAGGGCATGCCGGGTCTTGACCCCTCTTTGGTGGAACATCGGCTTGTGCTTAAGCCAGGGGCAACACCCGTGAAACAAAAATTAAGGAAATTTCACCCCCACATAGCCTTGACTATGAAAGAATAAGTTGATAAATTGCATAAGGCCAGGTTTATTCGAGTTGTTCTATATCCCCAATGGGTGGCGAATGTAGTCCCTGTCATCAAGAAGGATGAAAATGTACGAATTTACATTGATTTCAAGGATCTAAATAAGGCATGTCCCAAGGATGATTTGCCGCTACCTCATATAGATGTGTTAGTAGATAACACATCCGGGTATGAAGCTTTATCATTCATGGATGGTTATTCAGCTATAACTAGATCCATCTCGCTCCAGAAGATCAAGAGAAAACCTGCTTCACCATGCCCTGGGGCACTTATTGCTATGTGGTAATGCCGTTCGGATTGAAGAATGTTGGCGCCACCTATCAAAGGGCAATGATGGCTATATTCCACGATATGATACATGTCTATATGGAAGCTTACATGGATGATATTTTGGTGAAGTCAACAACCAAAGAGGAACACCCCGCTCTTCTGGCCAAGGTACTTCAGAGAGATAGGGGGTATAAGCTGAAGATGAATCCCAAGAAATATGTAGTCGGAGTATCTTCAGGGAAGCTGTTAGGTTTCATAGTTAGCAAACGGGGAATACAAATTGATCCTAATAAATCTAAGGCCGTCATGGACATGCCACCACCTAAGAACATCACGGAACTTCAAGGATTGATTGGACGCTTGTAGTTTATTAGAAGATTTATATCCCAACATTCTCAGAGGTGCCACCCGTTTTATAAATTACTAAAGGCGGGGGTCAAATTTGAGTGGAATGAAGATTGTTAAAAGGCCAACGAAGATTTAAAGGTTTATTTGTCCAATCCCCCGGTTTTGTAGCCTCCTGTCCCTGGGAAACCCCTAATCCTATACATTTCTATCATTGAGGACTCCCTAGGAGCTGTCCTGGCACAAGTGGATGATGAAGGCAAAGAGCGAGCAGCTTATTACATCTCTAGGTTGTTTAACCCGATAGAGGCCAAGTATACAGCCATGGAGAAAACTTGTGCTGCATTAGTTTGGGTAGCTCAGAAGTTGAAGCACTATTTCCTAGCCCACCAGGTTAGGCTGATCTCTAGAATGGACCTGATCCGCTATCTCATAAAAAAGCTCATCCTTTCTACCAGGTTAGCTCGATGGCAGAGCTTTCTCTCTCAGTTTGATATCACATTCGTCATTCAGAAGGCAATCAAAGGATATGCCATCGCTGAGCATCTAGCTCGTCTTCCTATTCCCTGCACTAACTCTATTCAAGATGAGTTCCCTGATGAGCATCTCGCTGTTCTTACTCATCATCTCTTCTGGTCTCTGCACTTTGATGGTGCGCTTAACTCTCAAGGCCAAAGGATAGGTGCCGTTCTCCTCACTCCGGAAGGGGTGACGATTCCCTTTACATATCAGCTCCACTTTCCTGCTACCAACAACATTGCTGAGTATGAAGCTCTCATAGCCGGATTGAAGCACGCCTATCTCTTAGGCGTGCATTATTTAAATATCATAGGAGATTCTCAGCTTATTCTGCGCCAGGTTCTCTCCACTTACTGCACTCGTGACCCGAAGCTCAAGCCATATCAAGATTTGGTCACTCTCTTGGCTACGCAGTTCCACAAAATAATCTACATCCATACTCCTTGATCTCAGAATATCCTCACCGATGCTCTAGCCTCGTTTGCTTCCTCTCTATCCTTTTCTCTCAGTCGGAGTACTGAGACTATCGTCGTCCAGAGATTGGATGCCCCTTCTCTTCAAGATCCTTGGTTTGACAACCTTAGGAAGGCTATGGAAGTGAAGGTTGAGAAGAAAGATTTGAAGGAAGTTTCTTTGACAGAATTAGAAGAGATCTTGGAAGAAGAAGAGTTGCCGTGGTATCATGAAATTGAGATGTATTGTAAGTGTAACACCCTCAAATATAATTAAGTTGTACTCTATATCACCGAGGTGCCTTTGAAGTATCGGCTCAGTTCTTGTAAAGAACTCCGAAGTTAAGCGTGCTTAATGGGGAGTAGTACTAGGATAGGTGAAGTCTCGGGAAGTCCCCCATTCTAGAGCCGATCACTATTAGAAAGGGACAAAACCGTGAGGCCGGTAGGCCGAAGTGGACAATGCCTCGACGATATAGAGTACGGGGTGTCACAGAATGGTATCAGAGCTATACCTCAGCCGGAAGTGTGAGAACTAAGTGCCATGCAGGGTAAAGTGCTACGCTATGGGAGCCACCTCTTGAACTCGCAATGGGACAAAGTGATACATAGTGGGAGCCACCTCTTAAGCCTGTAGGGGCCACCTCTAGAGTCCTACCTGCCTGGGGGTTTCATTGCGTGCTATATGTACCCAGCGACGAGGACGTTGCCTATATAAGAGGGGTAGATTGTAACACCCTCAAATATAATTAAGTTGTACTCTATATCACCGAGGTGCCTTTTGAAGTATCGGCTCAGTTCTTGTAAAGAAATCCAAAGTTAAGCATGCTTAATGGGGAGTAGTACTAGGATGGGTCGACCTCTCGGGAAGTCCCCCATTCTGGAGCCGATCACTATTAGAAAGGGACAAAATCGTGAGGCCGGTAGGCCGAAGCGGACAATACCTCGACGATATAGAGTACGGGGCGTCACACTTAACTGTCACGCCCCAAGCCTTTATTACAGTGGAAGACTCGCTCGAGGAATGCGAACAGCCGGCATGGTAAGTCTCTTGCAAGTAAGAACGATCAGAGCGCAAGGCAATCACACATAAGAATGCAATCGCACAATATTTACTCAACTTCAACTTTCATTAATAATTAAATCCAATATTCGAATACAACCACTAATTCATTTTCATCATACTAGACTCAAGAAATAAGAAATTACATAGACTCGATCTAAACAATATAAACTTCCTAAGTCTTCGCTCATTCTTTATTCACTCTCGGATCCGCTACTTGAACATTCCGAATCCGAACCCGACTCACTTCCATTTCCTAAAAAAAATGAAATAGGTAATGTGCACACTTGTCCAGTATGTATCTTTGCATCAACATGAAGGCATCATTAAAGTAATTAACATTTTTGCTCTAGAGAAATAAGGTAAAATCATGCGAATGCGATCAATCATGTGATTAAACCAAAGTATGTAAGATAGAATGAGAGCAAGTATGAACTAGTAAGAATGTTATAAGAATATGATATGGCCTTTCATGAACAAGAATGTAATGAGAATGTACTAGCAAGCCACATAATCATCACTCCAGTATCTTTTGCTTATGAGCAAGTACTTCATGAATTTCTGTAGAATATCAAGAAAGTTAAGTATCAATCATGATGTATTGTGTTATGCATTGTCACTTATTTATAAAGAAAGTACTCCCAACGCAATGCGACGTCAGTAGCATCATACCCCATAGTTTATAATAGTATGTTTCCGACAATCAGCCGAGGGGACTAGCATAGAGCCCTTGAACACAATCAGTGCTCGATCGCATCTTCATGTATAAATCAAGTTTTTTCCATGCATGTAACAATAAAGTATGGCCAAGAATGTACAATTCCAACAAGCTCTTGATAACAATAATTCAATGAATGAATGCTTTAATAAGAATCATGAGAAATCAAGAATGACTTATACTATGTTATGCTTATGGAAATAAATCGGCAGCATAACGGTACGTTCTTTATCTTCCACTCATTATATTAGGTTTCTTGATCAATATGATAAGTTCTAGATCATCAAGAGTCCATCTAGAAATCTTGGAATATCAATCCTTGGTCAAACCTCGGTTAAAATACTCAAGCATTGTGACGGTCGTGTACTGGGCCGTTATATGATGTGACACTCCAGTATTGGGCCGTTACATTAGTCTGAATCCTAGACCAAGAAATCGGACTCAGTTGAATATGACGGTCGTATATTGGGCCGTTACATGTACCTGACGGTCCAATATAGATCTGTTACACTATTGATAACCAGAAACATCGACAGTGTCATCTAATCACTTGGGTTTTAATGGTACAACCAACTCGGCGTCCTAGTAGGAATCCCAGGCTCACAGAGAATTACGGAGGCCTTGAAACAAGATTTCCTAGTCTATTGGAAGGAATATCCAATAGAGAGGTCCTAATGTCCAAGAATAATGTTCCTATAGTGCAAAGTGAACTAAAGGACAACATACCGTAATACGTGCCATGTACTTAGAGAAATGACTCTATTGGTAGAGAGGATGTGTAACAATAGGAAATCATGATAAAACTCCGTCAATACATCTTTGGAAAATCATGATTTAGATACAAAACTATAGAATTTTGGCACATGAAATTAACATAACTTAAATTAACTTAAGATACCTTAACTATACAATTTCTATCATGAATCAATAGATAATCTTAAAGACATGAAATTAGGTCAAAACTTAGATAACTAGGCTTATTTATAAGTTAACTTGACTGATTTTCAATTCTGTCTACGATTACCCTGACGGTCTAGAATGGGTGCGTCACAGTGATTGTGACGGTCCATCGAGGGGCCGTTACATTAATGTAACGCTCCATAGATGGTGCGTTAGAGACAACAGAGTAATCTAAATACAACAGAGAGTGTGACGGCTTATCGTAAGGCCGTTACAGTCTGTGACGGTCTAAGTATGATGCGTCAGAGTCCCTGCTAACAGTATAATGAAATAAAAAGACTATGATTTGAAACCATGTCATGTTTTGAAAATATTTAACTAATCCAATCATGACAAAATGAAGTAAAGGTCATCTAGATGCATAGGTTGCAGTGAATTAACAAGATAATATCTTTGATCTTTGATTAGGGCTAAGAATATGTATATATGCATGAACCCACTAAAACATGCAATTCATAGTCTATAATGCATGAAATCAAGCACAATAAGAGGGCTTTTATCCCTAACAAGGTGTTTTTGCCAATCATGAGATAACCTACCTCTTAACTAGGCTTTAAGCTTCTAATTTGAGTCTAAAATTCGAGCCCTAGCTCTCCTTTTCCAGTGATTTTTCAGCAACTTCCTGCAGCTCTATCTCTCCAACCTCTTGTCCTAAAGATGTGAAATTTTGAGGGTAAGAATATGAAACTAAGGTGATCAAAAAGTTCTAAAGGATTAAATTCTAATTACCTCATTTAGACGTTCTAACCTCTTGATCTTCAGGGGTCTTTCGTTCAGATTCTAGGGTAATTATGGTCGAACCAGCAACTTTGGAAGCTTCAATCTCCTTGGTTGCTTGATCTCCTAGCACAAAATTTGGAGAACTATGAGTCTAAAGTATACTAAACAAAATCTTCTAAAGAACTTACCCGAAATTCTATCTCCTTACCTTGATTCTTCACGAGCCAAAAGTAAGGGTCGCTCAGTTCCGAACTAGGTCCTATTTATAGGGTCTTGAAGATTAGATCGATTCTAGAGTCGTTAATTTGTCAGAACCTAATCCCTAAGAGTCCTTAGTAATGTTATAAACTCTCTCAAGTTGATATCTTGTTGATAAGATCCCAAAGTTTTAATCTTTTTGCTCGTTCTTTCTTTCACGGAACTGACAGGATGTAACGCATCAAGACTGGTGTGTTACATGGCTGTGGCGGTCGCACGATAGACTGCTACATCCAACGTGCACAGAGTTCAACATCAATCAAACTCGTTTGTTAATTAACCATATTATTATCCATAAAAATAATATTTTATCCTTAAAATTTGTAAATAGGCTAAATAACCTTCTAGAATATGGGCCAAACATAATGGGCTTGGTCCTTAAACCTTTTTGGATTTTATTTAAATAGGCTAGGTTAATTATTTAACATAATTAGGCCTTATAATGACTTATTAATCTAATAATCCTTCTATTAATCTATTTAGCCCTTATAAATTCTAGAAAGTTCTATAAATAACTCAGAAATTATTACATAAATTCTGGGGTACTATACTAAGGACGGATCATTCCCAGAAGGGGCAAATGCCGAACAGCGTAAGGCAATTATAAGAGCCGCTTCGAGGTACACTATCATAGCTGAAGAATTGTACAGGCGCGCTCTCAATAGAATACCCATGAGGTGTTTAGATGATGATGAAGCTTGGAAGGTGACTGAAGCAGCCCATTCAGGCGAGTGTGGAGGTCATGTCAATTGCCAGGCTCTAGCAAAGAAGGTCCTTAGGTAGGGTTTTTATTGGCCCACTCTAGAGGAAGATTGCTCCCTCTATGACCGGAGGTGTCTTAAATGCCAACTCCATGCTGATAAAATTCACGCTCCTACTTCATCTCTCCATCGTCTCTCTACTCCTTGGCCATTCTCTATGTGAACTTTCGACATTGTAGGCTTGCTAGGTGATCCCAATTCTCAGACCAAGCAAAAATCTTTCATTCTTACCGCCACTGAGTACTTCACCAAATGGGCTGAAGCAGAAGCATACGTAGAGATCAAAGCTACCACGGTGTGCCGCTTCATTCTAAAGAACATCATCTCGCAGTTTGGAGTGCCAAGCAGCATCGTCACCGACAATGTGCCCTAGTTCATCTCACAAGAGCTCCAGGACCTCTGTAAGAAGTTCAATATTGCATTGCATCATTCATCTCCATATTATCCTCAGGACAACAGTCAAGCCGAGGTAACTAATAAAACCCTTCTTAAAATCATAAAGAAAACATGCGAATCTCATAAATTTGTTGATTGGCTTGAACGATTAGTAGAAGCTCTATGGGCTTATCGTACCTCCATCCGTACTCCTACAGAGAAAACACCCTATACTATCACTTACGGGATGGAGGCGGTACTCCCATACGAGATCTTAATCCCTTCCCTAAGGGTGCAGCTTGATAAGGAACTTAATCTCTATGACCGTCGAGAGGCGTTGCTCGTCCAGTTGGAACTCTTGGATGAGAAGAGGATGAATGCGGCCGTTCACGTGTCTGTTTATCAAAAGAGAGTTTCGCATTATTTTCAAAAGAAGGTAATTGAGCATAAATTCTAAATAGGTGATATGGTTTTGAAATGCAAATTTATCAGGTCTGGAGGTCCTAGGTCTAAATTACAACCTAACTGGGAAGGGCCATTCGTCGTTAAAGAGACTTATCCAGGAATGCATATCGTCTAATCAACGCAGAAGGTGAGCAGTTGTCTCACGCTTGGAATGGGTTGTATCTTAAGTGCTTTTACCCTTACAGTCAAGCTAGTGACAGCCTGGTGGCGAAGCGTCTCTCCCCTCGATCACGAAAGAGGACCCCGAGCACGGCAATCACACACTACACGGCAATTCTGGTCAGGTTTCTCTCTACTATGTGACACCGTCTCTCCTTTGGCCATGCTTAGGGGAAGTGAAAGTCCCTGCTTTTCTCTTTTCGGCCAGGTGTAGGGGCAAAGGGGTGAATAAGGGAGAGATGACCAACCTAGACACCCTAACGAGAGGAAGTCTCAAATAGGGGCAGTCCATTATGACCTGATTCCACAAGAGAAAGAAAAGAAAAGAAAAAAAATCAGATCAATCAAGGAAAAAGGAGCATTTACCAAGGCAAAAGCCAACGTGTCTATCAAAAGCACAAAGTACAACGTGAAATTGCTCTAAAGAAGAATAAGATATTGAACTAGGCATGGCAAGCGTGACAATACAGTTTCCCTGCGGGACGTTATAAGCCCGGCCGTGTGTGTGCCTAGAGTGGATAAAGGTTCGATGATGGACACAAAGCCCCGGCGCAACAGATCGAATCTCCAACCGGGTCGTCATGGGAGGAATTCGAGCCCTAAAAACTTCTACCCTTACGCTACGCTTACCTCCAACTACTCTTCTCTATCCCTCGAAAGGCTGAAACATACCCATGGTATGGCCTTGGGAGAGGCACCATTATATGAATGAGGTCGGCTCGGTCAGGAATTGTCACCCTCAATGCACGCCAACCTCGCGGGATTCTTAGTGGAATAGGCAGGACCCTCGTTGCTAGGGCAGAACTAGTTTCAAAATCAAAAAAAAAATAAATAATAAATAAATAATAAATTTCAAAAATCCAAACAAACATATTCACACCATCTTCTGCATTTCATAGCATGCATTGCATTTATTCATATTGTGTCTTCGCCTATTTAATAAGGCTCCACCCCTTGACCAAATATCAAGAATTGGTCATTTCTAACTTGCTACAGGCAAGGGGTTGGGCCTAAGAACGGATCTAACTTGTTTTATTATTTTAGTATGCGTAGGAACATGTTGCAATGCCCAAGAACTCGCAAGCTTCTTTGTTCTCTTTCCCTTACGGTCTTTTGTTAGACCGTTAAGAACCCTCTAGCGATCAAAGGGTGACCGTTACCCTCACTCGAGAACCAAAACTCTCAGGTTTCTCTGTTCCTTCCCCCTGGCGGTCTTTCGATAGACCGTTAGGATCCTTCTTGCAGTCTAATGGCGTCCGCATGCCTCACCTGAGGGTCAAAAACACATAGTTTTCCTGTGCCTCTTCCCCTTGCGGTCAATTGCCAGACCGTTAGGCGATCCTGGCGGTCCTTTGGTGGACCGTTTTTTTTTCAAACAGAGAACTCTGCTCCATCTGATTATTCGTGCCAAAAGGGAACACTTTCACAAACAAAGGTCCAATTAATCCTTCTATTTTCATTCACTCAAGGGTCATGATACATCATTTTCTTAATAAAATAAAATACATGATCATGGAACTCAAGCTACATTCAATTTCTCGTCCGCATGGAGCCGGATCTTGCATAGTGCCTTCACGTAAGCATGGTAATCCTCCTCATTCTCTATCACTTTCATCTACAGGGTACGATTCGACTGATCTCCCACATGGTCAGGGCGCTCTGGACCATCTGCTTATCCTCCTCGGTCCTGATCTTCCTAGCTTGAAGGGGAGAGAAGTGAGATAGTGCTGGAACCATAGTGCGAGGAAGTCCAACTTGTAAGTAGTACCGGTGGGGGTTGTAGAGCGCCAAGGTGGTGTTTCCCACTAGCTGGAGGTCCAAGCCCAGTCGTCGGGGTAGTCTAAGAGAAGTGCCTTGAAGAGCCCGTGGTCGTATCTCAAATTTGTCAATTGGCAAGGTGTTGAGGAAGAGGCGCCAATCATCCCTTGTCTTCTTATCCGTAGTCCGGCATTCAACCTGTTGAGAAAACCTGGATGCTCCTCGAATGAAGTAGAGTGGGTGGCTCCCAAATATGTGGCTAGCTGATGGCACATCCTCCTTGGGTAGAAATTTCAGCCTAACACCCATCCAACACTCTAAGACAATTATAGACCCGAAGAGGGGACCCCTAAGAGAAGCTGAACTAAGACCTTCATAAAGGTAAGAAAGAATGGATTGGGAGATGGATAAACCGCGCCATAGCCCACTAATGACGCTGAGGTTTGGAATGTCTAAGAGATGGTCGGTGATAGGGAAGAGTAAAATCCCACATAAGCAAATGGAAGTAGCTTTGGCTATAGCTTCATACCTCCCCCACTTGTTTTTCCAATGGGAAGTGACCCATTAGGCCAAGGATATCAAATGGATATGGTGGGAGCTAATCACGGTTTTCACATCCTTTGGGTTGTGTATGAAATCCCCCAAGATGAGCGATGGGTCTATAGGGTCAACCATATGACACACTAGGTCTTCATCTCCCACTTTAGTCCTAGGAAGGGCTAGGTAACTCTCAACTTCCTCTATAAGAACAGTAGCTTCGAAGGATGGGAACACAAAAGTGTGCATTTGAGGATGCCATAACTCCGCTAGGGCTGAAATGCTAGACCAATTTAAGGAGATTTTCTAAAAAATTTTGGCTAGAACTAGTAAAGGGTGGAGGTGCCATGCCCTTAAGATTGAGATGACTTCTAAAGAAAATTCCTTTATCATACGAGCCACCCACTTCAAGCTAGAATAGCATCTTGGGCCAGGAACGAGCTAAGCAAAAGAGAGGAAAAAAGAGAGAAGAAAGAGAGGAATGATATGAGAAGCTTAAGGAATTCTTGAAATTAATGAACTTTTTTAATTGGGCTTACCTCCCTTGAAGGACTTGAGCTCAGATGCTTGGGGATAGAAGTCAGTCGTTGTAGCTCCCCGCACTCCCTCCTAGCCGATCTTGGCCCGATGTAGACAACTTCACCCATGGTGCTAGCTTCAAAGGTTCTCTTCATGGTGATTTGGGTGGTTTTTATAGAATTTTCAAGACTTGAGAAAGGAGTTTTTTTTGAGCTGCGAGTTCTAGGTGTATTCCTAGTTATAGGGCTTTGGGTTTAGTCCTAGTGCATTAGGATGGAGGCTGTGGAGTCTCAATTTGGCTTAGGATGAGTCTTATTGCAGATTGGGCGTTCTCATCCACGGGTTCGGAATTTCCCGGAGAGTCCCGCTCGGATTTAATTGAATCATCACCCTTGCGGTCTATCGCGCGACCGCAAGGCTTCCCTTGCGGTCGCCAGATGAGCGTTTTTCCTCTTCCTTCACCGCCTTCCTTCTCGCTCCCATAATGGTCTCATCTTGACCATTTTTGTCTCCCTTACGGTCTCATGAAGACTGTTTTATCTCTCTTTTCAATTTGTGATTATCTATCATCGTATTTTCTCCCGTGTCCTTTCTCTCCTACCTTCACGCCCTTTCTCGCTCTATCTTTATCAATCTTAGGTGTCGTCGTTCTTAGTATAGTTAGTGTTTGCATTCACATTTGCATTTTAAAATAAAAGGGAAAGATCAAAACATAATCATCATATTCTAAAGAATATAAGCATGTACATGTGTCTCATAAGTACATCAAGTGGATCCCTTTCCTAGGCCACCGCTATCTCCAATCCCCTCACGCCTCTTCACCGGCGGACCTATAACCGTGCTCCCCTCCTCGCGGTGGCGTCGCCGCCGCTCATCCTCCTCGTTCCTCCGCTGACCGGAAGAACCGGTAAGATACTCCCGGTGACCACTCTGTGCGCCACTCTATGACACACTATGAGAGGATCATCCACCGACCAGCCAGAGTGCTCTCTCCAGTGCTCTGATCTCAGCCCTCACCTCTCTCACCTCTAGCCAAGAATCTGTCACCGCTGCCACCCCAGCCCTCAGTCGCTCCACCTCCGTACGAAGATGGAACACCTCTGCTGCCTCTGTACGAAGGCGCTCTGTCTCCGCTCTACACTGCTCAGATTCCTCCCTCTGCCGAGTGGCCTCACTCAGCGCGGCTGCTAGCTCTCTAGTCTGCATAAGCATTCATCATGGTCAGTCATTTACATAACATAAGCATTTAAAAGGGAAGTTCGGTTGGTTTACTTACCCTCTCTGCGAGAGTGCCCTCGGCCTCCTCGGCCCGAGCAACTGCCCATGCAAAGTCGGCATCCTGTTCAGCCCTATCCGCCGGTGGCTGGGAGGAAGAAGATGGAGCATCTGGTTTTTGCCTCTGCGTTCCCTCAGCCCGCTGCATTTAGAAGTCAATCAGTCAAGTTCATAAGTATTGCATATTAAGTTTGAGGTTAAGTAAAGCTTACCAAAAGCTCCAGTCGTTCCGAAACTCATCCCGCTGCTGAATGGTAGAGTGGAGAAGTCCCTGGAGATCCGCTATTCGTCCCTAGGGGTCTAGCTACATGAAGAGAGTCAAGTTGTCAGTGCATTATGAGTCGTTGAGAAGCATAAGTTTAAGAGTCGTTGTTGTATATATCTCGGTGTTTTTGATGATAACAAAACCAAGGACATATGGTTGCTCACATGCTTGGAACTAATAACCTAAGTGATTTTCATAAGCTTTCAAGGTCGAATTTCTTCATGTTTTTGCTTAAGGTTTTAGCATTCCAAATGGATTCCTAAGAACTCAAATGAACTTGAAATAACCTATAAACATAGGTTCAATTCATGCCTCGATCTTGTGGATATGATTCTCTGGGCTAAACTCTTCATTTTTCAGGTTGTTGACAGTCCGGTCGACCTCCAGCATGACTCCGGTCCACCTGAAATAATAGAATGCAACTTTCTATAGTCTGTCACAATGGCGGTCGACCGCCCCTCCAATCCCGATCGACCGGAATTCCCAGGGACCGGCCTCCTGTAGGTTTCTCAGTGGCGGTCGACCGCCAGCCCCTGCAGGTGGACCGCCAGCCCCGAGCTGCCCAATATTGTTGACTTTTTGTCACTTCGAGGGAAGCCCTTCCACTTGGTATTGTTTAATCCCTAAGCACCCAAACCCTCCAGATAGTGTGGATCTGGTCTGGGGGAGTCCATGGACCATTCAAAGTCTATAAAAGTTATACAAGAGGGTTAAGAAAACCCTAATGCTCAAGGTGGATCAAGGAGGCTACCAAAGAGGAAGAGAAGGGAGCGAGCACTGTAGACGTGAACAGTGCTCCGAGAAGAGTTCTTCATCCTTCTTCATCCATTCAAGTGAAGATCAATCCAAGGAATCAAGCTGCATCCAAAGCATTCGTCATCAACTAAGGGAGAACAAATCAAGATTCCTCTCTTGTATTCTAATTTCATATTTTTTCTTGAGCTTCATTTGTGGTTCTTGTAATCGTTAAACATTTCAGTGTGTGTGGATCTTCCTAGATCTGTGTGTGTGTGTGTGTGTGTGTGTGTGTGTGTGTGTGTGTGTGTGTGTGTTTAATCCATTGTAGTTTTGTGTGTGTTAAGGTGTTCTTACACCTTCGCGGGAGCTCTCTTTCCCAGTATATGTGTGTGTGTGTCTGATCTTGTAACACTTTATAAGATAGTGTGTGGATCCTCACTGTCGGTGAGGGGTGGACGTAGGTTGCCGTTGTGGCATCCGAACCACCTTAAAATCGCTGTCTCTTTGTGGTTTGTTCCTTATCTCCTGTCCCCCTTCTTGCATGCTTGTATATCTAGATTATGTGATTTCTTTCAAATAGATCCTTCGGTATATCAAAAGCTGGACTCAGACTGACAAGGTTATTCTTCCCGGAAAGATAACAGTTTGCGTGAGTGAATCTATGGATTTGTTAACTCTGCCTAGTACCAAGGATTATTATAGTGATTAATTTTGATAGATCTAGTTTATCTTGCTCTTGGTTCTTTGTGTCCTCACATTATCGTAAAATTGTGTATAGTTCGATTAAAATTTTGTTATTACCCAATTCACCCCCCTCTTGGGTGCCATTGATTGCGGGACTTCAGTCTTATCGGTCGTCAGGTGCCACGGAAGACCTAGTCTCCATAGCATCTGGCGTAGGCCTTCAGGTAGGCCTCGTCATTAGTGGCTCGAGCTTGCACTACCCAGCCTCGTCTGGTCAAGTCTAGTATCTGGTCCGCCGCCCGAGTGACCCAATCTATCTCCCCAGTCAGTCCTCTCTAAGAACGCCCTACGCCCTCCTCATCTCTCGCTGGGAACTCCACCTCCGGCTGGTGGGCGCCCCTAGTCCTCATGATCAGGCGGTGGTGCAATGGCTCGATGATGTTCATGCAATGTAGCCACACATCTTGTCCCGCGTGTGCATGGGTTATCCCTCGTGACCCTCGTCACAGTATGGTGTCCAGCGCACCTGAAAGGGAAGATAATAGAGTCAAGAGTTAGCATTAAAAAGCATTTAAGTGCATTTAGAAGTTTAGAGTTTAAAGTCTTACCGATCCATAAGACAATGTGTCCATGTCGTCCTGGATTGCCCGCACTAAGCGTCGTAGTGACCCGGTGTCCCGTGCCGCCATCCACCGCCTCGCGATGGGTACTCGGTCCGGCTGCACGTCCTTACCTCGCATTAAGCCTGGGAGGTACGTGTAGCTCCATACCTACATTTTTTGAGTGTCAACATGAAGCAAGTCATACGATCACAATCATAATTGCATAAGCATTTAAAGTAGAGCATTTTTACCTGAAGCAGAGGTGAGAACCCGCCCAACATCGTCTGCCAGTCGGTGGTGCTGAGAGAGTCAAAGAGGAAGGCTAGTGCAGCCGTGCCCCAGGCATAGTCCCCAACTCCATCCAGATCCCTCAGTAAAGGGAGGAGCTTGTAGCTCACTCCATCCGCCCTCGTCGCGAAGATCAACTTCCCAAACCTCAGCATCAGGAAGCGACGTAGGATGATGTCTCCCTCAGCTCCTGGTCCCGCAGACATTCTCTCTCTGGGTCAGTCTATCAGCCTCCCTAAGTGCTCCTTTGGTAGCTCTCCCACGACTATCACCGCTCCTCTCAATCCCAGGCTCTCCTGGAGGGTCGCTCGTGCCAGCATGGACGAGTGGTGCCCCGGCCTCATTAGCTCTAATCCCAACAGCTCTTGCGCCAACTCTCGGTAGTCGGTGTATGTCCTCCCGCTCATTGGCACCCCATGAACTCTCAATCCAGTGATCCTCGCCACGTCCTCTAGTGTGGGGATCATATGACCCCACGGGAACATGAAGGCTATGTGGACTAGATCCCACTGGTCGTGAAGCGCGTAGAGGAGGGCCGTGTCTAGCCTCATCACCTCTATCCCGAGGAACTCCGTGAACCCCATCCCAGCCAATGTCTCTCTCTGAAAATTCGGTAGTGCCAAGTACACAGCTCGGACCTACATCCAAGATATCCTGGTCCGTCGCTTTCCCTGCATGCATTTAAACATCTTGAGTCAATCATCCATATAGTTTAATTCATGCATTTGCATTAAAAAAAAACCATCAGAACCCTAACGGTCATATCTTGACCATTTCTCTGGCCTTAGCGGTCTGGGTTAGATCGTCTGGCGCCCTAGCCGTCACTGGAATGACCGCTAGGAACTCGCCACAACGGCGGTGTCTTCCTTGTTTCCCCGACTGTAGAAATGGCTCCAGAGGGCCTTTACATGTCTCCAATGGGTTCCTTAGCCCATTCCCTTCCTATTTCACCCCCATACATCATCAAAAATAAAAAATTTGGGTTTTTAAAGTTTTTGGCTTACCTTGGACAAAGGGGTTCGGGCCACCGCCTCGGGTGCCTCCTCGGTCGTATGCTTGCCTTCCTCATCTCCGGTGCCTCCCTCAGGCACTGTGGCCGCCGCGGATGATTCCCCGGTCTCCGGTTGGGCCGGCGGTGGTGGTCTATCCTCCGGTTGGTCCGACGGAGCCGCGGTCGTGTTTTCCCTAGCTATGCGGCGTTGGAACCGCTGAATAGCCCTCTTTTTCTTCATCCTGGAGTGTGAGTGGGTGTGTGTTTTGCAATGGGTCGGTCACCGCCGGAGGGTGGTCGCCGTTGAATGATTGAATGGTTTGAATGGGTGATAATGGGAGAGGCAACGGTTGTTCCCACTTTTGAAATTTGCCTAGAGCCTTGCGGTCCATCGCCAGACCGTTAGGATATACTTCGCGGTCCTCCTTGGACCATTTTTCTCAGGATCACTCCCGTTGGGGAATGCGAACCACCTTAACGTTAACGATCATCTGGTGGACCGTTAGGCTTCCCTTTGCTATCTTAGAATGACCATTTTTTGCTGAATGATGATATATTTGTTTATTTTTGCACTTTACCTTATTTGACGCATCATGCTTATTCTTTTTAATCATTTATGGCTAACTTCTTGATTGTCAAAATTCATGAGCGCCATCACGATGCATCACTTCCCATCAAACACGTAAGTCAGGTAAGTATTTTGATCCTTTAGTCCCTTAATGTATTACTATATGGTATCTATGATATATTATCTCGAGAACCGACGGGTCATTCATGTGTTCCGGGATCTGATGTTCCCCTTTAACAAAAATGATGATGATCTAGGTGCGCATGTTTAATCGTTGGATAGGCCGTTAGGTTGGAAGAATTGGGGGACGATGGTTCTATCTTGCACGCCGTGATTGTAGATAGTGTCCTGACCCTGATTTATCTGGTCTAGCAATACTATTCTCGAGCATCTTTCTATTTTATGGTTTCTTTGCATTTGTTTTGATGATTTCTTTTATTTTAGCCCAGCATGCATTATACGCATCTTTGAGCATTCATGAGCCTTGATCTGTCTAAGGTGTCTCAGTAATGGTGGATAGTTGTGTCCGTGATCTTGGGTAAGGAGAGTTATTCCACTCTGAGTTGGAAGGTTTCCTTTGGCCTATTTTGGTTAGCTGAGGATTCTTGTCTAGAGTTTAGTTGCTCATCTTTTACTTTTTGCTACTCCGATCGCCTATCTGCTATGTGTTCCAGTGAGGAGGTTGGTCGTGTTCTATTTTTTCTTTAGTTGTTAGTTTCCCCAGGCATGCGTCGTTTGGTTTGGCCATTCCTTGTAATTGGTTCAGAGTTTTCTGGAAGATTCTTATCGCTTGTTGGTTGAGGACGGGTGTCGTTTACCTTAACGCCCGCTTTTCAGTCCACTTTGCTGCATTTCCGCTTCATCTCCATGTTCCATTTCACTTTCGCTTCGCCTCCGTGCGCTCCCCTGCAAAGAGGATGTTAAAGAGGGACATCTGTTGACACCCGTTTTATGACCAATGAGTTGGGTCATCTCCTTATATATTTTATGATGTATCGGGTTGTTCACCGATTATTGGGCCATCTTTTGGTTCATTTTTGGGCTTATTTTATGGGTAGCTCTCCCTGGTTGGGCCTAATTCCTTTTATTCTCGTCATTTCAGCTTATTGGGCCTGGATAAGGGCTAATAAGGTTTTTATTGTGGATTTACACGGAGATTTATTGGCCTTTATCTCTTTTGTCACTTCTCTTGGCCTTGCGGTATATCGCACGAATGTTAAGGGGGCGTTGGCGGTCCTTTGCTAGACCGATAGGCATGTAGAGAGTCATGTTGGCTTTCTTTGGTCTTATCTCTTTGTGGGCGACTGGGCCTTGTTGTCTATCGGCCGACCATTTTTTGTCCCTTGCGGTCTATCGCAAGATCGTTAGGTAAGATAGAGAGTCCTGTTTTCTCTGTTTTTCCTCTCTTCGGCCGTGGTCGAACTAGAGTCCTTAGTTTGAAGTTTTCTCTCTGAGTGTTGATCCTCAGAAGCTTCTGTTTGTTTCTGTGGACTCTTGGGAGTATTATCTTCGAGATTTGTCTAAGTTCAGCCCTATTTTCGTGTCATTATCCCTCCAACTTGACCTAAGGTTTTGGGGGTCTATAAATAGAACCCTTTACTTCATGGCTTGAGGAGGAGATTTTTAGAGTTTGCCACGAAGTGCTATTACGTTCTGGAGGGAGTACCAACCAAGGAGAGCTCGTGTATGCGTCCTTGTGTCGTCTGGTCCAGGGAGTAGCAAGTTCTTAAGTTATTTTTGTATTCTTCCTCTCTTAGTTTTGTGTTTCTTTGCATCAATCTCTCTTCTTCTTCCACGTTCTTCTGCACTCACATCACGATTTTAAACATCCTCCTACTGTTTTCACACCCCATGGGGGCTAAAAAACCACCAACCCCCTAGGTATTCACCCTTCCTTTTATGCATATTAGCTTCATTGCATTATAGTTACTACACTTCCTTAAGGCTAATTGGGTTCTTTACTTCTTGTGTCTACACTCTTTTGCAGGTCTACAGAGCTCATCACACGAGGCCCAACTCTATTGGCCAGCCAGGAGGGGTGGAGATTCAAGTTCCATATCATATTTTTCTGGGTGCACTTAGTGGTCATCGTAAGACCGTTTCTTCTTCTTGCGGTCTATCGTTCGACCATTTTTCAGATCTTTGCGGTCGCATCAGGACCGTTTTCAGATCTACACCTGGGTTTTCTCTCCCACGGGTGAGTGTGCTTCACTCGGCTTCTTTCCAAGGTACGTGGTGTAGTTTTGCTGCATTGCTTGCTTTGGTGGCGATCACCTCTTTCATTTTTGGGTATTGGTCATCATATTATTCCATCTTATTCTTTGTCTCCTTTTCTTTAGTTACTCCACACCTACGGTGTGTGTTTACTTATTCCATCTTTGCTCCACGCCCACGGCGTGTGTTTAGTTCTTCCTTTGCTTTATTCCGCACTGTTGAGATGACATACCCACATGCTTTCTACTTGATGTTATTGATTGCTTAAGTTGGTACACATCACCTAACTCGCACACCTTCATCATTCACATTCACTCACACACATTAAAAAATATCAATAGACTCAAGTTCAGTTGAACCTGGAGAAAGAAGAACTGAAGACAAAGGCAATGGCTATTGAAGAATAAGGGTGAAAAATAGTTGTTATCAGTGACAAATGGGCTATAAAGGTGAAAAATAGCTTCATAAGCGTAAGGAATGAGCAACAGGGTTAAAAGCCTTGTAAAACATTGAAGCAGAGCTGACTCCAAATCCCTTTGGAGTCAACTCTAGTTCTATGAAGACAGCAAGGCTGAAGAAGGAGCAGTGGTGACGGCTCGTGGGCAAATAAGGGTGACAAATAGATGAACAGCGGTGACAAATAGCTATTAAGGGTGAAAAATAGGTGGTCACGGCACACAAATACACAAGCTCGGAAGAAATTATAGCTACCTTGAGGCTACGTTGACAGAAGAGGCTTGTTGCGTTGACGCCTTTGAAGGTTTTTTTATGTTGTTCCTACAGTGGTTCTGAGGACTTCCAGAGGATTAAAAATAGAACCGTAAACCTCAAAAATCATGGATTTCGAGGTCTGGAGAGGATTCCAAGAGAGTAAACTGTCCCTGTCATCATTGGCTTACCATAACAATCCTTTTGGTCAATGGTTATGTAAGTTTACAAATCTAGGAAAGGTCGTTGTTCATGGTAACCACCTTTTTGCATCTACCCAATCAGATTGTTGCTGCAAGGAGCACCTGGGGCAGAGCACTGTACCTCCCTATCTCAAGCCAATCAAGAGGTGACCTGGAAGCTTTAAAGGACCAAGAAGCATCATGTCTATTCTATTATTCAAAAGGGGAACTTCTGGAGAGAAATCTTCTGGTGAAGAGCTGCATGCGCCTATAAATTGAACGCACCATGCATGAAGGAACGTCGCTGCCTCTTAGCTGTTGTTGTTGCCATTGTTGTTGGTGAAGTCTGAGGGCCTAAACTTGAGAGGTTAAGAAAGAAGAGAGAAAGGAGAGAAGGGAAAGCAGTCTGCGTTTCAGCCAGTAAGCATCTGAGAAGGAAGAGTACAGATCGAACCAGTGTTCAGATCTGCTCATAGAGCTTCCAGACCTTGTTCTGAAGCCACAAAGTGTTTCTCTTGCTTTTGTTTCTCTTTGTGTTCTCAGATCTGTAAACCGTGTGTTTTGCTGTGCTTACAGCAGTGTGCCCGGTGCTTTGTTCAGAGACCGGAGGTGGGTCTTTGGCTGTGTGACAGCCGTGTGTGTCTTGGAGTCTATCTCCGTGTTTTTATTGCACTTACAGTTTGTTCTTTTCTTTGTTTGTGTGTGTGTGTGTGAGGGGGGGGGGGGGGGGGCGTCCCCATGTGGTGCTGCATTTGCAGCGTGTGGTAAAGTCTCACCGGGTTTGGTGAGGGGTGGACGTAGGTTGCGGGTTTGCAACCGAACCACCTTAAAAATCTATGTGCAATGGGCTGTGTGATTGATCCATGTTCTCTATCCACATTCACAGGTTCGTATGTTGATTTAAAAGCATGCTTTCCTAGTCGTCTCTCCAGTGACCACATGCAAGTCTTCTATCAACACACACTAGAATCTATTGTGCAGTCGCTCTATCTGTTGTGCAGAATGGGTTGTGTGGATGCGTCGACCTCATTCAGTCTACATATATTGTTTTTGCATCCATCTCGTTAACTACCCTTGCTTCGTCCGCTGTGCTTTGAGTTCAAGTGTTTTATCTGCATCACATTTGTGATTGGTGTTTCAAATAGCTTAGTTTTTTTAAACAGGCTTAATCTGTCACGGATCTTTTCAACCCCCCTTCTAGATCTGTTTGCACCCAAGGGATCTAACATTTGGTATCAAAGCGAGGCTCTGTCTTACACAGATCTAACGATCTGCAGAGAAGGATCCCGATGCTTTAGAAAATCATGTGTTCTTTCACTGATGAGATTTTTTTGTTTTCCCCTCTGATTTTCAATGGTTCTAATTTCAATGACTAGTTGGGAAGACTTTGTAGGTTTTGAAACTTATATGATCCTAAGCTCTGGAGGATTATCACAAATGGTCCTTCCAGTTTGTCCAAGGATAAAGCCAAGTGGACTAACCATCACAAGTCCATACATTCTAGTAACCTCGCAGCCCTAAACTTGATGAAAGCTGCAGTGAATGTAACCCAATTTCCATTCATCCTTAGTTGCAGCTCGGCTAAGGAGATCTTGGATGGATTGCTCGGCATCCGCAAAGAACAGAAGAAAAGCTGCCTGATGGGTGACAAAAGTGATCACAGTGATGATCATCAGAATGAATCGTCATCTTAGGTAAATTCTGAATTTGAGGATTTTACACTCGATGAACTCATGGATGCTTATGAGGAACTGGCTAAACAATACAAGAAAATCAGATCAGAAAATAAAAAACTGAGAAAAGGACTTAAGAACAATGTTCATGAATCCTTTTGTGAAAGATGTGCCAAACTTGAGAATATAAATGAATGTATGATGTTTGATGTGGACATGCATAAAGAACAAATTGCCTCTTTAAGAAAAGAAAATGAAGCTTGTATGAATAAAATCTCTAAACTTGAAGAGAATGAAAAAGATCTCAGATAAGAGATGGATTTAATGTCTGATGAGCAGAAGTTCTTTGATGAACTGGTTAACAATGATGAGCTCATTAAGGAAAATGAAGAACTCCGAAGACAAATCAATGTTCTAAAGGACAGACTGTCTGCGCATGAAAAAGGAAAGCACATCGATGAAAATGACTCTGAAAAATTACATGTGCTAGAGTTAGAAATTAAAGATTACAAAGAAATTAATGACATGTTGAAGGATAGGATCAATGTCTACGAGGAAGAGCTTGCTAGCTCTGAACTGCACATCTCATCCCTAGAAGATAAGATCATGGGTTTGAATAATTCATTGTCTAAATTTGTGAAAGGCACAAAAAATCTGGACAGACTCTTAGGAACCAAAGTGAATTTTCAAAGAGAGAGACTTGGTTATGCTCCAATAAATAAGAAATCCTTTGGAAGTAAGCTCTACACTTCCTTGTATCCAGCTCCAATGAGGCCAGCACCTCTAATCTTCCTTCAACACAAGCAGCCAATCTGAAAACTCAAGAAAGGCCCACTATACAGAAAACACACAAACAAGATAAAAAATAGAAAAAGAAAACTTTTAAACAAAAATAGAAAAATGAGTTTGCCTATTCTGACATGCATGCTAGAAAACCCATTGCTAAGCACCGTGTTTCACAAAAAAGGAAAGTTTCATGTTTTTATTATGGAAATCTTGGTCTTATCTTGCACGATTGCGTTACCATGAAAAATGATAATTTAAGAGCAGGCAAGAATAGAAGAAACAATGGAGAAAGCCAAGGCAAGGGTTAGGTCAATACAGGGAAGAAGTGTACTTAGCATAATCACGCTCAAAAACCCTGGAATGGGTCGATGCGTAGACGCACCTTTGAAGGCAGGTCAACACATCCTAAGGTAAGGAAAATAAACCTTCCTCCGTGCTGCTTCCATTGTGAAAAATTTGGCCACACAGTCAAGAACTGTTGGCATCTAAAGGGAAGAACTCATTCTCACCTGTGGTATGCTAAACTCCATGCTCACCCACAAAGGCTTAATATACATGCACATGCACATAAGAAAAATATCAAATCCTTTGTGTGATGCTTTTATTGTGGGAGAATTGGACATGAAATGTACGATTGTCATATGATGAGGGAAGATGACATGATTGCCATGAAAAGAATTTCACATGTGAGAAGTACTGCTAACCCTCAAGGACCCAAGAAAACTTGGGTACATAAAAATGCCAAATGATAACTTTGGATGCAGGGTGCCTTGGAGCTGAGCAAAGGATGGTCAAATATTGAACGCTCAAGGCACAGGTTTGTGAATAAAATTTTAGTTTTTATTGACTTTGCTTGTTAGATTCATTTGTTAATGGGTGTAGTTAAGTTGCTTCTTGCTTCCAATAAATTTTGCACATTGGTAAAACTCCTCGTTGGTTAGTTGAAAACCTTTCCTTGATTGATCATGTGGAATTTGTTATGCTGATGGAATTGACATAATGATGAGTTGCTTGCAAGCTTGTGGCTTAGCTTGTTGCTACTTCCAATCTAGCAGCCATATGTATACCTTGTCTATCATTGTTTATTGTTGATTTTGATAATGTTTGTTATGGCTGCATACATTTCAACTCATCATTCATGTGGTCGTTGAATCTTTATATGATTGCCTCCACCTTCATGAGTATTGAACTGAGGGGGAGTCTGATAGTCTGCACTTTAGTCTAGCCTACATGGGTTATGAACATTCAGTATCATCTTGTGGTCCTATGCACTTCAATGCATATCAGGCTAAGAAACCCAACATTTGCTCCTTGCTCTGCATGATAGAATATGATGCATCATCATGGCGTGACCCGTTGGTATATGGAATGGTGATTTGCGGAAGGTTGGATCAAGTCCAATTGAAAGTTATCACTATGCGTGAGGGATCCTCAGATCAAGTTCTCTGCCTGGTACCATAGGTCATTTGCTCGCATAAGTCCTAGGATGCATAATCCCTTGTCAGCTTTCACTGGGACACCTTAAAGAAAATGAATGCATACCTTGAGGGGGAGTTAGCACAAAAAGTTTGATCTGCACACCTGTAAGATTGCAACTCTTGTACAAACATGCTATGCATCACATAGTTGAAATGCATCTCATACCCTGCATATACTTGGCATGCATGGCAGTTCGAGTGCATACTCAATGTAATGAGCATGTTGATAGGAAGCTCTTTCGATTTTAAAGCATGCTTGATTTGGTTCTCTTGATGCAAAGGGTCTGCTGCTTCAATCCTCCTTGAAAATCCTGAACATGTATGTCATTCTGAGCTTGTTGAGCTTTTAAGATTAGTTGAATGCCTTCATCATCTGGATCTGAAATCTCCCGCATGTCCCTCTATTAGTTAGGATAGGTCGACCTAACCCCATTCCTCTGTCGACCTACCCCAAAGGAAAACCTCTCCTTCTTGGTTTGTTTGTAGAGCAAGTCGACTTGCCAATCGTCCTACGTCGACCTAACTTGTTGTTTGGTTGTCTTCAATCCTTTTGTCATGCACCAGCATTGATCTCCTGATATATCTGATTGAGTGTTTGCGTGTCTTGACCTGCATCACTTCAATATTTGACATCAGACCTACATCATTGCAATGTTCCCTCTTACCACCTTTTTGTAAGGCCTATCCTGAGGGGGAGTTTCTCTACCAAAATTTCATGTTTAATCAGCCTTGTGTATGTTTGCACACTATCTCCCATTCTCTTGAATTCACTTCTTGAAAAACTCAGATTCGAGGGGGAGCACTCTTGCCCAAGGCTGACCTAGCTCATACACTCAGGAGAAGCTTACTCTCAATATTCTCCACTTAGAGCTCATGTTCATATTTCAGACCATTCCAAATAAGCTGATGGTTTAAAGTATATAAGCTCTAACTCTGGGTTTAAGGGTCTTGAGAATGAACACCTTAGTGTATAGAATAGAGTTAGAATAGATTCAAATGAATTTTGACCTTACCTCTTCCAAAAATCTGAAGGCTGAAAGTATTGAGGCCACCCTAGTTAAAGAACTCTAGATTGGGTATTGTTTTAAACATTCAAATGGTCTGATGAACTTGAAGGTAAGAGGCCTAGAAAGAATTGAAATGAAATCACAGAGAAATGGCTTGGACTGACTGAGAAACATAGACCCTTCACCCTAGAAGTGTAGGGAACTATGTCATGAAGGATACGTCCAGTTAACTCTATTTAAAGAATCTAGAAAGATAAAACCTAAGGCAGAGCAATGGCTAAAGCTCATTGAGAAACCATGTCCCTTCACCCAAGAAGTGGCATGGACTGTGTCATGATATGACAAGCCACCTCTGTTCAAAATTGAGACATGACGGTTAGTGAAATCTTGAGTAACCAAGGAGTCTGACATCTAATCAATGTGTCTTCTCGTGTAAAAAGGGATGAACTAAACTTGAGTGTCCTTGTAACATTGAGCAAAATGTGAAATCTGTGAAAAACAAAATGCATTTATCTATTGGCATCATACTTGTGTTTAACAATTGATATTTGATTGTTGGCATCAGCTGGTATGTAACTTTGAAGGCTGACCCTAAAAGGAATTTCTGCACCATTACAATGTTTATCTTCAATACTTGTCTAAACTTCATTTCTAGGGCTGCCTCATGAAATCTATGCACAAGATGGAAAGGAATGAGAGCAAGGTATGTAACCTTAAGGAATTTATTTTAGCCCTATTAAATATACGAGCACATGTTTTTAGGACTCTTTCGCTCAGATTTTGGGTTTATAACCTTTGAACCATTAATGAGCATAATGGTCTTGATTATTGATGCTCTGACCGGAGAATGTTGATTCTTCAATTTTGAAAACTCTTGCTATATGAACTCTGTCACCATTTCTGTTTCAATATGCTGGTCATTCTAATATCCACTGCATCACTACCCATTTTCATCTTGCATACCAGTGGATCATTTCCTTGCACTCTCATATATTGCATTGAAAACCTAAAAATTTGAAAACCATAAAAATCTGAAACTCATTATTGCTTCAAGGGACTTAACTAATGTCTGCATTCTGGTCTATATTTTGCATCATCTTGATTGGCTACTCTTAGCATCTCTGGCTCCTGCAGATCTCTTCTATGTTATAGTCCATGCCCGCTCATCTCTTATTCTGGAAACTTACCTTGGCTCCTGTGTTGTCCACTCAAGATTTCACACATCTTGCATATCAATTGCTGCCCTTCAACAGTGGTATCGTCTCCTCACGCCCATTGTTCATCTCACCCTGCTCTGCTCACCTCCTTCCCTGTTGAGCTTTTCCATATCTTCTCTCTAACCCTCCCGTTTTGATGATGTCAAAAGGGGGAGAGAATATTTGAGTCATTCCTTCATTGCTTAAATATGGGGAGAGTGGTTTGTCGAGGGGAGAGAGTTGTTTGATAAGGGGGAAATGCCTTGTCTGATAGCTTGCTAAAAGAAAGCATTTGCCAAACTACATGTAGCATGCACGTTATCAATTGAGTTGATCATAATTGATTCCTGTTGAAAAAATGACTCACAGTTTGCCATCATCAAAAAGGGGGAGAATGTTGTGCATGTGTGGAACATGTTTTATTCTAGCATTTTGATGGTGTCCAACTATGAATCATTACCATTTTATTGATTATGATTCAACTATGTTTTGAATATGTATAACAATATCCTTGATGCGTACATGCAATGGCTTTCATGGACAGACTCATTATCCTATGGCTTGATGAAGTCATACACTCATGGCCTTGATAATGTTATGCTTGTGGCTTTGATAATGTCATGCCTTATATGTTTTAGTGCTATGTGTGCTCTAGTGTTATATGTGTGAATTCCTGAAGCAACAGGGCAAGGTTGATTTCAAGCCATTAAATGTAAGAAATAAGGATCAACCAAGATGCAAAGATGTGGACATAACATCAAAGAACAAAGAGCTAAGAAGAGGTTACAAGAAGAAGAGTCGAGCTTAGATTCGACTCCAGAGCTGAAAAATGGATGAACAAGCCCAAATGCATGAAGAATGAAGAAGTGGAGTCGACTCCAACAGTTTATGGAGTCGATGCAGGTTAACCTTAACTCACCCGCCAGCCGAATCTCACAAGGGAGACAAAAATATTCATGAGGGTGACAAATAGCCACACACAGGTAACAAATACCGATTAAGGCTGACAAATAGGTTGGCAGAGGTGAAAAACAGTTCAGCACGAGAGAAAAATGGCCAAAAAGATGTTTTCGTGAAGACGAAGTCGACTCCAACGGTCATGGAGTCGATGCCAGCTCAGCCAGAGCCACCCGCTACCATAAGCAGCAAGGGTGACAATTGGATTCAAATAAGGGTGACAAATAGGCCAATAATGGTGAAAATGGGCGATAAGGCCAATAAATAGCTTGGTAAAGGTGTAAAATGGCTTGCAGAGCCGTAACATGGGTTGCAGAGCTGAAACTTGCAATTTCAACATAGCTGTGTCGACGCAAAGCGTGCCCTGCGTCAACGCAGTCAGGTGGAAACAGCTCAAGTATGCATGAGGATGACAATGATCAAATGTGACGGCTCCCAGTGCATAAGGGTGACAAATAGGTGGTCAATGGTAACAAATAAAAGTTAAGGCTGACAAATGGCTAGCTAACGGTGAAAAATAGGTGGCCAGGCTGAAATCAAGAAGAACGTTGGAGTGAAGTCGACTCCAGAAGGATTGGGAGTCGACTCAAGTTCAGTTGAAGCTGGAGAAAGAAGAAATGAAGGCAAAGGCGACGGCTATTGAAGAATAAGGGTGAAAAATAGCTATTATCAGTGACAAATGGGCTATAAGGGTGAAAAATAGCTTCGTAAGCGTGAAAAATGAGCAATAGTGTTAAAATCCTTGTAAAACGATGAAGTAGAGCTGACTCCAAATCCCTTTGGAGTTGACTCTAATTCTGTGAAGACAGAAAGGCTGAAGAAGGAGCAGTGGCGACGGCTCATGGGAAAATAAGGGTGACAAAGAGATGAACATCGAGGACAAATAGCTATTAAAGGTGAAAAATAGGTCATCAAGACAAAAAAATACACAAGCTCGCAAGAAACTGAAGTTGCCTTGAGGCTGCGTCGACGGAAGAGGCTTGCTGCGTTGACGCCATTGAAGGTTTTTTTTTATGTTGTTCCTGCAACGGTTCTGAGGACTTCCAGAGGATTAAAAATAGAACAGTAAACCTCCAAAATAATGGAATTCGAGATCTGGAGAGGATTCCTAGATAGTCAATTGTCCATGTCATCATTGGCATACTGTAACAATCCTTTTGGTCAATGGTTATGTCTGTTTACAAATCTAAGAAAGGTCGCTGTTCATGGTAACCACCTTTTTTGTATTTACCCAATCAAAACGTTACTACAAGGAGCACCTGGGGCAGAGCACTGTACCTCCCTATCTCAAGCCAATCAGGAGGCGACCTGGAAGCTCACAAGGACCAAGAAGCATCATGCCTATTCTATTATTCAAAAGGGGAACTTCTGGAGAGAAATCTTCTGATGAAGAGTTGCATGCGCCTATAAATAGAACGCACCTTGCATGAAGGAACATCGCTGCCTCTTAGCTGTTGCTATTGCCATTGCTGTTGGTGAAGTCTGGGGGTCTAAACTTTAGAGCTAAAGAAAGAAGAGAGAAAGGAGAGAAGGGAAAGCAGTCCGCGTTGCAGCCAGTAAGCATCAGAGAAGGAAGAGTACAGATCAAACCAGTGTTCAGATCTACTCATAAAGCTTCCAGACCTTGTTATAAAGCCACAAGGTGTTTCTCTTGCCTTTGTTACTTATTTCACTTTGTGTTCTCACATCTGTAAATGGTGTGTTTTGCTGTGCTTATAGCAGTGTGCCCGATACTCTGCTCAGAGACCGGAGGTGGGTCTTTCGCTGTGTGACAGTCGTGTGTGTCTTGGATGTTAGGGTGCTAGGCCCGGATACAGAGGGGGGTGAATGTATCCTTCTATGAATAATGGCCAAATAAAAAACCAGATGCTAGACGCAATCACAGAATAAAACTAATTCAATTAAACTTATGAGCAAACACATGAAGCGCGTCTATCCAAGCATCTAGCGGAAGCAATCACACAAAGCAAACCATTGCTCAGAAGATTTTTAGGTGGTTCGGTCCTCCAGACCTTCATCCACCCCTCACTCCCAACCGGAGTGAGGCTTCACTAGCCAATGCTAGAATCAAGCAGACTCAGTCTGCAACAGGTGCTGACACACAGCTTGACCAGGGGAACACACTCCCCTCTTCCTCCCAACCGGAGGGACACCCCAAGTGACTCCCAGCCACTTGGAAATCAGAGACCGAGGTCTCTCTTCCTCCAGACCAGGAGGTAACCCTGGACTTGCAACCCGCAAGCCCAGAACCGGAGGACCAACCATCCCTTCCTCCAAACCGGAGGGAACCCACAAGTAGCTCCCAGCTACTTGCAACCGGAGATCAGATCTCCCTTCTCCTGACCCACCAGGAGGAACCCGACCTCACTATTGAGAATCGGAAGAACAAGGCTAACCAAAGAAACAAAATAAAAAATAAGGAAACAGAAAATACACAACGATCGGAAGGCTGTAAATGAAGAACACGAATGTAGCTCTCAAAGGAGCAGATCTGGCTAGGATTTAATCCATACGCCAGAGGATAGATCTTCAGTAGCTTCTTCCTTCTTCTCAACGAACTCTCTCTCTCTCTATCTCTCTTTCTTTCTCCTCTGCTCTCCTTTTCTCCCACGCTATTCTCTCCTTTTTCTCTGCAACCCCTTTTTCTTCTTCTCGGTGGCTCACTCTTCTTCTATTTCTTCTTCTTCTCTTTTTCTTCTTCTTCTCTTTTTCTGGATCGAAGGGCTTTCTGCTCTCCAGGCTTCTTCTTCGATCAGTCTTCATCTGTTGGATGAAGGCTTCCTTTTATAAGCAGCAGCCAGCAGGAGGGCAGCACTAGGCACGTGTGGCTTCCACATTTCCCGCCCAGAACTTGTGGCCACGTGTCAGTCTCTCAGCCAGCTTCAGCACACGTGTCACAATCCTGTCTGCCCATCCAACCTCGGATCACGTGCCGCCCAGTCACTGGGGAATATTCTTCCTCGGACCACCTTCTTCTTTTTGTTTTTCTTCTTCTCCTGCAAAGAGATTAAAACCATTAATACTCAGGGTTCTCTATATATATATATATATACCTGAAATAAGTCGGTTGACACTCAAGCTAAAGCGGCACGAGGTGTGTAGGAACAACAAAAGGTGCACTATACTGAGAACGACACGAGGTACATAAGATGACTACAGCACGAGATAAAGAGAGAATGACACGAGGTACCTAAGATGACTACAGCACGAGATAAAGAGAGAACGACACGAGGTACCACAGTAACAAAGCTAACACTACAAAGAGAACGACACGAAGTCAGATGAGAACAACACGAGGTAAAGAGAGAACGACACGAGATACCACAGTAACAAAGCTAACACTACAAAGAGAACGACACGAAGTCAGATGAGAACAGTATGAGGTAAAGAAGGAAATAACACGGAGTAAAATGGTAGTAAAACACGCGATCAGAGGAAACCTGGACGAAAATAGAAAGAAGCAACACGAAGACATAAAAATAACACGAAGACACAAACACAGAAATAACATGAAGACTCAAACACAAAAATAACACGAAGACGTAAAAACAACACGAAGACACAAACACAGAAATAACATGAGGACACAACAAGATACGGTCAACGAGACGCTGACTCTGTACAGACTTAAGCTAAAGCAAGACAGTCGATGTATAGACTTGATGCAGAAGCCTTCAAGTGATGTGTTGACTTTGACCAGATGAGACTCTGCAAGAGACGGACCAATGTATAGACTTGACAGAGATCTCTGCAGCGAATGTATAGACTTAGAATCATGGAGGCAAATGTATAGACATCAACTCTGCACATCGAATGTATAGACTTCAAGTGTGAAGACCATTGTATAGACTTTGGATTCGAAGATCAATGTGCAGACTTTGGATTTCACTGTGGATGTACAGACTCTGAGGAAATGAAATGAGTCAGTGTACAGACTTCAAATTCCACCGACCAGTGTATGGACTTCAACAGTGAACGGCTGTACATACTTCATGTGAAAACCCAATGTACAGACTTTGAATTCGAAGACCAATGTGCAGACTTCAAGTTTAACTGTGGATGTACAGACTTCAGGTGTGAAGACCATTGTGCAGACTTTGGAGAACAGTTCAATGTATTGACTTAGCGTTGTATAGACATGAAGATGAATGATCAGACAATGTATAGGCTTCACAGTTCAACAGCCATTGTATGGACTTTGAAACAGCAAATGAATAAGTATAGACTTGAAGGCCTGAAGGCGATGTGCATACTTGCTGAGTTGACGCTGCAGCCCAATGAGTTGACGCTGCAACGTATACACATTACGTTCAACTGATGATGTGTAGACTTAAAGTTAGACAAACCAGACAATCAGTGTTCTGATGAGTCGACGCATCAGCAAGAGTGGGTCGACCCACTACTGTTCATACTAACTAAGCAGAGTGTAGCAATGAATGCTTTATGCATCAGTTAACACGACTAAACATCAAAAATGTTAAACTAAACTGAGCAGCAAGAGGACTGAACATTTGATAGACTGAATAACAGCATGATGACTCACACAGCAGGATGACTCACAGTGATTAACTCACGTCAAAAACCAATCATCAAAACCATCATTAAAACCATCATCAAAACCACATGGGCACAACATTGGAGTCTATCCCTGTGTTTTTGCTGCACTTGCAGCTTGTTCTTTTCTTTGTTTGTGTGTGTGTGGGGGGGGGGGGGGGGGGGGGGGCTCGTCCCTGCGTGGTGCTGCATTTGCAGCATGTGGTAAAGCCTCACTGGGTTTGGTGAGGGGTGGACGTAGGTTGCGGGTTGGCAACCGAACCACCGTAAAAATCCTAGTGCAATGGGTTGTGCCTTGTGTGATTGATCCATGTTCTCTATCCCCATTCACATGTTCGTATGTTGATTTAAACGTATGCTTTCCTAGTCATCTCTCCAGTGACCACACGCAAGTCTTTTATCAATACACACTAGGAATCTATTGTGTAGTTGCTCAATCTATTGTGCAGAATGGGTTGTGTGGATGTGTCAACCTCATTCAGTCAGCATATATTATTTTTGCATCCATCTCGGGAACTGCCCTTGCTCAGTCTGCTATGCTTTGAGTTCAAGTGTTTTATCTGCATCACATTTGTGATTGGTGTTTCAAATAGCTTAGTTTTTTTAACGGGTTTAATCTATCACGGATTTATTCAACCCCCCCTTCTAGATCCGTTTGCACCCAAGAGACGTAACATGATTGTAGCATCCCGAAATTTAACCAAATAATATAACTATGTAATAATCAAGAATTTCTTAACATTAAAATTTCAATCCTCTTAAGGCTAAATTTCAACTAATTTATAAGAAATATGGAAAAATTGTAATCATGCCAAGGACCCAATTTCTAGACATTTTGTCTTCTTGGTTGACCCCTAAATAAAATTCCAATCAAGTCAAATTAAGGGTTTTAGTGCAGAAATCAGAATTAGTTTGATCGAGCCGTGGATCACCAAATTGGAACCTAATTCGTAACCATTTGAGCCCCAACCAGGCCCATCCGATCGGCCTTAATGGGTTGCCCTTTTCCCCTCTTGTTCCCTTGTGAAACCCTAACCCTAGAAGTCTATTTTCGAACGTGAAGGCGGCACGACTAGGTCAATGCGTGATCGAGTTCCTGGACTCTATCCAGCCTTATCATCTCCCCTAAATCAAATTAGCTTCTATAAAGAGAACCCTAACTCGAACTGGAAGCCCCATTTGCTATCACGGCTGGCGGTGTGCACGAATTAGGGAGGAGACGTCGAGATTTTAGAGCGCGGAGTTCGTGCGGATTCGAGCATCCAGCGTCCCCTTTGATCTTCGATTGAGGTAGGGATAGTGGACTAAACTTTAATAAAAATATATCATTAGAAGCGTCTTCGAGTCCTCTTTCTTTTGATATTACAGGCCCCAATTTTTATACTATATAGCATGCGTATTTCCTGTTATAGTCGGAGCATGTCAAAGTTAGGCCACCGATCATGTTACCTTCTATAGATCGATTCAATTGAGGTATAGGTAGGCTCAAATCCTAATTAATCCATATATATTGTGCGTTTTTATGTCCCCTTTTCCTTGATATTGTTTTGCCCAAATTTTATAAATAATATTGCTTGAATTTAAGTGTTGGACCGAGGTCTATCGGACTTCACCGGAGGCCAAATGCGACGACCTGGTTGCGGTCGCACCAGGGACCGCTTCTGACCCTAGCGGTCTCACGACAGATGTTTTCCCCTTTTTTAAAAAAAATTTTGAGACTCATTACATATTAGCGGCGCCCCGATAGACAAGGAGGGGTTGGGTTACGGCCAGTTCCTGACCGCTTCTGATCCTAGTGGCTGCGTGACAGATCGCCACTATCGAACATATTCTATACCAACGTTGCTTTCATTAATTATGTTCATCTTGTTAGGCTACATGCGTAGGATGGAACCCACTAAAATAACTAGAGTATATAGAATAATTAAATTGAAACGGAGATCTTACCCCCTTTACATCTACCGTTATTTTCTCATTACTTGTTCCTTTTGAAACAAATGATAAAGCATAATTAAATTGCCACCATATTTGATGGGACATCGGAGCAAGCTAATTCATTTACCTTTGTTTAGATATTTTTTTGGAATGTATTTGGGTGTGTATTTGTATTTGTGGGTATTTATGAGTGTAGTTGGGTCAAGAGTGTAATATGGGCTAAACTTCATGTAAGGGGTCCAATTTCCAAAATGGGCCTCAAGACCTTTAGAAGCCCAATTGGGCCTTCCCTCTCTTGTGGGCGTCCCTTCATAGAGGGCCCAATATGATGGCCCATGGTCAAAGATGGAATATTGACCATGGGTTGTCATTGTTGACCAAGGAGGGGGGCACCCCCTTGTTTGTCCCCATGTGGGGAATTATTTAGTCTTTTTTATCTCCCTTCCCCATTATACCCCCTTGACAAAGCACATCCTAGGTCATTTGTCTAGGTCTAGGGTTTAGTATTTAATGTCTCTTGTTGTATTTTAATGAAAAATAATGAAGAATTTTATGTGAAAAAAGCCTTGGGCGCACCCCCCTCTCTCCCTCTTGTTCTTCTTGTTCTCCATCTTCTTCCCTCTTGATTCAGGGTGTGAAGCCCTAAATATTGGAGTGAATCCAATTTCTACCTCTTCCCTGGAGTGTGAAGCTCCGTCACCGCCATCGGAGCCGCCAACGAGCCGCCACAAGCCACCCTCCACCATGTTGTCCTGAACAACAAAATCCAGAATATCAACCTAAAGAACAGGTTGGTTCTCCCCGTCCACAGCTCTGATTGAGCTGAAATTTTGATGGGTTGTTCCCCTTTGTGTTTGCTTTCCACCAATATAAATTTTGTTCCATTCCGATCCCGTTTGCCCCTCCTTCTAGGTCATTCTTCCTACCCCTTGCAATCTGCATGGTTACAGATCTGTAGGATAGAGTCATGTTCTCTTATTTTTCCCGCCCCTTAAAACACCTCTGAAAATTCCCAAAATAGTTGTGTACGTCCGCCACATAGTCCTCCTCCACCCATAAATTCTACAAGCCCTAAATCCACCGCCAACCCTTCAGTCAAAATCATCTTTAGACAGCTCCCCTCCTGTTCTGCTGGATTTAGATTCTGAGCCAGAAAAGTGTCAGTGCCACAGTCGTTTTCATTTCCAATCCTTTTACTGGATGGATTTGAAATAAACATATGTCGTAGATGTCTGATTCCTCTTTCCAATGGTGCCAACCGCGTCTCGATCCGACACTGGATCTGGGCGTACCGGCCATTTTTGTGGCAGCGCGCATTTCTGCTCCGAGGCAGGCCTGCGAAAAGGAGTCACCGGATAATTCTAGCAAAAATACGCTAGGATAGCTTCAGTGACCGCCACTCCCGGGGGTCGACCAGGGACCCTTCGCCACCATCCCAGTGCACCACTGCCCTCAGAAGATCCCAGGAGGTCATCGTCCCTTTGGAGGCCATTGTTCGCTGCCCTGCTGGCCAGCAACTCGCAAAACTGAAGCCGCTGCCCGGCGCCGGCCGGAACCCGCCGCCTTGCTGCCCGTCAACCCAAATTCAGTGCTCCCGGCATGTTTGTGTAGCCCTTTACCTCCCTACGTGAAGTGGGTAATAAATTTCACTTCCGTAATATTTGGCTAATTACTCTACCGGGAGTACGAAGCTTGGCTGGGAACGTCTTCCCCATGCCCTTTACCTCCCTACGCTCCTCACTCGGCATTTTTGCTTATTTTGTATATAATTCTATATGCCGCTGCTAGAGTTTTAGGATAACTTAGCTCACTCAAATTTCAATCACCGCTGCGAGTGAGTGGAACCCGTCCCGTGACTCGATCCGAGCACGCGGAAAAGCCGATACCCGAGACTCATTGTCGGTTCCTCAACCGCGCAGATCCACGCGTTTCCCTCGCTTAGGGACGTCCGCGACCTAGAGTCCCAGGTTCGCTTTTCGTCGCGCATCAAATTGGTATCAGAGCTAAGTCAAGTCTAGGGTAGTCGATCCAAAGTTTGCATTGCATTACATTCCGGTATATCAAAAGGTGCCTCCGAAATGATATGTTACGCCTATTGGGAAGGTAGCACACTTGCGTAAGAGCGATCTTCGGATCAAACCTCCGCCACGTACCGAATATTAGAGCTTAGGTCGTCCTTCACTTCACCTTGGTCGGTGCATTCCAACCACTTGTCCATTGCATGCCCACTCGTAGGGGTACCTACTACTCACCACCACCCCCACCTATGGCAGATCCCCGAGTCCCTAGTCCTGATGAGCCTTCGATGGGCGACATGTTTCGAGCTCTTATGGGAAAAATTGATGGGTTGAGTACACAAATGGATGAATTGAATACACAAGTGGATAAAATGGAAGGGTTGAGTACGCGGGTGAATGGCCTAGGCACACGTTTGGAAGAGAGGATGAAGGCCTTATAGGATAGAGCCGAAGAGTCGGGCCAGTCTTTTTATGGCCTGGTAGGGAGAGTAGCCGTCCTAGAGAGACCCCTGGTTGAGACGCACCTTGCGCCGACAAATGGTCAACAGGAGCCAGTTCAGCCACTTGTTGCTCCTAGGGCTCAAGGGGTAGATGATAGGAGGCGTCGAGTCCCCGAGGTGGATGACTACGAGTCTGATAATGAGAACAGGGGCGAGGTCGTGACTGTCAAGTTCAGCGGCAGAATCATGATCAGGATGTGGATGAGCGGATCCTCAGGACCATTCGCATGGACCCTCCCACTTTTGACGGGCTCTTTGACCCGAAGGTCTACTTAGATTGGGAGGCCGGCATGAATCGGTACTTTGATTGGTTTGATATGACGGACCATCGAAGAGTCTGATTCACGACCATGAAGCTAATAGGACAGGTGCAGATGTATTGGAAGAATGTAGAGAGCATGTTGTTTCAGCATATGTAGCCCCAGGTTGACACATGGGGTGAGATGAAGTCAAGCTTCGGCAAAAGTACCTTCCTGCCACATACCGTCAGCGACTCATCGATAGGTGGCAGAGGCTCAGTCAGAGAGATCGGTCCGTCTCTGAGTACATCGCTGAATTTGATGAGTATTTTCTACGATGTGGTGTCACGGAGGAGAGCACCATGCCTATTTCCTGTTTCCGACGTGGTTTGCGGCCGTACTACCAGTATGAGCTTTTTCGCCATGATACCAAGACTTTGGAAGAGACATATCAGGTTGCTCTCGAGTTGGAGCAGTTTAAGGGAGAGTTCGAGTCTACCCAACGGTTGGGTCCCGTCCCTCTTCGTAGTGCCGAGCCCCGTAGCTCATTAGGCCCATATCGGAGGGCCCCCATGGCTCGACCTCAAGAGCCCGCCCGCCAAGAGCTATTTGCTCCCAGGCCAAGCCCTCCTTCACCGAGGGACGTTACCCCTTAACCCCAACCTTCTGCACCCATTGCCCGACCCCCGGCACCCATACCTTCTACCCGTCCACTGTTGCTTGCACCCCAGGCACCCACAGCACCTATTCGTCCACTAGTGCCTGCACCCCCAATCCGTCGGGATGATAAGGGCAAGGGGCCAGTTATCGGGGAGACTAGTGGGTCACGTCAGCAGTGTTTTCACTGTCAGGGGTTTGGCCAATATGCAGGCCAGTGCCCCACTCATACAGGAGAAGCTTCACCATTAGGGCTAGTGTCAGTTAGCTATGAGGCCGAGCAGGACCTAGCTGATGAGTTCTTTCGTGACAAGGAGGATGTCCAGGGGGACCCACCAGACCTCCAAGATTCTCAATAGCCAATATACCGCATTCAGTATGAGTCTAGGGTCATGTGTGTGAGTCTTTGTGTCGTACAGTCTGTGAGAGTCTGCATGTGTCGAGTCCAATCAGTCTAATGTCAGCCCACGATGTCAGTCCCTTTCGAGTGTGAGGCAAGTCAGATCTCATGCATATGTTATGGACTTGCCTAACGAATAGGGGATCAACTCTACCTTTCTATGGCTCGGATCCAATCACATATAGGGACCAAGCGGTGATTCCCAGTGAGTCTTTGAGCCATCTCCTCCCCTTGTGAGTGACTCCACCCCGAAGTGTCCACCACTAGCCTCATTCCCACAGCAACGTGTGCATAAAGAACATATACGGGATGAGCAGGTGACGATTACTAGGAGTGGAGTGTACCCGTGCTATCTGGTATGGTGACGGATCCGCTGGAGCGATACATGTACAGTCGCATCCCTTACTCGACAAGGTCGAGTTTCTCCCACCCGGGGAGAATTGATGGGACATCGGAGCAAGCCAATTCATTTACCTTTGTTTAGATATTTTTTTGGAATGTATTTGGGTGTGTATTTGTATTTGTGGGTATTTATGAGTGTAGTTGGGTCAAGAGTGTAATATGGGCTAAACATCATGTAAGGGGTCCAATTTCCAAAATAGGCCTCAAGACCTTTAGAAGCCCAATTGGGCCTTCCCTCTCTTATGGGCCTCCCTTCATAGAGGGCCCAATATGATGGCCCATGGTCAAGGATGGAATATTGACCATGGGTTGCCATTGTTGACCAAGGAGGGGGGAGCCCCCGTGTTTGTCCCCATGTGGGAAATTGTTTAGTCTTTTTTTTATCTCCCTTCCTTATTATACCCTCTTGACCAAGGGCATCCTGTTGGAATGCTGGTTTTGATAATGACAATTTCTGAGTCATGTGTGATAGAATTGTGGTCAGTGCATCTGATTAGAATATCTTATTAATTTATGTGAACTGTTTGCATGGTGGATTGCTCATGTCTGGAAACCCTAGTCTTGATAGTGACTTTCTGATGAATCATGCTTAGCTGTTGGTGCTTTAATTCTCAAATTTTATCTGTTGTGTATGGTCCATGTGGTCCATGCTATTTCATAGACTAAGTCATAGTCAGTGCATGCAGTGTCTCGCTCATAATCTTGCTCGGTGCAACTCTCGCTTAGTTCTGCACTTCACGCATAAGTGCTTGCCTCAGTGCAAGTTTCTATTCATGCCCACATACTGTCGATTAGCTTCCTTCTTGGTGCATCCAAATGCATCATGCGCATCAAGGTCGGTGCATTCCTTGCCCTTGCATCTCACCTCCAGGGGTCGGTGCAATTTGTGGGTCAGTGCAATTCTTGACCAGCTCGCACTGTATTAGTCTCCTCATTTTGTACCAGTGCATTTCACTCTGCCATCTTAGTGCAAGTTCTTACGTGGACAAGAAATCTTGACTCGGTGCAAGCTTTGTCTTGCATCTCTCTCTATTATGTTCAGCTCTATCTGGCATCTCGGTGCAGATCTTGCATGGACAGCCTAACCCGAGTCGGTGCAATCCTTTCTTTGTCATCTTTTCACTAGTTTAGGGCTTTTCTCATTTTTGCTCACCTTATCTCGGTGCATTCTCTTTCTTTTTGAAATACTCTAAGTCGGTGGATCCTTCGGTTAGATGTAGGTAGAGGAACAGAACTCAGTGCACACCTTGCTCCAGATAAAAACATGTTTCGGTGCAAAGTCTACTCTATACAATTCACTGTAGATGTCGGTGCACATTTTTGCTCCATGCACACCAAGCCTATTAAAATCCCTTTAGCAACGAGGTCGGTGGAGTTCCTATTTCATGTCTTCTAGACTCGGTGCAAGTCCTATAGACAGCTAAAGTGGATTGGTGCAACATTTGCTTCATTTCACATTGGTGCCTTTCTTGCCCGTCTTAGTCGATGCTTATTCCTTTGACTTGGTGCAAATTTTTTCTCTCTGGAAAAATCAAGTCAGTACATATTTACATTTTGTTGCTTCCTGTCCGTGCATATCTGTTGCACGATCAGAGTCTATGGTCTATGCTAATGACGTCATGCATCTTCTCAAGTCAGTGCATCTCTCGCTTTTGCTCACTTCAACTCGGTGCAACCTCTTGTTCACCTTGGTGCAAGTCAGTGCAACTGTTGATTTGGGAACTTCTACTTAGTGCAGTTTCTGGCTTCTTACTCATTACACTGATACAAATTGTGCTAAGTTTGTGATAAAATGACTCTCTCTTTTCTGACAATTTGTCTGTGCATTCACCAGGGTGCTTGGCACGTGATCTGAGGAAGATAGAGCTCTAGAATGTTCCAACACGTGCTCCAGCCTTTAAGGCGGGAAACGTGGTATCCACTCGCCCAGGCCTCTGAAGTATATATATATATATATATAAAGGAAATGGAGTAGAAAGGATATACACAGACCAGGAGAAGAGAAGAAGAAAGAGTGGAAGAAAAAAAAGAGTGTGAGAAGAGTACTGTGAACCAAGAGAGAAAACCTGAGTCGAACATCTGTGCTGAGAGAAGATTTTGAGAAGAGAAAGAGAAGAGAAAGTAATAGAGCTTAAAGCAGGCAGTGTCCAGCTAACTGTCGGTTCTTTGGATCAGATCCAGATTAATTTGCTCCTGTGAGAGCTATACTTCTTTTCATTTTTTTTGTTTGGTTTATTTTCCCTTGCTGCTCTTCTTCTTAACTATGTTTTCCGATTCTCTATTTTGAGGTCGAGTTTCCTCCTGTGGATTCAGGGGAAGAGAGACTTGGGTCTCTGGTTGCTGGTGACTGGGTGTCACTAGCGGTTCCTTCCGGGTTGGAAGAAGAGAGGAGTGTGTTCCTCTCGCTCAAGCTGTTAGGCAGCATTTGTAGGAAAGCTGTGGTGCCCAGCGGTTTCAAGCTGTGAGGCAGCAGTAAGCCACACTCTGGTTAGAGTGTGGGGTGGATGTAGGTCTGATAACCTGTAAGACCCCAGAATTTTTATAAATTATTTTTGGAATATTTAATTATTTTTTGGAAATTATAAAGGCTTAAATAAATTAATGAAGGGGTTATTGGATTAATAAGTCATTATAAGGCTCAATTAGGCTAATTAGTTAACCTAGCCTATCTAATTATTATCCAAAAGGTTAATGGACCAAGCCCATTAAGTTTGACCCATATTCTAGAAGGGTAATTAGCTTATTCACGTATTTTAAAGATAAATACTATTTATATAAGATAATTATGTGGATAAACGAATAAAAGAGTTTTACTAAATTGAAACTCTATACACGTTGAATGTAACGGTCTATCGGGTGACCGCCACAGCCCTGTAACGCACCAGGCTAGATGCGTTACACTCTGTTAGTTCCGTGAAAGGAAGAACGAGCAAAAAGATTAGAACTTTGAGATCTTATCTATAAGAGATCGACTTAGGGAAGCTTATAACATTACTAAAGACTCTTAGGGATTAGGTTCTGGCAAATTAAGGACTCTAGAATCGACCTAATCTTTAAACCCGAGCCAAAACCCTATAAATAGGGCCTAGTTCTGAACTAAGCGACCCTTACTTTTGGCTCGTGAAGAATCAAGGTAAGGAGTCATAATTTCGGGTAAGTTCCTTACGACTTTTTGTTTATAATACATTAGACTAATAGCTCTCCAAATTTCGTGCTAGGAGATCAAGCAACCAAGGAGATAGAAGATTCTAAAGTTACTGATTCAATCTTAGCAACCCAGGAATCTGAACGCAAGTCCCTGAAGATCTAGAGATTAAGACGTCTAAACGAGGTAATTAGAGTTCAATCCTTTAGAACTTTTTGTTTCCAATAGTTTCATCTTCTTACCCTTAAAATTTAACATCCTTAGGTCAAGAAGCTGAGGAAATAGAGCAGATTGAAGTTGCTGATTTATCACAAGAAGCACAAGGGACTAAGGGTAGCACCTAGCATCAAATTCGAAGTTTAAAGGTTTTCAAACAAGGTAGGTTATCTCCTGATTGGAAAAAACAACTTGTTAGGAATAAAAGCCCTCTAGTTGTGCTTAATTTTATGCATTATAGACTAAGAATTTCACGATCTAATAGTTCTATACATTCATGCATCTCTTAGCCCTAAATGGAAATTAAAAGATATTATCCTGTCTATTCACTAAACCCATGCATATAGTTGGCCTATACTTTGTTATCATGACTAGGACAGTGGTAGTATTTTGATTTCCAGGCATGTTATGTTTTCATAAACCTTTACTTAGTTTACTGCCAGCAGATTCTCTGACGCACCAACGTAAGACCGTCACATGAATGTAACGGCCTTACGATAGACCGTCACACCCTGTTGTGCTTTTATTGTTCTATTGTCTCTGACGCACCCTAGCAGGAGCTTTACACCACTTTAACGGCCCCTCGATAAACCGTCACGCACTGTAATGCGCCTATCCTAGACCGTCAGACCCCTGTGTTCTGCCAGCCGAAGGCAGAATAATAACCAGTTAAGTTTACTTATAAATAAGCTTAGATAGCTAAGATGGACTTGTTATCATGACTTCAAGTTTAGTTACTGATTCATAATCAAATTGCATGATTAATGTGTCTTAGGTTATTTTAAGTTATGCTACTTTCATTGGCTAAAACTCTATAGTTTTGTATTCTAAATCATGATTTTCCAATGTTGTATTGACGGAGTTTTATCTTGGTTTCACATTGTTACACATTCTTCTTTATCAATAGAGTCATTTCTTTAAGTATATGGCGCATATTTCGGTATGTTGTCCATTAGTTCCCTTTGTACTATAGGAACATTATTCTTGGACATAAGGACCTCTCTATTTGATATTCCTTCCAATGGAGTAGGAAATCTTGTTTCAAGGCCTCCGTAATTCTCCGCAAGCCTGGGATTCCCACTAGGACACCAAGTTGGTTGTACCATTAAAGCCCATTGATTAGATTACACTATCGATGTTTTTGGTTATCAGTAATGTAACGGCTCTATGTTGGACCTTCAGGCACAAGTAACAGCCCAATATACGACCGTCACATTCAACTGAGTCTGATTTCTTGGCTCTGGATTCAGACTAATGTAACGGCCCAACACTGGAGCGTCACATCATGTAACGGCCCAGTACATGACCGTCACACTGCTTGAGTATTTTAACCCAAGGTGGACCAAGGGTTGATATTCCAAGGTTTCTAGATGGACTATTGATGATCTAGAACTTATCATATTGATCAAGAAACCTAAAATAATGAATGAAAAATAAAGAATGTACCGTTATCCTACCGATTTATTTCCATAAGCATAACCTTGCTTAAGTCATTCTTGATTTCTCATGATTCTTATTAAAGCATTCATTCATTGAATTATTGTTATCATGAGCTTATTGAACTTTTTTTACATTCTTGGCCATACTTTATTGCTACATGCGTGGAAAAGCTTGATTTATACTTGAAGATGCGATCGAGCACTGATTGTGTTCAAGGGCTCTATGCTAGTCCCCTCGGCTGATTGTCAGAAACATACTATTATAAACCATGGGGTATGATGCTACTGGCGTCGCATTACGCTGGGAGTACTTTCTCTATAAATAAGTGAAAATCGACAATACAACATGACATGACTTTCTTGCTTGATATTCCACAGAAATTCATGAAGTACTTGCTCATCAGCAAAAGATACTAGAGTGATGATTATGTGGCTTGCTAGTACATTCTCGATACATTCTTGTTCATGAAAGGCCAATATCATGTCCTTGTTATATTCTTGCTAGTTCGTACTTGCTCTCATTCTAACTTATTTGATCGTCTTGTTACTTTGGTTTAATCGCGTGATTGATCGCATTCGCATGATTTTTACCTTATTCTTTAGAGCTAAATTGTTAATTACTTTAATAGTGCCTTCATGTTGATGCGAAGATACCTACTGGGCAAGTGTGCTCATTACCTATTTCCAATCTTTTCAGGAAATAAAAGTGATTTGAATTCGGATTCGGGTTATACAAGTAGCGGGTCCGAGAGCGAATGAAAGTATTGTCAAGATGAGAGTGAAGACTTAGGAAGTATAAATTGTTTAGATTGAGTCTATGTAATTTTCCTATTTCTTGAGTCTAGTACATAATGGAAATTGAATTAGTGGTTGTACTTGAGTTAGTAATGAAATAAAGTTAAAGTTTGAATATATATTGTGCAATTACATTTGTGTGTGTGATTGTATTACACTCTGGTCGTTCTTGCTCGCAAGAGGCTTACCATGCCGGCTGTTCACGCTCCCCGAGTTAGTCTTCCATTGTAATAAAGGCTCGGGGCATGACAGTTAAGTTGGTATCAGAGCCTAAGTCTCAGGACTTAGGAAGAAGAGTCATGTCATAGGATAAGTCCAAGGTTTAAGGACCCAGACCTATGAACTAAGGAGGAAATTTCCATACCCATGTGAGAATTGGGTAGAGCCCGAGATAAGATAACTAATTAGCTTTAAGATTGATTTTTCATTCCAATTTCATGAGAAATAACAAGTTGTTATTTTTCTCTCAGGTACCTTATCTTACGAATGGCTCATCGTGTAGATTGGGACGGCATGCAACAAACAGTTACCGACCTTACTCAGGCATTGCAAACCATAGCGCAAGGTGGTGCAGGGGCAAGGGCTGGTGACCTACATCACAATTTCTAGAGTTTAAATCCTCCGCGATTCTATGGTTCTTCTAATCCCGATGAGGTAGAGAACTGGATAGACGAAATGAACCGTATCTTTGATGTGACCCAATGCACCGATCAGGAGAAGGTGCGTCTCACAACCTTTCAACTTAACAATGATGCTCGCACATGGTGGAAGTCGGTTCCGGCACCTCCGGTCGATGCACCTCATACCTGGGATGGCTTTCTTATCCTATTCCGTGCCAAGTACTTTTCTGAGCACGTAAAAGAGAGAAAGGCTATGGAGTTCGCCGCTCTTCGGCAAGGAGTGATGACGGTTTCCGAATATGAACTACAATTCTCAAGGCTTGCACCTTACGCACCACATCTAATCAGTACCGATTTATTAAAGGTGAAAAGGTTTATGGACGGGTTACGTCCCGGTTTCATCAAGCATCTCGGGATCCAAAACATCCGTACTTATGCGGAGATGGTTTAGCAGGCGTACCTATGTGAAAGGACCTTAGAGAAGGTCGAGAAATTAAAAGGGAAAGGAGAGGAGTCTAGCCGACGCTCAGATCGGCGTTATAAGAAAGAGAAATTCAGGATCACGGAGCCTTACAAGAACCGTGATAGTAAGAAGAGATCCAGGAATGGGAATGGTGGAAGTTCCCATAAGCAAAAGAAAGTCAAGGAGGAGAAGGAGCAGGTCGCCACGGCTTGCACATTTTGGGAAAAATCCAGCCATTCGGCTGAGGAGTGTTGGAAGCGTCTCGGCTCTTGTTTACGTTGTGGAAGCAGGGAGCATCGCATGCTGGAATGCCCCCTTATGAAGGACTAGTCATCTCGTAATGGACGCAGGAGGCAGGCTCGCCTCAATGCTGTTCTAGAAGAAGAGGAAGTGCCCAGGGATGATGGGCTTATGGAAGGTACTCTTCAAATTTGTTCTCGTCCTACATTTGTGCTATTTGACACTGGTGCCTCTCATTCTTTTATCTCCACTACTTTTGCAAAGACCTTATCAATTACATCAGTCCCTTTACTTTCAGATCTCGCTATTTCCACACCCTTAGGTTCTGGAACAAAGCTCACCGACTATTATCCTGATAGCGAAGTGATAGTAGAAGGTCATAATCTCCCCGCAAACTTAGTATGCCTTGACATGAAAGGTTATGATGCCATTTTAGGGGTAGATTGGCTTGTAGATCATGATGCTTATAACAATTGCCGAAAAAAGATTATATCCTTTCGAAAGCCCGGTCTTCCAAGATTCTCTTTTCTTGGCATCAAGTACAAGAAGCATCCTACTATCATATCTTCTCTTCACGCTTGTAAACTTATCTCGCAAGGATGTGAAGCTTTTCTTGCTTCTATCATTATTACCGAATCTAAGGAGATTATCTTAGCGGACATTCCTATTGTAAATGAGTTCCCCGATGTGTTCCCGTTTGAATTACCCAGTTTACCACCCGAAAGGGAAGTGAACTTCACTATTGAACTCATTCTAGGAGCAGCACCTGTTTCTATAGCCCCTTACAGGATGTCCCCCACAGAACTCAAGAAATTAAAAAGGCAGTTGCAAGAATTACTAGACAAAGGATTCATCAGACCTAGCACATCCCCTTGGGGTGCGCCGGTTCTATTTGTCAAGAAAAAGGATGGTTCTCTCAGGCTATGCATCGATTACCGGTGACTGAATCAACTTACAATTAAAAACAAGTATCCGTTGCCGCGTATTGATGAGCTCTTTGATCAGCTTTCGGGAGCAGAATATTTCTCTAAGATAGACCTCAGATCAGGTTATCATCAGCTTAGAATTAAAGAAGAGGACATTTATAAATCGGTTTTTCGAAGTCGTTATGGCCACTATGAATTCATAGTGATGCCGTTTGGGTTAACTAATGCCCCAGCAGCATTCATGCAACTTATGAACATTGTCTTCCAGCCATATCTGGACTAGTTCATCGTCGTCTTCATTGACGATATCTTGATATATTCCAAGACAAAAGAGGAACATGAACAACATTTGAAAATAGCTTTACAAACACTTAGAGAACACAAGCTTTATGCCAAACTCAATAAGTGTGAATTCTGGCTCGAGGAAGTCTCATTCCTAAGCCACATTATTTCAAAAGAAGGTATTGCTGTGGATCCTTCTAAGATAGAAGCTGTCAAGAATTGGAGTTGGCCAACGACTGTATCTGAAGTAAGAAGCTTTCTGGGTTTAGCAGGTTATTATAGGAGATTCATTAAGGACTTCTCAAAAATTACGGTTCCTTTAACAAGACTCACAAGAAAAGAAAATCCTTTTGTCTGGTCTAAGGACTATGAAAAGAGCTTTCAAAATTTTAAGAATCATCTTACGACAGCTCCTATTTTATCACTACCAATGGAGGGTGGTGAATTCAAAGTGTATATGGATGCGTCTGGCATTGGCTTAGGATGCGTTCTCATACAAAATAGAAAAGTAATCTGTTATTCTTCAAGACAATTGAAACGTCACGAGGAAAACTATCTCGTATATGATTTGGAATTGGCAGTGATTATTTTCGCCTTGAAAATTTGGCGTCATTATCTTTATGGAGAAAAGTTCACGGTCTACTCGGACCACAAAAGCTTGAAATATTTATTCTCTCAAAAGGAGCTTAACATGAGACAGAGGAGGTGGTTAGAATATCTCAAAGACTTTAATTTTACAATTCAATATCATCCTGGCAAGGCTAATGCTGTAGCAGATGCACTCAGCAGAAAACCAATGGGTATGCTATCAAGTCTTATGATAAGTGTAACTAACCTTGTTCCTCAATTTGCTCAGTTGAACTTAGATATTGACATAAAGGAAGAAGATTGTTTCATAGCTAATATCTGAGCTCAACCTACATTGATAGACGATCTGGTCAAGCTGTAAAATGATGATCCTATATTACTGAAAATTAAAGCCAATATTGAACAAAGGCCGGATTTTTCTATTTCCAATGACGGAAGATTGTTATTTAAGAGCCGAACATGTGTACCAGATCATGAGGCTACGAAGAAACTAATCCTAGATGAAGCGCATAATTCCAAATACACAATTCATCCAGGAGGAACAAAGATGTATCAAGATCTCAAAAGAAATTTCTGGTGGCCCAATATGAAGAGAGAGAAAGCTAATTTCGTGTCCCGTTGTCTCACCTGCCAACAAGTAAAAGTAGAACATTTTAGACTTGCAGGTAAATTACACCCCTTGAGTATTCCCGAATGGAAATAGGAGAGTGTAGGGATGGACTTTATTATGGGTTTACTCAAGACTAGAGGTGGACACGATGAAATATGGGTAATCACAGACCGATTGACTAAATCTGCACAATTCATTCCAATCAAAAGTCGATGGTCTGTGGATATCCTGGCAGAATTGTACATAAAGGAGATTGTCAAACTACATGGTGTCCCAGTCACTATTATATCTGATAGAGATCCGTGATTCACATCATAATTCTAGAAGGGTCTACAACATTCACTAGGGACTAGATTGAATTTCAGCACAGCTTTTCATCCACAAACAGATGGTCAAACGGAACGAACAAATCAGATAGTAGAAGATATGCTCAGGGCTTGTGCTATCGATTTTGGAGGTAGTTGGTATGATCACTTGCCTCTAGTAGAGTTTGCATATAACAATAGCTATCATGCTAGCATACGAATGACATCTTTTGAAGCCTTATATGGAAAAAGCTGTCGATCACCAATATGTTGGAATGAAATAGGGGAAAAGTAATTTCTAAGCCCCGATCTCATCAGGGATTCTATAGAGAAGATCAAGCTCATTCAAGAAAGAATGAAAATGGCACAAGATAGGCAAAAGTCTTATACTGACAATCGAAGACGTGACTTGGAGTTCCAGGTAGGAGTCATTCTTGATTTCTCATGATTCTTATTGAAGCATTCATTCATTGAATTATTGTTATCATGAGCTTATTGAACTTATTACAATCTTGGCCATATTTTATTGTTAACATGCGTGGAAGTAACTTGATTTATGCTTGAAGATGCGATCGAGCACTGATTGTGTTCAAGGGCTCTATGCTAGTCCCCTCGGCTGATTGTCGGAAACATACTATTATAAACTATGGGGTATGATGCTACTGACGTCGCATTGCATTGAGAGTACTTTCTTTATAAATAAGTGACAATGCATAACACAATACATCATGATTGATACTTAACTTCTTGATATTCTACAGAAATTCATGAAGTACTTGCTCATCAGCAAAAGATACTAGAGTGATGATTATGTGGCTTGCTAGTACATTCTCGATACATTCTTGTTCATGAAAGGCCAATATCATGTCCTTGTTACATTCTTGCTAGTTCGTACTTGCTCTCATTCTAACTTATTTGATCATCTTGTTACTTTGGTTTAATCGCGTGATTGATCACATTCGCATGATTTTTACCTTATTCTTTAGAGCTAAATTATTAATTACTTTAAGAGTGCCTTCATGTTAGTGCGAAGATACCTACTGGGCAAGTGTGCTCATTACCTATTTCTAATCTTTTCAGGAAATGAAAGTGATTCGAATTCGGATTCGGGTTATACAAGTAGCGGGTCCGAGAGCGAATGAAAGTATTGTCAAGATGAGAGTGAAGACTTAGGAAGTCTAAATTGTTTAGATTGAGTCTATGTAATTTTCCTATTTCTTGAGTCTAGTACATAATGGAAATTGAATTAGTGGTTGTACTTGAGTTAGTAATGAAATAAAGTTGAAGTTTGAGTATATATTGTGCAATTGCATTTATGTGTGTGATTGTATTGCGCTCTGGTCATTCTTGCTCGCAAGAGGCTTATCATGCTGGCTGTTCGCACTCCCCAAGTTAGTCTTCCGCTGTAATAAAGGCTCGGGGCGTGACATGACCGAACCACCTAAAACCACCTGTGCATTGTAATCTGATTTCTTCTCTGAGGTTATTAAGTGCATGTTTAGGATCGCGACCTAATTGCCTTTCAACCATGGTGAATGAATGCTTAAGATCAGTTCGATCGCCTAGAATCGCCGAGTTTGCTGGCATGCAGGTTAAGGGTTCTATCTTGTGTCTCGTTAGAACGTATGTTTAAGATCAAGCAGATTTATTTCATTCCATTCTTCTAAAACGCTATTTGTGCTCGCATTAGGCTGACCCATTGAATGCTTGAGTGTGGATCTTTCTAGAACACCTACATTACTGAATCAAAGTTCTATTTCCGCAAGATTTTGTAAGTTCAGTGTTAATCAAGATCTAAGTTTCAAATTGGGCAAATTTCCTTTTGGGATTCATTCACCCCCCTCTGAAGCCGGGCCCTTCACTCAACACATCCTAGGTCATTTGTCTAGGTCTAGGGTTTAGTATTTAATGTCTCTTGTTACATTTTAATGAAAAATAATGAATAATTTTATGTGAAAAAAGCCTTGGGCGCACCCCCATCTCTCCCCCTTATTCGTGTTCTTCTTGTTCTTCATCTTCTTCCCTCTTGATTCAGGGTGTGAAGCCCTAAATATTGGAGTGAATCCAATTTCTACCTCTTCCCTGGAGTGTGAAGCTCCGCCACCGCCGCTGTCGCCGCCATCGGAGGCGCCAACGAGCTGCCACAAGTCACCCTCCACCCTGCTGTCCTGAACCATAAAATCCAGAATATCAACCTAAAGAACAGGTTGGTTCTCCCCGTCCACAGCTCTGATCGAGCTAAGATTTTGTTGGGTTGTTCCCCTTTGTGTTTGCTTTCCACCAATATAAATTTTGTTCCATTCCGATCCCGTTTGCCCCTCCTCCCAGGTCGTTCTTCCTACCCCTTGCAATCTGCCTGGTTGCAGATCTGCAGGATAGAGTCATGTTCTCTTATTTTTCCCGCCCCTCAAAACACCTCTGAAAATTCCCAAAATAATTGTGTACATCCCCCACATAGTCCTCTTCCACCCATAAATTCCACAAGCCCTAAATCCACCGCCAACCCTTCAGTCAAAAATCATCTTTAGACAGCTCCCCTCCTGTTCTGCTACATCTGGATTCTGAGCCAGAAAAGTGTCAGTGCCACAGTCATTTTCATTTCCAATTCTTTTACTAGATGGATCTAAAATCAACATATGTCGTATATTTTTGAGTCCTCTTTCCAATGGTGCCAACCGCGTCTCGATCCGACACCGGATCTGGGCGTACCGACCGTTTTCGTGGGAGCGCATTTTTTGCTCCGTGGTAGGCCTGCAAAAAGGAGTCACCAGATAATTCTAGCAAAAATAGGCCGGGATAGCTTCAGCGACTGCCACTCTCGGGGGTCAACCAGGGACCCTCTTCCACCGTCCCAGTGCACTGCTGCCTTCAGAAGATCCCAGGAGGTCATCATCCCTTTGGAGGCCATTGTTCACTGCCCTGCTGGCCAGCAACTCGCAGAATCGGCGCCGCTACCCGCCGCCGCCCGGAACCTGCCGCCTTGCTGCCCGTCAACCCAAATTCGGTGCTCCCGATATGCTTGTGTAGCCCTTTACCTCCCTGCGTGGAGTGGGCAATAAATTTCACTTCTGTAATATTAGGCTAATTACTGTATCGGGAGTACAAAGCTTGACCGGGAACGTCTTCTCCACGCCCGATAGCGTGGAGGTATTGTTTCCGCTCCTCACTCGGCATTTTTGCTTATTTCGTATATAATTCCATATGTCACTGCTAGAGTGTTAGGATAACTTAGCTCGCTCAAATTTCAATCACCACTGCGAGTGAGTGGAACCCGTCCCGTGACTCGATCCGAGCACGCGGCAAAGTCGATACCCAAGACTCATTACCGGTTCCTCAACCACGTTGATCCACGCATTTCCCTCGTTAGGGACGTCCGTGAGCTAGAGTCCCAGGTTCGTGTACCGTCGCGCATCAAATTGGTATCAAAGCTAAGTCGAGTCTAGGGAAGTCAGTCCAAAGTTTGCATTGCATTCCATTCCGGTATATCAAAAGGGGCCTCCGGAACGATAGGTTATGCCTATTGGGAAGCTGGCACACTTGCGTAAGAGCGATCTTCGGATCAAACCTCTGCACGTACCGAATATTGGAGCTTAGGTCATCCTTCACTTCGCCTTGGTCGGTGCATTCCAACCACTTGTCCATTGCATGCCCACTCGTAGGGGTACCAACTACTCACCACCACCCCCACCTATGGCAGATCCCCGAGTCCCTAGTCCCGATGAGCCTTCGGTGGGCGACATGTTTCGAGCTCTTATGAGAAAAAATGATGGGTTGAGTACACGAATGGATGAATTGAATACACGAGTGGATAAAATGGAAGGGTTTAGTACACGGGTGGATGGCCTAGGCACACGTTTGGAAGAGAGGATGAAGGCCTTAGAGGATAGGGCCGAAGAGTCGGACCAGCCTTTTCATGGTCTGGTAGGGATAGTGGTCGTCCTAGAGAGACCCCCGGTTGAAGCGCAGCCTGTGCGGACAAATGCTCAACAGGAGCCGGTTCAGCCACCTGCTACTCCTAGGGCTCAAGGGGTAGATGATAGGAGGCGTCGAGTCCCCGAGGTGGATGACTACGAGTCCGATAATGAGAATAGGGGATATGGTCGTGACCGTCAAGTTCAACGGCAGAATCGTGATCAGGATGTGGATGAGCGGATCCTCAGGACCGTTCGCACGGACCCTCCCACTTTTGACGGGTCCTTGGACCCAAAGGTCTACTTAGATTGGGAGGCCAGCTTGAATCGGTACTTTGATTGGTTTTATATGACGGACTGTCGAAGAGTCCGATTCGTTACCATGAAGCTAATAGGACAGGCGTAGACGTATTCGAAGAATGTAGAGAGCTATTGTTTCAGCGTATGGAGCCCCAGGTTGACACATGGGGTGAGATGAAGGTCAAGCTTCAGCAAAAGTACCTTACTGCCACATACCGTCAGCGACTCATCGATAGGTGGCAGAGTCTCAGTCAGGGAGATCGGTCCATCTCCGAGTACATCGCTGAATTTGATGAGTATTTTCTACGATGTGGTGTCATGGAGGAGAGCTCCCTGCCTATTTCCCGCTTCCGACGTGGTTTGCGGCCGCACTACCAGTATGAGCTTTTTCGCCGCGATACCAAGACTTTGGAAGATGCATATCAGGTTGCTCTCAAGTTGGAGCAGTTTGAGGGAGAGTTCGAGTCTACCCAACGGTTTGGTCCCGTCCCTCTTCGTAGTGCCGAGCCCCGTAGCTCATTAGGCCCATATCAGAGGGCCCCCATGGCTCGACCTCAGGAGCCCGCCCGTCAAGAGCTATTTGCTCCCATGCCAAGCCCTCCTCCACCGAGGGACGTTCCCCCTCAACCCCAACCTTCTGCACCCATTGCCCGACCCCCGGCACCCATACCTTCTACCCTTCCACTGTTGCCTGCACTCCGGTCACCCACAGCACCTATTCGTCCACTGGTGCCTGCACCCCCAATCCGTCGGGATGATAAGGGCAAGGGGCCACTTATTGGGGAGACTAATGGGTCACGTCAGCAGTGTTTTTACTATCAGGGGTTTGGCCACTATGCAGGCCAGTGCCCCATATGTACATCTCTAGTCATTGTGGACCAAAGGGTAGGAGAAGCCTCACCATCAGGGCTAGTGTCAGTCAGCTATGAGGCCGAGCAGGACCTAGCTGATGAGTTCTTTCGTGATGAGGAGGATGTCCAGGGGGACCCACCAGACCTCCAAGATGCTTAGTAGCCAGTATACCACATTCTGTATGAGTCTAGGGTCATGTGTGTAAGTCTTTGTGTCGTACAGTCTGTGAGAGTCTGCATGTGTCGAGTCCAATCAGTCTAATGTCAGCCCGTGATGTCAGTCCCTTTCGAGTGTGAGGCAAGTCGGATCTCATGCGTGCGTTATGGACTTGCCTAACGAATAGGGGATCAGCTCTACCTTTCTATGGCTCGGATCCAATCACATATAGGGACCAAGCGGTGATTCCCAGTGAGTCTTTGAGCCATCTCCTCCCCTTGTGAGTGACTCCACCCTGAAGTGTCCACCACTAGCCTCATTCCCACAGCAACGTGTGCATAAAGAACATATACGGGATGAGCATGTGACGATTACTAGGAGTGGAGCGTACCCGTGCTACCTGGTACGTTGACGGATCCGCTGGAGTGATACATGTACAGCCGCACCCCTTACTCGACGGGGTCGAGTTTCTCCCACCCGGAGAGAATTGATGGGACATCGGAGCAAGCCAATTCAATTACCTTTGTTTAGATATTTTTTGGAATATATTTTGGTGTATATTTATATTTGTGGGTATTTATGAGTTTAGTTGGGTCAAGAGTGTAATATGGGCTAAACTTCATGTAAGGGGTCCAATTTTTAAAATAGGACTCAAGACCTTTAGAAGCCCAATTGCGCCTTCCCTCTCTTGTGGGCCTCCCTTCATAGATGGCCCAATATGTGGCCCATGGTCAAGGGTGGAATATTGGCCATGGGTTGCCATTGTTGACCAAGGAGGGGGGAGCCCCCTTGTTTGTCCCCATGTGGGGAATTGTTTAGTCTTTTTTTATCTCCCTTCCCCATTATACCTCCATGACCAAGGGCATCCCAGGTCATTTGTCTACATTTAGGGTTTAGTATTTAATGTCTCTTGTTGCATTTTAATGAAAAATAATGAAGATTTTTATGTGAAAAAAGCCTTGGGCGCACCCCCCTCTCTCCCCCTTATTCTTGTTCTTCTTGTTCTTCATCTTCTTCCCTCTTGATTCAAGGTGTGAAGCCATAAATATTGGAGTGAATCCAATTTCTACCTCTTCCCTGGAGTGTGAAGCTCTGCCACCGCCGCGGCCGCCGCCATCGGAGCTGCCACAAGCCACCCTCCACCCTGCTGTCCTGAACCACGAAATCCAGAACACCAACCTAAAGAACATGTTGTTTCTCCCAGTCCACAGCTCTGATCGAGCTACAATTTTGATGGGTTGTTCCCCTTTGTCTTAGCTTTCCACCAATATAAATTTTGTTCCATTCCCATCACGTTTGCCCCTCCTCCAAGGTCGTTCTTCATACCCCTTGCAATCTGCCTGGTTGCAGATCTGCAGGATAGAGTCATGTTCTCTTATTTTTCCTGCCCCTCAAAACACCTCTGAAAATTCCAAAAATAATTGTGTACGTCCCCCACATAGTCCTCTTCCACCCATAAATTTCACAAGCCCTAAATCCACCGCCAACCCTTCAGTCAAAAATCATCTTTAGACAGCTCCCCTCCTGTTCTACTGGATCTGGATTCCAAGCTAGAAAAGTGTCAGTGCCACAGTCATTTTCATTTCTAATCCTTTTCTTGGATGGATCTGAAATCAACATATGTCGTAGATTTTTGAGTCCTCTTTCCAATGGTGTCAACCGCGTCTCGATCCGACATCGGATCTGCGCGTACCGGCCATTTTTGTGGGAGCGCGCATTTCTGCTCCGAGGCAGGCCTGTAAAAAGGGGTCACCGGATAGTTCTACCAAAAATACGTCGGGATAGCTTCAGCGACCGCCACTCCCGAGGATCGACCAGGGACCCTCCGCCACCGTCCCGGTGCACCGCCGCCTTCAGAAGATCCCAGGAGGTAGTCGTCCCTTTGGAGGCCATTGTTCGCTGCCTTGCTGGCCAGCAACTCGCAGAACCGGAGCCACTGCCCACAGCCGCCCGGAACCCGCCGTCTTGCTGCCTGTCAACCCAAATTCAGTGCTCCCGACATGTTTGTGTAGCCCTTTACCTCCCTGCGTGGAGTGGGCAATAAATTTCACTTCAGTAATATTTGGCTAATTACTGTACCGGGAGTACGAAGCTTGGTCGAGAATGTCTTCCCCACGTCGGTAGCGTGGAGATATTGTTTCCACTCCTCACTCTACATTTTTGCTTATTTCGTATATAATTCTATATGCCGCTGCTAGAGTGTTAGGATAACTTAGCTCGCTCAAATTTCAATCACCGCTGTGAGTGAGTGGAACCCGTCCCGTGACTCGATCCAAGTACGCGGAAAAGTCGATACCCGAGACTCATTGCCGGTTCCTCAACCGCGAAGATTCACGCGTTTCCCTCACTTAGGGACGTCCGCGAGCTAGAGTCCCAAGTTCACGTTCCATCCCGAATCAATATTTTACTAGGATTGTTTGACAGTCACTCCACTCCGGTCAAGCTGGCTGACCGCTATACTCTCATTTTCTGATGTTTCTGTAACCCTTAATCTTGTAGTAGTTGGGACTCTCCGTCAGATACTCCTTCCGTCGGACTAGGACCTCTATTATGAGACCTCCATAAGACCCCGCGAGCCTGAGATTCCAACTAGGATGCTGGGCAGGTTGTACCCCCAAACCATGTACCTATCGACTCGATCGATCCACCTATTTTTATAACCCGGAATCAGGATTGTCTGGTTAAATGCGGCCCTTCTGGGACCGCTACCCTCTAGTTGCGGCCAGATGTGGACCGCCTATCTATTCAAGCGGCCCAATTGAGACCACTTTTGACTGGCCTATGTGCCTTTTTGCTGGTCGACTTTCCCTTGAATTTTAGTCGACCTAGCCATGTTGGAGTCAGCCTAAAACCTCTAGTTCGATCTGGGATATGTGGGCTGGACTCTGGTTCAGTCCCACCACATCTTGGGTGGACCTAGAGCCGTTAAGTCGACTGCCTTAATCTTTCATCTTCTGGGCCCAACCAGATAGCAGTTTTTCATGGGACCACCATTACCTCCTAAACGGGCCTCTAAGGACCATTTTCCGTAGTTAGGCGACCCAATGGATGTTGTGTCCCTGTGGTTTTGATGATAGCAAACACTATGAATGTTTATGTCTGCATATGAATCTGTTGTGTTGCATATGAATGTTGAACATCTTATCTGAGTGTCATTACATGGAACAGGCTGTGTGCATTGGTGCATTTCATAACTGGTGCATTTCATAACTCTGCACATTCATTTGGCATGTCATTGCATCATTTTGTAATGTTCATAGTCCTGCACACGTGAAGTCTGTACAACGTGTGTTGCTGTAGTGTTGTCTATACAGCCAGTGTCTCACTCTCTCAGCATAGTCTATACACCCCTAGACAACTTGCCTGAACCTTGATAGCTGAAGTCTATACACTCATCTGCTGTTAATCGATCAAGTCTGTACAGCCAATACATTTCATGCATCTCATGCATCATGTCAAAGTCTATACATTGTTCTGTTCGCTCTCAAGTCCATATAGTGTCTTATCTGCACATTACATAGTCTACACAATGTTGCAGGCTAAGTCTGAACACTCTTCAGTGAAGGATGTACACACTTCAGATGGCAAGTATGTAAATCGCCAGTGCTATTCATGTTTTGTCTCACTCAGCATTTTTCTGAGTCCATACATTGCATCGCGTCTTACAAGACTATACACTGTCTAAGCATGCATCGTCTCTCTCAGTGTCTCATGCTGTGTCTTAACACAACCAGCAAGTCTGTACATTCGAGCGTCTCATGTTGCGTCTCACTTTCATAGCAAGTCTGTACAGCCTTCAGTTGCATAACTCAAGTATGTACATTCGTCTGGATGCATAACGAGAAGTCCATACACTATCTGGCTTGCACGCACCTGCTGACTGTGTTCGTGCATTACTCTAGAAAGTCTATACATCGCTTGCTTTATCTACGTTCACTGCCTTTGCATGCACACAAAGTGTGTACACTCGTTGAAGGCTGTCCAAGCATTCATGGGTGTTATGTCCATACGACAGTTCAGCAAGTCTGTACATTGGACTATGTTTGTACATCATGACAGCAAGTCTGTACATGCATCATTCAAGATAAACTCTGCACATTCATAGCTGGTAAGTCCATACACTTGCTGATGGCAAGTCTACACATCGCATAGCATGCATGCGTCCAAGTCAGTACATCGCATAATGCATGTGTTCAAGTCTATACAATCCTACGTGAAAGCAAGTCTACACATTGCGGGCTTTACCTATGTTCAAGTATGTACAGTCTGTGGGTTGCTAGAACCAAAGTCTACACATTGTCTCAGCACACACACACAATGTCTGAACACTAAGTATGTACATCGATAGGTGGCTTGTTCATGCATCATCCTCAAAGTCTATACATAGCACTGTAGCATGCATTTCCTCAAGTCTGTACATCGGTTGGCTTGTGCATGCATCGTCTGGCAAAGTCTATACATCGGTTGCCTTGTGTAGTGCATCGTCTGGCAAAGTATGTACATCGGTTGCCTTGCGCATTGCATCGTCTGGCAAAGTCTATACATCGGTTGGCTTGTGCATGCATCCTCTTCAAAGTCTACACATCGCATGCATACTTGAGTTGAAGCCTGTACAGACCAAGTCTGTACATTGTTCTATTTCAGGCACAAGTGAAGTCTGTATGGAGTTTGCTGTCTGCACGTAGCTTGATGACTTTTGGAGAGGGGGATTTCTGCAGCCCATTCAAAGAGCAGCCCAACTAGGCCCGGCAGGGCCCAATGAGGCGAAACTCACCCAAGTGACAGCCCACAGGGCCCACTTAGGGAAGAAAGCCCAATAAACAGCGCTCGAGGAAACAACCCTCCTAAGCGGCCTCAAGGCTCGGAGGGCCCAAGCATCTGTCAGGTCACGAGAAAGGCCCGCGCCCGAGCCATCTTTTCACCCGGGAGAGGGAGGCGTAGGCTAGCCTATCCGACCCATCTTTTACCGAGCTAAGCTTATCGCCCGGATAGGGCTGGCCCCTCTAAGCTCGAACGACCGACGAATGCTTATCTTTGCATCCGTTAAGAGTCCGCAGCAGGCAGGAATTCAGGAAGGCAAGGGACTTCTTCTTCCCCACGATGATAATGCTCCCACGATAAGGCCATAAAAGCCCACGATGAGGACGTAACCCCCACCTGAAACCCCTCGGCTGGCAGGACTCCAAGAGACGGCGTACTATTTAAACCAGGGATACCCTCCGGCTAAAGGTAAGCCAAGAAAGGTAATCATACGCCCAAAACTCCTGAGCAAGAACCACTTCACCCTTCTGGTGGAAAGGGATCTCGCGCACAAGCTCTCTCCTCCCTACTATTGCTCCCACCATAGCTCCACTGACTTAAGCATCGGAGGGTTTGCCCTAGGGATTCCCCCTGGGCCCTCTGATCCGTTTCCCTATCTTGCAGTTCACGATCTGGTGATCCTCAGCCCGCTCAGGACCAGCGCGAGATTACGCCTCTTCATCTGGCGCCGTTTGTGGGAAACGCACGAAAAGCTAGTATGGTGCGAAGGAGCTCAGGGAGAAGGTCCGCCGGTGACAGGGGTAAGGCCGTGGTAGCGGAGGGGATGGCCCTTCTATGGCCTCACAGAACCCTCCCTCCAACGCCAGCGTCCCCGCCGACGGACCGCCACCCCCTCCTGCGGCGGTAAGGCTACCCCCCAACGGTGGCGCCGAAGCCTTCCAAGCCCTCAACGCGAAACTGGATATCCTTGTGGAACTCATGAAGAACCAGGCAGCTAGGGATGGAAGGTCCCGCGCTCCGTCAGGGAGCCCTCCCCGCGAAAATACGTCCCAACACACTGCCGGAGGATGCTTCACTCTCCGCGGCCAGAAACTCATCCGCAACAGGATTGGAGGACCCTCTCAAGCTCCGCCTCCGGAGCAAGAGGCTTCCTCCACGCCAAGAATGGGAAAACTGGGGGCGCGGCATCCAAACCTGGAAGCTGACGTTCAAGGAGATCGCCAAGACGCTCCCCCCAGCCCCACGGCACGACAGCAACCGGAACTATCCCTCCGGCTACGAGATTTTGAGAGACACTTCGCAGAACAGGAGCGCGCCCTCCGCACCTTGCAGAAGACCTCTTTCCCGGAGGATGAGGAGAAATCCCCATTCTCCGAGTACATCTTGAAGGCAGAGGTATCTCCTAGAATCTCCATTCCGACCTTCAAGCTCTACGACGGCCAGGGTGACCCGGCCGATCATTACGACAGCTTCGACGCTCTGATGACCCTGCACGGAGTGTTCGACGCCATCAAGTGCCGAGCCTTCGTGACCACCCTAGTCCAAGGCGCTCAAGCATGGTTCCGGGCCCTCGCCCCCGGGTCCATCCGAGACATCAAGTAATTTAGGCGAGTCTTCAAAGAGAGTTTCGCCGGAAGTGCCCCCCCAAGGTCGGTAGCGGGGCTCCTTGCCCTCAAACAGGCGCAAGGGGAAAGACACCGGGCTTATATTCACCGATTCAAATCGGAAGCCCTGAGAATCCCCCGCCTGGACGTGGCCTCAGTCACAACCGCACTGACTGGGGGCACCCGGGACGAGAATCTCTACCGCGAACTTGTCCTCCACCCTCCCTCGACCCTGGCCGAGCTAGTGACTCTGGCACTGCGCCACGCCGAGTGCGAAGAAGTGCTCAGCGCTTGCCGAGACGCAATCGGCTCGGGTCTGGAGGGGGACAAGAAGCGGGCTTCCAAGCCAAATTCAAGCTCGGGAAAGAAGCGAGACCGTGATGGGGAGCGCAAGCGGAAGTACAAGCGTTACACCCCACTAGCTACCCCGGTCTATGAGATTTATGAAGACATCAAAGACTCGGGACTCCTCCGCCAGCCCGAGCCGATGAGGTCGAAGAACCGCAATCGCGACAGGCATTGCTTGTTCCACAGCGATCACGGGCACCACACCGGTGACTGTCGCCAGCTCCAGGATGAGATTGAGCGCCTCATCCATCAGGGGCACCTGGCTCGGTTCACAGCCGAGCGCAAAGAAGATCGAGGCGCCGTAGAGGAGATCGACAACGCCCCCCGAGGGGTCCACATCAACGTCATCTCCGGAGGGACAGCATCAGGAGGCGATAGCAGCCGAGGAAGGAAGCGTCATGCCGAGCGGGCGAGCCGAGCCATAGAGCCCCCCAAGGCCCCGCCGAGTGAGCCCCAGGTCATAGTCTTCTCCGACCGAGATCTGGAAGGGCTGAGCACCCCGCATGACGACGCCCTCGTAATCTCAACCACAATAAACCATTGTAATGTAGATAGGGTTCTAGTTGACATTGGGAGTGCCCCTGATGTGTTGTCTTATGACTGTTTCCTTAAGATGGGGGAAGATCCATCCAAGCTCCGCCCGGTCCGAACCCCCCTCTGTGGGTTTAATGGCCTGGCCACTTACCCCGAGGGAGCCCTAAGCCTGCCGGTTACCCTCGGTACCCCACCCAGAACCGTTACGGTCATGGTGGACTTCATAGTGATTAAAGGTATGATAGCGTACAACGCCATCTTCGACCGGGGAATCCTCAGCCGAATAAAGGCCGTACCATCTACCTATCACCAAAAAATGAAGTTCCCCACCAAAAATGGGTTGGGGGAAGTCCGAGGTAAGCAGGCCGTGGCCAGAAGGTGCTATAATATCTCGGCGGAAGCCACAAGGCCGGACGGGAGAGATAAGGGTCCCCGGGGAGTCGAGGATAAAACCGCAACCACCGAGCCTGGTGGCGAATTACTGACGATTTTCCTAAACGATGACCCGACCCTAGGAGTAAGGATCGGAGCCGACCTACCGCCCAAGGTTCAGCATCAATATAAAGAATTCCTTTCTGAGTACATCCGAGTCTTCGCTTGGTCCGATGATCAACTGCCTGGAATACCAGAGGAGACCGTGATGCACAAGCTCAACCTCGACCCCACCGTGAAGCCCGTACAGCAGCGCAGAAGGAAGCATGCACCAGAGAAACAGAAGATCATCAAGGCGCAGGTCACCAAGGGACAAGAGACTGGCCTTTTTAGACCGGTCATGTACCCGACGTGGCTAGCCAACGTCATCCTGGTACCTAAAGCTTCGGGCAAATGGCGGATGTGCGTGGACTTCACCGATCTGAATAAGGCCACTCCTAAGGACTGCTATCCGTTACCGAGCATCGACCAATTGGTTGACTCAACCTCGGGCAACGAGATACTCAGCTTCCTAGACGCCTATTCAGGTTATCATCAGATCAGAATGGATCCAGAAGATATCGAGAAGACCGCCTTCATCACCGACTACGGCATATACTGCTACACCCGGATGCCTTTCGGGTTGAAGAACGCTGGAGCTACGTATCAAAGGCTGGTCAATCACATGTTCAAGGAGCAATTAGGTTAGAACGTCGAGGCTTACATTGATGACATGCTCGTCAAGACCCCCAAGGCCCAAGATCACTTCACCGACCTCGCCGAAACCTTCGGCACCCTCCTGAAGTACAACATGAAGCTCAATCCTGCCAAGTGCGCCTTGGAGTAAGATCTGGGAAGTTCCTGGGTTTCCTGATCACTCAACACGGGATCGAAGCCAACCCCGACAAGGTCCAGGTCATCCTGGACATGCGCCCGCCCACTTGCGTCAAGGATGTCCAGCGCCTAACCGGGCGTGTCGCCGCTCTCAGCCGCTTCCTGTCCCGTGCGGCCGAACGATGCTTGCCCTTCTTCAAACTTTTGAGGGGGCCCAAATTGGCATCTGCTACATTCGCATGGGATGAGGAATGCCAGAAAGCATTCGTCGAGCTCAAGAAGTTCCTGGCCTCGCCCCCGGTGCTCTCCAAGCCCGTTCCGGGCGAAGTCTTGCTGCTCTATCTCTCGGCGACACCATCCACAGTCAGCTCGGTCCTAGTCAGAAATGATTCGAGAATCGAGAGGCCGGTCTACTACACCATCAAGGTACTCAACGAGACTGAGAGGAGGTACCCCGCAACCGAGAAACTCATGCTAGCCTTGGTTACCTCCGCCAAGCGCCTCCGACCCTATTTCCAAGGGCACCCTATCACCGTGCTAACCGGCGAACCATTGAAGAAGATTCTAGCCCACCCCGAAGCTTCAGGGCGACTCGTCAAATGGGCAATCATGCTTGGGGCCTACGATATCTCATACCGCCCGCGCTCGGCTATGAAAGGCCAAGCGCTCGCCGACTTCATCGCCGAGAGCACCATCCCCACTGAAGAGAGATCTCCGTCCGCGCCCAGGCCGACCTGGGAACTGTTCATCGACGGATCTTCCAACTCGGTCGGTAGTGGTGCAGGGATCCTCCTGAGGTCCCCCGAAGGAGTAGAGCTACAGTACGCCTTAAAATTCAGCTTTCAGGTGTCCAACAATGCTTCCGAGTACGAGGCCCTTATCTCGGGAGCTCGCATGGCTCGATAGTTGGGGGCTGAGCGAGTCAAAATCCACACCGAGTCCCAGCTGGTCGCTAGCCAAGTCAACGGCGAATACGAAGCTCGAGAGGCCCCAATGGTCAAATACCTCCAGCTGGTCAGAGACCTGGCCCAACAGTTCAAGGGATTTGAGGTAGTCCGAATAGCTTGGGAGGAAAACCCCCGAGCAGACGCCCTCTCTTGATTAGCCTCCTCTCTCGACCCTGAAGGTACCCGATCAGTCCTCCTTGAAGAGCTAGAGCGCCCGAGCATTGACTCGGAGCTCCTGGCCATTGACTCGGCCCTTCCAAGCGACTGGCGCTCCCCCTACCTGTCTTGGCTCCAGGACTCCCGAGAGCCCTCCGACCCTTGGGAGGCACGCCGAATGAAGTATCAAGCCCGGCGCTTCATCATCCTAGATGACGCTCTCTACCGGAGGTCCTTCTCTGGTCCCCTCCTGAAGTGTCTCGGCCCCGACGAGGCCAACCGAGCCATCCAAGAGACTCTTGAAGGCCTGTGCGGAGCACATTCAGGAGAAAGGTCTCTAGCCAGGATCCTGCTACGGCAGGGGTACTGGTGGCCAACCTTGCAGCGTGACTGCACGGCTCACGTACAACAGTGCGACCGATGCCAGCGATTCGACCACTTGGTCCATCAGCCGGCTACGGAGCTCATCATCCTTACCGAGCCCTATCCCTTCGCTCGGTGGGGGATCGACATTCTCGGGCCGTTTCCTACGGCTCAGTCCCAGAAGAAGTTCATCATCGTCGCCATCGACTACTTCACCAAATGGATCGAGGCCGAAGCCAGGGCGAGGATCACCGAGACAGTCGTCTGGAGTTTCGTATGGAAGTCGATCATTTGTCACTTCGACATCCCCCGGGTGATAGTGAGCGACAACGGTTGGCAATTCGATTCTCGTTATTTCCGAGAGAGATGCGCTGACCTAAACATTCACAACCACTTCACTTCGGTCGCCCACCCTCAGGCCAACGGGCTGGTCGAAAATGCCAATAAGACTATCTTAAAAGGCATAAAGACCAAACTCGGCAAGGCCAAGGGTAGCAGGCTCGAGGAACTGCCCAGCGTACTTTGGTCACACCGAACGACTCCCAGAACGGCAACCGGTGAATGTCCTTTCCAGCTGGTGTATGGCACTGAGGCCGTCATTCCGTTAGAGGTTGCCAACCCGTCTCTCTGAGTCATCCGCTACTCGCCCGAGGCAAACGAGTAAAAATTACTCGAGAACCTCGACCTGGCGGATGAACTCTGAGAGATCGCCAATATCCGAGCTACGGAGTACCAACGCCACCTCACGCGATACTACAACGCCAAAGTCCGAAACAGACACTTTCAACCGAGAGACTTCATCCTCAGGAAAGCCGAAGCCTCTCGACCACTAGAGGCGGCGGGCAAGCTATCCCCTAACTAGGAAGGCCCCTACCGAGTGGTCGAGACACTCGGGAAAGGTGCGTACAGGCTAGCAACAGCAGAAGGGGAACCCATCCCTCGACGTGGAACGCAGCCGCACTACGCAAATTCTACTTTTAAAGTTGTGTAAACAATTTGAGGGAAATAAAACTCTCTTCTTTTCATTCAATTGTTGGTACATCAGAAAGGTAAAAGCCAGTACATTGCATAGCAAAAAACAAAAAATCCATCTAGCACCACGGCAAGAGGCCATCGCTCGGCCGACTCGGTCTTGATCTCCTTGCGTCCAGCCACTGACTCTGCCTCGCGTAGAAACTGGCTCGGTCAAAGGGCGATCGACCCAGTTGGCTCGGGTGGCCCGTGACAAAGGTGACAGAGGGATTAGAAAAGAAGGAAGGCTACCTTCCAAGTTGAACTTGGAAGGGGAAGAGGGAAGGAACGCCTATGAAGGTCTCCTCCTTCCCAACCTGCCAATTCTTTGGAACGTACAGAGAGCAAGCAGCCTCCGCAGAGTGAAAGAAATGACAGGGGAGGGCCCAGAGAGGAGGGAGCTTAATTTGCTTCCTCCCCATCCCTGGAGCGAGCAGAGAGAGAGTGGCGGCGGGTGTCCCGGATGCCCCCATCCGTCCTCCATCTCGGCGCCCCCCGGGAAGCCTCGCAGGAACTGATAAAGGGTAAACGGCGTGCCTCCGCACGTCGAACCCTCTTCAGATCCGCGCGACGACCATCGAACCCGTTTCAACCCCGCGCGACGACCATCGGACTTGCTCAACAGCCCAAGACAGCAAGAACTCTCTGCTCCTCCATCACCGGCAGCGTCGCCTTCCGAAGGATCATCCATGCTCCGAATGCAACGGCACAGCGCAATGTGGAGAAGGGGCGAGGAAAGACTGTTAGCGAAAATCCTAAGCGGTGGAGAGGAAGGGACGCCCTTCGGTCTTTTTATAAGGCAAAGGGAGGCTACTTGCCATAAATGACTCCCCCCTCGAAAACACGCCAAAGGATTTTTCCCCTCTGAACGGTCACCTCAAAACCCTCATTTTCCGCCTCTGCGGGATACACGAAGCGGCCAGGCATTCAAAGCGTGAGAAAACGGAAGGACACCCTATCAGGAATCCATCCAACCAGCGTGCGAAAACCACGCAGGACGTATCGGCACTTTCCAACTACTATCAATACGCTAACCAAATTACGGCAAGGAACGCAAGAAGCAAGTAAGTCATTTATTGCCACACAAAAAGAAAATCATTCTTTTTTTTCAGAAAAGGAAAAGAGACAAACGGAGAAAGAGGCAAAATAAGGCAAAATACATCAGGCCTCGGGCCCACTTTGAAGCTCTGGAATGGCAGGTGTGGGTATTTTGCCCCCAGCACCATCGGTGACGGCCGACCCAGGCACTGACCTCGCCTGTGCGAGAACTGCCTCGGTCGCGAGCCCTCCCAAGGCAGCCGGAGTTGGTGACCCCGCCGGAAGAGAGCCCTCTGGATCTTCCCCGCCCGACGCAGAAGAGCTAGAAGCCGACTCATCCGAGTCATAGCTCTGGCCCGAGGGGAAATGGATCCCAGAGTCTTGCTCGTCGGCGTAATCCACTGCCCGGCGATAACCTTGCTAGAACCCCTTGCGGGTGCCCCGGTTGTTGTGCCCCTTAGGGAGAATGGCATAAGCATGTACTATGTTGATTTGATGATAGCAATGCTATTTTGTTTTAATGATAGCAAAGACAGTGAGTGCATTTGTTATTGTGTTTTGATGATAGCAACATGAATGCATATGACTGTGACTGATATATCATCTGGAGAATGCATGTGTATGACTGATATATTGTTTGTGTTAGACTTATGTTATGTGCATAGTCTATACATTGTGCATCTCGTTGACAAGTTTGCACATTCATGAAGTCTGCACACTGGTCTTGCTCACGCATCTAAAGTCATCTAAAGTTTGTACAGTCTATTGTCTCAGCCACCGTCTCATTCAGCATACGCTCACAAAGTTTATACATTCACTGTAGCTTGCTCAGCTGAAGTATGTATATCCATCATCATGAAGTGTGTACATTACATCATATCATTAAAGTCTGCACATTGGCTAAGTGTATACATCGTGTCCGTCTCAGTCAGCGTCTTAGGCATTTTGTTAAAATCTGTACACTGGTCGAGCTTTGAAGTATATACATTGGCACATGCATTTACTGTAAAGTCTAGACAGTGGACCGTCTTATTCAGCGTCTCAATTGGACTAAGTCTACACAGCATAACTCTAGACATTGGACCGTCTCTATTTGCGTCTTATGCCAAGTCCGTATAGTGTCCACCAGCATTTAGAAGTCTATACAGTCCACCGTCTTCATCAGCGCCTCATGCATATAGCAAGTCTAGACATTACACTGTAGCATGCATTTCTTTAAAGTCTATACATTGGGTTTTTACCTACGGTGCTCGAAACGAAGTCTACACACTGGTTGTACTTCATAGTCTGTACAGTGTCTCTAGTTGGCTAAGTCTATACACCGAGGACGTTGAAAGCTTTCAAGTGTATACATTCTCACAATGTTCATACTTGCTTCCTGTTCCAAGTCTATACAGCCTTTTGCTTCGCCAAAGTCTGTACAGCCATCAGTGATCTCCCAAGTATGTACATCCAACTGTTCATCTTTAAAGTCTGTACATTGGCTTCAAGACTTTCAAGTCTATACACTGACGACTGAACTGAGAACTCTATACATCGTCTGTCTGCATTAGAGTCTCATGGATTCCATACATTGCACAGCGTTCATAAGTTTATACATCGTGCTGTTTCACGCTAAGTATATACATTGCTTCAACTCTGCTTTTCACAACGCCAAGTCTGTACATTGCTTTGTTATGCATATGAACGTGAAGTCTATACATTGCTTCATAAACATGAAGTCTATACATTGCACTCACGTTTCACAAGTATATACATTGCATGCTCTTTTAATAAAGTCCATACACTGAGCAAGTATATACATTGTCTGTATGTCGATTGAAAAGTCTATACAGAGTTCTTCACTTAACCTGACAATCTGATACTCTGTCTGACAGGGATTCTTACCAAGATTGATGACCTGGCTCATGATCCCAGGAGGACGAGGTGTGCAGATGCTGACACGTGGATGGAATTGCCTCGGATCTGGCGAATTCACTTGGGCGGGAAAACGTGGAAGCCACGCGCCCTTATCCACCTGCTACTGCAGTATATATAGTAGTCTTCATCCTCTGTTGAAGGAGATCAATCGACTGAAGAGTGGCAAGTCTATACATCCAGTCCAAAGGCAGCGAGTGCTATCGATCGACTGAAGAGTGGCAAGTCTATACATCCAGTCCAAAGGCAGCAGAGTGCTATCGATCTACAGAAGAGAAGAAAAGCAAAGAAGAAAAGCAGAGAAGAAGATACAGAGAGAAAAGAGAGATGTGTTGAGAGAGTTCGAGAAGAGAGAGATGAGTTGAGAGAAGTCTATTGAGAGGTTGTAAGTCAGTCTCTTGGTTCAGAAACCAGAGCTGACTCTGCTCATACTTGAGCTACATTTGTCTGATTTTTCATTTCGTTTATTTCTGATTTTATTGCTTTCGATACCTTTGTTCTTCAAGCTGTGTATCAGCGGATACAGTGGAGGTTTCCACTGGACAGGTAAAGCTGTAATCCTCAGCTGGCGAGACTTGGTCTCGGACGGGTAAAGCTGTATTTCCCCAGCGGTTTGCAGAGGTGTATCCTCTGGACAGCAAGCTGTGTTGCTCAGCGGGCAGTGGAGGATTCCACTGGACAACAAGCTGTGTTGCTCAGCGGGCAGTGGAGGATTCCACTGGACAGCAAGCTGTGTTGCTCAGCGGTTTGTAGGCCAAGCTGTATTGCCCAGCGGACGCAAGCTATGTTGCTCAGCAGTAAGCCATACTCGGTTGAGTGTGGGGTGGACGTAGGTCATTGACCGAACCACCTAAAATCTTGTGTGCATAGTGTTTGTGAGTTTGCTCGTACGTGATTGAATCTCTTGATTATCTTCACAGATTGCTTGTGTTTTTGCTAAGTTTAGACACTCGAGTTAGTGTTTTAGTAGATCTGCCTTTATTCCGCATTTGAACTTCCAACTGATTTTATATTAGGTTGTAGATCTATTCACCCCCCTCTAGATCCACACTTCGTGGAGATAGACTGCGTCCATCTAACTTCAACACTTGGTATCAGAGCCTAACTCTTCTACAGGGACTCATCGCCCGAAGAGGAAAGGCAAGATGGATGCTCGAGGGATGATTGCTGAAGGTCACTCAACTACAAAGCCCCCATACTTCGATGGATCCAACTACGCATACTGGAAGAACCGTATGCAGGTTTTTTTGAGGGCTAAGGATTACGAGCTTTGGAAGGTAGTCAGCAAGGGACCTTATGAGCTGTCCCCGAATGAGGAAGTCTGGACCAAGGAGGAAATCAGAAGATCCACGCTCAACTGGAGTGCAATCAACGCAGTCCAATGTTCTCTACATCCCACTGAATTTTCTCAAGTATCAGCCTACAATTCAGCTAAGGAGATGTGGGATGCACTGGAAGCAATTCATGAAGGGACTTCTCAGGTTAGAGAGACGAAGGCCAATTTGCTTGTGTCTGAATATGAAGCCTTCAAGATGAAACCCAACGAGACCATCAAGGAGATGTATGCTAGATTGACAACTATTACTAATGGCCTCAGAGGATTCGGGAAGAAGTATTCTGAGTATGATATAGTCAGGAAGATCTTGCGATCCTTGACTTCAATTTGGCACACCAAGGCCACCGTCATGGAAGAGTCAAGAGATCTTCACAATACAAGGGCAGATGAGCTAATTGGATCTCTAATGGCATATGAGATGAATCTGCCGAAGGTAGATGAAGCTGAAGAGAAGAGGAAACCGATCGCACTGAAGGCTGGTGCTAGAAAATCCAGCAAATCAAACTGATCCAGCTCTAGCAGATCATCATCCGAGGAGAGCTTGAATGAACAAGACATAACTCATACTGAGATGGCTATGATGACTAGAGAGTTCAGGCGGTTCCTCGGGAGAGAAGGAGGACAATTCAACCGAAGGAACCATAGTGGCGGCCGGCAGGACACAAGGTATAAAACTAAACCTGCAAATCAATATGGAACTTACGTGTGTTACCAATGCAGGAACTCTGGCCATCTGAAAGCTGACTGTCCGGAGAACCAGAGCACAAGGACAAATCAAATAGAAAGAACACGAAAGGAAGAGCCATGATCAGCACATGGAGCGATGAGGCTGAAGGTTGTCTCAGCAATACTTTGGACAGTGAAGTTGAAGCTGAAAAAACCATCTGTCTCATGGCAACTAGCTCTGAAGACAGAGAGGAAGATTCAGATGAGGTAACTTCTCCATTTAATAATTTTACTATTGTTGAGTGGGTAGATGCCTATCATAAACTAGCTGATCAAGCAGACGATATTAGAAGGGAAAATAGGCATCTAAAAAGAAAAATCAATTCCATGCAAAATGATACCTCATTGTCTGATAAAATTGGATGTCTTGAAGCTGAGAATAATAAACTCAAACTCACATGTTCTAAATCAGAGGAAATCAAGAATGAGTTAAAAACTTCTAGGGAAGAGAATGTGAGGTTAGAAAAGGAAATTGATGAATGGAAACTGAAAATTCAAAAATATGAGAGTGAGATGAAGCTGGTGAATGAGAAATATGAAGCTGTCCAAATTGTGAATACTGAACTTAAGAAATCTGTTGAAGATATTCAAAAGGACAATGAGGACAAGCTTAAGACCATTGAGAAAATGACCCAAGGTACAGAGAATCTAAATACTTTGTTAGGGTCAAAGGTTAATTTCAGAAAAGAGGCCCTAGGATTTAATTCTAGTGCAACAAAAACATTTGGGATGAAAACAATTTCGTTTGTTGCTCAAAAAGAAAAGGGACCTCTAATTAGCATGAACTCAACCATTTCAATGAACAAAACTCCTAATCTGAAAAAGCCCAGTGCTGAGGAGAAGGGCAAACAAAAGGTTAATGAGCCTAGTAGAGCCAGCACATCCAAGAAAAATCCCAAGGCTCAATCACAGGTTAGGGGTCAACCTAAACAGTCCTATAAACCCCATGTCAAGGCCACCAAGTCTCCACCATCACCATCACCTCTAAAGAAGACCCAATACACACCCATGAATAGGTCAGCAGGGTCCAAAGTACAGGGGAGACAGAATGCTGCCAGGAGTCAACCCAATTATTTCTATCAACCCAGAGCTCAGACTTACTACAATGCACCGCCAACCTATTTCAATAGGTCAGGTTGGACTAGAACTCTGGGAAGGTTTACAGGTCTTGCATATCAGGCTGCACAATATTATAGACCTTACACTAGAAATTGGGTTAGTGGGTATGGCAACTGGTCACCTAGAAATATGCATTATTTCAGTCAGCCCAGGAACTACTATGGCCAAAACTTCGTGAACACACCCTGGCCAAGGCACTGGCAAAGAAACAACACTGTCAATAATTATGCTGGTGTAAATAAGAAGAAAAATAACAAAAAGAAAAGGAACAACAATAGAAAGAAATCTGTAGGATCCACTGAACAAAATTCTTTCAAACAAATGTGGATACCAAAAAGTCTGATGTCTTACTTTACTTCTATTCCATCTTCTCTGGAGCCCAATCAGACTTGGGTTCCAAACTCATCTACCTAATTGTGTGTGCAAGTATGTCTGGCAGCCAAGGACAAATCTGTGGTACTTGGATAGTGGCTGCTTCAGGCATATGACAGGAGATAAGGCCATAAATTCAAAAGCTAAAAGAGATTGGAGGCCTTGTCAACAATCTGATGGAACACTAAGGGTAAAAATAAATCAGTCAGGTAAAGCAGGTAAGTGACTTATCTTCAGAATTGAATTGAGAAAGTAATGTCGATTTGATTGGTTAATTCCTGACTTTCTCTTCTTATCTAGCTGATCAGTCTGCATTCCAGACTCAGCTACTGAATTTAAATTCTGCACAAAAGCTGATGATTCTCTTCTCTTTGCATACTATTGCACTGTGTACACTGAATGCTAGAAACTGAATTATCTTGAAGAATTGATTGCTCCCGAATGATGCTCTCTAAATGAATAAACTCTATGATGGTTTTGTGAATGCTAGATGTTGCAACAGACTCATGATCATGCATGACACTCATACTTTTCATGATCATCATTGCATATCATTTAGTCATGAATGTGTCTAAAATCACATGCATATTAAAACTGCTTTGAACTGCTTTTCTCTGCATAACCGTGGTATATTAAATAGTAAGCTACTAAAGGGCAGGGAAATTTATCTGGAGGTTCTTACTATGTGTGAGATGGTCCTTGAGACCAAGTTCTCGGCCTATTACCATGGGTTATATTGATTGATAGGGCAGTCTGAATGAGCATGAATTTAAAAATCCTTTGTTCAGTTTTCAGAGAAAACATTGCATGTATTCAGGGGGAGTTTGTTGAGTCTTTGCATGCCTTTGCATATCATTCATTCATGACCTATGCATAAGCTCTCTCTCATTTAATTCTTGCCATTCATTAGCAAAATTGCATGCATATAGACAGGGGGAGTATTGTTAGAAATTCAGAGTGGTCATCAATTCTATTGAATTATTTCATCCTTGACTCTAAATGATTGAGTCTGACATATGGCAATATGTTAGTCAGTTCTGATTTCTAAGCAATAGAAAATAGACTTCTTCTCTTATAAGAATTTTAAATTGCTTAAAGACTGACTTAATGGTTTAAATTTTATAATCATTGAAGTTTAAAGATTACAATCAGTAAATAAGAAAGCTGAAAGTTGATAAAACTCTCAACCCCTTTCTTATTTCATGTCAGACAAAGCTAATCATATCTGAAATCATGTTAGAGAAGCTAAGTATGTGTATTGTTCTTAAACAAGTCATTCTGAAACATATAAAGGACAGCTAAGAAAGATATTGAAAAATATTGAAAATCATTGAAAATTAACATTGGCAGAGCAATGACTGGTAAATCACTGAGAAACTGAGTGATCCATCAAAGAAGTGGACAACACTCATGTCATGAAGTGTATCAGCTATCTCTGTATAAAATGATCAAAACAGTAGGCTGGTTTCACTAAGTACCTGAGGGTAACTGGCGTCTGATAAACGTGTACCCTCACACAAAAAGGTGTAAATCAGTTCTGTTGAATTTGATCATAGGCAGAATTGTCCATCTTGTTGAGTATCTAGGGGTATTGGCGTCTGATAAACGTATACCCTTACGCAGAAAGACTTATGGTACCTGAATGCACAAAATGAACTAATATTGATAATGTTGTTCCTTCAAAAGAAAATTCATGGATGTCAATTTGTTTATTTTCAATACATGACCTAGCATCCCTTAACAACTTTTAATGAGTATACAAAAGTAGGATATTTTGAAACTGAATCTTCCATGCACATGTGATTCTGGTTTATTGTTTTATCATGCACAGTCAACTTATCCATTGATTGTAGTGCATGAACTCAAAATTTATAACCTTTAAACCAGACTTCTATCTGAAAGTAGTTTCTAAATTCATATGACTGAAGACTCTGTGCTTTAGAATGCTTATTCCTGAACTACTTGTTCAGAATGCCAGTCAGATGATTTCTTGATCTTTCCCTTTGAATATCTGATTTCTTGAACACAACATCCCATTTCATAGGGGGAGAATTCATTCAGGGGGAGTCCTATCTTCAGGGAGAGTTTCTTGTTCTAAGGGTATTTGCATTCATATTGCCATGTTGTACTCATGTTCATACTGCTTTTCTCTTTTTGATTAAGTCAAAGGGGGAGAAAATTTTGGTGCCTCACTGCCACTTTATTGCCATCATCAAAAAGGGGGAGAATGTTGTGCCCCTTAGGGAGAATGGCACAAGCATGTACTATGTTGATTTGATGATAGCAATGCTATTTTGTTTTGATGATAGCAAAGACAGTGAGTGTATTTTTTATTGTGTTTTGATGATAGCAACATGAATGCATATGACTGTGACTGATATATCATCTGGAGAATGCATGTGTATGACTGATATATTGTTTGTGTTAGACTTATGTTATGTGCATAGTCTATACATTGTGCATCTCGTTGACAAGTTTGCACATTCATGAAGTCTGCACACTGGTCTTGTTCACGCATCTAAAGTCATCTAAAGTCTGTACAGTCTATTGTCTCAGCCACCGTCTCATTCAGCGTACGCTCACAAAGTCTATACATTCACTGTAGCTTGCTCAGCTGAAGTATGTATATCCATCATCATGAAGTGTGTACATTGCATCATATCATTAAAGTCTGCACATTGGCTAAGTGTATACATCGTGTCCGTCTCAGACTGCCACTTTGTTGCCATCATCAAAAAGGGGGAGAATGTTGTGCCCCGTAGGGAGAATGGCACAAGCATGTACTATGTTGATTTGATGATAGCAATGCTATTTTATTTTGATGATAGCAAAGACAGTGAGTGCATTTGTTATTGTGTTTTGATGATAGCAATAAGAATGCATATGACTGTGACTGATATATCATCTAGAGAATGCATGTGTATGACTGATATATTGTTTATGTTAGACTTATGTTATGTGCATAGTCTATACATTGTGCATCTCGTTGACAAGTTTGCACATTCATGAAGTCTGCACACTAGTCTTGTTCACGCATCTAAAGTCATCTAAAGTCTGTACAGTCTATTGTCTCAGCCACTGTCTCATTCAGCGTATGCTCACAAAGTCTATACATTCACTGTAGCTTGCTCAGCTAAAGTATGTATATCCATCATCATGAAGTGTGTATATTGCATCATATCATTAAAGTCTACACATTGGCTAAGTGTATACATCGTGTCCGTCTCAGTCAGCGTCTTAGGCATTTTGTTAAAATCTGTACACTGGTCGAGCTTTGAAGTATATACATTGGCACATGCATTTACTGTAAAGTCTAGACAGTGGACCATCTTATTCAGCGTCTCAATTGGACTAAGTCTACACAGCATAAGTCTGGACACTGGACCATCTCTATTTGCGTCTTATGCCAAGTCCGTACAGTGTCCACCAGCATTTAGAAGTCTATACAGTCCACCGTCTTCATCAGCGTCTCATGCATATAGCAAGTCTAGACATTGCACTGTAGCATGCATTTCTTTAAAGTCTATACATTGGGTTTTTACCTACGGTGCTTGAAACGAAGTCTACACACTGGTTGTACTTCATAGTCTGTACAGTGTCTCTAGTTGGCTAAGTCTATACACCAAGGACGTTGAAAGCTTTCAAGTGTATACATTCTCACAATGTTCATACTTGCTTCCTGTTCCAAGTCTATACAGCCTTTTGCTTCGCCAAAGTCTGTACAGCCATCAGTGATCTCCCAAGTATGTACATCCAACTGTTCATCTTTAAAGTCTGTACATTGGCTTCAAGACTTTCAAGTCTATACACTGACGGCTGAACTGAGAACTCTATACATCGTCTGTCTACATTAGAGTCTCATGGAGTCCATACATTGCACAGCGTTCATAAGTCTATACATCGTGCTGTTTCACGCTAAGTATATACATTGCTTCAACTCTGCTTTTCACAACGCCAAGTCTGTACATTGCTTTGTTATGCATATGAACTTTAAGTCTATACATTGCTTCATAAACATGAAGTCTATACATCGCACTCACGTTTCACAAGTATATACATTGCATGCTCTTTTAATAAAGTCCATACACTGAGCAAGTATATACATTGTCTGTTTGTCGATTGAAAAGTCTATACAGAGTTCTTCACTTAACCGGACAATCCAATACTCTGTCTGACAGGGATTCTTACCAAGATTGATGACCTGGCTCGTGATCCCAGGAGGACGAGGTGTGCAGATGCTGACACGTGGATGGAATTGCCTCGGATCTAGCGAATTCACTTGGGCGGGAAAACGTGGAAACCGCGCGCCCTTATCCACCTGCTACTGCCAGTATATATAGTAGTCTTCATCCTCTGTTGAAGGAGATCGATCGACTGAAGAGTGGCAAGTCTATACATCCAGTCCAAAGGCAGCAGAGTGCTATCGATCGACTGAAGAGTGGCAACTCTATACATCCAGTCCAAAGGCAACAGAGTGCTACCGATCTACAAAAGAGAAGAAAAGCAAAGAAGAAAAGCAGAGAAGAAGATACAGAGATAAAAGAGAGATGTGTTGAGAGAGTTCGAGAAGAGAGAGATGAGTTGAGAGAAGTCTATTGAGAGGTTGTAAGTCAGTCTCTTGGTTCAGAAACCAGAGCTGACTCTGCTCATACTTGAGCTACATTTGTTTGATTTTTATTTTGTTTATTTCTGATTTTATTGCTTTCGATACCTTTGTTCTTCAAGCTGTGTATCAGCGGATACAGTGGAGGTTTCCACTGGACAGGTAAAGCTGTAATCCTCAGCTGGCGAGACTTGGTCTCAGATGGGTTAAGCTGTATTTCCCCAGCGGTTTGCAGAGGTGTATCCTCTGGACAGCAAGCTGTGTTGCTCAGCGGGTAGTGGAGGATTCCACTGGACAGCAAGCTGTGTTGCTCAGCGGTTTGTAGGCCAAGCTGTATTGCCCAGCGGACGCAAGCTGTGTTGCTCAGCAGTAAGCCATACTCGGTTGAGTGTGGGGTGGACGTAGGTCATTGACCGAACCACCTAAAATTTTGTGTGCATAGTGTTCTCATGGAGTCCATACATTGCACAGCGTTCATAAGTCTATACATCGTGCTGTTTCACGCTAAGTATATACATTGCTTCAACTCTGCTTTTCACAACGCCAAGTCTGTACATTGCTTTGTTATGCATATGAACGTGAAGTCTATACATTGCTTCATAAACATGAAGTCTATACATTGCACTCACGTTTCACAAGTATATACATTGCATGCTCTTTTAATAAAGTCCATACACTGAGCAAGTATATACATTGTCTGTCTGTCGATTGAAAAGTCTATACAGAGTTCTTCACTTAACCTGACAATCCGATACTCTGTCTGACAGGGATTCTTACCAAGATTGATGACCTGGCTCGTGATCCCAGGAGGACGAGGTGTGCAGATGCTGACACGTGGATGGAATTGCCTCGGATCTGGTGAATTCACTTGGGCGGGAAAACGTGGAAGCCGCGCGCCCTTATCCACCAGCTACTGCCAGTATATATAGTAGTCCTCATCCTCTGTTGAAGGAGATCGATCGACTGAAGAGTGGCAAGTCTATACATCCAGTCCAAAGGCAGCAGAGTGCTATCGATCGACTGAAGAGTGGCAACTCTATACATCCAGTCCAAAGGCAGCAGAGTGCTACCGATCTACAGAAGAGAAGAAAAGCAAAGAAGAAAAGCAGAGAAGAAGATACAGAGAGAAAAGAGAGATGTGTTGAGAGAGTTCGAGAAGAGAGAGATGAGTTGAGAGAAGTCTATTGAGAGGTTGTAAGTCAGTCTCTTGGTTTAGAAACCAGAGCTGACTCTGCTCATACTTGAGCTACATTTGTTTGATTTTTCATTTCGTTTATTTCTGATTTTATTGCTTTCGATACCTTTGTTCTTCAAGCTGTGTATCAGCGGATACAGTGGAGGTTTCCACTGGACAGGTAAAGCTGTAATCCTCAGCTGGCGAGACTTGGTCTCGGACGGGTTAAGCTATATTTCCCCAGCGGTTTGCAGAGGTGTATCCTCTGGACAGCAAGCTGTGTTGCTCAGCGGGCAGTGGAGGATTCCACTGGACAGCAAGCTGTGTTGCTCAGCGGGCAGTGGAGGATTCCACTGGACAGCAAGCTGTGTTGCTCAGTGATTTGTAGGCCCAGCTGTATTGCCCAGCGGACGCAAGCTGTGTTGCTCAGCAGTAAGCCATACTCAGTTGAGTGTGGGGTGGACGTAGGTCATTGACCGAATCACCTAAAATCTTGTGTGCATAGTGTTTGTGAGTTTGCTCGTACGTGACTGAGTCTCTTCATTATCTTTACAGATTGCTTGTGTTTTTGCTAAGCTTAGACACTCGAGTTAGTGTTTTAGTAGATCTACCTTTATTCCGCATTTGAACCTCCAACTGGTTTTAAATTAGGCTGTAGATCTATTCACCCCCCTCTCGATCCACACTTCGTGGAGATAGACTGCGTCCATCTAACTTCAACACCGGTGAAGTGCTATCTCGTAGTATGGAAGGGTAGCTTCCTGAAGGTCGGCTCGGTAGGCCTCTGAGCCCCTGTACTGCTCGATCGCCTCCGCCCCGACCTGCCCCATCCTTTCAGCAAGTTCGGCCGACTTCCGCTCCGCCTCGGACGCTCGCTCCTCTGCCTCCGCCATCCGTCTCTTTACCTCGATCGACTTCCGCTCGGCCTCGGCCACCCGCTCCTCGAGCTTGATCGACTTCCGCTCGGCCTCGGATGCCCGCTCCTCAAGCTCGATCGACTTCTGTTTGGCCTCGACCGATCATTTCTCCGCCTCAGCTCGGTCCACCTCGGCCTCCGAACGACGGCGCTCCGCTGCCTCCGCCCGGTCCAGCAACTCAGCGCGCTCAGCCTCCCAATGGTCGTCCAGCTCAAGATGTTGAAGGCGCTCCTCCTCAAGGAGTTTGTTTTTCCTCTCGAGCGACTCCCGAGCCTTGGCCAACTGCTCGGTCAACGCTCCGGCTTCCAGCCGGCTCGACCGCGCCAAATCCCTGACCGCGGAGAATTCCCGTTGAAGCCCCTCGTGTTCCTCATTGAGTCGGGCTAGCTTCCTCTTGCACCCTCCGAGAGTCCAGGCGAGATTCGACCGCTCTGACTCCGTCCGGGCGTAGGTCTCCGCCATGGTGGCCCCCATTGGGCCATGATCAAACCACCCTCCATGATGACGTCGAGGACCCTGGAAGGAGAATGGCGCCTATCTCCTCCTCTCATCCTCGCGGACACCTCACGGTAGAGCTTGTACAGATTGCTCGAGATGCCCAGCCTCTCCAAGGCCTCCGGCATGGACACCCGATCCGCCCCTGGCCCCGCGCCGGAAGGCCCGGACCGAGCTGCTGAAACGGCCTCCCCGCGCACTACGGTCGGTTGGGGTTGCGACGCCTCCGTAGGCGAACCCCCAACCGCGACCGACGCAGCAAGCCCGGTCACCCCGGGCGCCACCGATGTTTGGGGTTGCGATGCCTCCGAAGGTGAACACCCAACCTCGACCGACGCAGCAAGCCCGGTCGCCCCGGGCGCCATCGATGTTTGGGGTTGCGACGCCTCCGTAGGCGAACCCCCAACCTCGACCAACGCAGCAAGCCCGGTCGCTCCGGGTGCCACCGATGTTTGGGGTTGCGACGCCCTCACAGGCGAACCCCCAACCTCAACTGTCTCTGCCCGCGTTTCACTGCCCGAGACATCGCCAACCTCGACCAGCCCCCCAGTCTCGGCCTTGTCTACTTCAGCTCCGGCCCCCTCTGTTCCCATCGAGGGGAGAGCCGACCCACCGTCACCACCCTCTGAGGGGCCCCTGGTCTCCTCGGCCCCCTCTCGCCCGGTGGATGGGGGAGCCGGCCCGGTAGGGTCGGCCCCATCTTGCCCCTGAGAGGGGAGCGCTGCCGAGCTAGAGTCGCCCCCGGCAGTGGCGAGAAGGCCGGCCTTCTTGGCCCGCTTCCTGGCCTTCGCAGCTTCCCGCAACTTTCCCTCCATGGGATCCTTGCGCTTTGCACCGCCCGGTCGTGAAGTTTCCTCGGATGCCGCCCCCTTGCCCTTATCCCGGGCTTGGGAGCGACCCACAAGAGCGTCAGGCTCATCGGCCGTCGAGTCATCTCCACGATCGATGACCTCAGAAGTCCCCTCCAGAGGCTCCCGCCTGATGTCTACAATAGAGAAGAAGGCATGGTCAGGAAAAGAGAGATGACCCCCACCCCTGAAGAAAAATCCAAGTGGTGGTACCTGACGGTTGCAGCCGCGTAAGGAGGCAACGTTCGACATTCTCCGGCGTCACCAATTCCTCGGTCGACTGGCGATTCTTCAGCAGACGAGCGGCATTTTTCTCCACGTGAGGAGGGAACTCCTCCTGTCGGGGAGGAATGTTCGGATGAAAGTTGGGCATCACCTGGCACCTCCAGCTTTCGCCCACCACCTCCGCCTTCACCCAGAAGAACTGGGCATTCCACCCTTTATGCGAGGAATCCTTCGCCGCCAGCAGAATACAACTCATGTTCCTCCGCGCCTGAATGAAGTAAAAGCCCTTCCCCGCCGACGGATGCGCTTTCAACTCAAAGAAATAATGAAAGAGGTCCAAGGAAGAAAAAATCCCCTGCTGGCGGCAGAGGATTCAAAAAGCGGAAAGAAGAAGGTATGAGTTGGCGACCAACTGAATAGGCGCCAACTGGAAAAAATTAAGGATCTGAAGGATGAAAGGCTCGAAGGGAAGGCGAAACATGCTCTTCAAGCCAAAAGAAAAGTGCAGATATGACCCGTGCGATCGTCCAGGCTCATCTCGTACGGGGCAGCGGCAGCAAAGCTGTATCTGAGAGGCAAGCGAAACCGGTGCTCGAGCTTCTTCACCTCGGCTTCCCCCAGCTCGCTGCGATTCGGGACCGGCGCCCTTACCTCCAACTCCTCGCCCGAACGCTGGCCCGCCATAGAACTCAGGGAGGAACTGAAAGCAGAGCTCTTGAGAGAACCCGAAGACTCCGGGGGAGAAGGAAGCTGCCGGACCGCCTCTGCGGTTATGCGAGCCAACTCCTCAAACACCGCCGTGAGGTTATACTCCTCCGTCGTGACTTCACGGTGCATCAAGGAGCCCCAAAAGCAGAGGAATGAAGAAAAGCCTAAAACCCTAGAGAGTCTGGGATGACGAATAGCGCCCAACGCCTATAAACCCTCACGGGAGGCGGTGCGCCGTTCCGACCTCTGAGAAAAAGGGGGCCCCTTCATTTCAAATCCTTCAGGATCACTATAATTACGGGCCCAGGTGACCACGGCACGTGGCTACTTAACACCGTCAGATCTCCACCCACCTGAGCCACGCTGGTCCGACGCCCTCATAAACTACTCAACCGAGCCTCTTTTGGCTCGGGAGTAGGAGGGGGACAAGTGGAGAGGGGGGTTTCTGTAGCCCATTCAAAGAGCAGCCCAACTAGGCCCGGCAGGGCCCAATGAGGCCAAGCTCACCCAAGTGACAGCCCACAGGGCCCACTTAGGGAAGAAAGCCCAATAAACAGCGCTAGAGGAAACAACCCTCCTAGGCGGCCTCAAGGCTCGGAGGGCCCGAGCATCGGTTAGGTCACGAGAAAGGCCCGCGCCCGAGCCATCTTTCTGCCCGGGAGAGGGAGGCGTAGGCTAGCCTATCCGACCCATCTTTTACCGAGCTAAGCTTATCGCCCGGATAGGGCTGGCCCCTCTGAGCTCGAAAAAACCGACGAATGCTTATCTTTGCAGCCGTTAAGAGTCCTCAGCAGGCAGGAATTTAGGAAGGCAAGGGACTTCTTCTTCCCCACGATGATAACGCTCCCACGATAAGGCCATAAAAGCCCACGATGAGGACGTAACCCCCACCTGAAACCCCTCGGCTGGAAGGACTCCAAGAGATGGCGTACTATTTAAACCAGGGATACCCTCCGGCTAAAGGTAAGCCAAGAAAGGCAATCATATGCCCAAAACTCCGGAGCAAGAACCACTTCACCCTTCTGGTGGAGAGGGATCTCGCGCACAAGCTCTCTCCTCCCTACTATTGCTCCCACCATAGCTCCACTGACTTAAGCATCGGAGGGTTTGCCCCAGGGATTCCCCTGGGCCCTCTGATCCGTTTCCCTGTCTTGCAGTTCACGATCTGGTGATCCTCAGCCCGCTCAGGACCAACACGAGATCACGCCTCTTCAACTTTCCAAGTCTATACACTGCACGCCATGCACGCATTGCAAGTCTATACATTGAGGTGCATGCATCATCTACCAAGTCCACACATTGCATCGTGTGCTTGCTCATTTAAAGTCTGTACATTGTCTTTGCTGCACACATGACTAAGTCTATACATTGTGCATTGCTCAAAGCAGAGTCTGCACACTCATTGTCAGCAAGTCTGAACATTGATGTAGCACGCATGCAGAGTCTATACACTCATAACCTTAGCCATTGCATTCTGTGCTTCAAGCATTCACAAAGTCTGTACATGCTTTAGCTTTGCATTCACAACGTGAAGTCTGTACATGGTTTGTCTTCGTATTGCAAAGTCTACACACTGCACTGCCTTCATAAAGTCTGTACAAGCTGTTAGACTTAAACTGATAATCCTATTCGACTGTCTGACAGGGACTCTTTGCAGAGCTTAATGAAAGGCACGTGATCCGAGGCTGGAAGGGCTGACAGGAAGATGACACGTGGCCAAAAGTTCTGGGCTGGAAATGTGGAAGACACACGCCCTATCTGCTTCCTGCTGCTCTATATATATGAAGCCTCTTCCATCAGAAGAAGGTGATCGACTGAAGCAGAGGAGAGCCTGCACGATCTAGTAAGAAAGAAAGAGAAGAAGAAGAAAGAGTGTGAAGAGAAAGACAGAGAAGAAGAAGAAGAAAGAAAAAGAGAGTGAGAGATCGAGAGCAGAGAAGAAGAAGAAAAAGATAGAGGAAGAGAGCTCGTGAGTTGAGAAGAGAGAAGACTTCATCAGACAATATGTCTCCACTGGAAGTTGGATCAAATCCAATCCAATCAGCTCCTTGTGAGCCATATTCGTGCTTCATTGTTTACAGTTTTTCGTTGCTGTAGTTTCTTGTTTTTGCTTTCCTTTTAAACCTTTCTTCAAGCTGTCTGTTAGCAGTGCAAGCTGTGATGCACAGCGGCGAGGTGGATACCTCGGACGGGTTAAGCTGTAGTCCCCAGCGGATGGCAAGCTGTGTTGCCCAGCGGATGGCAAGCTGTGTTGCCCAGCGGTTGTATGGCAAGCTGTGATGCCCAGCTGTTCAAGCTGTGAGTCAGCGGAATCCACACTCGAGTTTGAGTGTGGGGTGGATGTAGGTCTGGAGGACCGAACAACCTAAAAATCCTTTGTGCACTGTGGTTTAAATTTTCTTATCTGATTGGCACTAGATGAATGCTTAGGGTCGATATGGTTTGATTGCACACTGTGTGTTCGATTGTAGCTTTGAGAGTCCTTTGACATTGTTCCTAAGTCACTAGTCAGTTCATCTATAAGCATATCACTTGACTTAGTGAATCTGAATTCCGCAATTGCTTATTGGACTTCTGTTAGTATCAGGAAGAATTTTTAATTGGGCGAAATTTTCAAAGGGGAGATTCATTCACCCCCCTCTGAATCTACTGCACCGAACCCAACACTTGGTATCAGAGTGGGTTGCTGTGCATAGGATCTAACAATCCGCAGCAGATCCTGCATTTCTGGTTGGTGCATTGCAGAGTGGGCTTCCTGTGTTCTGTGTTTTGTTTCACCAATTTAGTGTCTTGATTTGCTCATCTGACTTCAGTGTATTCATCATATCTCGATGGCTAATCCTCCGATATTTAGAGGTAATAACTTTGATTCTTGGTTAGAAAATTTCCATCGGTATGTAAAATCTACTGATCCAAATCTTTGGAAGGTAATAACTCATGGTCCACACAAATTATCAAAAGATAAATCTAGATGGACTAAGAAGGACAAATTGAAAGACTCTGTCAACACTAGAGCAGTAGTTTTAATAAAAGAATCAATTGACAGACCTCTAATCGAATGCATTTCTTCTTGCAGGTCTGCCAAAGAAATTTTGGAAAAACTAAAGCTAATCAGGAATCACAGCAAATGCTTGATGGCTGATCGGAGAAATGATGATGATGAAACCTCATCTCAGGTAAGCTTTGAATCTGAAGAACTTTCGATTGATGATCTATGGAATATAAATGAGGAACTTAATGATAGATGTGAAAGATTAAAATCTGAGAATAAAAGATTGAAAAAGAAATGTGATCAGATAAATTTGAAAGCTTCCTGTGAAAAATGTCCAAATCTGAAATAATCTTATGATGCATGTATGTTAGATGTTCAAAACTTTAAGGAACAAAATGGTTCTCTAAAACTTGAAAATCAAACATGTTTAGACAAGATATCTGAACTGGAGAATCAGCTTATTAAGATGAAAAATGAGCATCTAAAAGGCATGCAAGAATTGATTGAGATAAATTCTGTAATGGACAAACTGAAGTCTGAAAATGTTGAGGTTCAAAAGCATAATGAAGATCTCAAGGCTAGTCTGAATAAAATCAACAAGGAAGCAATGCATATTTCATATGTAGAGTCAATCTGCAACATGTGCTCAGCTCTAAGAGAACGTAATGAAGATCTTTTTAGTGAGAATGAATGGCTGAATAAGCAAATTGCCTCGTTTAAAGAGGATCACAAAAATCTGATTATTGAGAAAACTAAAGTGGAAGAAAGAGAAGAGGAACTAATTGAAAAGCTGGAGCTGATGTCTGGAAGAGAAAATTGTAATGAAGGAGTCAAGAAGCTGACTGAAGAAAACAAAGAACGGAGGGAACAAAACAAGAAACTGATGGTTTTAAATACTATTTTCTCACAGAGGTTTCTGACTGTCGAAAAAGAAAAATCTGTTATTAAGGAAGCTCAACCATAAAAACTTGAGGAGGAAAACACTGAACTGAAAGCTGAAGTTAAAAAGTTAAAGTTGTTAAATACTGGCTTATCTGAAACACTTCTCACCTTAAAAAGGGGAAAGTTCACTTGTGATGGAGAATCACAAATGTTGAACAGTCTAGAACAAGAAATTGAGAAGTATAAAACTACAAATAAAGTTCTAAGCGAATGTGTTAATTGCAGTGAACAGGAGATAGCCAGTTATGAACTTCACATTGCTAGCTTGGAAAATAAAATTCATGATCTGGAAAATTCAGCAATTGAGTCTGCTAAAATAAAAGGAAAAATGACATCTGTCATGAAAAGTGAGGACAAGAATTCAAAAAGGGGGACAAGCTGTAGTTCTGATGTTAAGGAAACTACTAGAAACCAGCTATACACTACCTTTGTGCAAAGCTCTGATGTAGCTGGTACCTCAAGTAAATCCCCAAAACAAAACAAAAATCTGAAATCACCTCCATCATCTGTCTTTCAATTTAAGGCACAGAAAGCTGAAAAACCAACAAGAATTGTAAACAAAGTTAAACAATTGAACAAGAATGGAAAGAAAGATGGGGTTAAAAATGTCCCTACTTGTGTCATGAAATCAGTTAGCTCGGCTGAATTTGATGGGTCAATGCAAAATGCTCATGCCTCATGTACTCATTCGCATGCATCTAGGAATTCATCTGATAGAAACCATGCCCCTAGGAAATCTGATGCTTCTTGCTATTACTGTGGTAAGCATGGTCATATCATGGATGCATGTTTCATCATGAAACAAGATGATAAACTGCATGCTAGATCTTCTGATCATCATGGGTACAACAGAAACAAACTTAAGTTTAACCAGCACATCACATGCTTCAATTGCAACAAGCCAGGTCATAAGGCTGTTGAGTGTTGGTCAGAGAATTACAGGAATAATTCTGGATCTAGAAGTAAGCATGTTAGGTGCTTTGAATGTGGTAAGTATGGGCATGCAGTCAAGGACTGCTGGTATGTTCAGGGAAATCACTTTAATTCCAAATTTGTCAAATTCCCTGCAAATAGAAATTTTTTTGGAAGAAATGAAACTGCTTTTAAGGAAAAGATTCTTGCATGTGTTGAATGTGGAAAACCTGGCCATCGAGCTTATGAATGCTGGTGGGCAGGTAATGGTAAATCAAAATTTCATGCAAGTAACAGAAATTCTCATGCTAACTCACATATGTTACATGATTATAACAATGTTCACAAAAAGAATTCAAGGGCTGTTATATCATGTAGATATTGTGGAAAGTTTGGTCATTTCATGAATAATTGTTACCTGATGGAGAATGATGATAATGTTGCCAAGAAACTATTCAGAACACCTGAATTAACTCGGGACCCAAGGTTGTTTGGGTCCCTGCATGATCAAATTGATTAACATGTTATAGGTGTGCCTTGGAATGGAATAAAAGGGGTCAAAAAACCAAGGCACTCAAAAATTGGAACCCCAGAACTGCACTATTCAGGTTAGTTCTGAACACCTTGTTTAAATTTCATCATCTGAAATTATTGAAAAGTTTGTCTGATTTATGATGTCCTCTTCTTGTCTAGCTGATCAGTCTGCATTCCAGACTCAGCTACTGAATTTAATTCGGAACATATTTGATGCTCTTCTCACATGTTTGTGCATGTACTTTGCACTGAGCTTATTCATGTGTCACACTGAGATTGAATGATTCAGTTAAATGCATATAGACAATGCATGTGTCTGATGTCTGCATATATCAGTTGCATGACCATCAAGGAAGTCATTCAATGCATATAGGACTACTTTGCACTGCATCTCTTTGCATAACCCTGGTATATTAATGGTAAGTTACTAAAGGGTAGATGTAATCTATCTGGAGGTTCTTACTATGTGTGAGATGGTCCTTGAGACCAAGTTCTCCGCCAAGTACCAAGGGTCATGTCTTCATATAAAGCAGTGTACTGTATATCATAAAATATAAAAAATCTAAAAAATTGAAATGAACTTGATGCATTTGGTAAATTCTTTCTCTGATTGAACAAACATGAATTCTCCTTGAGCATATTTTAAAATCATGAGCAGTGCTTCAATTGTATTTCATGCACTTAATCAAGGGGAGTTTGACTGATGTTGCATATGAAGAGTAGTGCATTTGAAAAACCTAAAAGGATATTCCATTGCATCTAGACAGGGGGAGCATTTAAAAATTGGTGTTTAGTTTGTCACACTTTGAACACCTCTTGTCTAGTAATTGAATAACTCTCATCTGATTTCATATCCTCTCTCTTGAAAAATGATTCTACCTTCTATTCATTAAGTTGTCAAAGAAGAGTTCTTTCAACTTTCCTCATGTTACTACCTGTCAGCTGATCTGTCTGAATTCCAGACTCGGCTACTGTGTGCTGATGTACACTCTTCTGATATATTCCTATATGTGTTGACTCTTACACCAGCTTACACTCATCCTTCACATTCTTCTTAGCTGGTGTGACAGACTTAATTCTAGTGTTGACTAGTTGGTCAGTTATTCTTTCGATTTGATCTGAGGAACACAAATTACATGTCATACAATCTAGTCTGAATCATGTAGAAATTTCTATCATATAGGTTTAAGAACAACCAATGAATCAGACTGATATAAGAACTATGTATTCTCAGACTTGCATTTAAATATCTTGAAAATATCTGAATGATAAGATTTAATGAACTTTAACCACATGTGTCATGAGAACCTTAGACTCTCTCATCTGATATCTAAAAATTTGAAATCAAGGCTACTTTGGTAGAGATACATAGAGTGAGTATTGTGGTTAAACATTAACTTGAGAAATGTTGACTAATTGAAAAACTGTGAATTCAGAGCAATGACTTGGTCACTGAGAAACTGAGTTCTTCATCAATGAAATAAAGTAACTTATGTCATGAAGTGACATAGTTATCTCTGGTAAAAATTTATTGAAAAACCTGACAGAGCAATGGCATATTTGTGTCAAGTAACTGGGGAGTCTGGCCTCTGATCAAGGTGTCTCCTCACGTAAAAAGACATGTCTATTGCTAACTCTGGTCTCAATGTTGAGAGGCAATGACAGTTATCACACTGAGTAACTGGGTCACTTCACCTGAGACGTGTTGTGCCTCATGTAAAAAGGTGTTGATCAACCTAAATTGCTCAGGTAAAGTAAAATATGCTTCAAATAAAAATTTCATGCAAACTATGTCAACTCATGCTCCTGTAAAAAGTGTTTAATCTCAATACTAATCTGTGTAACTCTTAAAAGCAGTCATTGAGATTTTGTGTGTAAGATGAAGATGATTGGTCATGAGTGTTATCTGGTTATTTGGTTCACCTTTATTAAAACTTGATTTCAGATATGAGTATTGAATTTAATTGATAAATCTGGTATACATCATAATTAAATCAGGTTGGTCAAGTTGCTAATTCATAACCCTCTATGATAAGAGAGTCTTTTCATGTTAAGACTTATTGTAATTGTGCATGCCCTACAATCCCTCATGATCTGTTTCATATCTGACAACTTGTTCAACAGAAACTGCATTGACAAATCCTCTCTTATCAGTTTTCTGACCATACAAATGTGAGATGCTACTCCAATTATTACCTTGTTCACTTGCAGTCTTCTGAACTTCAGAATCCTTATGGTGGTGGACTTCAGATTGATTCATTGGTTAACCAGAGTTCATTCCTGCTCTTCAAGGAAAATTCTGGGTCATCTGTAGTTAAGGTAGTCAAACATTCATGTTGATAGGGGGAGTTTCAGATGACTGTAACTCAGCATTGCATAATAGCTCCTATATCATCTCCTTCAACAATCAATGATCACTCCATTTTCTTTGCTGTTGTCAAAAGGGGAGAAAGCATTTCATGGCTTAGTCAAACGGGGAGTTTTTTTTTTAATTCACTCATCTTATGCATTCTTATACTTTCCTCTTCAACTAATGTCTTTTTGCTGAAGTCAAAGGGGGAGAATAAATTGATTCAAGTCAGTATGACTCATAGTGTTGCCATCATAAAAAAGGGGGAGATTGTTGTGTCCCTGTGGTTTTGATGATAGCAAACACTATGAATGTTTGTGTCTGCATATGAATCTGTTGTGTTGCATATGAATGTTGAGCATCTTATCTGAGTGTCATTACATGGAACAGGCTGTGTACATTGGTGCATTTCATAACTGGTGCATTTCATAACTCTGCACATTCATTTGGCATGTCATTGCATCATTTTGTAATGTTCATAGTCCTGCACACGTGAAGTCTGTACAACGTGTGTTGCTGTAGTGTTGTCTATACAGCCAGTGTCTCACTCTCTCAGCATAGTATGTACACCCTTAGACAGCCTGCCCGAACCTTGATAGCTGAAGTCTATACACTAATCTGCTGTTAATCGATCAAGTCTGTACAGCCAATACATTTCATGCATCTCATGCATCATGTCAAAGTCTGTACATTGTTCTGGTCGCTCTCAAGTCCATACAGTGTCTTGCCTGCACGTTACATAGTCTACATAATGTTGTAGGCTAAGTTTGAACACTCTTCAGTGAAGGCTGTACACACTTCAGATGGCAAGTATGTACATCGCCAGTGCTATTCATGCTTTGTCTCACTCAGCGTTTTTCTGAGTCCATACATTGCATCGCGTCTTACAAGACTATACACTGTCTAAGCATGCATCGTCTCTCTCAGCGTCTCATGCTGTGTCTTAACACAACCAGCAAGTCTGTACATTCGAGCGTCTCATGTTGCGTCTCACTTTCATAGCAAGTCTGTACAGCCTTCAGTTGTATAACTCAAGTCTGTACATTCGTCTGGATGCATAACGAGAAGTCCATACACTGTCTAGCTTGCACGCACCTGTTGACTGTGTTCGTGCATTACTCTAGCAAGTCTATACATCGCTTGCTTTATCTACATTCACTACCTTTGCACGCACACAAAGTGTGTACACTCGTTGAAGGCTGTCCAAGCATTCATGGGTGTTATGTCCATACGACAGTTCAGCAAGTCTGTACATTGGACTATGTTTGTACATCATGACAGCAAGTCTATACATGCATCATTCAAGATAAAGTCTGCACATTCATAGCTGGTACGTCCATACACTTGCTGTTGGCAAGTCTACACATCGCATAGCATGCATGCGTCCAAGTTAGTACATCGCATAATGCATGTGTTCAAGTCTATACAATGCTGCGTGAAAGTAAGTCTACACATTGCTGGCTTTACCTATGTTCAAGTATGTACAGTCTGTGGGTTGCTAGAACTAAAGTCTACACATTGTCTCAGCACACACACACAATGTCTGAACACTAAGTCTGTACATCGATAGGTGGCTTGTTCATGCATCATCCTCAAAGTCTATACATAGCACTGTAGCATGCATTTCCTCAAGTCTGTACATCGGTTGGCTTGTGCATGCATCATCTGGCAAAGTCTATACATCGGTTGCCTTGTGCAGTGCATCGTCTGGCAAAGTATGTACATCGGTTGCCTTGTGCATTGCATCGTCTGGCAAAGTCTATACATCGGTTGGCTTGTGCATGCATCCTCTTCAAAGTCTACACATCGCATGCATACTTGAGTTGAAGTCTATACAGACCAAGTCTGTACATTATTCTATTTCAGGCGCAAGTGAAGTCTGTACAGAGTTTGCTGCCTGCACGTAGCTTGATGACTTTCCAACTCTATACACTGCACGCCCTGCACGCATTGCAAGTCTATACATTGAGGTGCATGCATCATCTACCAAGTCCACACATTGCATCGTGTGCTTCATCATTTAAAGTCTGTACAGCCCTTGCTCATACAAGTCTGTACATGCATTAACTGTGAGCATGGCCTAGTCTGTACATTATCTTTGCTGCACGCATGACTAAGTCTATACATTGTGCATTGCTCAAAGCAAAGTCTGCACACTCATTGTCAGCAAGTCTGAACATTGATGTAGCACGCATGCAGAGTCTATACACTCATAACCTTAGCCATTGCATTCTGTGCTTCAAGCATTCACAAAGTCTGTACATGCTTTAGCTTTGCATTCACAACGTGAAGTCTGTACATGGTTTGTCTTCGTATTGCAAAGTCTACACACTGCACTGCCTTCATAAAGTATGTACAAGCTGTTAGACTTAAACTGATAATCCTATTCGAATGTCTGACAGGGACTCTTTGCAGAGCTTAATGAAAGGCACGTGATCCGAGGCTGGAAGGGCTGACAGGAAGATGACACGTGGCCAAAAGTTCTGGGTGGGAAATGTGGAAGACACACGCCCTATCTGCTTCCTACTGCTCTATATATATGAAGCCTCTTCCATCAGAAGAAGGTGATCGACTGAAGCAGAGGAGAGCCTGCACGATCCAGTAAGAAAGAAAAGAGAAGAAGAAGAAAGAGTGTGAAGAGAAAGACAGAGAAGAAGAAGAAGAGAAAGAAAAAGAGAGTGAGAGATCGAGAGCAGAGAAGAAGAAGAACAAGAAAGAGGAAGAGAGCTCGTGAGTTGAGAAGAGAGAAGACTTCATCAGACAATCTATCTCCTTTAGAAGTTGGATCAAATCTAATCCAGTCAGCTCCTTGTGAGCCACATTCGTGCTTCATTGTTTACAGTTTTTCATTGCTGTAGTTTCTTGTTTTTGCTTTCCTTTTAAACCTTTCTTCAAGCTGTCTGTCAGTAGTGCAAGCTGTGATGCACAGCGGCGAGGTGGATACCTCGGACGGGTTAAGCTGTAGTCCCCAGCGGATGGCAAGCTGTGTTGCCCAGCGGTTGTATGGCAAGCTGTGATGCCCAGCTGTTCAAGCTGTGAGTCAGCGGAATCCACACTCGGGTTTGAGTGTGGGGTGGATGTAGGTCTGGAGGACCAAACCACCTAAAAATCCTTTGTGCACTATGGTTTGAATTTTCTTATCTGATTGGCGCTAGATGAATGCTTAGGGACGATATGGTTTGATTGCACACTATGTGTTCGATTGTAGCTTTGAGAGTCCTTTGACATTGTTTCTAAGTCACTAGTCAGTTCATCTATAAGCATATCACTTGACTTAGTGAATCTGAATTCCGCAATTGCTTATTGGACTTCTGTTAGTATCAGGAATAATTTTTAATTGGGTAAAATTTTCAAAGGGGAGCTTCATTCACCCCCCTCTGAATCTACTGCACCGAACCCAACAATGGAGACCGTATGCATTATGAAGTGACCCAGAAACAATTCAGACTAAAGCGGCCCAGCCAGGAGCATTTTTCTCCCCTTTGTGGCCCATGTGTGACCATAATTGGTCTAGAACTTGGTTTCCATGATTTCTTCTGTGCTTTAGTGGCCAAGCCCAGGTATGGCTTGTGCTGCAACCTAGTCCCGATCATTTTCTCCTCTTTTGCAAGCCATGATCTCCTAACTTCAACTTCGTTTATTGGAACTTCACTTGGTCCTAGATGGTAAGTTACATAGCCTAACCTTAGAATTCCTGGCCAATTCTAATGAATGTCTAAGATGGTTACTTGGGACCATGGATCCACCAAATCAATGCCAACGCATCATGAGGTCCCGGTCTGGTCCTGGGAGTAGCGCCCGAAAAGTATTAGTGTCCCAGGGAGTTGTAATGACATGGTGAGGTATTGCACCGAGTACTTGCTAGGGTGTTATCTATGACATTCATATTCACTTCTACAAGATATTCAATTCCTACATGGAATTCTATCTCTTCTTGCCTTGTTACTTGCATGCTTGACCGGCCAATACATGGAAATGATATATCTATGTTCTACTTTTTTCTATTGTTCACATTTAGTTTCCCACCATTGCTACTGTTAGCTTCGTTTTATCATTCATTTTGTTTGCATGAAACATTTAATTGGTTAATTACTTAAACTTTGCCTGCTATTATCTATTGAGCGTTCGCTCACCTAGCTTTTTTTCCCTTTCAGGTAATTTCGAGGTTGATTCGTAGATGGATGGGGATGGGCAAGAGTGAAGACCCTGGAGTGAACCTTTTAGATGATGGAACTGGTGGCTGTCTTAGCAATAGTTGTGTCTTTGTAATGGCTATAAGTTGTCCTTAAGGGAGTCAGTTGTTATTAGGTCCGTGGAGAGTTGTAATCTTTATTCTTGTTTAATTGGAGTCGTTCTATAAGTTGTCAGTTGGTACTTGGAAACAATTATTTTTCATTTTTGAATGAATTAGCAGTTTTTGAATAATTCCTTTTTCTTGCATTTATGCATTCTTTTCTATATTTTTCGTTATTGCTCTAGTTATCATGAATGTTTATAACTGCTACGTTTCGATTTTCCGCATCGGGGCGTGATAGTTTTGTGGTATCAGAGCCTAGGTTTTCTAAGTTCCTAGGTTTCTAAGTGGTGTCGTAGAACCCGTGACCTTGTTAAATTCTAAGGATCCAACCTGGTGAGATGGGATAGAGACTCAGGTAAAGTTAACTAACAATCTTTAAAAAAAGTCTCGATAGGTCGATCTAATTAATTTTCCTACGTGTAGGAGTCTGTTTCGATGGCAGCTGAGCGTGCACAGTGGAGGGATATGCAACGCACGGTTCAAGGCCTGACCCAGGCCTTACAGCAGGTAGCGAAAGGAGGCGCGCATCATGGAGCCGGTAATCTCAACCGAAACTTTTGCAGCTTAAATCCCCCACGTTTTGGTGGCACCGCAGACCCAGATGAGGCAGAGCATTAGCTGAAGGAGATGGCGCAAATCTTTAGAGTTATGCAGTGTGGTGACCAGGACCGAGTCCTCTTGGCGACTTTCTAGTTGGAGCACGATGCACCTGCTTGGTGGGAAGCAGTGGAAGCTATGCTCGATAATAGGCGTGCGACGCGGGATGAGTTTAAGGAGCATTTTAACAGCAAGTATTTCTCCGATCGTGTGCAGGAAAAGAAGGTGGCGGAGTTCACTTCGCTAAAACAGAGAAATTTATCAGTTGCTGAGTACGAGGCACAGTTCGCCAGATTATCCCGCTATGCGCTGCATTTGGTATCTACTGAGAAGATGAAGGCCAAGTGATTTTTGAATGTATTGAAGCTTCAGTATATTAACCAATTGGCACCTTTGGAGATCCACACTTATGCTGAGATTGTGAGAAAGGCCCAAGTTTTCGAAGATACCATGGAGATGCCTGAGAGGATCCGAGGAAGGAACACCAAGAAGGAGCAGACCACTAGTTCCGGGAGTTTCAAATCCAACAATGGCAAGAAGAGGCCCACTGGTGGGTCTAGTTCGTAGAAGGACAAGAAGACGAGAAATGATGACAAGAAGACAGGTTCGGCTGCATCATCTAAAGCTCTTTGCAAGTATTGTGATCATCCGGGTCACAAGATAGAGGAGTGTTGGCGCAAGCTAGGCGCATGTTTACGTTGTGGGAGCAGGGACCATCGTATCCTTGAGTGTCCTCTTTTATCAGACCAAGCTACAATGGATAAGCCACAAGGAAGCCAAAGGTGGCATGTCAATCTCCAAGCCCTTCAGGAAATCAAGACAGAAGCCACCGAGGAGGGTGGATTGGTTGAAGGTACACTCATTATTCTTGATAAGCCAGCATTCATTCTTTTTGATACTAGATCAACTCACTCATTTATTTCTCAAAGTTTTGCTAAGTCTAATATCTATGGAACCTGTGTTGATGAATTCTCAACTGGAAATTTTGACCCCTATTGGTTCGGGTTCAGCTATTAAATATATTATCCTTCTAGTAAGGTTTTGGTTGGTGGCCAGAATTTGCTGGCTGATTTAGTTTGTATGAAGATGAAGAATTATGATGTGATCCTAGGAGCAGATTGGTTAGCTAGATATGGGGCTAGCATTCATTGTAAATCTGGCATCGTGTCTTTCTCTGGGCACCCCGAGCTTTCTTATGTTGGGGTTAGAGATTCTAAGTTTGTACCACTTATTTCGGCACTTTGGGCCAAAAAGTTGTTGAGGAAAGGATGTCAGGTATTATTGACCTTGGTCGATCTCTTTGACCGACAAGAAGGAGTTAGAGTTGAAGGACATTCCGATTGTTCGAGATTTTTCAGATGTGTTTCCTGAAGATTTGTCAGGACTTCCCCCTGAAAGGGAAGTAGTCTTCTCTATTGATCTAGTTCCTGGCACGTCACCAGTCTCTAAGGCTCCGTACTGTATATCTCTCACAGAGTTAAGGGAATTGAAGAAGCAATTACTGGAGTTGCTCGAGAAGGGATTCATTCATCCTAGTACATCCCCATGGGGAGCCCCAGTGCTATTTGTAAGGAAGAAGGACGGTTCGTTAAAACTGTGTATTGATTACCGTCAATTGAATCAGCTTACTGTCAAAAATAAGTACCCGTTGCCGAGAATAGATGAGTTATTCAATCAGATAGCGGAGAGCATAGTATTTTTCCAAGATTGATCTTCGATCAGGGTGTCACCAGTTGCGTATCAAGGACGAGGATATTCTTAAAATGGCATTTCGGAGCAAGTATGGGTATTTCGAATTTGTAGTAATGCCTTTTGGTCTAACAAATGCTCCTGCAGCTTTCATGCGGCTAATGAACAGTGTGTTCCGGCCCTACTTAGATCAGCGGGTCATGGTTTTTATCAACGATATTCTGATATATTCCAAGAGCAAGAAGGAGCACGAAGAGCACTTGAAGACGGCGTTACAGATACTAAGGGATTATCAGTTATATGCCAAGTTTAGTAAGTGTGAATTTTGGTTGCAAGAAGTATCCTTTCTGGGGCATATCAATACTAAAGATGGCATTTCTGTAGACCCTTCTAAGGCAGAAGCAGTGAAGAGCTAGGTTAGGCCTGTGAATGTAACTGAAGTAAGAAGTTTTCTAGGCCTAGCAAATTATCGGAGATTCATTAAGGATTTCTCCAAGATTGCAATACCTTTAACTAGATTGACCCGCAAGGAGAACCAATTTGAGTGGTCAGAAGATTGTGGAAGGAGTTTTCATACTCTGAAGGAGTGTTTGACCACTGCCCCTCTGTTGGCCTTGCCTTCGGAAGAAGGAGGTTTTGAAGTTTACACTGATGCGTAGGGTATTGGCCTAGGTTGTGTGCTTATGTAATCTGGTAGGGTGATAGCCTATTCTTCTAGACAATTGAGGAAGCATGAAGAGAAGTATCATGTCCATGACTTAGAGCTCGCTGTAGTGGTTTTCGCCTTGAAGATTTGGAGGCACTACTTATATGGAGAGACCTTTACTATATTTCCTGATCATAAGAGCTTGAAGTACTTGTTCTCTCAGAAAGAGCTTAACATGAGGCAGAGAAGATGGCTTGAATATTTAAAGGATTTTGATTTGTCTATAGAGTACCACCCTAGGAAAGGTAATGTAGTGGCTGATGCTTTAAGCCGTAAGCTAATAGCCAAGTTGTCAAGTCTTATGTTGCAAGAGTGGAGAATGCTGGAACAGTTGGCTAGTCTAGACCTTAATGTTGGTGAGAAGAAGGATCAGGTTATGATCGCTCAAGTCCAGCTTCGTTCAGAGTTGTTGGTAGAAATCAAGACCTTGTAAGATAATGACCCAATGTTGGTAGAGATCAAAGGAAGTTTGAGCAATCGACCAGATTTTCTGTTTGCCAATGATGGAAGGTTGTTATTCCGGGGAAGGACTTGTGTCCCTGATTTAGCCGAAGTGAAGAGCAAGATCCTTGAGGAAGCCCACAAGTCCAAGTATACCATTCACCCTGTAGCTACTAAGATGTACCGGGATTTAAAAAGGACCTTTTGGTGGCCAAACATGAAGAGGGAAGTGGCTAAGTTCGTGAGTAGATGCTTGGTATGTCAACAAGTAAAGGCTGAGTATTTCAGACCTGCCGAAAAATTAAAGCATCTCGATATACCACAATGGAAGTGGGAGAGTATCGACATGGCTTTTATAATGGGCTTACCAAGAACTCGGGTAGGCTTCGATGCAATATGGGTAATTATTGATAGGTTGACTAAATCTGCACAATTCTTATCCATCAAGTCGAAGTGGATAGTCGATGTTTTGGCTGCTTTGTATATGAAGGAAGTGGTAAGACTCCATGGTGTGCCGATGAACATTGTGTCAGACAGAGACCCCAGGTTCACTTCACATTTTTGGAAGGGATTACAAGAGTCCTTGGGAACCCGTCTGAATTTTAGTACTGCTTTTCATCCCCAGACAGACAGGCAGACCGAGAGGACGAATCAGATTGTCGAGGATATGTTAAGGACTTGCATGACTGACTTTGGTGGTAGATGGCATGAATATTTGACTCTAATAGAATTTACCTACAACAACAGTTACCAGTCTAGTATTAAGATGGCACCATTCGAGGCCCTATATGGGAGGAGTTACCGATCACCATTGTGCTGGGAAGAGGTCGGCGAAAAGCAATGGCTTGGACCAGATCTTATTTCAGAATCATCCAGAAATATCCAAATTATCAGGGATCGTCTACAAGTTGCACAGTCAAGACAGAAAAGTTATGCAGATAATATAAGAAGAGATTTGGAATTTCAAGTGGGCGAGCATGTGTTCTTGAAGGTTTCACATATGAAAGGAGTCCGAAGGTTTGACATCCGTGGCAAGCTGAGTCCAAGATTAATTGGCCCATTTGAGATTTTAGAAAGAGTTGGGGAGGTTGCCTACATGTTAGCATTGCCACCCCAGTTTTCAGGTGTGCATAATGTCTTCCATGTGTCCATGCTACGGAAGTATGTATACGACCCCGCGCACATCATTCAGCATACGGACCTAGAGTTGAAGGAAGATTTATCCTATGAAGAAAAACCCATCAAGATTTTAGACTGGAAGCAGTAACAGCTCAGGAATCAGTCCATACCGATGGTCAAGATTCAGTGGAGTAGACGTGGAACGGAAGAAGCCACGTGGGAGTTCGAAGAAGCGATCTGGAAGTAGTATCCTGAATTATTTTAAGGTCAGTTATCCTGATATTCTCCTTTTTCGGTTAAGTGCAGTGAATTTGGAGGACCAAATTCTTTAAAGTGGGGGAGGGTGTAGCATCTCAAAATTTAACCAAATAATATAACTGTGTAATAATCAAGAATTTCTTATTATTAAAATTTAGGCCAAAGTTCAACTAATTTATAAAAAATATGGAGAAACTGTAATCATGCCGAGGACCCAATTTCTAGACATTTTGTCTTCTTAGTTGACCCCTAAACAAAATTCCAATCAAGTTGAATTAAGGGTTTTAGGACAGAAATCGGAGTTAGTTTGATCGAGCTCTGGATCGCCAAATTGGAACCCAATTCGTAACCATTTGAGCCCCAACCAGGCCCATCCGATCGGCCCTGATGGGTACCCTTTTCCCCTCTTGTTCCATTGCGAAACCCTAACCCTAGGAGTCTATTTTCGAACGTGAAGGCGGTGCGACTTGGTCAATGTGCGATTTCCGCGCACGTCGAGTTCGTGGACTCTATCCAGCCTTATCATCGCCCCTATATCAAATTAGCTTCTATGAGGAGAGCCCTAAGTTGAACTGGAAGCCCCATTTGCTGTGATGGCTGGCGGTGTGCACGAATTAGGGAGGAGACGTCGAGATTTTGGAGCGCGGAGTTCGTGCGGATTCAAGCATCCAGCGTCCCCTTTGATCTTCGATTGAGGTAGGGATAGTGGACTAAACTCTAATAAAAATATATCATTAGAAGCATCTTCGAGTCCTCGTTCTTTGATATTAGAAGCCCCAATTTTCATACCATATAGCATGCATATTTTCTATTATAGTCGGAGCATGTCAAAGTTAGGGCACCGATCATGTTACCTTCTATAGATCGATTCAATTTAGGTATAGGCAGGCTCAAATCCTAATTAATCCAGATATATTGTGCATTTTTATGTCCTCATTTACTTGATATTGTTTTGCCCAAATTTTATAAATCATACGCTTGAATTTAAGCGTTGGACCGGGGTCTATCGGAGTTCGCCGGAGGCCAAATGCGACGACCTCGTTGCGATTGCACGAGGGACCTCTTCTGACCCTAGCGGTCGCACGACAGACCGTTTTCCCCTTGTAAAATTTTTTTTGAGGCTCATTACATATTAGCGGCCCCGCGATAGATCGTAAGGGCTTGGGTTGCGGCCAGTTCCTGACCGCTTCTGATCCTAGCGGTTGCGGGACAGATCTTCACTATCGAGCAGATTCTATACCAATGTTGCTTTCGCTAATTATGTTCATCTTGTTAGGCTACATGCGTAGGATGGAACCCACTAAAATAACTGGAGTATATAGAATAATTAAATTAAAACGGAGATCTTACCCCCTTTACATCTACCATTATTTTCTCATTACTTGTACCTTTTGAAACAAATGATAAAATATAATTAAATTGCCACCATGTTTTACTAGGATTGTTTGACAGTCACTCCACTCCGGTGATGCTGGCTGACCGCTATACTCTCGTTTTCTGATGTTTCTATAACCCTTAATCTTGTAGTAGTTGGGACTCTCCGTCGGATACTCCTTCCGTCGGACTAGGACCTCTATTATGAGACCTCCATAAGACCCTGCGAGCCTGGGATTCCCACTAGGACGCCAGGCAGGTTGTACCCCCAAACCCTGTACCTATCGACTCGATCGGACCACTTGTTTTTACAGTCTGGAATCGAGACTGTCTGGTTAAATGCAGCCCTTCTGAGACCGCTACCCTCTAGTTGCGGCCAGATGTGGACCGCATGTCTATTCAAGCGGCCCTATTGAGACCGCTTTTGACTGACCTGTGTGCCTTTTTGCTGGTCAACTTTCCCTTGAATTTTAGTCGACCTAGTCACGTTGGAGTCGGCCTAAAACCTTTGGTTCGATCTGGGATGTGTGGGCTGGACCCTGGTTCAGTTCCACCACGTCTTGGGTGGACCGAGAGCCGTTAAGTCGACTACCTTAATCTTTCATCTTCTGGGCCCAACTAGATAGCGATTTTTCATTGGACCGCCATTACCTCCTAAACGGGCCTCTGAAGACCGTTTTTTGTAGTGAGGCGACCCAATGGAGATCGTATGCATTATGAAGTGACCCAGGAAAATTTCAGACTGAAGCGGCCCACTCTGGACTGCCTTCCTCTTCGAAGCGGCCCAACCAGGACCGTTTTTCTCCCCTTTGCAGCCCATGTGTGACCGCAATTGGTATAGAACTTGGTTCCCGTGATTTCTTGTGTGCTTCAGTGGCCAAGCCCATGGATGGTTTGTGCTGCAACCTAGTCCCGATCATTTTCCCCTCTTTTGCAAGCCATGATCTCCTGACTTCAACTTCGTTTATTGGAACTTCACTTGGTCCTAGATGGTAAGTTACATAGCCTAACCTTGGAATTCCTGGTCGATTCTAATGAATGTCTAAGATGGTTACTTGGGATCTTGGATCTACCAAATCAATGCCAACGCATCATGAGGGCCCGATCTGGTCCTGAGAGGAGCGCCCGAAAAGTACTAGTGTCTCGGGGAGTTGTAATGACATGGTAAGACATTGCACCGAGTACTTGCTAGCATGTTATCTATGACATTCATATTCACTTCTACAAGATATTCAATTCCTACATGGAATTCTATCTCTTCTTGCCTTGTTACTTGCATGCTTGATCGGCCAATACATGGAAATGATATATCTCTGTTCTACTTTTTTCTATTGTTCACATTTAGTTTCCCATCATTGCTATTGTTAGCTTCGTTTTATCATTTTTTTTTTGCATGACACATTTAATTGATTAATTACTTAAACTTTCCCTGCTATTGCCTACTGAGCGTTGGCTCACCTTACTTTTTCCCCCTTTCAGATAATTCCGGGGATGATTCACAGATGGATGGGGATGGGCAGGAGTGAAGACCCTAGAGTGAACCTTTTAGATGATGGAAATGGTGGCTGTCTTAGTAGTAGTGGTGTCTTTGTAATGGCTATAAGTTGTCCTTAAGGGAGTCAGTTGTTATTAGGTCCGTGGAGAGTTGTAATCTTTATTCTTGTTTAATTGGAGTCATTATGTAAGTTGTCAGTTGGTACTTGGAAACAATTATTTTTCATTTTTGAATGAATTAGTAGTTTTCGAATAATTCCTTTTTCTTACATTTATGCATTCTTTTCTACATTTTTCGTTATTGCTCTGGTTATCATGAATGTTTATAACTGCTACGTTTCGATTTTTCGCGTCGGGGCGTGACAACGATCGACCTCGGGGGGCCGTTACTGGTGAAGCTTTCTTTAAATAATCACCCAAACTGTTTGAAGCCAGTGACGCTTCCTGAGGCGAGTGATCAGAACTAGGCCTGGGCACCTTGGACCAAAGTGGTCATGAACGCTCGGCATTTGACGACGTCAGATGCCCCGTGCAGGGTCATCAGGGCGTCGAAACTATTGTAGCGGTCGGTCGAGTCGCCCTAACCATCGTAGGACTTGAAGTTCAGAAGGGACATCTTTGGGGATAATCCAACCTCCAAATGTCAGAGGAAAACAGAGATCGCTCCTCCTCCTCCTTAGTGGCAGAGTTCTATTGCAGGGCCCAGAGAGCCTGCTCTTGCTCGGCGAAATGACGCTCAAACTCCAGGAGTTGTAGGGAGAGCTCCGGATGAGTGCGAGGAGATCTTGAGACATTTCTGGTGCGCTCGCGCTTACTTTCATGCTGGCACGCACCGAGGTCAGCCGTCGGGATTGGTGGGCACGCTTCACCTTCCCTTCTGCGAGGGTTGGAGGAGGCTTCTTGTTCGGTGACCTGGGGCGGGGGATGGGAAGGTTCGCCCGCCATGTTGTTGATGATGCGACCTTCCTGGAGAATAAAATGGCCTCTTGCCGTTCGCCGAGAAGTTTCCAGACAGGGGGGGCTCAACCGCGAATGTTGTGAGCGCTCCTCTCTGGCTACTTGGGCCCGCATCAGGTTGACGAGGGCATCCAGGTTATCGTTGAGGGCCTGGAACGCCGCGGGATCTATTACGGGGAGCGGGGCCTCCATAGGCAGAGGGGGTGGAACATTGGCTTGGTTGGGAGGAAGGGGACTAGTCATAGAATTAGACGGCACACGCCCTTTGATCGCTGTTGTCGGTGCTTTCCCCCTATCTCTGGCTACCCGCCTGCTGCTACTCCTTCGCACCATATTGACTTTTAGCTTGTTTCCCACAGACAGCGCCAGATGAAGAGGCGAGATCTCGTGCTAAGCTACGAACCGTCGGATTAGGGAGGATCGCGGGGGGTAGCCACTTCGAGAAGGATTCCTACAAGCAAAGAAAACAATCAGGGGCCCGGGTTGAGATCTTGGGGAAACCCCTCCAATGTTTAAGTCAGTAGTGGTAAGAGCTCAAAGAGTGCGAAGGAGGCAACGGGGTGTGGGGCACGAGATTGCTCCTCACTAGTGAAGTGACTAACTCACCTTTCCGGAGAGCTTCCTTGGGTTTATATAGTGGTTCATTCTCTTTTTAGGGCATGGGAAGAGGGAGTGCTTAGGGGGCATTACCCTCTAAATGTGAGCTCTCCACCGTTCGATGGCACTTACCCTTCTCTTAATCCCTGGACTTCCCTTGGTTAGTTACGCTTGGTTGCCCCTTGGGCTTTCCCCGAGCAACCATTATTTGGACTCCCGAGCTATAAAGTTGCATACGCTATGTCGGTCCGAATGAGTCGGGCTTCCTGATGAGTGGGCCCAATAAGGGGACTGTTACTCGTTAGGCTCTACAGGTCTTGGTGGACGGTATTTGACCACATATCTTTTAGATCGTAAATTTACCCCTCTCCATCATGTTTTGGGTGTACTTTGAGATAACATTCTCATAAAACTTGTGTGTGCCTGTGTTGTGCATGTTCCGATCAATGCCATGTTTTGGACGTATTTTCGAGTACAGGCCATTCTTATAAAACTTGGTGAGACAAATTAACATCCACTTACCTATACTTTCGTCACATTTTCATGTTTATTTTATGTACGTTATGCAATTGGTTATCTGCCGTTGGAAGCTCCATTCTCATATGTAAATGAACCGCAGTACTAATGCGTGCTCTTTCCTTTCCTTATTTATTGTTCCTTACATAAGTATACGCTTCACGTATGCTGCACAGACAATGAGGAACTTGATCCAATTTCATGGTTTGGTTTGTTTTAGAGATCGATATTTATATGTACCCACAATATATATCATAACTATATTTATGTTTTCCATATCTCACCATGTATAATCTCCATGCTATTTCGTGCCCTAATACGCTGTTCGTTTAACTAGCCTATAAGCACGTCTAATTAATCTGTCCTTGTTTAAGCTACCAGGAAACTTTAGATCTTGGCATATATACCTCTAAAAACTTTCATATTTCTTTATATTCCTCTCCAAATCCTATATTTTATACTGCTATATTTTCAATGGAACATTCCTTTAATTAATTGTGAAAGTATTAGAACTAGTGGGTACAATCGGAGTAATTTATGTGTACTTATAACGAAGGTGTAAATGATAATATGAGAAATATAGGGACATCCAACAAACGAATGAAAATCTTAGGGGGTGTAATTATCCTTTTATTTTATTTTAAAATCTGTACCTGTATTCCTTATGATGATCATCTAAGAAGGTACAAATCCCAAGATTCGGTCTCAGATACGTGGTTTATCGAACATATATACTTCCTTAATGAGACGTATTATGAATAGCTGATATTAACGAGGGTAATCCACGTACGGTGGGGTTATTTTATGCACACACCCCATGATTCTAACAAGCCACTGCATTACCATTAATTAAAAATTGACCAGGAACAGCTTTCCTCATATATCAGCTCGAAACGAAATTGAGTGCTATGGGCTTACTTCTATGAAAAATCTAATTAAATGTGTTACCTCTAAACCCACAATTGAAATGGGATTTTCGAAAGCCCCGATCCGGGATGATTATTTGTTAAATAATCCGTTACCAGGCTAAAATATCTACTCAAAAGGGTATGGAACGGATAAACATTTGATTGTGCTAGATTAAACTCTCATTTTCTTTGTACATATGAAAGATGGTGTGTGTGTGTACAGATCAATACCCAAATAAGTTATACACAGAAACTTCATTCGGTGAAGAAACGAGTTTTTCAATATTGAAGCAGGGATGTTGAGTACTGTATTGCTATTAGAAATGTTGTTGAAAATTGATAGTCAGCGTTCCGCCGCGGTCATAATATGTATTGATCTGCTTATCGGATTCGGTACACATATCAACACGAAGGTAGTTGTAGTTGCTCAATCAAAGATTTCAAAAATGTGTGCAACGATGTCAACAAAGTCAACCTACGTCTTCCTGCAGTAGGAAAAGCCAATCTGGTTTCAATGAATTTCATTGCCCTATAATCCAATGAGGTTCCAATGAGGTTCTAACTAGACCATGTACAAAACTCTGATCAAGAAAAGGAAATTATATAACATAGTTGTAGCGGCAGGAAAATGGTTCTAGGCCACGTACCATCTTCTCTATTTATTTGTTGAGAAAATCGTCTCGCGCCCGTAGATGCCTGTACACACCAAGAAATCAGAAGGACGTCAGAAGGAATCCCGGGTGTTATCACAGGGGACAACCCTCCGATGCTTAAGTCAGCAAGGGATTTAATGAACGATAGAGAAGAGCAGAGTAAGAGAAAAGTAGGGGCCATAGGAGTCGATCCAGGAGGCGTGTAGATCCTCTATGTACGTGCTCGCCGGTCCCAGTGGGCTCTCGGAGAGTGCTCGCTGGGTGGTAAGGCCGCTCAGGGGGCAGAAGCTCTCTGGCCGTAGGTTGCCCTCTTGTCATTGTCGCTGGTAGGGCTGCTCTCTTCTCAGTAGAAGGCTCTGGGGCAGGAGTACCCTCTTGCGTAGTCATGTGGGATTTTTAGTAGAAGAATCTACCGTGTCCCTCTCTATCGTCGATGTCCCTTTTATATGGATTATCCTGGTGCGAGGGCCTCATCCCTTGATAAGGAAGGGTCCGTTTAGTTGGAGTAACGTTCCCCGCTATGTTGGCGGGAGTTTCCCGTTGGGGGGCGATAGCCCCGGTGTCGGCCGGTCCCTGGGCGAGTCTTACGGCACTCATAGGGCGTGCTCACCCGTTATGGGGTCAAGGCCGACGTCGCGGGCGGCAACGGTCGATCGTCGGAGTGTCCTCCGGCGGGAACCGCGCTTGCGCCGGCGTTATCGGCGTCGTGGAATCCGATGCTCTATTGGGCCGGCCTCTTCCTTATTGGGCTGAGCATGTGTGCTCTTCCCTTGTCTGGGCTTGGCGCGTCCGAACCTTAATCGGCCGCGTGTGCGTGGGCCGCATCTGGGCTAAACCAGATTTACCCTCCTCACTTCCCCCCTACTCTTAGTTGCCGAGCACTCGCAGGGAACTGAGAGTAGCCCAAGATAGGGTTCTTCTGGAGGGTGTGATCCGACGACGATCTCCTCGTACGGCGGGAGTTGGTAGCTTCGGGAGCCTGCTTGGCGTGCAAGGCGTCTCTGGAGGTGGCAGAGGCCACGTTGGTAATGATGACTCCGAGTCTTGTCTTGTTCTGGGGATGTGGACTCAGAACGGTCGCGTAGCCTCGGCAGTCGTACTGCCGTAGTAGCCGACGTCCTTTCACCTGACCGTCAGGGGCGTAACCGTCGAACTTGTCGTGGGCGGTTTATAAGAAGTGTCGAGGGATTCCCATAAACCAGACCCACGTCTCGCTGGTCGCCGCACTCCATCGTAGGCGTCTTCCTCCCCTTTTGCCTGGTGAGGATCTTTCTCCCCTGTTCTTCTTTCTTCCCGTAGCGATGCGTCCACGTAGAAGAATCTTTACTGTCGAGTCTTCCTCCTCGGAGGATATGCTCCAAGGCCGGAGCGGAGTGCCGAGCACCTCGGGTGCTGGCAGTAGTCGACCCGATTCCCAGCCTTTGGTAGCGTATAAGGTATTCCACGGTCTGCGGGAGACCTTCCAGATCCCCCATGAGTATGACATCGTCTTCTCTGCTGTGGGAGATGACATAATGAGTCATCCCCGTAGCAGGATCATGATCCCAGTAGATTCCTTCCAAGCGGGTCTCTGTATTCCTGTCCACCCTTTCATCGCGAACGTCCTCAACCATTACGGGCGGAACCCTGGGGGATCATCCCCCAATTCGTACAGTATTCTCTGCGGGTTCTTTTAAGCGTGCCGCAGAGCGTCGATGGCGCCGAGCGTCGATCTGTTCCGGCAGTTCTTCCACCTTCAGAGTTGTCCGTCCGACACTTTCTTCGCCTACTTCAAGGCCCGTTCCAACGATCACTTTATCTTCGTCTCTCGTACCGCGTCTAACCGCAAGGGGTGGGCAGAGCGGTACATATACCTGATCAAGTCGAAGGACTGGGAGATGGTCTCCGATAGCTGGATGCGGAGTGGCTACCCTCGCCCTTGGCGCGACTCGAAGCCCTCTCTGAATGCTGAGGCTCGCCGGAATCTGAGGGCGGTTTCTCGGTACCCCCTCGTTGATGCGGACCACGTTCTGACCCCGGCGCTGCTTCGAGAGCTGGGGTTATGTCCCCCGTTGCCGTAGGGTACTGGCCGTGCTTCCCCGTAGGGTTGTGGTGGTAGTGGCTGATACTTGACCAACCTCTTCTCTGGCATAGGAGGCTTCTCCGTGGGTACCCTTCCATAGAACAAAAACTGGGTACCTATGCTTGCTTGAAGATTTAGCATGATTGTCGACAGAGGATGGTGCCTGGGAAGCGAGTTGTTGGAGTCATTCGTCACCATCGTCGAGCACTTTTGTTTCTCCATGTACTTATATCTGGCCCGTGTGAGGGTACTTTGCCAATTTTCTGGCAGCTTGTACTTTGACTAAAGAAATACAAATTCTTTTATTCTGAGTCGACATTGATGTGTACCTTTTACTAGAGTTCCTCTACATGCTTCTCTGGGTGATCCTCCGTACTCGTCTTCCACGGTGCTCGTGTCCTCTGCAGGGACCCTCAGGTTGCTATTTCATTTTCGAGGGGAGTGGTGCTCGCCTCTAGAAAACCCATAGGTTACCTTGTTGTTTTCAAGGGGAGCAGTGCTCCCCTCTAGGGAACCCGTATGTTACCTTTCTTTTTTCAAGGGGAGCAGTGCTCGCCTCTAGGGAACCCGTAGGTTACCTTCCTATTTTCAAGGGGAGCGGTGCTTGCCTCTAGGGAACCCTTAGGTGACATTCTTTCATTTTCAAGGGGAGCAGTGCTCGACTCTAGGGAACCCGTAGGTTACCTTTCTGTTTTCAAGGGGAGCGATGCTCACCTCTAGGGAACCCTTAGGTTACCTCCTTTCGTTTTTAAGGGGAGCGATGCTCGCCTCTAGGGAACCCGTAGGTCACCTTCTTTCGTTTTCAAGGGGAGCAGTGCTCGCCTCTAGAGAACCCGTAGGTCACCTTCTCGCTGTTTGCGGGCAACTTACCCTAGTGGAGTACGGCTGGTGACGTTTTACTGGAAGTATTTCCTGAGGTTGATGGAGTTCCACGTCCTGGGTACCTCTCTCCCCCCAAGCGTGACTAGCCTGTACGCTCCTTTGCCGACTGCTTCTGCTACCCGGTATGGGCCTTCCCAGTTGGGTGCGAGTTTTCCCGCGACTCCTCACGGATCAGCCACGCTTGCTCACCGTAGAACCAGATCTCCGGGGAAGAAGTGTCGCTCCTTAACCCGGACATTGTAATACTGCGCCAGCTTCTGCTGATATGCCGCAAGTTTTATCTGGGCGTTGGCTCTTCTTTCCTCTAGCAAGTCCAGGTTTTCTCGCATCGCCTGGTTATTTCTGGCCTCATCAAAATGCCCCACTCATAACGAGGGGTTGGATATTTCTACCGGGACTACTGCCTCAGCTCCATATGCGAGATGGAAGGGCGTCTCCCCGGTGGCGGCTCTAGCAGTGGTCCGATGAGCCCATAGGATGTTGGGAATTGAATCAATCCATGCGTCTCCTACTTGATCCAAGCGGGTCTTGATGCCGTGGAGTAGAGTTCGGTTGGCGTTTTCTACCAATCTGTTGGCTTGAGGATGTCCCACCGAGGTGTAGTGGTTCCAGATCCCCAACTCCGAGCACTTCTCTTGAAAGGCGGTGCTCGCGAACTGTATGCCATTGTCGGTAGTGAGAACTTTGGGAATCCCAAACTGGCAAATGATGCTCCGTAGCACGAATTTCCAAGCTACTTCGCTCATTATCTTCCCCAATGGTTCGGCCTCGATCCACTTGGTGAAGTAGTCTATAGTGACTATGAGGAATTTCTTCCTCCCTTGTGCTTCAGGGAAAGGTCCCAGTATGTCGATCCCCCACCGCGCGAATGGGCGAGGCTCTGTCAAGGCATGGAGCTGCGTCGCCGGTTGGTGGTGCAGGTGGGAGTATTTTTTGCATTGGGGGCACCTTCGAACGTAGTTGAGGCAGTCCTACTGCAAGGTGGGCCACCAGTACCCTTGTCGGATCAGCGTCCTCGCGAGTGCTCGCCCTCCCACATGACTTCTACAGAGTCCTTCATGGACTTCTTAGATGGCCTGGCTGGCTTCTGTGGGGAAGAGACACTTGAGTAGAGGAGCTGAGAGGGATCGACGATATAGCCGGCCGTCCACCATGGTGAAATAGGCCGCTCTCGCCCGCGTGCGTCGCGCTTCGGCATGATCGCTGGGGAGCTGTTGCCGGAGGAGGAAATCGAGCAGGGGATCCATCCAGGAAGGTTCGTAGTCGAGGGCGTTTACATGGAGCACTGGATCATCTATGCTTGGTGCTGACAATTCTTCTATCAAGATCGATCTCGAGCTGGAGACCGTAGTGGCTGATGCCAAACGGGAGAGGGCGTCTGCTCTAACATTCTCTTCGCGCGGGATGTGGACCACTTCGAAGTGGGCGAACTCGCCCGCCGCTGCCTTGGCGTTCTCCAGATACTTCATCATAGAGGGGTCTCGAGTCTCGAACTCCCCCTTGACCTGGTTGGTGACGAGCATGGAGTCGATGTACGCTCGCACGCTGGACGCCCCCAAGTGTTTTGCCATGCGTAAGCCGGAAAGGAGCACCTTGTACTCGGCCACATTGTTCGTGGTTGAAAATTTGAAGTGTAGGGCGTACTGTAACTCTACACCCTCTGGTGAGAGTAACACCAGCCCCGCGCCGCTACCGGCGGCGCAGGAGGATCCGTCGAGGTATAGCTCCCAGGCGGGGCCCGAGGTCTGCTCGGGTGAATCCTCGACGGGTAGGGTGTATTCGGCGACGAAATCTGCAAGTGCTTGGGCCTTGATCGCTGTTCTCGGTCGGAACTTAATGTCGAACTCTCCCAACTCGATGGCCCACTTGACCAGTCTCCTGGACGCATCAGGGTTCTAAAGGATTTACCTGAGAGGCTGGTCGGTGAGGACGGTGATCTGGTGGGCCAGGAAGTATGGCCGTTGCTTGCGAGCAGCCGTGATCAATACGAGGGTGAACTTTTCAGTCCACGAGTACCGGAATTCCGGTCCTTGCAATGCTCGGCTGACATAGTAGACGGGCTTCATGACTCATGCTTCTTCCCGTGTGAGCACAGCACTCATGGTGCTGGCAGTTCCTCCCCTTGGGGTTTGGCGAGGATGGGAGGCGTTGTCAGGTATCGCTTCAATTCATCGAATGCCTGCTCGCACTCCTGGTCCTAGTCGATCCATCCCTTCTTCTCTGGCGCCAGGTTGGCTTGCTTGATCAACCGAAAGAAGGGTAGACATCGTTCGGCGGCTCGGGATAAGAACCAGACCAGAGCGACGACGCGTCCGGTGAGACACTGTACGTCCCTCACCCGTCGTGGTCGCTCCATCTCCAACACTGCTTTGATCTGGTCGGGGTTGTCTTCGATTCCTCGGTGGGTTACGAGGAACCCTAAGGACTTGCCCTCGTGGTCGCTCCATCTCCAACACGCTCAGCAGGTTTGAGTTTCATGTTGTACCTTCTGAGCGTAGTGAAGGTCTCAGCCAAGTCGCGCAAGTGCTCGGCTACTCGGAGGCTTTTCACGAGCATGTCGTCGATGTAGACCTCCATGTTGCGGTCGATCTGCGAGTCAAACATATGGTTGACTAGGCGTTGATACGTAGCTCCCGCATTTTTTAGCCCAAACGGCATACGAGTGTAGCAGTAGAGGCCGTGGTCGATGGTGAACGCGGTCTTATCTTGGTCGGGCTGATGCATGCTGATCTGATGGTACCCTGAATAGGCGTCAAGAAAGCTCAGCATCTCGTGCCCGGCTGTGGCGTCGACTAGCTGGTCGATCCGTGGCATGGGGAAGCTATCTTTGGACATGGCTTTGTTGAGGTCGGTGTAGTCCACGCACATTCGCCACTTCCCGTTGCTTTTGGGCACCAGGACGACGTTGGCTACCCAATCTGGGTACTGGGTAGGCCGGAGTAGTCCTGATCGCAATTTCTCGCCCACTTGTTGCCTGATGACGGCCTGTCGCTCGGGGTTGCATCATCTTCGACGTTGCTGCACCGGACGGCAGTTGGGGTCCAGCCTTAGTTGGTGCGTGATAATTTCCGGGGGGATTCCGGGGAGCTCATCCTCGGACCAAGCGAACACGTTCTGATTGACTGTGAGGAAGCTCGTGTATGCTTGTTTATCCTGCTCGGACAAGGTAGCGCCGATCTTCAGTGATCTACTTGGGTCATCCCCGACTTGGATGAGGTATAGATCCTCGGCTGGCGAAGTCGTACTCGGACTTGGATCTTCGGTCCTCGCCTTCTTCTCGCATGCCGCCTCCTCGGGACGCCGGTCGCGGGTGGATATGAGTTAACACCTCCTAGATTCCCGTTGATCACCCCGGACTTCCCCTACCCCATGAGGGGTGGGGAACTTCAACTTCTGGTGGTAGGAGGAAGGGACGCCTCGAAGCGTACCGAGGATTCCTCGGCCGATGATGGCGTTGTATCCTGTCATTGCACGGACCACAGTAAAGTCGGCGAGGAAAGTTACCTCTTTCGATGCCGTCCCGAACGTGATCGGGAGCGTGATACGCCCTTCTGGGCGAACAGTCGTCCCAGAGAATCCATATAGCGGTGTGTGCAATGGCGCAAGTTGTGATACAACCACTCCCATGAGTACTAGACAGTCGTACGCAATAACATCAGCTCCGCTTCCATTATCCACCAGAATGCGTCGTACATTACATTGATTGAGGGTGGCGGAAACCACCAAAGCATCGGAATGGGGCGTCGTGACGCCTTCAAGGTTATCCTCGGAGAAGACTATGGGGTCTCCCGGGTGACCTGAGGGGGACAGTCCCCTCGGGGTCCCTTCGCCCTGGTCCGCCGTTTTGAGGGCCGTCGCGTACCGACGCCTTCTGTTGTGCCCATGTGATCATTTGAGTCTTCCTGTGGTTTGGGTCATTCGACATCATATTGTGGTCATTTGAGTTATTAGATATTCTTGCTTTTGATAATAGCTAAACACTATAAGTCATTATTATTTTCCACTCTCATATGACTGGCATACGTGATGTTTTGTTCATGACAGATATGACAATGAATGGACAAGGAATTGAGTAGAAATGGCAAAAGTGAAAGCTCAATGATTGCGCCCTCGCATGCGGATCGACCTGTGCGGTCAGGTCGCGGGGATCGACCTGCCCGGTCAGGTCGCGGGGGTCAAGGGGGCAGCCCCCTTCCGCCCCCGGAACAAAATTTTGATTGAAGACTCAGTAATAAAACTTCAAGACAGTCAAGGTTGATGCCACAAATGAGAATGGACTGCTAAAGGACTCAAGCGACGGAGCTAAAGAGGTTAACAGACCGACCCGGGAAAGCCCGGGGTCTGCCCAGCTGGCGGTCGACTGCCTCAGCCAGCAGTTCCCAGTCTACACGAGTCTCAGTGGCGGTCGACCGCCAGCCCAGTAGCGGTCGACCTGAAATTCCAAGGACCATCCGTTTACAGCGTTTCTCAGTAGCGGTCGACCGCCAGCTTCTGCAGGTCGACCGTCAGCCCCGAGCCTTCAATGTTGACTTTTGAAGAGGCGGGATCTCACGCTGTGTCCTGAGCTGGCTGTAGATCACCAGAAGATGTTTCTGCAAGAGAAGGGAAACGTATCAGAGGGCCCAGGGGATCTCCCTGGGGGAAAACCCTCCGATGGCTAAGTCAGTAGAGCGATGGTGGAAGTGATAAAGGGGGGAGGAGAGAGCTGATGCGCGAGAATCCTCTCCACCAGGGGTGAAGCGAATCGTGCTCAGGAGCTTAGGGTGTATGAATGGCTAGTTCATCTTACCATCTTCCGGAGGGTATCCCTGGCTTAAATAGTGCGTCGCCTTTTAAGAGTCCGGTGAGCTGAGGGCTTCCCGGCGGGAGTTACGTCTTCAGCGGGGGCTTTCATGGCCGGATCGTGGGGGCGTTATCCCCTTGGAGTTCGGCAGCTCCCATGACTCTCCCGCTGGCGGAGGACTCTGAACGGCCGCACCTGTAGATAATCAAGCGGTCTCACCGAGCTACGGGGATGCCGGCTCGTGTCCGAGCGGTAGGCATGGCCCGGCGAAGGTGGGGTCGGATAGGTCGGCTGGAGCCTCTTTTTCTCGGTCGGAGAGTGGGCTTTAGACCGGACCTTTCATGCGACCTGACCGTTGTCTCGGGCCCTCCGAGCCTAGAAGGCCACCGGGGAGAGTTGGTTCCCCGAGTCTTTATTTATTGGGCTTTTCTCCCGAAGTGGGCCCTGTGGGCTATCACTTGGGTGGGCTTCGCCCGGTTGGACCTTGTAGGTCTTGTTGGGCTGCCTTGGTGGTGGGCTGCGGAAATCCCCCTCTCCACTTGTCCCCCTCCTACTCCCGAGCCAAGGAGGCTCGGATGAGTAGTTTTTCGAGGCTTTGGACCGGCGTGGCTCAGGTGGGTGGAATTCCGTTGGCGTTATGTAGCCGCTTATAGCGGTCGCCGAGGCCCGTAATGATGATCCTGACGGATTTGAAACGAAGGGGCCCCCCTTTTTCTCGGAGCACGGAACGGCGCGCCGCCACCCTCAGGGGTTTATAGGGGGCGCTGTTCATCGTTCTAGGCTTCCAGGGTTTCAGGCTTTCCTTGCTTCTTGATGCGCCGTGAGAGCACAGCGGAGACGCGGAGCCTTGCGGCGGCGTTTGAAGAGTTGGCGAGGATAACCGCGGAGGCGGTCCGGCAGCTTCCTTCTCCCCCGGAGTCTTCAAGTTCGTACGAGGGATCTTCTCCCGATCCGATGGCGGATCAGAGTCCGGAGCTTGTGCCCGTGAGGCGCGATCTCATCCCCAACTGTAGCGAGTTGGGAGAAGCGGAGGTGCAGAGGCTGGAGCACCGTTTCCGTCTGCCTTTCCGCTATAGCTTTGCTGCCGCTACTCCATATGAGACGAGTCTGGACGACCGCGATGGGCACATTTGCACCTTCCTTTTGGCCTGGAAGAGTGGATTTCGGCTTCCTTTCGATCCTTACGTACTGCAGCTTCTCACTTTTTTCCGGTTGGCGCCTATCCAGTTGGTGGCCAACTCCTATCTTCTTCTTTCTGCCTTTGGGATCTTGTGCCATCAACGCGGCATCTTCCCGTCTCTGGACCTTTTCCACTTTTTCTTCGAGTTGAAGGCACATCCATCGGCTGGGAAAGGTTTTTACTTCATCCAGGCGCGAAGGAACAGGAGCTGCATCTCGCTCGCGGCGAAGGATTCTTCGCACAAGGGGTGGAAGACTCAATTCTTCTGGGTGAAGGCGGTGGCGACGGACGAGATCTGGAGATGCCGGACCTCGCCCAATTTTCACCCGAATCTGCCCCCTCGCCAGGAGGAGTTCCCTCCCCACGTGGAGCAGCAGGCTGCCCGTCTGCTAGAGAATCGCCAATCGACTGAGGAGCTGGTGACGCCGGAGAACATCGAACGGTGTCTTCTCTCGCGGTTGACGTCGTCAGGTACGGCTCTTGAGACTCTTCTTCTGGGGTGGTAACTCTTTTTCCTCCTCCTGACCGGGGCTTCTTCTTGTTGCAGATGTGAGGCGGGAGCCTCTGGAGGAGGTGGCCGAGGTCATCGATCTGGGAGAAGACTCGGCAGCCGACGAACCTGATGTCTCGGCGGGTCGCGCTCATGCCCGAGATAAGGGCAAGGGGGCGGCCTCCGAGGGGACTTCTCGATCGACCGGCCTGAAGCGCAAGGATCCCCTGGTGGGGAAATTGCGGGAGGCCGCGAAGGCCAGGAAGAGGGCCAGGAAAGCTGGTCTTCCTACCGCCGTCGGGGGCGACTCTGGCTCTGCGGTGCTCCCCTCTCGGGGGCAGGATGGGGCCGACCCTTCTGGGCTGGCTTTCCCATCTGCCGAGCGAGAGGGGGCCGAGGAGACCAGGGGCCCCGCAGAGGGAGGTGATGGGTCGGCTCTCCCCTCTGTAGGGACAGAAGGGGCCGATGCCGGCGTGGCCGGCGCTGGGACCGAGAGTTCGGTCGATGCAGATGGGGGTGTGCCCGCGGGGGCGCCGCAACCCCAAGTGCCGGCAGTTTCTGGTGCCGTTGATCCCGCGGCGCCGGTCGAGGGTGGGGGTTCGCCCGGGGAGGCGTTGCAACCCCAACCGACCGTGGTGCGCGGGGCGGTTAGTTTCGCTGCCACAACAGGGCCTTCTGGCGAGGTGCCCAGGGTGGAACGGTCCCCTTTGTCGGAAGCTCTGGTCAGTCTTGGTGTCTCGGGTGATCTGTACCGGATCTGCCGGTCGATCACCGATAGGACGAGGGGAGGAGAAAAGCGCAGCACTCTGCCGGGGTCCTTGACATCCTGATGGAGGGCGGCCTGGTTATAGCTCGGACAGCAGCCGTGATGGCAGAGGCGCACGCCCAGACGGAGGCGGAGCGGTCGAAGCTCGCCTGGACCCTTGGTGGATGCGAGGGGAAACTGGCCCGGCTCGAGGGGGAGCACGAGGGGCTCGGCGGGAGTTCCTTGCATTCAGGGAGTTGGCACGGTCGAGCCGACGGGAAGCCGAGGTACTGGCCGAGCAGCTGGCAAGGGCCCAAGAATCGCTCGAGAGGAAGAGCAAACGTCTAGAAGACGAGCGTCAACGTCACATCGAGCTGGATGGCCTCTGGGAGCTTGAGCGCGGCGAGCTGCAGGATCGGGCGGAGGACGCGAAGCGCCTTCGCGTCGAGGCCGAGGCGGACCGAGCCCGGGCGGAGGGTCAGATGACCGAGGCCGAGCGGAGGATGATCGAGCTGGAGGAGCGTCTGGCGTGGGCGGAGAAGCGCGCGGCCGAGGCGGAGCGGGCTCGGGACGGGCAGGTCGAGGCGGAGGCGATCGAGCGCTATAAAGGCTCGGAAGCTTACTCGGCCGACCTGATTGCAGCCGCCCTACCCTACTACGAGGTAGCGCTCCGCCGGGGTGCTCGAAAGGGGTTCAGGCAGGGCTATCGCCGGGCGATGAACTATGCTAACGAGCACCTGGCCGGAGGCGATTTTCCTTATGACCAGCGTTATGACTCGGACGAGTCAGATTCCAGCTCCTCATCTTCGGTCGGGGAAGCACCGGAGGAGTCGCCCCCTGCGGGGTCACCAGCTCCGGAAGCCTCGGGAGGGCTCGCGACCGGGACAGTTCTCGCACAGGCGAGGTCAGTGTCCGGGCCGGCCGTCGCCGAGGGTACCGGGGGTGACGCGTTCCCTACTGCTGTTCCCAAGCTTCAAAGTGGGCCCGAGGCCTGATGTAACTTTATTTTGCCCCTTCCCCTTTTTATCCGTCTTCCTTGTTGTAAGAGGCTTTTATGGGAGGCAATGAATAACTTACTTTATTTGATCGCTATCTTTGCTGTGATTTGGTTGGCGTATCGAGGCAGTTGGAAAGTGCCGATATTTTTTGCTCCGTTTTCGCACGTCGATTCGGGAGACTTCTGGCGGGCGTCCTTCCGTATTACCATGCTTTGAAAGTCGAGGTGCTTCGCGAATCCCGCTAGGGCGGGGGGCAAGGATTTTGAGGTGACCTTCCCAGGGAGGTCCTGTAGCGTGTTTTCGAGGGGGAGTCATTTAAGGCGCGTGGCCTCCCTTGGCCTATAAAAAGGACCGAAGGGTGCTCCTTCTCTCTTAACACTTAGGACTCTCGCCGGTGGTCTACTCTTATTCCCTCGTCTTCGCTTTGCGTTGCACCGCCGCGATCGGAGCATGGAGGACCCTTCAGAAGGTGATGCTGCAGACGACGGGGAGCGGCCGGTTCCAGCTGTCCTGGAATATCGGTCGGGTCCCACGGTCGCCATGCGTGCATGAGACGGGTCCGACAGTCGCCGCGCGGATCGGGAGAGGGCTTCGACGTGCGGGGGCACGCCGTTTGCCTCCTCTTGGCTCCGGCGAGGCTTCCGGGTGGACGCCGAGATGGAGGGTGGACGGGGGAGTTAGGGATGCCGGCCGCCATTCCCCTCCGTGGGAGGGGAGGAGGCGGCTCCAGTCCCTTCCTCACCCTCGTCCGCTGCCTCTTTCTCTCTCTTTTGTTCTTCATTTCTTTCACTCTTCGGGGGCTGCTCGCTTTCTGTTCGCCTCCAAAGAGTTGGCAGTTTGGAGGAAAGGGGGCCTTCACGGCGTGCCCTTTTTCCAGGTTGTTGCCAACTTGGAAGGTAGCCTTCCTTGCGTGAAAGGTGGCCTTCTCCTTGCCGTCCCTCTGTCACCTTTGTCACGGACCACCCGAGCCAACTGGGTCGACCATCTCTTGTCCGAGCCAGTTTCTACGCGAGGCAGAGTCAGTGGCTGGATGCGGGAAGGTCAAGACCGGGTCGACCGGGCGATGGCCGTTTGCTGCAGCGCCAGACGGATTTTCGCTTTTTGTTATGTAATGTATTGGCAGTTGCCTTTCTGATGTACCAACAGTTATCTTGAATGAATGCGAAAGATAAGGGGGTTTATTTTACCCAATTTGTTGATACAGTATTCAGAAATAAAATCTGCGTAGTGTGGTTGCGTTCCATGTCCGGGGAATGGGTTCCCCTTCCATTGTGGCTAACCTGTACGCACCTTTCCCAAGCGTCTCGATCACTCGGTAGGGGCCTTCCCAATTGGGGGATAGCTTGCCCGCCGCCTCTAGTGGTCGAGAGGCTTCTGCCTTCCTGAGGACGAAGTCCCCTGGTCGGAATTGTCTGCCTCGGACCCTGGCGTTGTAGTACCGAGTGAGGCGGCGCTGGTACTCCGTAGCTCGGACGTTCGCGATCTCTCGGAGTTCGTCTGCCAAGTCGAGGTTCTCGAGCAGCTTCTGCTCGTTTGCCTCGGGCAAAAAGCTGATCACTCGGAGAGACGGATTGGCGATTTCCAATGGAACGACGGCTTCGGTGCCATATACCAGTTGAAAAGGGGTCTCACCGGTTGCCGTTCTGGGGGTCGTTCGGTGCGACCATAGTACGCTAGGCAGTTCCTCGAGCCAGCTACCCTTAGCCTTGCCGAGTCTGGTTTTTATGCCCTTCAAGATGGTCTTGTTGGCATTTTCAACCAGCCCGTTGGCCTGAGGGTGGGCGACCGAAGTGAAGTGGTTGCGGATATTTAGGTCGGCACATCTATCTCGGAAGTATCAAGAGTCGAATTGCCGCCCGTTATCGCTCACTATCACTCGGGGGATGCCGAAGCGACAAATGATCGATTTCCATACGAAACCCCAGACGACTGTCTCGGTGATCCTCGCTGTTGCTTCAGCCTCGATCCACTTGGTGAAGTAGTCGATGGCGACGATGATGAACTTCTTCTGGGATTGAGCCGTTGGGAATGGCCCAAGGATGTCAATCCCCCACCGAGCGAAAGGGTAGGGCTCGGTAAGGGTGACAAGTTCCGTGGCCGGCTGGTGGACCAAATGGTCGAACCGCTGGCAACGGTCGCAATGTTGTACGTAAGCCGTGCAGTCGCGCTGGAGGGTCGGCCACCAGTATCCTTGCCTTAGCAGGATTCTGGCCAGCGACCGACCTCCTGAATGTGCTCCGTACAGGCCTCGATGAATCTCCTCAATAGCTTGGCTCGCTTCGTCGGGGCCGAGGCACTTCAGAAGGGGCCCGGAGAACGATCTTCGGTAGAGGGCGTTGTCGAGGATGACGAAGCGCCGAGCTTGGTACTTCATCCGGCGGGCTTCTCGAGAGTCGGAGGGTTCCTGGGAGTCTCGTAGCCAGGACAGGTAGGGGGAGCGCCAGTCGTTGGGAGTGGCCGAGTCAATGGCGAGGAGCTCTGAGTCTATGCTCGGGCGCTCTAGCTCTTCTAGGAGGACCGGTCGTGTACCTTCCGGGTCTAGGGAGGAGGCCAGTCGGGAGAGGGCGTCCGCCCGAGAGTTTTGCTCCCAAGCTATTCGGACTACCTCGAACTCCTCGAACTGCTGGGCCAGGCTCCGGACCAGCTGGAGGTATTTGATCATAGGTGCCTCCCGAGCTTCATACTCGCCACTGACCTGGCTTGCGACCAGCTGGGAGTCGGTGTGGATCCTGACTCGCTCAGCCCCCAACCGTCGGGCCATGCGGGCCCCCGAGATAAGGGCCTCGTACTCGGAAGCATTGTTGGACGCCGGAAAGTTGAACTTTAGGGCGTACTGTAACTCTATTCCTTCGGGGGACCTTAGGAGGATCCCTGCGCCGCTGCCGACCGAGTTGGACGATCCATCGACGAACAGCTCCCAGGTTGGCCCGGTTGCTGTCGGAGGCCTGTCCTCGACCGGAACGGTGCTCTCGGCGATGAAGTCGGCGAGCGCTTGCCCCTTGATAGCTGATCGTGGCCGATACGAGATGTCGTATGCCCCTAGCATGATGGCCCATTTGACAAGTCGCCCCGAGGCCTCGGGGTGGGCCAGAATCTTCTTCAGTGGCTCGCCGGTTAGCACGGTGATGGGATGCCCCTGGAAGTAGGGTCGGAGGCGCTTTGCGGAGGTAACCAACGCTAGCACGAGTTTCTCGGTTGCGGGGTACCTCCGCTCGGCCTCGCCAAGCACCTTGCTGGTGTAGTAGACCGGCCTCTCGACTCCCGAGTCATTTCTGACTAGGACCGAGCTGACCGTTGATGGCGTCGCCGAGAGATAGAGCAGCAAAACCTCGCCCGCGACGGGCTTGGAAAGCACCGGGGGTGAAGCTAGGAGCTCTTTGAGCTCGGCGAACGCTGTCTGGCATTCCCCGTCCCATGCGAACGTAGCAGACGCTATTTTAGGCCCCCTCATTAGCTTGAAGAAGGGCAAGCATCGTTCGGCCGCACGGGACAGGAAACGACTGAGAGCGGCGACACGCCCCGTCAGACGCTGGACGTCTTTAATGCACGTGGGCGGGCGCATGTCCAGGATGGCCTGGACCTTGTCAGGGTTTGCTTCGATCCCCCGCTGAGTGACCAGGAAACCCAGGAACTTCCCGGATCTTACCCCAAAGGCACACTTGGCAGGGTTGAGCTTCATGTTGTACTTCATGAGGGTGCCGAAAGTCTCGGTCAGGTCGGTGAGGTGATCGTGAGCCCTCGGGGTCTTGACGAGCATGTCGTCGATGTAGGCTTCGACGTTCCGACCTAACTGTCCCTCGAACATATGGTTGACCAGTCGCTGGTATGTGGCTCCAACATTCTTCAATCCGAAGGGCATCCGGGTGTAGCAGTACACGCCGTAGTCGGTGATGAAGGCGGTCTTCTCGACATCTTCAGGGTTCATTCGGATCTGATGGTAACCCGAATAGGCATCCAGGAAACTGAGTATCTCGTTGCCCGAGGTTGAGTCAACCAGTTGGTCGATGCTCGGTAGCGGATAGCAGTCCTTGGGGGTGGCCTTGTTCAGATCGGTGAAGTCTACGCACATTCGCCACTTGCCGGTGGTCTTCGGCACCAGGACGACGTTGGCTAGCCACGTTGGGTACAGGACCGGTCTGAAAAGACCAGTCTCTTGTCCCTTGGTGACCTGCGCCTTGATGATCGCCTGTTTCTCGGGCGCATGCTTCCTCCTCCGCTGCTGTACGGGTCTCACGGTGGCATCGAGGTTAAGCTTGTGCGTCACAGTTTCCTCTGGTATACCAGGGAGTTGATCGTCGGACCAAACGAAGACCCGGACGTACCCAGAAAGAAACTCCTTGTATAGCTGATGTTCCTTCGGTGGTAGGTCGGAACCGATCCTCACTCCAAGGGCCGGGTCGTCGTTCAGGAATACCGTTAATAATTCGCCACCGGGCTCGGCGGTCACGGTTTTTCCTTCGACTCCCCTGGGGCCCTTATCCTTCCCGTCCGGCCTTGAGGCTTCCACCGAGATATTGTAGCAGTACACGCCGTAGTCGGTGATGAAGGCGGTCTTCTCGACATCTTCAGGGTTCATTCGGATCTGATGATAACCCGAATAGGCATCCAGGAAACTGAGTATCTCGTTGCCCGAGGTTGAGTCAACCAGTTGGTCGATGCTCGGTAGCGGATAGCAGTCATTGGGGGTGGCCTTGTTCAGATCGGTGAAGTCTACGCACATTCGCCACTTGCCGGTGGTCTTCGGCACCACGACGACGTTGGCTAGCCACGTTGGGTACAGGACCGGTCTGAAAAGACCAGTCTCTTGTCCCTTGGTGACCTGGGCCTTGATGATCGCCTGTTTCTCGGGCGCATGCTTCCTCCTCCGCTGCTGTACGGGTCTCACGGTGGCATCGAGGTTAAGCTTGTGCGTCACAGTTTCCTCTGGTATACCAGGGAGTTGATCGTCGGACCAAGCGAAGACCCGGACGTACCCAGAAAGAAACTCCTTGTATAGCTGCTGTTCCTTCGGTGGTAGGTTGGAACCGATCCTCACTCCAAGGGCCGGGTCGTCGTTCAGGAATACCGTTAATAATTCGCCACCGGGCTCGGCGGTCACGGTTTTTCCTTCGACTCCCCTGGGGCCCTTATCCTTCCCGTCCGGCCTTGAGGCTTCCACCGAGATATTGTAGCACCTTCTAGCCGTGGCCTGGTTACCTCGGACTTCCCCCAACCCGTTTTTGGTGGGAAACTTCATTTTTTGGTGATAGGTAGATGGTACGGCCTTTATTCGGCTGAGAATTTTTCGGCCGAAAATGGCGTTGTACGCTATCATACCTTTAATCACTATGAAGTCCACTATGACCGTAACGATTTTGGGTGGGGTGCCGATAGTGACCGGCAGGCTTAGGGCTCCCTCGGGGTAGGTGGCCAGGCCATTAAACCCGCACAGGGGTGTTCGGATCGGGCGGAGCTTGGATGGGTCTTCCCCCATCTTGAGAAAACAGTCATAAGATAATACATCGGGGGCGCTCCCATTATCAACCAAAATCCTGTCTACATTGCAGTGATTTATCGTGGCCGAGATAACGAGGGCATCGTCATGCGGGGTGCTCAGCCCTTCCAGGTCTTGGTCGGAGAAGACTATGACATGGGGCTTCATTGGCGGGCCTTTGGGGGGCTCTAAGGCTCGGCTGGCCCGCTCGGCATGACGTTTCCTTCCTCGGCTGGTGTCGCCTCCAGATGCCGCTCCTCCGGAGATGACGTTGATGTGGACCCCTCGGGGGGCGTTGTCGATCTCCTCTGCGGCATCTCGGTCTTCTTTGTGCCCGGTTGTGAACCGGGCTAGATGCCCCTGACGGATGAGGCGCTCGATCTCGTCTTGGAGCTGATGGCAATCTCCGGTGTGGTGCCCGTGGTCGCCGTGGAACAGGAAATGCCTGTCCCGCTTGCGGTTCTTCGACCTCATCGGCTCGGGCTGGTGGAGAAGTCTCGAGTCTTTGATGTCTTCATAGATCTCGTAGACTGGTGCGGTCAAGGGGGTATACCGCTCGTTCTTTCTCTTGCGCTCTCCTTCTCGATCGCGCTTCTTACTCGAGCCAGGGTTTGGCTCGGAGGTCCGCTTTTTATCCCCCTCCCGACCCGAGCCGGTTGTGTCTCGGCAGGCGCTGAGTACTTCTTCGCACTCGGCGTGGCGCAGTGCCAGAGTCACTAGCTCGGCAAGGGTCGAGGGAGGGTGGAGGACAAGCTCGCGGCGGAGATTCTCATCTCGGGTGCCCCCGGTCAGTGCGGTTGTGGCTGAGGCCACGTCCAGGCGGGGGATCCTAAGGGCTTCCGATTTAAATCGGTGGACGTAAGTCCGGAGCCTCTCCCCTTGCGCCTGTTTGAGAGCCAGGAGCCCCGCTACTGACCTTGGGGGGGCGCTGCCGGCGAAGCTCTCCTTAAAAATTCGCCCGAATTGCCTGAAGTCTCGGATGGACCCCGGGGCGAGGGCTCGGAACCATGCCTGAGCGCCCTGGACCAGGGTGGCCGCGAAGGCTCGGCATTTGATGGGATCCGGCGTTCCATGCAGGGTCACCAGGGCGTCGAAGCTGTCGTAGTGGTCGGCTGGGTCGCCCTGGCCGTCGTAGAGCTTGAAGGTTGGGATGGAGGCTCTAGGAGAGACCTCTGCCTTCAAGATGTACTCGGAGAAAGGGGATTTCTCCTCGTCCTCCGGGAAAGAGGTCTTCTGCAGGGCGCGGAGAGCGCGCTCTTGCTCTGCGAATCGTCTTTCAAAATCTCGAAGCCGGAGGGACAGTTCCGGCTGTGGCCGCGCCGTGGGGCTGGGGGGGGAGTCGTGGCGATCTCCCGGAGCACTGGTGCCCGGGCGCGGCGGTCTCGCCCCCTGCTTCCCTTTCCTCGGCGTGGAGGAAGCCTCTTGCTCCGCAGGCGGAGCTTGCGAGGGTCCTCCGACGTCGTTGCGGAGGAGCTGTCGGCCGCGGAGGGTGAAGCGGCCTCCGACGGTGTGCTGCGTTGCACTCCTTCGAGGGTGACTTCCTGACGGGGCGCGGGACCTCGCATCCCGGGCCGCCTGGGCCCTCATGAGCTCCACGAGGACGTCCATCTTCTCGTTGAGGGCTTGGAAGGCGTTGGCGCCACCGTCGAGGGGTGCCCCTGTCTCCGACGGGGGGGTGGTGGTCCGTTAGTGGGGACGCTGGCGTTGGAGGGGGGGCTCTGCGAGACCCTAGGGGGGACGCCTCCCGCCGCTGCCACAGCCTTACCTGCCCCGCCGGCGGATCTCCTCCCTGAGCTTCTTCTCACCATCTTAACTCTTCGTGCGTTTCCCACAGACGGCGCCAGATGAAGAGGCGGGATCTCGCGCTGTGTCCTGAGCTGGCTGTAGATCACCAGAAGATGTTTCTGCAAGAGAAGGGAAACGTATCAGAGGGCCCAGGGGATCTCCCTGGGGGAAAATCCTCCGATGACTAAGTCAGTAGAGCGATGGTGGAAGCGATAAAGGGGGGAGGAGAGAGCTGATGCGCGAGAATCCTCTCCACCAAGGGTGAAGCGAATCGTGCTCAGGAGCTTAGGGTGTATGAATGGCTAGTTCATCTTACCATCTTCCGGAGGGTATCCCTGGCTTAAATAGTGCGTCACCTTTTAAGTGTCCGGTGAGCTGAGGGCTTCCCGGCGGGAGTTACGTCTTCAGCGGGGGCTTTCATGGCCGGATCGTGGGGGCGTTATCCCCTTGGAGTTCGGCAGCTCCCATGACTCTCCCGCTGGCGGAGGACTCTGAACGGCCGCACCTGCAGATAATCAAGCGGTCTCACCGAGCTACGGGGATGCCGGCTCGTGTCCGAGCGGTAGGCATGGCCCGGCGAAGGTGGGGTCGGATAGGTCAGCTGGAGCCTCTTTCTCTCGGTCGGAGAGTGGGCTTTAGACCGGACCTTTCATGCGACCTGACCGTTGTCTCGGGCCCTCCGAGCCTAGAAGGCCGCCGGGGAGAGTTGGTTCCTCGAGTCTTTATTTATTGGGCTTTTCTCCCGAAGTGGGCCCTGTGGGCTATCACTTGGGTGGGCTTCGCCCGGTTGGACCTTGTAGGTCTTGTTGGGCTGCCTTGGTGGTGGGCTGCGGAAATCCCCCTCTCCAACTTTGTTTTCCACTTCGAGAAGAGCCCCTTTCCTTGTATTTGTTTAACCCCAAAGTCACCCAATCCCCCATGGATTGTGGATCTGGTCTGAAGGATGTCCAAGGACCATTCAAAGTATATAAAACCAACACAAGGAGGGTTAGAAACCCTAATGCTTCAAGGGGATTCAAGGGAGGCTACAAGGGTGTGTTCAAGGGAGAGGAGTTCGAGTACTGTAGCGGTGAACAGTACTCCGGGAAGAAGATCTTCATCAAATCCTCAAGTGATTCAAGCTACTTCAAGAGGAGATCAAGCCCAAGCCAAGAGAAGATAAAGCTGCATCCTTCATCAACTCAAGAAGATCAAAAGGAAGATCGAAGCTACATTCATAGTCTTCTTCGTCAACTTAAGGAAGATCATCTCTCAAGGAAGAAGTAGGGCTGTCAATGGGCCTGGCCGGCCCGACAGGCCCGCGGGCTTGGCCCGATTTCGGGCCGGGCCGCAAGGTCTTTTTCGGCCCGCGGATTTTTAGTCGGGCCTAAAAGCCCGGCCCGACTAGACTCGCGGGCCAGGCTCGGGCTTTGAGTTCGGCCCGCGGGCCGGCCCGGCCCGATCCCTTTTTTTATTCTCACTTCAAATTTTAAAAACTATTTGGTCAAACTTATGTTAGTTTACTTAATTAAAAATTTTAAAATTCTCTTTTCACACAAATTATGTAATTAATATCAAAATTTTAATTTATTTAGTGAGATTATAAGTTTTATAATATTAAATCTATTAATTTTTATTATTTTTATTATTTTATTTAAGTAGTCGGGCCGGGCCGGGCCTTAGTCGGGCTTTGAATTTTTTACATAATGTCGGGCCCGACCCGGCTCGACCCGACATAAGTCGGGCCCGGGCCGGGCTCGGGCCTTACTCTTGATAAGTCGGGCCCGGGCCGGGCCGACCTAAGCCCGGCCCGGGCCCGGCCCATTGACAACCCTAGGAAGAAGACACCATTGAAGCATCCGATTCAAGCTCCAGCAATCTCAGACAAGATTTTTCTTCTTTAGCATATTCCATATCTTGTTTGAATAGCTTGATATTTGTTCTCTTTCCATTTCTTTCAAACAATCGAAACTGAAGATCGTCCCTACCGGTGGTTAGTAGGAAGGCAATCGGAAGGTTTCCGATCTGCGGTGACTGACGTCTCTATTGGTGGTTAGTAGGAAGGCAATCGGAGGTTTTTCCGATTTGCGGTTCAGTGCGTGGCACTAGTGGAGCCTCACCGGATTTGGTGAGGGGTGGACGTAGGACTGGAGATTCAGTCCGAAGCACCTTAAAATCCTTTGTGTTGTGGTTTGTTTATGTGATTGCTTCGTTATAAATGCATGCTTAGGTTCAAATCCATATATTAGTTGCTCATCTTACCAAGCAAATCATAGTGTTCTTCGATAAGCTAGTTATATTCTGCTGTGATTTATTTTATCTAGCTATATAGAGGGTTGCATTGCAAAAAGTGGGGCAGATCTATTCACCCCTCTCCTCTAGATCTGCTGTTCACTACTCAACACCTTCTGCTCACGCTATCTCCCCCGGCTGCGAGTCCCCCAGAGATCATCATGATCTCCTTTCCGTTGGGCCGGTTGTCGATCGGGGGAGGCGTCTTATGTCGTCTCTTGACGGCCTTGACGAGGAACTTATCGAGGAGCCCTCTGCGTACGAGGTCCTCGATGGCATCCTTCATGTTGATGCAGTCGGCGGTGTCATGGCCATGATCCCGGTAGAACTGGCAGTACTTCTTCTTATTCTGCGAATTGGGATCTGACTTCATCTGCGAGGGCCACTTGAGGAACGGCTCCTCGCGAATCTCCATCAAGATCTGGTCGGGCGGGGCCGTCAAGGGCGTGTAGTGGCGGTAACCGCCCCTTTCCTTCTCAGAGCGGTCGCGGTGGTCTCCATCGCGCCGCTCTCGCTTGCTCCGACCCTCGCGCGGTGGGTCGGTGGTCCTTTTGCGGTCGGGCTGGTCGGTCCCGGCCGCGCGGCGCAGGGCCGCGGTGTTCTCCTCGCAATGCGCATGCTTCTGGGCTAGCGCGAGGAGATCTGGAAGGGTCGTCGGGGCTTCGACTCCGAGCGCTCGCCGGAGGATGTGATCTCGCGTCCCCTGAGTGAGCGTCGTAGTGGCAATGCCGACATCGAGGTGGGGGATCCGGAGCGCCTCCGCGCGGAAGTGAGAGACGAAGTCCCACAACGCCTCTTCCTTCCCCTGCCTGAGGGCGAGCAGGGTTACGACAGATTTGGCTACCTTTCGGTAGCCCACAAAGTTCTCCTTGAACAGCCTCTTGAGCTATTGGAAGGAGGAGATTATCCCAGCCGGCAGGGACTCGAACCACGCCCGGGCGTTCTCCCGAAGAGTGGTGACGAACGCTAGGCACTTCACGGTGTCTGAGGCCCGGTGGAACACCAGGTGGGACTCAAAGCCGTGCAGGTGGTCGGCCGGATCGGTGGTGTCGTCGTAGTAGGCGAATGACGGCAACTGGAGCTTCGGCGGGATGGGGGCTTCCATGATCTCCCTAGAAAAGTGAGCGTGGAAGTCTTGGTCGTCGTAGATGAGGCCGCGATTCTTGGTGGCCAGGAAGACGTCGTCCAGGTACCGGACCTTGTCCTCTATCTCGTCGAACCTCTGGAGTCGGCGGTCTATCTCCGGATTGGAGTGGAGGGGGCTGCGTCCCCTAGACGCGGGCACGCTGCGCGATCGTCGGTTTCTTGTGATGGAGGCGCGGGACGCCTCTCGTGCCTGCCGGAAGTCCTCTCCGGCCTGACCTCCTTCGCCCTCCTGTCGCTCGGGTGGGGCGTGTTGAGGCCTCTGGTCCCGGAGCTCTCGGAAAAATTCCGCCAGGGCTCGGACTTCCTGGCGGAGCTCGTCTAGGTCACCAGGGGTGACCTCTTGTCGGGGTTGAGCGGAAGAGGCTTCCTGCGATCCACGGCGAGAGTTGGGTCCCTGATGGGAACCCCGCCCCCGGTTGCTGGCGTTGTGAAGGCTTCCACAGGGCGCCATAGTTTTTCGCTCGTAGTTCCCACAGACGGCGCCAAGAAGTGTAGCAGCAGGAAAATGGTTCCTAGGCCACGTACCACCTTCTCTATTTATTTGTTGAGAAAATCGTCTCGCGCCCGTGGATGCCTGCACACACCAAGAAACTAGAAGGGCGTCAGAAGGAGTCCCGAGTGTTACCCCAGGGGACAACCCTCCAATGCTTAAGTCAGCAAGAGATTTAATGAACGATAGAGAAGAGCAAAGTAAGAGAAAAGTAGGGGCCGTGGGAGTCGATCCAGGAGGCGTGTAGATCCTCTGTGTGCGTTCTCGCCGGTCCCAGTGGGCTCTCGGAGAGTGCTCGCTGGGTGGTAAAGCCGCTCAGGAGGCAGAAGCTCTCTGGCCGTAGGTGGCCCTCTTGTCGTTGTTTCTGGTAGGGCTGCTCTCTTCTCAGTAGAAGGCTCTGGGGCAGGAGTATCCTCTTGCGTAGTCGTGTGAATTTTTAGTAGAAGAATCTACCGTGTCCCTCTCTATCGTCGATGTCCCTTTTATATAGGTTGTCCTAGTGCGAGGGCCTCATCCCTTGATAAGGAAGGGTCCATTTAGTTGGCGTAACGTTCCCCGCTATGTTGGCGGGAGTTTCCCTTTGGGGGGCGATAGCCCCGGTGTCGGCCGGTCCCTGGGCGAGTCTTACGGCACTCATAGGACGTGTTCGCCCGTTATGGGGTCAAGGCCGACGTCGCGGGAGGTAACGGTCGATCGTTGGAGTGTCCTCCGGCGGGAACCGCGCTTGGGCCGGCCTTATCGACGTCTTGGAATCCGATGCTCTGTTGGACCGGCCTCTTCCTTATTGGGCTGAGCATGTGTGCTCTTCCCTTGTCTAGGCTTGACGCGTCCGAACCTTAATGGGTTGCGCGTGTGTGGGCTGCATCTGGGCTAAACCAGACTTACCCTCCTCAATAGTTATTTTTCAAGTATATATATATATATATATGTGTGTGTGTGTGTGTGTGTGTGTGTGTGTGTGTGTGTGAGAGAGAGAGAGAGAGAGAGAGAGAGAGAGAGAGAGAGATCTATTACCACCGGTGATAAAAAGACAACGGTGCCACCTATTTTTAAATTCATATGACTTAATCTTCAATTTTCGATCTACGCATTTAAATCTTCTCTAATAGGACAAAGTTAACTATAAATGAAAATAGTATTCAAATTTGATATCATAAACTGCACCATCTAAGTCGCTGATTTTATGTTTATTTGATGTACGGTAAACAAATGCAAAAATTATGTGATTTTTAATTCGTCAATTACTAATAGTAGGAAAGATTTAACAGCGTATAACAAAAAATTGGAAATTGAATTATTCAATTTTGAAGTAGGTGACACAATTCTTATCTTGTCAGGGGTGACAATGAGATCCTCCTCTCTGGTTATATATATATATATATATATATATATATATATATATATATATATATATATATATATACACTTCCATGCCTAATTCCCAACAGAGAGATGAGTCCAAGGGACTGACTTCCCCCACAAGGTTTGGTGCATGTGTGGGTTAACGCCCTGTTGTCTTCTAGTGCAGAGAACGCCCGTAGGAAAAGATTCCATTCTCCAGACACACGCAGGCGCACACACAGACAGAGCATTGCAATCGATCGGCGCAAAAGCCGACGCTTAATTGCTGTTTCCTCGAGTGCCCGACGAAAGACATAAAAGAAGAAGAAAAAATTGATGAAGATCGGAAGAAAGAGTTTGAGATTTCAGAACCGACAATTAATGAAGTCCATATAGAGGTGCGAATAATGACAACACAAAATGGAAGGGATTTGATCGAGCTGACCGTGACCAGCTTTATTTCTTCAGTAAACTGATCCTCTTGTCCCTGAACCACCTGTTCCCAACAGTCCTGCAGCTTTGTATGTAGTATGTACTAGTAGGGACTTCTACTGCACCCACCGAAGATATATATATATATATATATATATATATAGCAAATAAAATATTTTGATATATTTTATCAGAATCAGAACATGTATGGCTTTATAAATATACATAGTCCCATATCTGTCACCATCAAATGTATCACTTCCAGATGTCAGAGTTAACTAATCCGTTTGCCTACATATAGTTTTGTTATCAGATAGATATATAGAAGACCTAGCATATAGAGGGGTCAACTTTTTCATGTGTGTGTGCGCGCGCGCGCGCTCATTTTGTGTAATTAAAAATGCGATTAAAACGTCTACAGGAAACAAGCAGCTGGTTCTGTTTTCTTTAAGAGCTACAAGAGGAAAATCAGCACCCACATCTACTTCTGGTGGATGTGTACGTGCAGATAAAAAAACATGCAATATATATATATATATATAATGTCTTGAGGGTGCAGTTCAGGTGCTTCCGTTAACAATTGGTACCAGAAGTGACTAGGGAAGACATTTCCCTACTGATATTGCAGCAGCTTTATCGGCTGCAAGTGATGATAGACTTGGTACATTCTGGACACCATATTTCCCAGACACTTCACATGCAGTTTCTGTGGAAAATGACTGCCACTTTCTGACTCAGACAACTACACATGCTGGTCCTGTCAGTACCCAGTGACCCAAAAAAGGAAGAGAGAGTTTCAGACAAGGGAGAAAATATATTTTTTACATAAATAAACAATCATGTAAATATGGAATTATGACAAATAAACTCCTTATTTGAATATATTATCAAAAATATATTTGATTTATCTCAAATAACTATGGTTATATCCATGTGGTTCTCAATCGTAAGAGAGAGGTGAATATTCGAGGAAATATATCATCTACCGCCGTCAAGATATGTAAAATACTCAAAATATCTTGACTTGAGGGGAGAGAGAGAGTGAGCACCCCTCTCCCCCACCCCTTCCGCCCCCATCTCCCCCTCCAATGAAGCCCCCGTCCCTTCTCGCAGACCGGCCCACCTTTCCTATCCCTCCCAGACCTCTGTCCCCCTCCGACGAACCCTACTTGCTATTCCCCCCCCCCCCAACCCACCCAACTACTACCGAGCCCCTTGTCCCCCACCGGTGAAACCCCCTGCTACTCAGCCACCCCATCCAGTTGCTCCCGCCTCTCCTCTCCCCCTCCGGTGAAACCACCCCCCCACCCAGTTGCTCCCAACCCCTTCTCCCCATCCGATTTCATGTCTCCCTAATTCTCCCAGCTCCACCTCGATCACCCGCGGCCACTATCCCTAACAATCCAACCATTAGCTCTAACCTGGATAATTCACCATCTGCCGACACTAGTGAGTTGAAAGACCATGACCCCCTTCTGTCACAATGGCGGCTGATGCTACTGATCCGGTGACGACAACACTGCGGGAGCTCACAGATGAGGTGGTGGTGTGGAGAAGCACTGGGCGTGGATGGTTGAGCATGGGATGCGTGTATAGGGATGAGGCGGTGGAGCGGGATCAAAGGCTGGGCTTCCACAATAACTTGTGTTACACCAGGGCCACGATGGCCACCATGTCCAGCAGGTTGAGGATGTGCAAGGGGCCCCTGATACGCACCTTCTCGTGCCACCCATTCATCCAGGTAGTAGGTGACAATAAAGAACAATGAGAAGAAGACCTTGTTGGTTTAACAGATGGGGACGGGGAGGGCGTCGGAGGCCTTAATGGGGGGAGGCGAGGCAGGGACATCCTTGGCGGCCCATGGCCCCACTAAAGCCCTGGAGGCATGTTTGCCATTGGAGATGCAAAGGGATCTCCCTAGGATGGCGCCGGTGATCATGTTTGGGAGCGCATTTCAGTTGCCCAGCTGAGGCGAGATGGACCCTTTGGACTGGCTGGAGAGCAACGTCCTGTAGATGGCCAGCATCTGCGGCTTCTTGAGCTGGCCCAACGTGGGTGGGAGGACCCAGAGATATTTGTCTTTGCTAGCCCAATCATGTGTGGCCGGATCATCGGGTTCTTTGTTAGTGTCCCCCCTCTCCCCCACCCCCCATGCACGTTGCTCCACCCCCAGAGAGAGAGAGACCGAGAGAGATAGAGAGATAGAGAGAGGTGCCGACATCCCACAGGCAACACCAACTGAACCTCGACACCCTGACCTTGCCATCGACGAAGGCGGCTTTGAGCCGGTGCTCTAGCACGCCGAAGTGTACCCTAAGAGAGAGAGAGAGAGAGAGAAAGAATGCTAACTCGAGGGTAAGTTAGTCATTCTCTCTATTAACTGACATTTTATGCTAGTTAAATGAACGAGATTACAGTGAAGATGTAGCCACAAACATTCGAAATAAATGAAGGATATTTTGGATAATATATTTAAACGAGAGATTTATTTGACATAACTACTATTTACAGGAATATATATGCAAAAAACTCAAAAAAACTGCTAGTGTGAGTCCATATTTAGTAAGTTAGCTTATTATATGTTTATAATAAGTGCACTTATTTATAAAAACAAAAAAGAATGTTTTTTTAAATTGTCGGACTTATTCTGAGTAAAATTTGAAGGTTTCTAAGAAATAGATTAATTTCAGAGATTTTGTCTACTTATTCAAGCTTATAAGGGCTTTCTTCTAGAAAAACCTAGCAAAATTATTAAACATAGAGAGGAGAGAGAAAAATAGGAAGATAGATAAATGTGTACAAGAGTTGACGTGTACAGAGATAAATAGGTAAATAAATTGTACAAAAACGTATATACAAAGGTCTGGAGAGAGAGAGAGAGAGAGAGAGAGAGTAAATAGGCACATGTTCCATCCCCAACCCATTAACCTAAGCAACCGGACGGCAATCATGGTAGAACCCTTGCCTGGAAAGTCTTTACTCTGTCGACGATATTAATGAATATTCGTGAGAGATCGATGATATTTATAGAGTTAAGCTAAGGAAGATGAACAAGACGATGATACTGATGGCGCGCACAACAACAATAATAGCATATAATAACGACCAAAAATTAACAGAACAAATATAACAAGGGAAGATGGAAAAAAAAGCGGAGAATACAACAAAAGAGGAACCTTGTCGTGGTCGTCCATCCGTTCATCGGCCGCCCCCCCCATCGCCGGGGGACGACATGAGCGCCGGGGAGGGCTGCCACGCGGAGGCGGTGAGCAGGGACAGGTCCTTCCAGCCCAGCCTGAGGCAGCCGCCCTCCTCCACCAGGGTGTACCCCTTGCACGGTAGCATCCCCAGAAGCAGCCCCGCCTGCGCCGCCGCTGTCCCCCCGGCCAGGCTCACCATGCGGAACCCCGCCGCACGCAGCTGCTCTCCCCACCTCCCCACCACCGCCTCCCCCGTCCTCTTCGGGCCACCCACCGCCAGGATGTTCCTGATCTCCGCCCCCAGCAGCTGCCGCTCCACCAGGTGCCGCTCCACCTCGCCAGCAGCCCCCGCGGCGGCACCCTCCCCGAGCGCGTCGAACATGGCCGAGTAGTAGTGGAGGGCCTCCACGAACCGCTCCAGGAACCCACCGGCGTGGCTCAGGTCCTGGTCCACTACCGCCACCAGCCTCGGCCGCAGCGCCCGCAGCAGCCGCAGCGCGCCGAGGTCCGACCCCGTCACGTCGTATAGGCAGTGCTGCATCCAGTTCACGACCGTCACCTCCTCCTTCCCGCGGGGTCCGTGGACCTGCCCCTCCTCCCACCGCGGCCGGAAGACCGCGGGGTCAGCGATATGGCCGATCTTGCCCTCCAGCGGGTGGAATTCGAAAGCGAGCCCTAGGGCAGCCGCGAAGTCGGAGAGCCGGCGCCCCGTGGCCTCCAGGAGGTCGAGGGAGGACCCCACGCCGGTGATGCGGATGGACCGGATGCGGTGGCCATGGCGGGAGGCGAGGATGTGGAAGAGACCCGGCCACTGCAACCCCTGCATGATGTCGAGGTCGATCACGTGGACGCTCTCCTCCCCCTCCAGCGCCTGGCAGATGGCCTGGTTGGCCGTGAAATGGGCAAACTTCACCAGTGGCGATATGGAATTGAAGGCCTGGAAGGCCTGCGCGATCCGCTGGTTCTGGATTAGGGTTAGGGCCCTGTACAAGGGCAGCGCCGCCGTCGGGGCGGCCGAGATCGGCGGGTAGGCGCCTATGTGGGAGCTCACGATCCGGCCGTGGAGGGCCTCGGCGAAGTACGCTGCCACGCGCTCGGGCGGGGAGCCGTATGGGGAGGAGAGCTCTGTGATCTCCGGGAGCAGCTCCCGCGCCTCCCCCAGCCGATCCATCGCCACGGCCTCGGCGCACCGCAGCAGCAGCCCCAGCAGCCTCAGTCCCCCGGCCTCCCCTTCCTCCACCCCCGCCGCCGTCGCCACCCCCACCTCCAGTTCCCGTCCCCCCGCCGCCGCGGACGATTCAGCCGGGTCCACCTGCTGGTTGGGCCGCTTGCGGGAGCGGCGGTCGTCGTCGTCGTCTCCGGCGGCGGAGGGCGAGGAGGAGGAGGAGGCGGTGCCGGAGCCAGCGCCGGCGCGGTCACAGCGCTTGGGGGGCCTCATGGAGGCGGTTGCGGAGGGGGAGGCGGCTGGGGCGGTGGCGGGGCTGGCATTAAGCGGCTGGCGCGATTGGAGGCTCTGCAGCATGATCGCGCGGCAGCTGCAGCAGCAATACCACCGGGGAAGAAGAAGCCGTCACGTCGATGCGGATGAGAGAGAGAGAGAAGCGGACCGGGTTACTACGGGAAGAATCTTAAAACACCACCCGCCCGCCCCCCCCCCCGCCCCGCTGCGGGCGGGCAGCAGGGATATTATGGGAATCTTCTTCGTTGGCAAAGGCAAGTCAGAGAGAGAGAGAGAGAGAGAGAGGCTGGGGAATTGATCCTGGGGTGGGATGTGGGTGATCATCGCAGACAAGAGGAGGAGGGGGTGCCATATATAAGGTTTGAAGGGGACGTTTTCATAACGGCGCAGTAACGGCCGTCGGGACGCCGTGGGCAGCCGTCTATCTACCTTGTCGTTTTCTTGTTTCTAGTCGCGTCGCGTCCCCTCTTCCAGTTGGTCGTGCTGACTCGCTTCCGTCGTGTGTAGGCAGTGTTACGTAAACCTCAAGACTATTTTAAGAAATTTTTTTACCTTAAAGTCGTTTAAATCTAGAAACTACGATTTAATTATTATTCTTCAAAAATAATTTAATATCTACTTAGTCATATATATGCATAGAAATATGCATCATCGGCGCGGGACCTGGACGCCCATTCCCTATGAACGATAGAAAAGGAACCGTCCCAAATACATCCATGCTACAGTTAACTTGCTGGAGTCTATTTGGGATTTATCGCTCAGACATTTTTCTATGCAAGATAATATTTTAAAATAATATTTTGTGCATTTTAAAAGCAGAATCTTTTATTTATTAAAAAGATTTTTTCACAATCTTCTTAATTGATCTTTCACGTGCTTTGGAATTGGGTCTTAATTCTACACATATACTTAGATTTCTTACACACACACACACACATATATATATATCATTTGTTTATATGAATTGTCAAAAATATTTTTGAATATATCTAAATAGCTGTATTTATATACTTCCACCCTTTTCACTGTCAGCTTCGAAGGTATATTCCTAAATAGATGTTACTGGAACTATTAATGGGATGCAAAACGTAAGAACACCATCAAAATCATAAATCATATGATCTCGTCAAATCTATATATACTTTAATTAACTTGAGAATGAATCCATTATTTCAACATTTAAAACTGTAGTCAGATTAAGGTGAAGGTATAAATAACTGCAATTATTTGGATATATCCGGAGTACTTTGGACAATTCATATTAATCAAAGATATTTATGTAAAAATAAAAGATGATTGGAGTATATATGTAAAAATTCTTTTAAAGGTTGATATAATTTTCTAGAGCCAATGCTGCCAATCCTTCTCCAATCCCTTATCGTGGTAATACTATGTGCCTCAGTGCATCTTAGCCGATCGAGTGACATGGTCTTGCTAAAGATATTGGAGGTGCCCACAATTCAATTTGATTTGGTTGTGTAACACAGAATACACGGAGATGGACAAGCAAGAGAACACAAGCAGCCGTGGGCAGAACTTTCGATAGACGAGCTGATCGTTGCTCCAGATGATAGATGCGAGGTCTCACTTGGCCAAGAAGTCACTGGCTCAAGAGAGACACCGTAGGCGAGGTCGGGCGACGAAGCCGAACATTCTTCTGTACAAAGGAAGAAGTTCTCGTTAGGCTTGAAGCATCTCGAGAGAATCCTCTGATATTTAAATCATCCATAAGTGAAGAGAGACCCAAGGGAGTAGAAGGAGCATGCTTGCTTAACTTGCAATGTTGATGTATTGTACCTTTTATACGCCTCAAGGTTTAGAGGCGTGCACCTCTAGGTGTTCCGCCTTGGTCATGATTACAGACATAACAAGAGACAAGTTGAGGGCAAACGAGGTGATAGTTATAAAAACTTAGAGAGTCCAAAGTAGTTATAGAGGCAAGCAAAATCTGGAGCGATATCCGGAAGGAGATTGCATCTGATTTCACACTGTGTGGATCTTGCACCCGTTATCTACTCAGATTGGACTTAAACGGGGAAGGGGGCAAGTAGTGCCCATGTCACATGCCCCCCAGCCCCTGGTGCGGGGTGTGCCAGTTACTGAGTAACGGAGGCGGCTTGTTAGTGAGCCACAATCGCCATGTCTTCTCACTACAAGAAATGGCGGTGATAGCGACGGAAATTTTCGACGGATATCTATCCGTCAGAAAGTACATCAGTATTTGCGATGGATAAATTTCCATAAGAAAGTCCGTCATAAATTCCTACAGATTAATTTTCATCGTAAAAAGCGTCTGAATTTCAGATGATATTTTTGACGATAATTATTTCTGTCAGAAATTTCCGACGGATATTTGTCTGTCGGAATAAATTTCTATTTCCCCCGTTTGAAACTTTTCCCCTCTCTCTCCCTCTCCCTCTCTCTCCGATAGCGTACGGCGGTGGTGCGGTGGCGTCCCCGTCTCTCCGGCTACCCCCGGAGGAGTCCCCCCCCCCTCTCTCCCTCCGGTGAGCGGTGGAGGCATCTCCTCCTCTCTTGATCCCTCCAGTAAGCCCCCTCGATCCCCCTCTCTCTATATATGACACACACGCACACACAAAGGGGGGTCCTTGACCCTCCCCCTCCCTATCTCCCTCACTCCCTCTCCTCACTCCCTCTCTCTGTAACACACGCACACACACACACACGCACACACAGAGGGGGCCGGCCATGCTCGACCCCCTCCCTCTCTCCCTCTCCCCCTCTCCCTCTCTCTGACATCTTTCTGTATATTTATATGCTTTTGTATTTATGTTGTATACTTTCTGTTAGCCTATGGAACTGTGTATTATCTTGATTTTATTAGCCTTTGAAACTTAGTTTGGGCTGGGCATGGGCAGCTGTGCTTAGGTTGTCGCCAAATTCTATGTTTGACATAGCTTCCAATCGGAAGTCCTTCTAGGCTTTCACAGCTTTCTGCCTAGTTATTTTGGCAGGGGTGAAACACTAGGTGATGGATGATATAGATCTAGAGGGGAGGGTGAATAGATCTACCCCAAATTTTAAACTAAGATTAAGCAGATAAAATGCGGAATTAAAAGTTGCTTAATCAGGACAACCAATTTAGACACAGAGTCACTAGAGCCACTAAATTAACAAAAGGCTTAGTCAAGTGATATGAATAGAGAGAATGCGTAAATTCAAATAGATAGATGAAAAACACAGCAGCAGCAGAACTAAATTCCAGAGAGATGGAGTGTGAAGAGGTACTTGGTGGAGGTTAAACTCAACGAGTGTCCTCACGCAAGATAAACCACTTTTCAGATAAGCCTAACTTATCCTTCGAGCAGTACCTTTTGATATACCTTCTTCACTCTCTTGAATACCTAATATATCAATCAAAATAAACAAGATAGCAACCAGATATGTAAATGCAACAATCACAAACCATCAAGCATGGACACACGATTTTTAAGTGGTTCGATCTCCTGCAGAGATCTACGTCCACCTCACACTTAAACCAAGTGTGGCTTCACTGCTGATTCACAGCTTCCAATCCGTTGATCCACAGCTTCGGGGAAAACTTCCCAACACACGCTGAGCCTTAAAGCTTAAGCTATCAGAGGAATCCTCCTCTACCGCTGGGGATTACAGCTTACCCACCGCTGACTCACAGCTTGCTATAACAAGAGTTCAAAATTGAAAAACTGAAGCAACAGAATAATAAAAAATAGTAAAATGATATGTAGCTCTTACAAAGAGCAGATCGGCTCTGGCATTGTACCAAGAAGCCGGAAACAATGACTCACAGAAACTCTAACTCACACCCTTCAAACGACTCTAAGCTCTTCTCTCAAAGCTCTCTCAAGGCTCCTCTTCTTCTCTGATTTCTCTCTCTCTCTCGATCTTGCTGGAACGTCCTCTTGACTTGGCTACTGCTATCCTCTCTGTATATGCTTCTGTGTATGCTCGCTGTCTTGTTGTCATCGACAATGGGTGATCTGCCCCTTTTATAAGGCAGCAGATGATGGGCGTATGGAAACCACGTTTCCCGCCTAAAAGTTCGTTCAGATCTGAGCTTGGAATGGCCACGTGGCAGCATCATGATTAGGTTGCTTTCCACGTGTCAGACACAGAGCTTCACCTTTTACTTTGGATCACGTGCCTTTTATCCTGGTACTTTAGTTGCTCGTGACTTGGAGTTCGTAGGTAGTTGGGACACACGTCAGGTGTTTGATCATAAGTCTCATCTGTCATTTTAACGAACAAAGTGTCAGTCACGTGTTATGGACTTAGACAATTCACATGTCTATGTATGTGCACAGATGCAAGAAGGACTAGCACAGACTATGTCATGCAACAGCGCAGACCTGAAATACACATGCACCGGCCCTAATTGTGCGTGAGGCTCTACGTGTTATGATATAGAACAAAAAGTGCACTGACCATCTATACATCGTAAAGCAAGTAATGCACTGACTTTGGTTGGGCAGGATACAAGTGTGCACTGACCTTATTATGCATGTATGAAAACATGCACGGATCTTAACATGCATGAAGCAGACAGTGCACCGACTCTTTGCATGCGAATGGCAAAACGATGCACCGACCTATTATGTGTAAAGCAAAATGTGCACAGACCTTAAATGCTCACGGCAAAACTTGCACCGACCTTATGTGGTCACAGCGAAACCTGCACCGACTTATATGCTCACAACACAACTTACACCAACCTTATATGGTCACAGCGAAACTGGCACCGACTTATATGCTCACAGCACAACCTACACCGACTCTATATGCTCACAACAAAATCTGCACCGACTCTATATGCTCACAACAAAACCTGCACCGATTTATATGCTTACAGCAAAGCCTGCACCAACTTACATGTGTTTCTACAACAACATGCACCAACTATATGCTCAATGCATATGCTGCACCGACTATGTACGCTCATGATAACTTGCATCGACCTCACTAAGTGAAGACGACTACTAGCACCGATATGAGGTGTGCGAGCGGCACCACTTGCACCGACCTTCCTTAGTGCAAGACAAACGCCTGCACTGACTTATATACGTTTCTTACACAAACATGCACCGACTTAGATTCAGCATAACAAAGTGTGCAGAAATATTTTATGAAAAGGTCTGACATATAAACAATTCATCAAAATACACAATATTACCATGGTGAATATAAGTCATCAAAGTCAACTCTACTGTTGTCAATCATTCAAAACACACTCAATGCATATCAGTCTTCACATTGCTGATCAACTCCAGAAGAGACCCAACATTCTCCCCCTTTTTTATGATGGCAACACCCAAAATTATGATGTGTTTTGATGAGATAAATTGAACATATTTATCATGAAGCACAGTCAAACAATGCACCAGACAAACACACAGATACAGACCTATCATATAGTGAAAATCAGATGCAGCCAAATATAATTCATCTAATACCAATTGATTAGCACTCCCCCTGAATCTGACACAAGTGTCTGTCTCTCCCCCTGAAGAAACTTTCCCCCAAAAATCTCCTGACACTAGATACTCTTCCCAAATACATTACCCCCTGAAAATGTTCTCCCCCTTTAACAAGCTTTTCATGAAATACTACTCCCCCTTAATCAAAATACCATGAAGTGCGTTTTCTCTCCCCCTTTGCAATCAGCAAACAAGGAGTAAGGAAGACTGTGGAAGAGAAGAAGGGTAACCAGAGTAAGAAGGGAACAAAGTAACACCCTATGCAATAGTTCAGTAGATAAGCAGATTATAGAGAAAGTCTTCAGACAGAGAATCACAATTATGCATTCGTGACAGATGACTGGTTTAATAGTGATAAAAAGTAGAGTAGATTCACTGAATGTCATATATAAGGTTGCAGTTCCTGTTTATAGCAATAAACCTAAGTCACAAAACCATGATAGACTTGGTCAATACTATATCCTACTGATTTCAGAACCAATGAATATATATGGGAGTAACTAGATATGTATTGAGGTTAAACAATTTGACACTTAGTGAAACTAGAATTTGCAAGGGTTACAACAAACTTTTTCAATTTTAATTCTAAAACTGAGCTTATTGAACAGATAGGTAACTTCTATACCTTTGACATTAAGGGTACACGTGGGTTAGACGCCAGTACCCCAGTTACTAAGCATAGACTACCATATCTGTCTCTGATCAAAGATAATAGTCATGATTACACCTTTTTGCATAAGGGTACACATTTATCAGACGCCAGTACCCCCAGCTACTCAGTGAAACCAATTCTACAGATTTGATCAAGTGAAGAGAGTTAACATGAAGCACTTCATGACATGAGTTTTTATCCATTTCATTGATGAAGTACTCAGTTTCTCAGTGCAGTTCAGTCATTGCTCTGCCAATTGCGTTATTCAATTCTTTTACTAATGATTTTCTTTTTGCTGCCCGTTTTAATTTTTCAAAGTGACTTGTTAAAAAACAATACACTATCTGAGTTTCTCAACCCAGATTTCATTAAGTCTTTCATTTTCAGATACTGTAAAGATCTTATCTGTCACAACATGAGAAGGAGGTTGAGATCTATAAACAGTTTCCCACCACCCTATTTTCTGAATACAGTCTTTAAACTCTACAGTTTATCAAGATTAAACCAACAGTTCATTCATGAAGCAAACATGATTCTTATAGAAGACATATGATAGTTGCTGCTTAAGATAATGAACTGATTGTAAGACTATCATCTATTCAGAAAGAGGGAATTGAAATTGAAGCACAGAATCAGCTCTTGAGGGATATCAATGAATAAAAAAACACCAAATGATGGGAATGGATACCACGTGATGCAATTGATGTAATTGAGTCCAAAAGAGACTAAGTGGTGAGGGTTTCTGTATCCGGAGAGAATTTAAATGATAGGGGTTTGAAGTTTCAAAGCATACTGATCTGACTCTAATTGAATATCTTGAACAGATCACCCCAGACCAGACTGTACCAGACACCCCCTAACAAAATAATGCAGTATGGACAGGCAAACTTGTTCTAAACCAAAACTCCCCCTGTCTATATGCATGTTTTATTCAAGCATTCAGATATAACTATCAACAACACAGTAGACCCAACATTTAAGAGATGCAGTGTAATGCATAGACTCTCTTGATTCATGGTACATGGCAGAGGATAGTCCTCTACACATGGTATGGGCTTTCAGACAGACAAAATATGTCCTTCCACCACATATCATTTGATATACCTATGAAATCAAGATGACTTATCTATGACAATGATAAGACTATTAGTGAGCAGATTTGAAACAACTCAAGACCAATCAGAACATTTATTCAGGAATGAAATCAAGATTATTCATCATGCTGAAATTTACATAAACCTAATTCTCTTCTTAAGAATTTAAATTTTTTATTTCCCAAAGATTTAGTAAATATGTCAGCAATCTATTTTTCAGTTTCAATGAAATTTAGTTTAATTTCATTCTTGCTTACTTCATCTCTAAGAAAATGGTGTTTAATTTCTATGTGTTTAGTCCTAGAGTGATGAATAGGATTTTTAGTCAAACATATAGCACTAGTATTGTCACGTCCCGAGCTTTTAATACAGCGAAAGATAATCTCGGGAAACGTGAACAGCTGGCATGGTAAGCCTCTTACAAGTAAGAATAATCAGAGCGCAAGACAATCACACACAGAAGACGCAATTGCACATCAATTTAATCAACTTTCACTTCCATTAATACTGATAAAAATCTAAGTACATAGACTATTCCAACTTACTAAAATCTATTTGACTTAATAAAAAGAAAATTACATGAACTCGATCTAGACATCATTAACTTCCTAAGTCTTCACTCTCAATTTTATGAGACTCTCATTCGCTCTCGGACCCATCACTTGAATAACTTGAATCCGAATCCGAATCACTTGTATCTCCTGAAAAGATTGGAAAGTAGGTAATGAGCACACTTGCCCAGTAAGTATCTTCGCATCAACATGAAGACAATATTAAAGTGATTAGCGTTGTAGCTCTAAAGAATAAGGTAAAATCATGTGAATGCGATAAATCATGTAAATAAACCAAAGTAACAAGACATGATAAAGTTAAGATATGATTGAGCAGGCACGATCAAACAAGAATGTAATTATGGCCTTTCATGAACAAGAATGTAACGAGAATGTACTAGAACGTCATGTAACAAGCAAGGAAGTACTTTTCACTTAATAGCAAGTACTTCGTGAATTTCTATAGATAATTCACTTCATGAGCCGTGTATATTTCACTTATTTATAAAGAAAGTACTCCTAGTGCAATGCAACGCCAGTAGCATCATACCCCATGGTCTATATAGTATGTTTCCGATAATCAGCCGAGGAGACTAGCATAGAGCCCTTGAACACAATCAGTACTCAAACTGTATCTTCAAGTATAAATCAAGCTGCTTCCACGTATATAGCAATAAAGTTGGCCACACATGTAATAAGTTCAACAAATGTTCAAGACTCAGCGTCAATAAGAATGCACCAAATATAGATTCATGAGTTCAAGAAATGCATTAATAACTAAGTTATGCCTTGGAGAAAATTTGACAGCATAACGGTACATTCTTTATCTTTCACAATTTATCTTAGATATCTTTGATCAAGGTTACAAGTCTTAGACTATCATTAGTCAATCTAGGATTATAGGAATATTAACCCTTGGGTCGAACCTCGGGTCAACAGTACTCAGGAAATTTAACGGTCAAAAATTGGGCCGCTAGAGTGGGCTGAATCCAGAAAGAAATCGATTTGGACTCAGAGAACTTGGCGGTCAGATACTGGACCATTAATGGGCTGTAGCGATCGAGTATTGAACCGTTAATGGATAGAATTTCAGAAAAACGTCAGTAGTGCTTCCTAGACAATTTGGGCTTTTAATGGTACAACTAGTTCGGCGTCCTAGTGAGAATCTCAGGCTCGCGGAGACTTACGGAGGCCTTGAAATAAGATTTCCTAGTCTATTGGAAAGAATATCCAAGGGAGAGGTTATCAAGTCCAAGATTATGTGCCTATAATGCAAAAAGTGTAACTAATGGTCATATACCGGGATATATGCCATGAACTTACATAAATGACTCTGAGATAAGAGGAGAATGTGTACTGTAGTAACCCAACGTTCAATCTCATCAATGTAGCGTTTAAACCATGATTTAATACAGAATTATATGGTTTTTGGCATGAAATTATCATATGCTTAAAATAATCCTAAGTACCATAAATGACATGAAATCACTGTTATGAATCAATAATTAAAACTCTGAGTAAATACATTAAAATAGGTTGGTATAAATTTAACTAGGCTTATTTATAAGCTAAATGGGCTACTCTTAAATCCGCCCCGGATTGACAGAAAACAGAACATTGGCGGTCTATTATAGAGCCATTAAAGAAATTTGGCGGTTTATCGTAAGGCCGCCAGAGGGACTTTAATGGTATATTTCTGGTCCGCCAGAGGTTTCATAGAAAAATAAGTTACAGAGTGTCTAGCGGTTTATCGTAGGGCCGCTAAAGAAGTTTGGCGGTCGACATTTAGGCCGCCAGAGCAAGTCTAACTAAATTAAATAAGAAGAAACTAATGTTTTAAAACACATCATGTCTGAAAATCAACATATATATAAACTTCCCTATCATGATAGAATGAAGATTAGGCTAGCAAGATGCATGGGTTTTCTGTGAATTAACAAGAGAATTCCTCTTAACTTAATTAGGGCTAAGAATATGCATGGATGTATACTAGATGCATAAAACATGAAATTCTTGATGTATAGTTCATGAAATCTAGTAAAACAAGAGGGCTTTTATCCCTAGAATGATATTTTAGCCGTTCATGAGATGACCTACCTTTGTCCTGGACCTTTAACTTCAAATTTAAGGCTGGATGCTACCCCTAGTTCCTTGCACTTCTTGTGACAAATCAACAACTTCACGTTGCCCTAACTTCTTACTCTCTTGACCTATGGACATGAAATTTGGAGGGTAAGAAGAAAATACTAAAGGGAACAAAAAGTTCTAAAGGATCAGGTTCTAAATACCTCGATTTGGTTCCCTAATTCCTTGATCTTCACCAGACTTTTGCACAGTTTCCTGGGTCACTAATATGGAACCAGCAACTTTGCAGGCTTCTAACTTCTTGTGTGCTTGATCTCCTAGCACGAAATTTTGAGAGATGTTAGTCCTATGTATTAGAAATAAAAACTTCTAAAGAACTTACCCAAAATAATATCTCCTTACCTTGATTCCACGCGAACCAAAGTAAGGGTCGCACAAGCCAAATCTGGGTTCTATTTATAGGGTTTTGCTAGGGTTTCATGGATTAGATCAATTCTAGAGTCCTTGTTTGCTATTAGCCCGACTTCTAAGAGTCCTAAGGATGCTTACTAATCCTCCCAGCTCGGTCTCTAGGAGATAGAATGTCAAAGATCCAATCTTTTTACTCTTTCTTTCATTCACGGAACTAGTAGAGCTTAGTGGCCGATTAATGGGCCGCTAACTGGTATGTAGCAGTTGCACGATAGACCGCTAAATATCCGGGCGTCGAATTTGAATTTAATTCAAACTCTTCTATTCTATTATCCCCTTAATTATCTAATCAACGGGTATTTATCCTTATAGTTTGTGAATAAATTTATTAACCTTCTAGAATATGGGCCAAACTTCATGGGCTTGGTCCTTAAATCTTTTGGGCTTTATTTAAATAGGCTAGGTTAATTGATTACTTTATTTGGGCTTTAATAATGACTTAATTCGCCCAGTATTCATTTATTAATTCATTTGGGCCTTTGGAAAATCCAGAAAATAATTTATGAAAATTTCGGGGCATTACAAGTATTATCACATAAAATTGGAATACATCCCAATTTTATCTGATAATCAGTGAGTTGGTGCTTGATCCAGAGTACCTGGGCTGCACAATTCCCTGCTGCGACATATTCTACCTCAGCAGTGGATAGAGCAATAGTGTGTTGCTTCTTGGATGCCCAAGACAATAGATAACCACCTAAGAACTGGCAGTACCCACTAGTACTTTTCCTATCAATCCGACATCCAGCATAATCTACATCAGTGTAAGCTATTAGGTCTAACTTACACCTATCAGGATACCAAAGGCCTAGTTCTAGGGTGCCTGACAGATATCTAAAAATCCTCTTTACATCACTAGACTACCCTAAAATCTAGCACATAAACACACAGCAAATTGTATATCAGGTCTAGACGCAGTTGTTGTGCCCCTGTGTGGTTTTGATGATGACTGACACACCATGAGTCACACTGAGGGGTGCTAGATGACTGATTGTTTGCTTGAATAACTAATTCATGAATATGGCTAAATTGGGGCAACATAGTGGCTAATTGTTTGCTGTTTGCTCATGCATTTCAAGTCTGTACATTGGGTTCACATCTCCAAGTTTGTACAGCCGTTTGCTTTGGATTTAAAGTCTATACTTTGGCTAAGTGTATACACTGTCAGTCTCATTTAGAGTCATATTTGATGATCAGTCATGCTTCATGTTAAACTGATGCATAAAGCATTCATTGCTGTGGTTTTAATGATTTATCTGGTTTTGATGATTGGTGTTTGATGTTAATCACTGTGAGTCATCCTGCTGAAATGTTCATTCAGGCCTTCATATGCTCAGTCAGTTTATCTGCTGACATTGTGCTTTGATGATAGCTTCATGATTGTGATTTGTATATCATCTGGAGAATGCACGTGTATGACTGATATATTGTGTGTGTTAGACTTCTGGTATGTGCATGGTCTATACATCGCCTTCAATCTTCAAGTCTGTACATCCACAGTTAGACTTGAAGTCTGCACTCTAGTCTTCACTGTCAAGTCTGCACATTGGTGTTCGATTTCAATGTCCGTACATTGGGCTTTTACATGAAGTCTACACATTGTTGTTTGCAGTGAAAGTCCAAACTTTGGACTGTTCATCAAAGTCTGTACATCATACTGCTATAGTATGTCTGTACAGTGAGTGATTCATTGGTGAAGTCTGTACACTTAACTGAACTTCAAGTCTAGACATTGCACGGTTCCCTTCATCTTCGTGTTGTTTTCAGTATGTGTCAATTTCATCTTCGTGTCGTTTTTACCTCGTGTCGTGTTACCCCGTGTCAATTACTGTTTCGACTTCGTGTCGTTATCAGTCCGTGTCTTTCTTATGTTGAAATCACACCTCGTGTTGATTTCTGTTTTCGACTTCGTGTCGTTTTATTTCTTGTCATTTTGACTTCGTGTCAAATCACTGCTCTGTCTTCGTGCTGTTTTCACTCCGTGTCGATTTCAGTTGTCATCTTCGGGCTGTTTTCAACCCGTGTCAATTACTGTATCGTCTTCGTGGTGTTCTCACTTCGTGTCAACTTCACTTCGTGTTGATTCTTTGTATTCTGTCTTAGTGATTGGTCTTTCGTTTTAGACTTCGTGTCTTTATCGCATTGACCACACTCCGTGTCGTCTCTCCTCTCATGACTTCGTGTCGTGTTATCTACACCTCGTGTCGTTGTCTCTTTGTGTCTTCACCTCGTGTTGTTTTCGTCTCTTCGTGTCGGGTTTGTTCTCATGCGTGCAGGACATCGCAGCACTTCGTGTTGCTTCCTGTCTCACTTCGTGTCATTTTTGTTCTTCCTAGACCTCGTGTCTTTCTTGTATTGAAACCATACTTCGTGTTGGTTTCTGTTCTCGTCTTCGTGTCTGTTGTCAGCACGTGTTGTTCTCTTCGCTGTGTGTCATGTCATGTTGTTTTTATGTTCATGTCTTCGTGTTGTTTTTGTCTTCGTGTCTTCGTGTGTTTTCTTTCTACCTCGTGTCGTTCTCTTAGTAGTGCTCGTTGTGTCACCACTGTATCTCGTGTCGTCTTCAGTGCAGTGCACCTATTGTTGTTTCTATACACCTCATGCAGCTCTATTGTTAATGGCCATACAGCGTATTAATAGTTTTAATGGCTTTACATCTCCTTGCAGGTCTGAGGAAGAAACATTCCCAGTGACTGGCAGCACGTGATCCGAGGCTGGAATGAAGCCTGCTGAGAGACTGCCACGTGGTCCGAATTCTTAGGGCTGGAAATGTGGAGGTGACACGTCGTGGCTGATGCTGCTGCTGCTGCTATATATATGACTCTTCTTCCACAGAAGAAGGGTGATCGAATTGGCAAGAAGAGAAGCCTATACAGAGAGCCACGATCCAGAGAAGAAGAAGAAGAAAAGAAGAAGAGAAAGAGAGTGAGAAAGAGAAAGAAAGAGAGAGTGAGTAAGAGATAGAGATAGCAGAGTGTGAAGGGAAGAAGAGGAAGAAGAATAGAGAAGAAGAGAGAGCTAGAGTGATAGAAGCTTCAACCGAAGATCTGTTCCTGCTGAACCGTGGATCAAATCCAGGCCAGCCAGCTCCTGCGAGAGCCACATTTGTTTTTATCTTTTCAGCTTTCTGTTGCTGGTTTCGTTTGTCTTTTGATCTATTTACTTGCTGTATTTCCGATCCTCTGTAGAGAGGTCGGGTTTCCTCCTGTGGGTTCAGGAGAAGGGAGACTTTGTGTCTTCGGTTTGCAAGTAGCTGGGTGCTACTTGTGGTTGGTACCCTCCGGTGTGGAGGAAGAGAGACTTCCGTCTCTGGTTGCCTTTGACAGGGTGTCATCGGTTGTTTCCCTCCGGGTTGGAGGAAGGGAGATTTATCTCCGGTTGTGCTTCCCTCTGGGGTTCAGAGGAAGAGAGACTTGGGTCTCTAGGTTCCCCTCCGGGTTGGAGGAAGGGAGGCTTGTTCCTCCGGCTCTGGGCTTGTGGGTAGCAAGTCCGGTGGTTCCCTCCGTGTGTGGAGGAAGAGAGACCGTGTGTCTCTGGTTGCCAAGTGGCTGGAGTCACTTGTGGGTTCCTCCTGTTTGTTCAGGAGAAGGGAGATTGCTATCTCCAGTTCTGGGCTTGTGGATTCAAGTCCAGGGGTTTCCCTCCGGGTCTGGAGGAAGAGAGACCGCGTGTCTCTGGTTTGCTAGTGACTAGTGTCACTAGTGGTTCCCTCCGGTTGGGAGGAAGAGGGGAGGTTGTTCCCCTGGTCAAGCTGTTTGGCAGCGTTTGTTGCAGACTGAGTCTGCTGTTTCTAGCGTGAGCTAGTGGAAACCACACTCGGTTTGAGTGTGGGGTGGATGTAGGTCTGGAGGACCGAACCACCTAAAAACCCCTTGTGCATTGTGGTTTGATTTGTTCATTTATGCTTCCGCTAGATGAATGCATAGGGGCGCTCTAAGCGTTTGGCTTTTGGCTGAGCAGAAGTGTTGATTAGTTTTCTTAGAATATTTTAATCTGTCAAGAGAGCGAAATTCCAGTTGAGCTTCAGATTGTCGAATCTGTCTTGTTATTATTCTAGTTTTAATTGGGAGAAGTTTTTAACGGGTTATATTCATTCACCCCCCCCCCTCTGAATACTGCACCGAACCTAACAGCAGTAAGGTAAAGAAGGGATCCGATCATACCTCTGTATAACTTGGTGTCAACCAATTTACCTTTTGGGTTATCATCAGGACTAGTTGATGTACCCATCGGTGCTATTATCTCCTTGAGATTTTCCAATTTGAACTTCTTCAGTAGGTCCCTTTATACTTGGACTGAGTGATGAAAGTTCCCTCTTTGGTTTGTGTCACCTGCAGTCCAAGAAAAAATTTTAGCTCACCCATAGAGCTCATTTCAAACTCATGTGTCATTAAATCAGAAAATTCTTTACACATTTTTGGGTTAGGTGAACCAAAAACTATATCATCCACATATATTTGAACAATGATAATGTCTAGATGACATACCTTTGTGAACAAGGTTTGGTCAATTTCACGTCTTGTGAACTTCTTGTCTGAAAGAAATTTACTGAGCCCGTCATACCAAGCTCTGGGAGCTTGTTTCACTCCATATAAAGCTTTATTCAATTTATAAATATGATTAGGAAAGTCTATACATTCAAAACCAGGAGGCTGTCTTACAAAGACATCCTCTTTTATTTCTCCATTCAGAAATACAGATTTCACATCCATCTGCTGAAGGGTGATTCCTAATGAGCATGCATATGCTAACAAAATTCTAATAGCCTCTAATCTAGCCATAGGGGAAAATGACTATTAAAAGTCAATACCATATTCTTGATTGTACCCCTGAGCTACCAATTTGGCCTTATTCCTAACAACATTGCCCTGCTCATCGATTTTATTCCTGAAAACCCATTTAGTCACAATGACAGTCCCATGATCAGGAGATGGAACTAGGTGCCATACCTTGTTCCTATCAAATTGATTTAATTCCTCGTGCATGGCATTGATCCAATGCACGTCACTAAGGGCACTGTCTATGTTTTTAGGTTCTATCTGTGATACTAATGCAAAATGTTGGGTCCCGTAGTGCAGGAACACAGATCTAGAGGGGGGGTGAATAGATCCTACTACTAAAAACTATGACCGATTAAAAACATAGACAAGCGCACAGCGGAATTAACAACCTTGACGAGATTGAAGATTTCACTCAAGCAAGATGATTAACTTCTCTCAATCTCACAGTTCACACACGATTAAGATAAACACATTAAGCTGTTAAACATAACAAGGCAAACCACAATGCAAACCATAGGACACTGATATTTTTAAGGTGGTTCGGGACCACGACGGGCTCCCTACGTCCACCCCTCACCAAACCTGGTGAGGCTTCACTCACGGAGACGAAGCTCCAAACACACACGGGGATGAATCCCCCAACACACACGGGGACACGCCCCAACACACACACAGACGGAGACGAAGTCTCCCACACGATCCGACGACCGGATCACAAACACATACACGATCCGACGACCGGATCACAACACATACACGATCCGACGATCGGATCACAACACACACACACACACACACAAACACACACACGCTGCAACAACCACAGCACAATAACACAAACACGATCGCACGAAGGTGATCAAACACGACCGTATACACAAACGGTCACACACACACGAGTATCTCTATTGTTCAGAAAATAAACACAAATACTCAAGCATGCTCAAACCCAAAATATAGATCATAGAACATATCACAAAGAACTGATAGAAGACATAGAAGAAGTCCCCCTTTGATCTTCAAGGCCGGTTGATGATGTTCCTTGAACCACGAGTTGGAGAGAAGCCGGATGAAGATGATTCTTACGTCCTCTTGATCCTCTCTTCGATCCGCTCCTTTTCTTCTTCTTCCACGAGCTCCAGATCTTCACGGAAGTAGATGATTTCCTTCTTGCAAGAGCTCTACCACGTTTTCTCCCTTTTCTTCACCTATACGAAAGAGCAAATGAGCATTAGGGTTAATCCTTGCTCAAATTCGGAGCAACACATTGATATATATAGAAGACAGACCAAATGACCCATATACCCCTTCTAAAATGAGTTTAAAACACCCTAACATGATTAGGAACCATTAGGGTATATTATAGAAAGGTTTGAAAAGGTTTTCAATGAGATTTGACCATTTTCGTAAGTCCCGTCCGGAAGGGGTCGACCCTCGGGCAACAGGTTGTTGGAAAACACAAAAAAGCACCCTGTGTTATAAGGGTCAACGCTTGCAGTGGGTCGACCCCAGGGGTCGACCCATGCAGTGGCTGGGCACACAAAAAATAGCTCTGCGCGCTTCGGCGGCAGGAATTAATTCTCCTAGCTCCGAACTCCGATCGAAGCGAGACTAGAGGCGTTGGAAAGAGGACTCCCAGAGCTACAACTTAAAATTTTTATAGGGGAGATCCAACGGTCGGATTGAAAATGGTGAAGACTGTAAGACAGTTTGAGTTTGAAAAACAACTAAAACCTCCATCAAACCAAAGGGAAACAATTGATTAAATGTTACCATAATCCCATGAAGATCAACAATGATTTTGCATCCTGAAAAACATGATAAACCAAGAGGTTAGTTGAGAATCAAAATATATGAGTTATGCATTAACACTATGAACATGTTCATAATGAAATACATCATTGAACCTATTCAAACATGCGTTTTGCTTCTCAAATCACTTAGCAAAACTACATTTGACCAAATGACAAGATTTTGAAATGATAAGCATGAATCTATCATTCAATCAAATATAATAACATGGAAGCTCAACTATTCAATCACATTCTTGAATCAACCAAATCTTCAACATCAAGATGCTTCATTACACAAGTGTTAACAATCATGTCAAATGCAAAGCATACATAATATCATAGAACCACATTCATTCAAATGGCATTCTTGTTGACAAAAATTAATATTCATGAAGCCTTATTTTCACGAGGAACATTGTCTTCACATGCATCTCACACATCAGTAAATACCAATCATTCATGCAAGGCATGAGCAATATTGAACCAAATCTCATGAAGTCTTGTACGAATATTTCAAGCACAATACAAGCTTAAAAGCTTCAAGTAGAAAATGCATGAACCACATTCATGTCATTAGCAACTTAGAAGATCACATCCATCAAATTTCAAGTTACAAGGTTGTGATTATTTCAAGCCCAAAAATCTTACGAGGAAAGCGCATGAAAATACCCAACCAAGATTATGAACAGCTATTTGATGGAACGCATGAAATATAGAAGAGTCATCACAATGCAGTGAGTTAGTCAACTCTCTTTTTCAATAAGATCTCTATTGATGCACTCCTTTGAGTTCCAAACATAAATCATGGATTCTGATCCTGCAAATCAAAATATTCAAAGCATGAGACCATTAAATACAAAGCATTCATATGACTTTCAAACATGAACAGAGTTAACTCCCTTTTTCATTGATGGACTCTTTAAGATTCCAAGTATGAGCCATGAAGTTGTATTCCTACAAACCAGCATAAATATAACGTTAGTTCCTTAAACATCAAGTGTAACTCCATCTTTCAACCCATCAAATCAAGATATGAAATATGTTGTTCAATGAAACATTGCTAAATGAAATACATACACACACAAGCACAATCGTTTTGATATCATCAAAACCAAACACGGACTAGGGGTGCAACAATCTCCCTCTTTTTAATGATGACAAAAAAATGTGTGTGATAATACAAACATTGAGTCATTTTTCCCAAGACAACATCAATTATCAAGCATACAACATTGAACAAACACCAAACATTAACACACACCATACACATTAACACACACCAAATATTCTCCCCCTTTTTGTCATCTACCAAAAGACAGGGGGTTGAGTGACATGATAGAACGTGTGAGGCCAAAAGAATGAGACCAATTGTTGAGAAATGTCAAGTAGGACTTGTACAAGCTGACATCAAGTATGAACTATATGCATGCTGAAAAATTACAAGTACGCAAATATGCAAATTAGCACTGAATATGCAATATGTGAATGCTAATCATGCAAGATATGAAACTATGCACATGATAACTTCTATCCTTCAAATGCAAGGTTTATGCTCAGAATTAGACTCAAGGGGAATGTATGAACATGCAAGCACACAAGCATAATCGTCATGCACACAAATATAACATATAGTAACTCCCCCTTAATGAGGCACGGGTTAAGAAAAGAGCATGTGATTCAAATTCAAGAGTATAAGACATGAAGCATAACTAAGAGGTTTTGTGCATACACAACTAGGAGTACTACATAAATCATGAATGTAGGCAAATTCATAAAATACATATATCATAAAAATACCCATGTGAAATGTGAGGCAATGACTAATGAGCTTCAAAACATATGGATTTTCAGATTTTCTAAAAAACACTAGAAGGTAATCTCCTCTCTACACTTTCACTTTAGATTCTCGACTATCGGTAGCTTCGCACAACCCCGATTTTGTTCTTTTAATGGACTTCACTTTTCGGTGTGAGTTTCCTCATATGTCTCAATGGGGATTCTCGGCTACTTGGATTCGTCACACATATAGATTTTTGTTTCTCCTTTTGACGCGAGTTTCCTCCTTTGTTTCAGGGGGGATTCCCGGTTACTCGGATCCACATTCCACTTATTGATTTTTTGTGGGGTAGGCAGCTTTTTCCTCACGATTACTCTTTAATATCGATGTAGAGATTCAAGTTCCCTTTAAAGTGTTGGAAGGAATTTCTTAAATCCTTATCAATGAAATTCATTAAATTCATTATGTGCAAGAGTGTGAGGGTAAATTTTTATTTTGCATGTATAAAATGAATTTGACAAGACACGGCTATGACTCCCCCTAAATGTATGCACGGTCGGAAACAAATCCTCCCCCTTAATATATGACATGTATCACATATGAATAAAATCACTGCATTGTTATTTATCAAGGAGGTGATGTCTTAGAATTTTCCAAGAAGGGTTTTATAAAATAAGTACATACACGCATGCAAGGATTTATGGAAGCATTCATGAATCAAGTTATGCATGAGACTCATATTCACAATGATATGCATGGATCTATGAATGATATGCTAATATGCTAATGCATTCTTTTTATGCATGTTTTCAGTTTTTGCAAAGACTTGAGCATTTAAGAAGAGAATGCAGCAGGTGAATGCATGAGATGGATTTTTAATGATTTTGGCACTGAATCATGAGCATTTTATTTTAGATTTCATCATGAAAAGCCATGTCCCTTAGAACCCAAATGTTCAACCATGATCATTCAAAGATAATATTTCATGAGACATAAGCTTCAGTTTGAACATGATACGCCCTGTATGTGTGAATATGTAAATAACCGAGTTTCCAACAGATTTCACACAAAATTTAGCAAATGAGCAAGATAAGTGTTTGAACAACTATTATCAAGAGTAGATTTCTGAACATGTCAAACAACTTATCAATTTGGTGAATCAATCACATATGGTCAATGAGCTTTAAACTGAGCCATGGTCAACATTCAATATCAATTGTTGCATTTGATCAAGCAAGTCCATAGTTCAGAGAATTTTGCCTTATGAAACAAGAGAGTTTTTCAGATTCAATTTGAAAGCTATTCAAATCAAAGGTAAATTGATTTCATTCACAACACAAGGTTCCTTATAAGCCATATAATTCAACTTCTGAATTTTGGTACTAGGCGGAGAACATAGGTCTGAAGACCACCATCATGCTTAGTGGAAGTATCCAGTTGAACGTAGTCCAACCTTCTCTAACCACCATTTGATATACCAAATATTCATCCATTGAAGACATATGTGGCTTGTGAAGAAATCAGAGCATAACATGAGAACACACTAAAATATCATCCCAAGTCATCAAAACCATCAAATTTGACAATGAAAGAGCAAACTTAGGATTTTACCAAGTGAGTGTGCCTTGTTCCTTTTTATTGGAACCGCTTTCATTCTTTATTTACCTCAAGGCACACTTGCATCAAAGTCAATTCATTCAACGGATTTGGGCACCCAAGCCTTTTTGGGTCCCTTGATGTTCGTAGCATTGCCACCAAACACTTTCTTCTTTTTTGTTGCCACAATATCATCATTCTTCATGATCCTATAATCCTTAATGACATGTCTATGGTTTCCACAATAAAGGCATTGAGGAAAAACAGTTTTACCAAAAGGCTTCCTTTTAGGAGTAAAGGAATTTTCAAATCCATTTCATCTTCTATTTTCAAAAAGTCTAGATTTAACAAAATTAGACATAGCATGCATTCTAGAAGCATGGAGATTTTCTGTTTTCAAAAACCAACACTCTTTCATAACATGACCCTATTTCCCACAATGAAAGCAACAAGGAGTTGTGGGTTTACGGAATGATTTTTCATTGTTTGCATGAGTGTTCGTGAATGAATTTTTCTTTTGGGATGCAAACCTTTTAGCATGGGAAGCATGTTCATTTTTGAATTTTCTTTGAAAGTTAAACTTAGCATTCATGGCACGATAATCATCATTTTGTTTCACAAAGTAATCATCCATGACATGACCAAGTTTGTGACAATAAAAGCATGAGACATTTTTCTTTTTACATGCAAGTTTGTCATCCTCTTTCATAACAACACAATCATCCATTACATGTCCAAACACACCACAATAGAAGTATTCAACATTGGACTTCGATTTTTGAAATCCATTTGGTATGGTTGGTTTGACATTTTTCTTTTTCGTAAAATTATTTTCAGAAATTTTCATTTGTGCAATTGGAGGTGGTGCCTTAGAAGTGCTCGGAATATCAGATGCATGAACAAATTAAGTTTTCAATTTGAATTCAAAAGACTTTTTGTTGACCGGGGTGTATCCAAGACCTTCTTTTTGAAAGTTCACCTTAACACCCAACATTTTGTCCAAATTTTCTTTCCCTTTCACAAATCTAGACAAATCATCTTTTAAGCTTTGCACTTCTTCTTCAAGAATAGAAACATGCAATTCAGCACTCGTGACTTTTTCTTCACATGCATAAACTTTCTCATTCAACAAGCAATTCACTGATTTGAAGCTTTCATTTTCTTCCTTGAGTTCTTTGTTTTCAACATTCATGGAATGTAGTTTTTCAATCAATTTCTCAAGGACTTTCTCAGTTTCAACAAGTTTTAAAATCCTAGCAAGCATTTGTTCATTTTCAGATTTCAACAAAGCATTTTACTTTTCAAGTTTATCAAAACTTTTCAACCTACTTTCAAGTAGAGAAATCTGAATCAACATGGAACCTTTCTCCTTTTTGAGTTTTTCATTTTCATTCATGATGCTCTTGCTATCAAATTCAGAATCAAGCAATTTCTCAAACATCTTCTCATCATCAGAAAGAGAAGCTAATTTGTTTCTTAAGCTTTCTTCAGATTTCTCAAGCATGGAAATTTGAGACAATAAGAATTTATTTTGTTCCCGCAATTCATCACATTCATGTTCAATTTGAAGAGATGTATTATATTTTCTAGCCATTTCAATATCTTCATTCAAACATGAAATCTCTTCTGAAAATGATTCAACTTTTGATTCAATAGATTCATTTTATTCTTGCAGATGTTCAATTTTTGACTCCAAGATTTTACAGTTCTCACAGGAGGAATTAGCATACCCATTCTCATTAATCTTCCTTTTCAAGGTTTTATTTTCAGATTTGAGTTTCTTACATTTATCATACACCGTAGCATAAGCCATTTGCCATTCCTCAATAGAGAGTTCTTCGGATTCAGAATTTACCTCATCATAATTTTCTTTATTGAGTTGATCATCATTGTCGGCCATGAGACAATTTTGTCCTTCCATCTCTTGAGCTTTGATCAACTGATCCATAAGCTCCTTGGCCGTTCTACAAGAAGAAACAAATGGAAACATATGAGTATCAATGGCTCCTTTCAATAAATTTAAGACAATGACATTTTCATGGTTTTTCAATTTATCTTGACTAGACCACTTGGTCTTATCTAGAGGCAATATGTGAGGACCATCATAAATCAACTTCCAAAGATTATGATTAATTGAATTGATTAGTCCACACATTTTACCTATCCATGAAGTAACATCAGAACCATTAAGAATAGGAAGGTAATTCATCGACACGTGCTCAACAGAAAAATTCATGATTGTAGAATGCACTAGGATCACTCTGTAGATCGTGAGATCTAGGGACAATAGAGCCTCGCTCTGATACCAATATTTGGGTCCCGTAGTGCAGGAACACGGATCTAGAGGGGGGTGAATAGATCCTACTACTAAAAATTATGACCGATTAAAAACATAGACAAGCGCACAACGGAATTAACAACCTTGACGAGATTGAAGATTTCACTCAAGCAAGATGATTAAATTCTCTCAATCTCACAGTTCACACACGATTAAGATAAACACATTAAGCTATTAAACATAACAAGGCAAACCACAATGCAAACCATAGGACACTGAGATTTTTAAGGTGGTTCGGGACCACGACGGGCTCCCTACGTCCACCCCTCACCAAACCCGGTGAGGCTTCACTCGAGGATAAATCCCCAACACGGAGACGAAGCTCCAAACACACACGGGGATGAATCCCCCCACACACACGGGGACACGCCCCAACATACGCACAGACGGAGACGAAGTCTCCCACACGATCCGACGACCGGATCACAAACACATACACGATCTGATGACCGGATCACAACACACACACAATCCGACGATCGGATCACAACACACACACACACACACACACACACGCTGCAACAACGGCAGCACAATAACACAAACATGATCGCACGAAGGCGATCAAACACGACCGTATACACAAACGGTCACACACACACGAGTATCTCTATAGTTCAGAAAATTAACACAAATACTCAAGCATGCTTAAACCCAAAATATAGATCATAGAACATATCACAAAGAACTGATAGAAGACATAAAAGAAGTCCCCCTTTGATCTTCAAGGCCGGTTGATGATGTTCCTTGAACCACGAGTTGGAGAGAAGCCGGATGAAGACGATTCTTACGTCCTCTTGATCCTCTCTTCGATCCGCTCCTTTTCTTCTTCTTCCACGAGCTCCAGATCTTCATGGAAGTAGATGATTTCCTTCTTGCAAGAGCTCCACCACGTTTTCTCCCTTTTCTTCACCTATACGAAAGAGCAAATGAGCATTAGGGTTAATCCTTGCTCAAATTCGGAGCAACACATTGATATATATAGGAGACAGACCAAATGACCCATATACCCCTTCTAAAATGAGTTTAAAACACCCTAACATGATTAGGAACCATTAGGGTATATTATAGAAAGGTTTGAAAAGGTTTTCAATGAGATTTGACCACTTTCGTAAGTCCCGTCCGGAAGGGGTCGACCCTTGGGGTCGACCCTCGGGCAACATGTTGCTGGAAAACACAAAAAAGCACCCTGTGTTACAGGGGTCGACCCTTGCAGTGGGTCGACCCTAGGGGTCGACCCATGCAGTGGCTGGGCACACAAAAAATAGCTCTGCGCGCTTTGGCGGTAGGAATTAATTCTCCTAGCTCCGAACTCCGATCGAAGCAAGACTGGAGGCGTTGGAAAGAGGACTCCCAGAGCTACAACATAAAATTTTTAGAAGGGAGATCCAACGGTCGGATTGAAAATGGTGAAGACTGTGAGATAGTTTGAGTTTGAAAAATAACTAAAACCTCCATCAAACCAAAGGGAAACAATTGATTAAATGTTACCATAATCCCATGAAGATCAACAATGATTTTGCATCCTGAAAAACATGATAAACCAAGAGGTTAGTTGAGAATCAAAATATATGAGTTATGCATTAACACTATGAACATGTTCACAATGAAATACATCATTGAACCTATTCAAACATGCGTTTTGCTTCTCAAATCACATAGCAAAAATACATTTGACCAAATGATAAGGTTTTGAAATGATAAGCATGAATCTATCATTCAATCAAATATAATAACATGGAAGCTCAACCATTCAATCACATTCTTGAATCAACCAAATCTTCAACATCAAGATGCTTCATTACACAAGTGTTAACAATCATGCCAAATGCAAAGCATACAAAATATCATAGAACCACATTCATTCAAATGGCATTCTTGTTGACAAAAATTAATATTCATGAAGCCTTATTTTCACGAGGAACATTGTCTTCACATGCATCTCATACATCAGTAAATACCAATCATTCATGCAAGGCATGAGCAATATTAAACCAAATCTCATGAAGTCTTGTACGAATATTTCAAGCATAATACAAGCTTAAAAGCTTCAAGTAGAAAATGCATGAACCACATTCATGTCATTAGCAACTTAGAAGATCACATCCATCAAATTTCAAGTTACAAGGTTGAGGTTATTTCAAGCCCAAAAATCTTATGAGGAAAGCGCATGAAAATACCCAACCAAGATTATGAAAAGCTATTTGATGGAATGCATGAAATATAGAAGAGTCATCACAATGCAGTGAGTTAGTCAACTCTCTTTTTCAATAAGATCTCTATTGATGCACTCCTTTGATTTCCAAACATAAATCATGGATTCTGATCCTGCAAATCAAAATATTCAAAGCATGAGACCATTAAATACAAAGCATTCATATGACTTTCAAACATGAACAGAGTTAACTCCCTTTTTCATTGATGGACTCCTTAAGATTCCAAGTATGAGCCATGAAGTTGTATTCCTGCAAACCAACATAAATATAACGTTAGTTCCTTAAACATCAAGTGTAACTCCATCTTTCAACCCATCAAATCAAGATATGAAACATGTTGTTCAATGAAACATTGCTAAATGAAACACATACACACACAAGCACAATCGGTTTGATATCATCAAAACCAAACACGAACTAGGGGTGCAACACAAAAGAGTTTAACTCATTCTGAGCTTTGAGATAAGATCTGGTCCTAGGGGGTTCATGCAAATTACCAATTATATTATCTATAGGATGATCTCTAAGAAATCTGACATTGATAACTTGATTATCTTGAACCTCATTTACCTCCCCCTGAGAACTAGGCTCCTCCGCATCATTATCTTCAGATTGATCTGCAGGATTTCCATCTTTCAAAATTTCTCCATTATTCTATTCCCTGCACAAGCCATTTTCGAGCTTAGTCATTGTTTCATCAAAGACCACATGTGGAGATTCTTCTACTGTCTTAGAATTTAAATTGTATACCCTATAGGCTCTAGATGTTTATGGATATCCTAGAAAGATTCCGAGACCACTTTTAGGTTCAAATTTATCAAGATATCTTTTAGCATTAACATGCACAAAATACTTACAACCGAAGACCTTGAAATAAACTAGTGAAGGTTTCTTACCCTTGAGAATTTCATAAGGAGTTTTCTGGGTAAATGACCTTACCATGTCTCTGTTGACTACATGGCATGCAGTGTTCACTGCCTCAGCCCAAAATTTCCTTGGTAGGTTACCTTCCACCAGCAATGTTCGAGCCATCTCCACAAGGGTCCGGTTCCTCCTCTCTACTACGCCATTTTGCTCTGGAGTCCTTGGAGAGGAGAGCCTGTGAGTTATGCCATTGTTCCCTTGGTATTGCCTCCAAAGGTGACAAGGCCTCCATTCTTTTCAACCAGCATACAAAATTTGGCCCTGTCCCCCGTCATATGCCTGGAGCAGTCACTGTCCAAGTACCACAGATTTTGCTTGGCTGCCAGGCATACCTGCATCAAGGATCAAGTAGAAAAGTTTGGAACCCAAAAATGTTTGGGCCCCAAAACAACAGAAGAATCATCAAAACATGATAGTAAACATTTGGGTATCCACATTTGTTTTGGAGCTTGAAGAGGCGAAATCTCGCGCTGGTTCCTGAGCGGGCTGGTAATCACCAAGTTAATGAACTGCAAGACAGGGAAACAGGTCAGAGGGCCCAGGGGGATTCCCTGGGGTAAAACCCTCCGACGCTCAAGTCAGTAGAGCAACGGTGGGAGCAGCGATAGGGAGGAGAAGGTGAAGGCATGAGATCCCTCTCCACCAATGGGGTGAAGTGATTCTTGCTCAGGAATTGGGGGTGGATCAATGCCCTTTTGGACTTACCTTTCGCCGGAGGTTATCCCAGGTTTAAATAGTGTGCCGCCCTCTGGAGTCCTGCAAGCTGAGAGGTCTCCGGTGGAGGTTACGTCCTCGTCGTGGGCTTTTATGGCCTCATCGTGGGGGCGTTATCCTTGCGGGGAAGCCAGAGCTCCTGGACTTCTTAGCGTCCGGCCCGCTGTGGACTCTAACGGCTGAAGTGATGAACATTTTATCGGTCGTATCGAGCTTAGGGGGGCCGGCCCTATCGGGCGATAGGCCTAGCTCGGTGAGGAGATGGGTCGGACAGACTGGCTAGCGCTTCCCCCCTTCGTGCGGAGGGATAGCTCGTGCGCGGGTCTTCCTGTGACCTGACCGAGGCTCGGGCTCTCCGAGCCTTGGGGCCACCTAGGAGAGTTGTTTCCTCGAGCATTGTTTTATTGGACTTTTCCGAGTGGGCCCTGTGGGCTGTCACTTGGATGAGCTTGCCTCGTTGGGCCTTGTTGGGCCTAGTTGGGTCTGCTCTTTGAGTGGGCTGCAGGAATCCCCCTCTCCACTTGTCCCCCTCCTACTCCCGAGCCAAGGAGGCTCGGTTGAGTAGTTTTTCGAGGCTTTGGACCGGCGTGGCTCGGGTGGGTGGAATCCTGTTGGCGTGATGAAGCCACGTGTAGTGGTCGCCTGGACCTGTAGTAATAATGATCCTGACGGATTTGAAATGAAGGGGCCCCCTTTTTCTCGGAGGTTGAAATGGCGCGCCGCCTCCCGCGACGGTTTATAAGTGTAGGGCGCTGCTCGTTCCTCCCAGTCTTTTTAGGGTTTTTGGCCTTTCCTCCATTTCTCTGCTTCTGGGGCTCCTTGATGCGCCGTGAAGATACAGCGGGGGAGCAAGATCTTACGGCGGCATTTGAGGAGCTGGTGCGTGTAACCGCGGAGGTGATCCGGCAGCTTCCTTCTCCCCAGGAGTCTTCGGGCTCTAGTGAAGGTTCTTCTTCCAGCTCGATGGAGGATCTGCGCTCGGAAATCGAGCAGGTGAGGCGGGAGCCCGTCCACAATCGCAGCGAGTTGGGGGAGGCTGATGTGAAGAAACTGGAGCATCGGTTTCACCTGCCTCTCCGATATAGCTTTGTAGCTGCTGCCCCATACGAGACGAGCTTGGACAGCCGCATGAGCCATATTTGTACTTTTCTCCTGGCGTGGAAGAGCGGATTCTGCCTCCCCTTCGAGCCTTTCATCTTGAAGCTTCTCAATTTTTTCGTGTTGGCGCCTGTTCAGCTGGTGGCCAACTCGTATCTCCTGCTTTCTGCCTTTCAGATCCTCTGCCGCCTGCAGGGGGTTCCCCCGTTGCTGGATGTTTTTCATTATTTCTTCGAGCTGAAGGCACATCCGTCGGCGGGGAAAGGCTTCTATTTTATCCAGGCACGCAGGAATCGGAGTTGTATTCCGCTGGCGGCGAAGGATTCTTCGCACAAAGGGTGGAAGAGGCAGTTTTTCTGGGTGAAGGCGGAAGCAGTGGATGAGTCTTGGAGGTGCCAGGTTATGCCCAACTTCCATCCAAATCTTCCTCCGCGCCAGGAGGAGTTCCCCACCGACGTGGAAGAGTACGCCACTCGCTTGTTGACAAATCGCCGGTCGACTGAGGAGCTGGTGACGCTGGAGAACGTGGAGGGGTATCTGCTTATAGAGCTCAAGCCATCAGGTACCATTCTTCGGATTCTTCTACGGGGTCAGAGGGTCGCCTTTTCTCTTCCTAACCGAACCTTCTTCTTCATTGCAGACATCCGGCGGGAGCCCTTGGAAGAGGTCACCGAGGTCGTCGATCTTGGGGATGACTCGGCGGCCGATGAGCCTGTCGCTCCCGCGGGTCATTCCCAAGCCCGGGATAAGGGCATGGGGGCGGCCTCCGAGGGATCTTCGCGGCCAAGCGGGGCGAAGCGCAAGGATCCCCTGGAGGGAAAATTGCGGGAAGCCTCAAAGGCCAAGAAACGGGCCAAGAAGGCCGGCCATCCTACCGCTTCCGGGGGCGATTCTGGCTCGGCGGCGCTCCCCTCTCGGGGGCAAGGTGGGGCCGACCCTTCCGGGACAGCTCCCCCACCTACCGGGCGAGAGGGGGCCGAAGAGACCAGGGGCCCCTCAGAGGGCGGAGATGGGTCGGTTCTCCCCTCCCTGGGGATGGAAGGGGCCGGCGCTGTAGCAGCCGGCGTTGAGACCGAAAGACCGGTCGAGGTCGGCGCTGTCTCGGGCGGCGAGGCGCGGGCCAAGATAGATAGGGATGGGGGTTCGCCCGCGCGGAGCCCCAAGTGCCCGAAGTTCCTGGTGCGGTCGATCCTGTGGCGTCGGTCGAGGTTGGGAGTTCGCCCAGAGAGGCATCGCAACCCCAACCGACCGCGGCGCGCGGGGTGGTCGGCCCCGTCGCTCGGGCCGAACCTTCTGGCGGGGCGTCCGGTGGGGAGCGTATCTCCATGCCGGAGGCTTTGGAAAGGCTCGGTGTTTAGGGCGACATGTACCGGATTTGTCGAGAGGTTGCCGCAAAGATGAGCGGGGAGACAAGCGCCACTCCCCCTCCGGCGTCCTCGACGTCCTCATGGAGGGCGGCCTAGTCATGGCTCGGTCGGCGGCCTTGATGGCGGAGACGTACGCTCGGACGGAGGCGGAGCGATCGAATCTCGCCTGGGCCCTCGGGGGGTGCGAGAGGAAACTGGCCCGCCTCAGCGAGGAGCATGAGGGGCTCCGACGGGAGTTCTCCGCGATCAGGGACTTGGCACGGGCGAGCCGGCTAGAAACCGAGGCGCTGACTGAGCAGTTGGCTAAGGCCCGGGAGTCCCTCGAGAGGAAGGGCAAACTCTTGGAAGAGGAGCGTCTGCATCACCTCAAGCTGGACGGTCGCTGGGAGCTCGAACGTGCCGAGCTACTGGACTGGGAGGAGGTAGCGGAGTGCCTTCGTTCCGTGGCCGAGGCGGACCGAGTCCGGGCGGAGAGGCGGTCGAGCGAGGCTGAGCGAGGGATGGTCCCGGCAGAGGAACGCCTGGCGGGAGCAGAGGAGCGTGCGGCCGAGGCGGAGCGGGCTCGAGTCGAGCTCGTTGGAAGGACGGAGCAGATCGAGGTGGAGGCGATCGAGCGATATAGAAGCTCGGACGCTTACTCAGCCGACCTGGAGAGAGCCGCCCTACCATATGACGAGGTAGCGCTTCGCCGTGGTGCCCGAAAGGGGTTTAAGCAGGGTTATCGTACGGCGGTGGACTACGCCTTCGATCGAGACTCCGGGATCGAGTTCCCTTTGGGCCAGATCCATGACTCGGATGAGTCAGTTTCTAGCTTCTCTACGTCAAGCGGGGAAGATCCAGAGGGGTCTCCTACGGCGGGGTCACCGACTCCGGATGCCTCGGGAGGGCTCGCAACCGAGATAGTTCTCACACAGGCGAGGTCAGTGCCCGGGTCGGCCGTCACCGATGGTGCTGGGGGTGATGCGCCTACTTCCGTCGCTCCCGAGCTTCAAAGTGGGCCCGAGGCCTGATGTATTTTACCTTATTTTGCCCCTTTCTCTTGTTTGTCTCTCTTTCCTCCTTTAGAGAGTTTCCTCTTTATGAGATAATAAATGACTTACTTGTTTGATCGCCATCCTTGCCGTGATTTGGTTGGCGTATCTGAAGTAGTTGAAAAGTGCCGATATGTCCTGCGTGGTTTTCGCATGCTGATTCGGTAGGCTTCTGACGGGACACCTTTCCGTTCCCTCACGCTTTGAATGCCAGGCCGCTTCGTGAATCCCGCTAGGGCGGAAAACGAGGAGTTGGGGGTGACTGTTCAGGGGAGAAATCCTTTGGCTTGTTTTAGAGGGGGGAGTCATTTAAGGCGCGTAGCCTCCTTTGGCCTATAAGAAGGACCGAAAGGCGCCCTTTCCTCTTTACTGCTTGGGATTTTCTCTAACAGTCTTCCCTCACTCCTTCTTCTTCACTCTGCGTTGTGCCGTTTCATTCGGAGCATGGAGGATCCTTCGGAGGGTGACGCCGCTGACGACGGGGAGCAGAGAGCTTTTGCCATCTCGGCTTGTTTTACGGGTCCCAGGGTCGCCGCGCGGGTTTGAGACGGGTCCGACGGTCGCCGTGCGGATCTGGGGAGGGCTTCGACGTGCGAGGGCACGGCTCTTGCCCTTTCTCAGTTCTGGCGTGGCTTCCGGGCGGGCACCGAGGCGGAGGACGGATGGGGGTATCAGGGATGCCTGCCGCCACTCCCCCTCTGCATGGGGGGGGGGGCATCAAGTTCCCTCCTCACCGAAGCCTTCCTCCGTCTGTAGCCTCTTTCTCCCTCTTCTGCTCTTCATCTCTTTCACTCTTCGGAGGCTGCTTGCTCTCTGTTCCCTTCCAAGGAGTTGGCAGGTTGGGAAAGAAGGGGTCTTCACGGCGCTCCTTCTCCCTGGCCTCCATCAACTTGGAAGGTAGCCTTCTCCGACTTTAGAAGGTGGCTACCTTCTCTGTAGTCCCTCTGTCACCTTTGTCGGGGGTCATCTGAGCCAACTGGATCGGCCCCCTCTTGTCCGAGCCAGGTTCTACGCGAGGCAGAGTCAGTGGCTGGACACGAGGAGATCGAGATCGAGTCAACCGAGCGATGACCCCTTGCAGCGGTGTTAGATTGATTTTCTTACTTTTTGTAATGGAATGTACTGGCCTTTGCCTTTCTGATGTATCAATAGTTTTGAATGGAAAGGAATTTATTTCATCCTTCTTGTTGTACAATTTCAAAAATAGAATTTGCGTAGTGCGGCTGCGTTCCATGTCCGAGGAATGGGATCCCCTTCCATTATTGCTAACCTGTACGCACCTTTCCCGAGCATCTCGACCACTCGGTAGGGGCCTTCCTAGTTAGGGGACAGCTTGCCCGCCGCCTCTAGTGGTCGAGAGGCTTCGGCTTTTCTGAGGATGAAGTCTCCCGGTTGGAAGTGTCTGCTTCGGACTCTGGCGTTGTAGTATCGAGTGAGGCGTCGCTGGTATTCCGTCGCTCGGATGCTGGCAATATCTCGGAGTTCATCGGCTAGGTCGAGGTTCTCGAGTAACTTTTGGTTATTTTCCTCGAGCGAGTAGCGGATGACTCGGATAGACGGGTTGGCGATCTCTAATGGAATGACGGCCTCAGTGCCGTACACCAACTGAAAAGGACTTTCACCGGTTGCCATCCTGGGAGTCGTTCGGTGCGACCACATTACGCTAGGCAATTCCTCGAGCCAACTACCCTTGGCTTTGCCGAGTCTGGTCTTTATGCCTTTCAAGATAGTCTTATTGGCATTTTCGACCAGCCCGTTGGCCTGAGGGTGGGCGACCGAAGTGAAGTGGTTGCGGATGTTTAGGTTGGTGCATCTGTCTCCGAAATATCGAGAATCGAATTGCCGACCGTTATCGCTCACTATCACTCGGGGGATGCCGAAGCGATAAATGATCGATTTCCAGACGAAACTCCAGACGACTGTCTCGGTGATCCTTGCAGTGGCTTCGGCCTCGATCCATTTAGTGAAGTAGTCGATGGCGACGACGATGAACTTTTTCTGGGACTGAGCCGTGGGGAATGGTCTGAGAATGTCGATCCCTCACCAAGCGAAGGGATAAGGCTCGGCGAGGGTGACGAGTTCTGTAGCCGGCTGATGGACCAAGTGGTCGAACCGCTGGCATCTGTTGCACTGTTGAGCATAGGCCGAGCAGTCGTGCTGCTGGGTGGGCCACCAGTACCCCTGTCGTAACAGGATTCTGGCCAGTGACCTTGCCCTTGAGTGCGCTCCGCACAGGCCTTCATGAACCTCTCGGATGGCTCTGCTAGCTTCGTCGGGGCCGAGGCACTTCAGGAGAGGGCCGACGAAAGACCTTTGGTAGAGTGTGTCGTCCAGGACGACGAAGCGCCGGGCTTGGTACTTCATTCGGCGTGCTTCCCGAGGGTCAGAGGGCTCTTGGGAGTCTCGAAGCCAAGACAGGTAGGGGGTGCGCCAGTCGCTCGGGACGGCCGAGTCAACAGTGAGGAGCTCCGAGTCAATGCTCGGGCGTTCTAGCTCTTCGAGGAGGACCGATCGGGTACCTTTTGGGTCTAGGGAGGAGGCCAATCGAGAGAGGGCGTCCGCTCGGGAGTTTTCTTCCCGGGCTATTCGGACTACCTCGAATCCCTCGAATTGTTGGGCCAGGCTCCTGACCAGCTGGAGGTATTTGATCATGGGTGCCTCTCGAGCTTCGTACTCACCGTTGACCTGGCTTGCGACCAGCTGAGAGTCGGTGTGGATCCTGACTCGCTCAGCCCCCAACCGCTGGGCCATGCGTGCTCTCGATATAAGGGCCTCGTACTCGGAAGCGTTGTTGGATGCCTGAAAGTTGAATTTCAAGGCGTACTATAGCTCCACTCCTTCGGGGGATCTTAGGAGGATCCCAGCACCACTACCGACTGAGTTGGAAGATCTGTCAACGTACAGTTCCCAGGTTGGCCCGGGCATGGTCAGTAGTCTTTCTTCGGTCGGGATGGTGCTTTCGGCGATGAAGTCGGCAAGCGCTTGACCTTTTATAGCTGAGCGCAGGCGATACGAGATGTCGTAGGCCCCAAGCATAATGGCCCATTTGACGAGTCACCCCGAGGCCTCGGGGTGGGCCAAAATCTTCTTCAACGGCTCGCCGGTTAGCACGGTGATGGGGTGCCCCTGGAAGTAGGGTCGGAGGCGTTTCGCGGAGGTAACCAGCACTAGCACGAGCTTCTCGGTTGCGGGGTACCTCCTCTCGGCCTCGTTAAGCACCTTGCTGGTGTAGTAGACTGGTCTTTCGATTCCCGAGTCATTTCTGACTAGGACCGAGCTGACCGTTGATGACATCGTCGAGAGATAGAGTAGCAAGGCTTCACCCGGCACGGGCTTGGAGAGCACCGGGGGCGAAGCCAGGAACTCCTTGAGCTCAGCGAACGCTTTATGGCATTCCTCATCCCATGCGAACGTAGCAGATGCCAACTTGGGCCCCTTCAACAGTTTAAAAAAGGGCAAGCATCGTTCGGCCGCACGGGACAAGAAACGGTTGAGAGCGGTGACACGCCCTGTCAGATGCTGGACGTCCTTGATGCAGGCGGGCGGGCGCATGTCCAGAATGGCCTGGACCTTGTCGGGGTTAGCTTCGATCCCACGCTGAGTGACCAAGAAACCCAGGAACTTCCCGGATCTTACTCTGAAGGCGCACTTGGCAGGATTGAGCTTCATATTGTACTTCAGGAGGACGCCGAAGGCTTCGGCGAGGTCGGTGAAGTGGTCCTGGGCCTTGGGGGTCTTGACGAGCATGTCGTCAATGTAGGCCTCGACGTTCCGACCTAGCTGCTCCTCGAACATGTGGTTGACCAGTCTTTGGTATGTGGCTCCGGCGTTCTTCAACCCGAAAGGCATCCGGGTATAGCATTACACGCCGTAGTCGGTGATGAAGGCGGTCTTCTCGACGTCTTCAGAATTCATTCTGATCTGATGGTAACCCGAATAGGCATCCAGGAAGCTGAGCATCTCGTTGCCCGATGTCGAGTCGACCAGTTGGTCGATGTTGGGCAAGGGATAACAGTCCTTAGGGGTCGCCTTATTCAAGTCGGTGAAGTCCACGCACATCCGCCACTCGCCAGAAGCCTTTGGTACCAGGACGACATTGGCTAGCCACGTCGGGTATAGGACCGGTCTTAAAAGACCAGTCTCTTGCCCCTTGGTGACCTGCGCCTTGATAATCGTCTGTTTCTCTGGTGCGTGCTTCCTTCGGCGCTGCTGCACGGGCTTCATGGTGGGGTTGAGGTTGAGTCGGTGCAGCACAGTCTCCTCTGGTATCCCAGGGAGCTGATCGTCGGACCAAGCGAAGACTTGGATGTACTCAGAAAGAAATTTCTTATATTGCTGTTGTTCCTCGGGTGGTAGGTCGGCTCCGATCCTTACTCCTAGGGTCGGGTCGTCATTTAGGAAAATTGTCAGCAACTCGCCACCTGGCTCAGTAGCTGCGGATTTTTCCTCGACTTCCTGGGGGCCCTTATCATTCCCGTCCAGCCTCGTGGCCTCCACCGAGATGTTGTAGCACCTTCGGGCCGTGGCCTGGTTACCTCGGATTTCCCCTACCCCGTTCTTGGTGGGGAACTTCATTTTTTGGTGATAGGTAGATGGTACTGCCTTGATCCGGCTGAGGATTCCCCGGCCGAAGATGGCGTTGTACGCTATCATCCCTTTGATCACCATGAAGTCTACCATGACCGTAACGGTTTTGGGTGGGGTGCCGAGGGTAACCGGCAGGCTTAGGGCTCCTTCGGGGAGAGTGGCCAGGCCATTGAACCCACAGAGGGGTGTTCGGATCGGGCGGAGTTTGGATGGACCCTCTCCCATTTTGAGGAAACAGTCATAAGACAACACATCAGGGGCACTTCCATTCCTGGGGCGGGGCCTTGGGTGGCTCTGGGGCTCGGCTCGCCCGCTCGGCATGACGCTTCCTTCCACGGCTGCTGTCGCCTCCTGATGCTATTCCTCCAGAGATGACGTTGATGTGGACCCCTCGAGGGGCGTTGTCGATCTCCTCTGCGGCGCCTTGATCTTCTCTGCGCTCGGCAGTGAACCGAGCGAGGTGCCCCAGGCGGATGAGGCGCTCGATTTCATCTTGGAGCTGGTGGCAATCACCGGTGTGATGCCCATGATCGCCGTGGAATAGACAATGTCTGTCTCACTTGCGGTTCTTCGACCTCATCGGCTCGGGCCGACGGAGAAGTCCCGAGTCTTTGACGTCTTCATAGACTTCATAGACCGGGGCGGTTAACGGGGTGTACCACTCGTACTTCCACTTGCGCTCTCCATCTCGGTCTCGCTTCTTTCCCGAGCTAGGATTTGGCTCAGGGCCCCGCTTCTTGTCCCCCTCCCGACCCGAGCCGGTTGCGTCTCGGCAAGCGCTGAGCACTTCTTCGCACTCGGCGTGGCGCAGAGCTAGAGTCACTAGCTCGGCAAGGGTCGAGGGAGGGTGGAGGACGAGTTCGCGGTGGTGGTTCTCGTCCCGGGTACCCCCGGTTAGTGCGGTTGTGGCCGAGGTCACATCCAGGCGGGGGATTCGGAGGGCTTCCGATTTAAATCGGTGGACGTAAGCTCGGAGCCTTTCCCCTTGCGCCTGTTTGAGGGCCAAGAGCCCCGCTACCGACCTTGGGGGGGCACTTTCGACGAAGCTCTTCTTGAAGACTCGCCCGAACTGCTTGAAGTCTCAGATGGATCCGGGGGCGAGAGCCCGGAACCACGCTTGAGCGCCTTGGACCAGAGTGGTCACGAAGGCTCGGCACTTGATGGGGTCCGACGCTCCGTGTAGAGTCATCAGGGCATCGAAGCTATCATAATGGTCGGCCGGGTCACCTTGGCCGTCGTAAAGCTTGAAGGTTGGTATGGGGGCTCTGGGAGATACCTCTGCCTTCAAGATATATTCAGAGAATGGGGATTTCTCCTCATCTTCCGGGGAAGAGGCCTTCTGCAGGGCGCGAAGGGCGCGCTCCTGCTCAGCGAAGCGCCTTTCGAAATCTCGTAGCCGGAGGGATAACTCCGTTTGCTGTCGTGCCGCGAGGCTAGGGGGGCGCCTTGGCGGTCTCCAGGAACGTCGGCTTCCGGATCTGGCCATTGCGTCCCCCGCCTTCCTTTCCTCGGCGTGGAGGAGGCCTCTTGCTCCGGAGGTGGAGCTTGCGAGGGTCCTCCGACCCTGTTACGGATGAGCTGCTGACCGCGGAGGGTGAAGCGGCCCCCAGCTGTGTGCTGGGACGTACTCCTGCGGGGGGGGCTCCCTGACGGGGCGCGGGACCTTGCATCCCTGGCCGCCTGGTTCTTCATGAGTTCCACGAGGACATCCAGTTTGGCGTTGAGGGCCTCGAAGGCTTCGACGCCACCGTAGGGGGGTAGCCCCGCCGCCGCGGGGGGGGGGGGGGGGGGTGGTCCGTCGACGGGGATGCTGGCGTTGGAGGGAGGGTTCTGTGAGGCCCTGGAAGGGCCATCCCCTGCTGCTGCCATGGCCTTACCCTTTTCGCCGGCGGACCTCTTCCCTGAGCTCCTTCTCATCATGTTGGCTCTTCGTGCGTTTCCCACAGACGGCGCCAGATGAAGAGGCGAAATCTCGCGCTGGTTCCTGAGCGGGCTGGTAATCACTAAGTTAATGAACTGCAAGATAGGGAAACAGGTCAGAGGGCCCAGGGGGATTCCCAGGGGCAAAACCCTCCGACGGTCAAGTCAGTAGAGCAACGGTGGGAGCAGCGATAGGGAGGAGAAGGTGAAGGCATGAGATCCCTCTCCACCAATGGGGTGAAGTGATCCTTGCTTAGGAATTGGGGGTGGATCAATGCCCTTTTGGACTTACCTTTCGCCGGAGGGTATCCCAGGTTTAAATAGTGCGCCGCCCTCTGGAGTCCTGCAAGCTGAGAGGTCTCCGGTGGAGGTTACGCCCTCGTCGTGGGCTTTTATGGCCTCATCGTGGGGGTGTTATCCTCGCGGGGAAGCCGGAGCTCCTGGACTTCTTAGCGTCCGGCCTGCTGTGGACTCTAACGGCTGCAGTGATGAACATTTTATTGGTCGTACCGAGCTTAGGGGGGCCGGCCCTATCGGGTGATAGGCCTAGCTCGGTGAGGAGATGGGTCGGACAGACCGGCTAGCGCTTCCCCCCTTCGTGCGGAGGGATAGCTCGTGCGCGGGTCTTCCTGTGACCTGACCGAGGCTCAGGCTCTCCGAGCCTTGGGGCCGCCTAGGAGAGTTGTTTCCTCGAGCATTATTTTATTGGGCTTTTCCGAGTGGGCCCTGTGGGCTATCACTTGGACGAGCTTGCCTCGTTGGGCCTTGTTGGGCCTAGTTGGGTCTGCTCTTTGAGTGGGCTGCAGGAATCCCCCTCTCCAGAACTGATTACTTTGTGGATTTGTTTATTTTTTTTTGTTATTACTATTTTTATTGTCATTAATGGTATGGAAAACATTGGGTGGAGTGTACCCTAGGTTGGTCCTAGGCTGACCATAGGAAGCGTGTTTCCTTCGGTTCCATATCCTGGATTGCCTAAACCAATTTCTAACCTGAGGTCTATACTTCTGAGTGGGATTTGAGTGGTATGTAGACCTTCCATAAGCTCTATCCTTTCCAGACCTACTGAACAGATATGACTGTGCATAATGGTATGCATGGTAGGTCTGAGCTCTGGGATGGTTTCTGTTACTCTCTGATCTCCTGATAGTAGTAGGTCCATCTGGAATATGCATGGGAGTGGTTTGTGTTTTCCAGTTACCTTTTTGTGGAGACCTACTGGAGTTCTTCTAGGGTTTTGATGTTGCAGAATGTTTACCCCAATCCTGGTGTTTGCCCTGAAGTGTAGACTTATGTGTGCGTGAATTCCTGGACACATTCACCTTTTGTTTGCCCTTGTCCTGAGCACTGGACTTTTTCTGACTAGCTATTTTTACAAAAAAATTGTCGACATTGTTTTCACTACTCATATTAATAAGAGGGATGTTCTTTCCATTTTCTGCTACAAATGAACCAGTTTTGAATTCAAAGCTTCTTTTAGCAGTTGGATTAAAGCCAAGACCCTCTTTTCTGAAATTTACTTTTGTTCCCAAAAGAGCATTTAAGTTTTCTGTACCTTGGGTCATGCTCTCAAGGGTTTTCTATTTATCCTCATTTTCTTTCTCAAGATTTTCTATTGATTTCTTCAATTCAACATTAACATTCAAAATAGCTTCATACTTCTCATCGACAATTTTCATTTCATTTTCATAATTTTGTAATTTCAGCTTTAAGTTATCAATCACATTTTTCAGCATATCATTCTCCTTCCTAGCATCAATTAAAACAGATTTTATCTCATCAAATTCAGCAGCAGATTGTTTTCGACAGTTATTTTCTGTTTCAAGATATGAAATTCTGTCAGACATGATAGTATCATTAACAAGTGAATTGACTTTTCTTTTTAACTATTTATTTTCTTTTCTAACATCATCAACTTTATCTAACAATTCACCATAAGCATCTTCCCAATCAGTAAGAGTGTAATTTTTGAAGGGAGATGTTACCTCATCATTTTCTTCTTCTCTATCACAGTCCCTGGCCATCAGGCACTTGACTTCCTTCTCCTTCACTCTCTGAGGTGCAGCTGAGATTGCCCTCATCCTGATCACTCCAGGTACTTATCATAGCTTTGCCTTTCGTGTTTCTTTTCTTTGCTTTTTCCTTCAGTTTCTGGAGCTCTGGGCATTCTACCTTCATGTGGCCTGCTTTCCTGCAATGATAGCAAACAGTGGTGTCAGTCTTTTTGGTAGGATTAGTTTTATACCTTGTATGTCTTCTGTCATTGTGCTGTCTTCTTCCAAGGTATCTTCTCTCTTTTCTGAGAAACCTCTTGAACTGACAAGCCAGCATAGTGAGCTGATCACCTTCAATCTCTAACCCTGAGGAGCTGTGGTCGCTGGATGACCCATTTTTATTGGAGTTGGCCTTCAATGCAATGGGTCTCTTCTTCTTCTCCAGCTCATCTGCCTTTGGCAAGTTCATCTCATATGTCATGAGTGAACCAATTAACTCATCAACCTTGGTGGTCTTTAAATCCCTGGACTCCTCAATAATGGTAGCCTTTGTGTGCCAGATCGGAGTTAGGGAACACAAAATCTTTCTCACCAACTCATATTCAGAGTAGACCTTGCCAAGACTTCTAAGTCCGTTGGTGATTATCATGAGGCGAGCATACATCTCTGTGATAGTCTCATTCGGCTTCATCCTAAACACCTCATATTCAGAGACTAGCATGTTGGCTTTAGTCTCTCTCACTTGGGATCTCCCTTCGTATATGACCTCCAATTTATCCCACATCTCCTTAGCTGTTGAACATGATGATATCCTGGAGAACTCCGTGGGATGAAGGGCACACTGAATGGCATTGATAGCGCTCCAGTTGAGTGTTGATCTACGGATCTACTCTCATGTCCATAGATCCTCGTGCTCAGACAACTCAAAGGGGCCTTTGCTAACAACTTTCCAGATTTCATAATCTTTTGCCCTCAAGAAAACTTGCATACGGTTCTTCCAGTATGCATAGTTTGAACCATCAAAGTATGAAGGCTTGGTCGCAGATTGTCCCTCGACTGTCATTCCTCTAGCATCCATGATGTCTATCTCTTCAGGATGTTAGTCCCTATAGAAGAGTTAGACTCTGATACCACGTGATATAGATCTAAAGGGGGGTGAATAGATCTACCCCAAATTTTAAACTAAGATTAAGTAGATAAATGTGAAATTAAAAGTTGCTTAATCAGGACAACCAATTTAGACACAGAGTCACTAGAGCCACTGAATTAACAAAAGGCTTAGTCAAGTGATATGAACAGAGAGAATGAGTAAATTCAAATAGACAGATGAAACACAGCAGTAGCAGAACTAAATTCCAGAGAGATGGAGTGTAAAGAGGTACTTGGCAGAGGTTAAACTCAACGAGTGTCCTCACGCAAGATAAACCACTTTTCAGATAAGCCTAACTTATCCTTCGAGCAGTACCTTTTGATATACCTTCTCCACTCTCTTGAATACCCAATATATCAATCAAACGAAACAAGATAGCAACCAGATATGTAAATGCAACAATCAGAAACCATCAAGTATGGACACATGATTTTTAGGTGGTTCGATCTCCTGCAGAGATCTACGTCCACCCTACACTTAAACCAAGTATGGCTTCACTACTGCTTCACAGCTTCCAATCCGCTGATCCACAACTTCGGGGAAAACTTCCCAACACACGCTGAGCCTTACAGCTTACGCTATCAGAGGAATCCTCCTCTACCGCTGGGGATTACAGCTTACCCACCGCTGACTCATAGCTTGCTATAACAAGAGTTCGAAATTGAAAAATAGAAGCAACAGAAAAATAAAAAATAGTAAAATGATATGTAGCTCTTACAAAGAGTAGATCGGCTCTGGCATTATACCAAGAAGCCGGAAACAATGACTCACAGAAACTCTGACTCACACCCTCAAACGACTCTAAGCTCTTCTCTCAAATCTCTCTCAAAGCTCTCTCAAGGCTCCTCTTCTTCTCTGATTTCTCTCTCTCTCAATCTTGCTGGAACGTCCTCTTGACTTGGCTGTTGCTATCCTCTCTGTATATGCTTCTGTGTATGCTCGATGTCTTGTTGTCATCGACAATGGGTGATCTGCCCCTTTTATAAGGCAGCAGATGATGGGCGCGTGGAAACCACATTTCCCGCCCAAAAGTTCGTTCAGATTTGAGCTTGGAATGGCCACGTGGCAGCATCGTGATTAGGTTTCTTTCCACGTGTCAAACACAGAGCTTCACCTTTTACTTTGGATCACGTGCCTTTTATCCTGGTACTTTAGTTGCTCGTGACTTGGAGTTCACAGGTAGTTGGGACACGCGTCAGGTATTTTATCATAAGTCTCATATGTCATTTTAACGAACAAAGTAACTTAGACAATTCACATGTCTATGTATGTGCACAGATGCAAGAAGGACTAGCACAGACTATGCCATGCAACAACGCAGACCTGAAATACACATGCACTGGCCCTAAGTGTGCGTGAGGCTCTACGTGTTATGATATAGGACAAAAAGTGCACTGACCATCTATACATCGTAAAGCAAGTAATGCATTGACTTTGGTTCGACAGGATACAAGTGTGCACTGACCTTATTACGCATGTATGAAAACATGCACGGACCTTAATATGCATGAAGCAGACAGTACACTGACTCTTTGCATGCGAATGGAAAAATGATGCACCGACCTATTATGTGTAAAACAAAATGTGCACAGACCTTAAATGCTCACAGCAAAACTTTCACTGACCTTATGTGGTCACAGCGAAACCAGCACCGACTTATATGCTCACAGCACAACTTGCACTGACCTTATGTGGTCACAACGAAACCTGCACCGACTTATATGCTCACAGCATAACCTGCACCAACTCTATATGCTCACAACAAAATCTGCACTGACTCTATATGCTCACAACAAAACCTGCACCGACTTATATGCTTACAGCAAAGCCTGCACCGACTTACATGTGTTTCTACAACAACATGCACCGACTGTATGCTCAATGCAGATGCGGCACCGACTATGTATGCTCATGATAACTTGCATCGACCTCACTAAGTGAAGACGACGACTAGCACCGATCTGAGGTGTGCGAGCGGCACCACTTGCACCGACCTTACTTAGTGCAAGATAAACACCTGCACTGACTTATATATGTTTCTTACACAAACATGCATCGACCGAGATTTCAGATAACAAAGTGTGCAAAAATATTTTATGAAAAGGTCTGACATATAAACAATTCATCAAAATACACAATCTTACCATGGTGAATATAAAGTCATCAAAGTCAACTCTACAGTCAACCAAGTCAACTCTACTGTTGCCAATCATTCAAAACACACTCAATGCATAGCAATCTTTACACTGCCAATCAACTCCAGAGGAGACCCAACAATGGAAGCCATTTATGTAGTGTTTACTATTTTTTGGCTTCCAACCCAAAATATTTTTCATGTTGAAAGTAGAAGCCTAAAGTGAGTTGCAACTAAACATTTTACGAAAATATGTCCTTGGGCTGCCCCACTTTCAATTTGGGCTTTTGCATTTATGCTTGGTCTTATCTTTCATGCCCAAGTTATGCCCCTACTTATTTTTCTGAGTAGGTTAACATTGTTGGATCAGTTTGTGGGGGCCTAGTCATGCTTTAATTTCTTGATATTGATATGTTTATTTTGTAAAATGTTTGAAACGAGGAATTGTGTTGGAACACTTTGTTTCAATCCTCATCCTTGTTCCATTTATATTGGCAGCTAGGAGGTTCCCTTGTGGCTCTTCGACACTAAATACTCCCTGTAAAACACTAAGATAATATAATGAATTAGCACACGTGGAGTATTGAGAAGTAGGAAAGAGGCTTGTAAGTGGGCAAACATGGAGATCTAAGGGTGGCTCCCCAAATAATATAATGGGGATGTCCTTTAAATGATGCGGAACCCTGACCTAGTGGGCGGATCAAAAGGGGAAGGCAGTTGGTTGGAAACCCACCTGCCACGGGTCAGTCACCCATGGGATCTGAAACTGGGTCTGCTTCTTGACATGAGCCAACCAAGCCTACTCCATTGTGGGGCTGGCGTAGGGGTTAATGGGGGAAAAAGAAATAAGTGATAAATATTAGGTTAGAATTTTGGAGAACTTGGGGAGCATTTAAAACAAGTCTATGGTTACATGGGAAAGGATTCAGAAGAAGATAATAGGGGGAAGATGTTGGGCATGTGTGCAACATGCTTAATTCTTTAGTTTTGATGATGTCTACCTATAGTCATTGATTAGTCTGACCTACATTTGATAATGTCAACATTCATGCATTTCAGGTCAAGCCAGCGTTGGCAACAAAATGTGTCTGTAAAAATAGAAAGAAATCAAGTAAGGCATAAAAAATGAGGCATCTGGCTACACACAAATCAAGGCAGGTAAGGCACAGTAAATGAGGCAACTTGATGGGGTCATCACCATCCGTCCTGGCACTCACGGCCCTCCTCTTCACCCCGGAGGCGCCCGACATGATCTAGTCATTTATTTTGAGTCATATGTAATTTTATTTGAGTCAAATCGTTATAATTTTCCTTCTATTTGAGTCCAGTACCTAGGTTAGGTAGTCATTTACCTAAGTTATGCGTCATTAGGTTGATTAAGTTGGTTAATGGGCCCAATTCTATGGGCTAGGCCTAGGGGCGCCCCTTTCCCCCTTGGTTTATTGTCATTAGTCCAAAAGTCAAGGACTTATTGTAAATTGTGGGATCCCTATATATAGGACCCCATTCTCTCCATTTGAGGTAAATGAAGTATGAAAAATTTGAATTATTGGAGTTCCAAAAATTTCATTTCTTTTGGTAAGAAGCTATTAGAGTGGAGTGAGAAGCTCCCCCTCCTATCCCCACCCCCCTCTCTCTTCCCTCTCTCTCTCTCCTACCTGTGCCACTTTCTCTCTCCTCTCCACTGTCCACCTCATCCTCTACCTCAGCCCTAGTTGGCCACCTCATCCACTCCTCACTTGCCACCTCATCCCGCCTCTTCATCTCCCTAGAAGCAATAACTATCCCATTTAATCCCACCCATTCTCCCAAGCACCCCATGGCATTCCCCATACACCTCCTCTATCTCCCAAGGTAGAACACCTCTTCCCAAGCAACCCTTCACCTTCCCAAGACACCACTTTCCATCCCCAAAACCAGAATTAACCCCCCACCATTAATCCCAATTTCAAACTCTCATCTCCCTCCACTAGCCAATATGTGCCCTTCCCCTCTCTCCCCTCCACCTCTGGCCACAGCTCTCTCTTCCCCTCCTGCTAGCTTCGACCCAGCAGCCCCCACACCCCCTCCCACACCCTGGGTCGTCCCCCCTGGCCCCTCTCTCAACCAGGAAGCATTCCCGGGTCCATCTCCTACCATTAGCTCCTCCTAAACCCGCCATTCTTCCCCTCTACTCCCCTACTACCAGCCTGGAACCTGTAGCAGTAGAATACTACGAAGTTGCAGAGGCTGCCATGTCTTCACTGAGCATCTTCTGGAGGAGTATCCTATATTGATGGAAAGATCTTCGAAGCAACTTTCCAGGCATGGTAGTCTCGCCGTCAACCTACTTCGGGGCTGTCCGGAGGAATCTCTTTCGCCAGACTGTGCAATCTCTCCCAGGCAGACTACCAACAGAGACTTGCAGAGGCTTCCACGTCTAGCATCCTGAGACTCTTGGGGAGCTATTTGGCTGAGGGCTTCTCCTTCAGGTTCCCTGCCATCTCCAAGAAGTAGAGCATTTTTTGGATCCCAGAGCTCAGAGTTCCAGAATTTCTCCCCGGGGTGCGGAGGTTAGACTCATTTGAAGCTGATCCGACCCCCTCTTACTATTCTAGACGTCTTAGTCTTCTCCGACCTCCTCTGACGAGTCTGTTGGTCTCGGCTCGAAGAGGACTTGTCCACGATCGCATCGGTTCTAGTCCCGCATCAATCGGACCCCGGGAGTGTTCGTGGCACCCTCGTCTTCCAGCAGCAGCAGTCTGAGAACAGTCAGAGCCAGAGCAGTTCGATCTTGGTCTAGGCCCTGCCCCAGCCACCGTCGATGTTAGAAAATTCCCCCAAAAATTCATACATCCTCCTAGGCCAACCCAGGCAGTTTCAGCACCGGTTTTGGCCTCATCTGAGCTCTGCAGAGTCCGTGGTGGCACGTCTTTGACCCCCTATCAGATTGTTCCAGAAGCAGATAGAACCGGCGGAGCTCGTCACTTCAACTTCTAATTTAGCTTCCCCCACCCCGCCTGGCCGGCCTAAAGCCCCTCCCTGTAGGAGGTAGTATTTTCATGTAATTCTACTGTCCCCCACTGTTGACACCCATTTTAGCCCACAAGTTGCGTTATTTCTCTTATTCATCATTTTTGATGTCCCGAATTATCCATTATTTTGAAGCCTTCCTTGGATGGATTTCGAGCCCATTTCATTGTTCCATTCCCTTTGAGCCTTAGAGATCATGATTGTTTATAACCCTGGAGTTTATCTTATCAACTTTCAGCTTCCAAGTCAACTTGCGGCCCATTTACGCCCATTTCCATCAAGCATTCGACTCCCTTTTCGCTGCGCAGTCTTGAAAATGGTCCTTTGTCATCCCCTTCCTTTTCTCTATTGAAAATGTGCCCTTCACCAAAGTTATTCGAGTTTTCAAGATCTACAACTTCTTCTTCTACGCCATTAGCCAGTTCTGCACTAATTTCAAGTTATTCATGTTTTTTCAGCAGACTACACTGTTCACCAGCAGACCTAGTATTTTCCTCTTTTCTAGCCCCATTTTCTCTATCTTATGATCATCTTTTCATCTTGCTCTCTTCACGTAAGTTGTTCATATTTCAGTTATCTACAATTTCTTCTTCTACCACTTTCTCTAATTCTGCACCATTTTTGAGATATGCTCTGATTTCCAAATTCATGCAAACGGACTGTAAATGGTCGTGCAAACGACCGTTTCTTATTGCAAACGGTCAGTCGACCGACCGTTTCTTCCTTAGCGGTCAGTCGACCGACCACTAAGGAAACCGTTAAGAGTCTAGCCTGCGCTAGACTCTGCCCCAATTCTGCTCGATGGGCCTATCTTGCGGCGGCCATATCTTCTAGAATATAGCTTCGAATTGACCCCCGTTTGTTTCTATCTCTTGCCCTTTGTATTATCTCGAGTTTGATCTATAGAACTCCAATTTTCATTGGCTACATCTCTTGGGGTCATGGTCAAAAGTTTGGGATTTATGTGTCCTAGTACAACTCAAACTCTATTTTTTATGCGACGTGGCCTCCTTCCAAGAGCCATATCATCTAGAATCCTCATCCAAATTGAGTCCAGTTTGTCCCTACCTCTTATCCTTTGTATTATCTCAAGATTTATCCATAGATCTCGAGATTTGATAGACTCTATCTCTTAAAATCATGGTGGAAAGTTGAGATTTTATGCAGTTTTCTATATAAAGGGCCCTGTGCGAATCTCGCGATGGGGGCGCATTTCCAAGGCGACGGCGAAGCCATGCCACACTGTATTCATCCTCCTTTGACCCTAGCCTGAAGTGGGAAGTATTAGCTTCGTTTTGGTTCTTTATTTGCTCAATTTCATCATCGTTTGCCCTCTCAACTTCGCCCCTACTTTTGGCAAATCATCACAGTTTTGCTGGTTTTCTGCTACAAGTCTGCGACGGGGGCCTGTTCATCAAGCCGGGGTGGAGTCATGCTTCATCCTTTTTGTCCTCCATCGACTCTATCTTGAAGAGGGGAGTATTAGCTTCGTTTTGATTATATGTGTGTCATATTTCTCCAATCTTTTCCTCCTCTCCCAAGCCCCAACTTTTCAGGTTTCACCACTCTGTTCTGCACTTTTCTGAAACCTAGATTTCTTGCGATGGGGGCACGTTTGCGTCGCCGGAGCGAGGCCATGGTGCACTTTTGATCCGTCCTTTCAACTCTAGGCTCTTAAGGGAAGTATAATCTTTGTTTTCCTTGGTTTTGGGCTCATTATGCCGTCATCTTCATACATATTTTTGTCCATGCGTTTTGCATTTTCATTATGTTTTCACACTTAGTCTCTGTTCTATCATGTTCTGCACCCTATTATTTTCTTATGTTTTCCACCCTGTTTTCCACTGCTATCTTCCCCGTTTTAAACCCTCCTTTTTGCCCTAGTTTCACCATAATATTTCTACCTTTCCATAGCATATTCCCTTTCCTTTTTTGGTGTCTTATTCTGTGAGATATTCATCATTCTTTGGGTCCGATTTGTGCACTGTTCTGTATTTTCTGTACTATCCGCATTTTTCCCCAAATCTCCGGTGTCATAACTTTCTGTCCCGACCTTCTTTTGGCGTGATTCTTGTTCCTACTTCTTCACAACACTCAAGTCTTCTGCCATCCCAATTTTCTCCCTATTTGGACTTTGTTTGCCCTGCTGTTTGCATCAGTCTTTGCACCCAATTTGCACTATTTGAACATTTTTTCTTGTGACATGCACTTTTACACCTTGTTCATCTATGTTCATCATGGCATATTAAGACAATCTCTGCACTCTAGTCTCATCCCAATATACACACCTATTGTTTGCACCCTTCCATAGGGGTTAAAAACCCTTCCTAGAAAGTATGGAAAGTGAGGCCCTTACCTTCTAGTCGGCTGGAAGGCGAGGAGAGGTAATCTACATTGGTTCCCGCACTACTTATATTGAGCACGATCATCTTCTTTTTCCAAGGTGCACAACGCGCATATAGTCTTCTTTCACATTCTTCGGCGTTGTCATTCCTTGGTGGTGATCACGATATTCTTCTATATCTTTTATCACCTTTTCTTTATTGTATGATCATGCTACCATGTTCACATAGTCACATATTCATGATATTTATTTGATTGGCACATTATGTTATCACTCATGCACATATGCTTGTTCATGTGACTTGTGACGCCACGTTTCACATTTTCCACATCATCAGATTTTTTTGGCGATCACGGTGGGACCTCTAGTGCCCATTACTTTGCTTATGCTTTGCTACGATTTTGGTGTGTATATCCATGTTTAGATAGCATTTCATGTTCATGTTGTTCACTTTGTTTGCATCCATATTGTTATGTTTGCATATGTTCATCATATCTTGATTTTCTAGTTTTAGACTAGAAATTCTATGCACTCCGTTGCACATAGGGCCATGCATTGCATATCTTAGTTACATTTCCTACCTTGGTAAGTGATCCTCTCGCTCCCATATTCCTTGGGGTCGACTAGGTGATCTTATCCGAGACCTCCATAAGTCCCCGCGAGTCGTGGATTCCCACACGGACGCCGGGCCGGTTGTACCTTTCCACCCCTTAGACTTGCATTTTGCATATGTGTGAGAGAATTAACGTTAGTCAACTCAAAGTTTGGACCTTATTCCCATAGGATTCCTATCTTGAGGGAATTATTCTTAATTCAAATCATTAAAAGGTCTATTAAAACCCCTAAAATATTTCCTATCATATCAACTTGTTTGACTTGGGTGAAAACTCTCACATTGCATTGTTTGTGTTGTTTGGGCTTGTCTAGGCCCATTAGTGGTATTTTGTGTTGCATTCACATATTCTTTGTTGTTAGGCCCATTTAGCTTAGCTCATTTTGTGTGTCCATTGTCGAGTCTCATTCTCCCTTGGTCTTTGCATTAGTGGGTCAATCCTCTCTTGTCCTCAAGCCCATTAAGCCATTGCTTCCCCACTTATATTCTCCTTGATATCTTTGTATTAAGTCTCCATTCGCCCTCATGGAGCATCATTCCAACCCCTTGTATCATTCTATTTCCCAATCTTCCTCCTATTCCCTCGTGGAATCCTCTTCCCACGTGGGCCCATCTTCCCGTGGTCCTTCTAATCCATCCGAGGAATAGACTAATCTCAATACCCACTTATCAAGCCTTGTTCGCCAAATGGACCCGGCCCAGGCCCAACGTCTCATTTCATTTCATCTTAATGGGCCTTCTTCTCATAATGGGCACTCTACCCTTCATGGGCCTCTTTCTTCTCCTTCATATGCTGGTGGCCCAATTTCTAATGGGCCTTATTCTCTTAATGGGCCTCATTCTTCCGCCCATGTTGCTGCTGGCCTAGTCAGTCCATATGCCAATGTTTCCTCCAGGCCCTCATATCATTCCATTCCCATAATGGGCCCTTCTTCTTCTCAGCTCGGATCCTCTTATCCGGCCCATTATCATCCCGGTCCGAATTCACAACCTCTTGCTCAAGTTGGCCCACATTACTCTCGATCTCTCCCTACCCAGAAGATGATTGCTCAAACCCAGCGTCAACTTGATGAACTCCAACACCGAATTGATCCTAAGTCCTCCTTAAATATTCCATTCGCATTTCAAGATCTTCGACTTCCACCATCTTCACAAATTCCCGCATATCGCCGTTATGGTGGAGTCAGTAACCCATATGTGCACTTAATGGAGTTTATTTATGAGTCGGCCCAATTTTGACATGACCAATGTTTGATGGCCTATCTATTTGGTCTGTCTTTGGAAGGCCCGGCTCGAGATTGGTTCTTCTCATTGTCGCAAGAGCAGATTGTGATTTTTCAAGTTGTCCGAGAGAAGTTTATTCAGCAGTTTCAGGACCAGGTTGGGCCCAAGTTCTCCATTGTAGATCTGGCCCATGAGAAGATGAAGCTCGAAGATGAGTTCTCTACTGAAGAGGGGCGATCTCGCGCTACTACTGAGCGGGGAAGAGGATGTCCACGTATGCTTGAAGGATGAACTGCAAGATGGGAAATAGGTCAGAGGTGCCCATGGATGGATCCCAGGGGAATACCCTCCGATGCTTAAGTCAGCGACTGTAGTAGAGCATTAGTACAAAGGGAGGAGTTAGGAGGAAGATGGGAGTGTGAGATCCCTCTCCACCAAGAGGTGAAGTGATTCCTGCTCAGGGTTTTTGGCTTACCTTCTCACAGAAGGGTTCTTCCAGCTTAAATAGTGGCTCGTTGAGTGAATGATCCCTATAAGCTGAGAAGTTTCAGGGGGGGTTATGTCCTCCTTGCGGGCTCTTTATAGCATGTGGACTCTTGATCTCCCCTATCCCCTTGAGCTCCCAGCTTTTAAGGGACACGTAACGGCCGTACAGATAAGCTTCCATCAGTTGGCCCGAGCATGAGGCACTGGCCCAGGAGGGGTCTCCCGAGCGATGAGTGCGTGGTCTGGGTAGAGAATACGGGCTCCGATGGAGCTCTCCCGATCGAATTGATGCTCGGACTTCCCAACCCGAAGGTCGCCTAGGAAGTGCTTATTCCGAGTGAGTTATTAGGCTTATATTTAGTGGGCTCGGGGGTTACCACTTCAAGGAGCTGGGCCTCGTCGGGTCGGGTCAGACCTCGTTTGGCCTCTCCGTACGGGCGGCTAGATTTCCCCTCTTTACTTGTCCCCCTCCTACTCCCGAGCCAAAATCAGGCTCGGACGAGTAGCATTTAGGCTGGACTTTTTGTGGCTCTAGTTGGGTAGAGAACTCTCTCTGGTAGGGGCCACATGATGCGACTTGCCTTGAAATATGCCCATCATGATGAATAAAGGAAGGCCCCTCCTTGGGATATCGGAACGCCGCGCCGCCTCCGGCTAGGGGTTATAAGCATTACGCGTTGTTTGCGTCCCTTTATCTCCGGGGTTTAGGGTTTTGCCTTCCTTTGCATTTATATTTGAGGAGGGCTCATGCGCTGTGGGAGCAGTTCAGAGGAGCGGAGAATCACGGCAGCTTTCACGGAGCTAGAAGAGATTGCCGCGGCGGCGATTCGTCAACTTCCTTCTCCTCCGGAGTCCTCTGGTCCAGAGCTTTCCCCTTCTTCTTCCAGTTCCTTCATCTATTCTATGGCGGACCAAAATCTTGAGGCCGTCGGGCAGGAGGAAGAGCTGGCCCCAAGGGTGTTCTTGGTACCGTTAGAGCCTCTCCGCAGCGAGCTGGGGGAGGCTGATGTGAAGCGACTGGAGAACCAGTATGGGCTGCCTTGGCGATTCCAGTTCCTTGCGCCTGAGCCTCATGAGTCTAGTCTGGCCACTCGTTCTGGCCTCTTTTGTTCCTTCCTCTTGGCCTGGAAGTGTGGCTTTCGCCTGCCCCTCCATTCCTTTGTTGCCAAGTTGCTTCGGTTCTACCGGCTGGCTCCTGTTCAGCTGGTCTCCAATTCTTATACCTTTATCTTCTCCTTCATTTTCCTCTGTGGCCAGAGTGGGGTGAATACCTCGCTGGACCTCTTCCATTATTTTTTTGAGCTGAAGGAGAACCTTCATGCGGGGAAGGGCTTCTTCTTCATCCAGGCGAAGCAGAAGAGGAGTTGCGTGTCCCTTTCCATGAAGGACTCTTCTCATAAGGGGTGGAAGACTCAATATTTCTGGGTGGGTGCATCCACGGTCGGTGTAGTCTGGAATTTCCCAACGGTGCCCAACTTTCACCTGAATATCCCTCCGAAGCAAACAGAGGTCTCCCCGGAGGTGGAGAGGGATGCTGCTATCCTTCAGTCGAATCGCCAGACGACTGCTGAGTTAGTGACCCCGTCCAACATCAAGGACTACCTTTCTCGAGCGCTGTTGTCGATAGGTAAGGATCTCAGGGACTTGTTCTTCTCCTATCAGGTGAGTGCCTTCCTTCTCACAATTTTCTCTCCTTCGTTCAGATCCGAGGCGAGCGGCTGAGGAGGAGGCTCCGCCTGTCGAGCTAGAGGTCATCGTCGTGGATGACACGCCAGCTCCGAGTGATCTCCAAGCTTCGGAGAGCTCAACCCGCGCCCAGGATAGGGGAAAACGGGTCGCCCGGGATGACGCTTCTGAATGCCGGGGGGTCAAGCGTAAGGATTCCGTGGTGAAGTTGCTGAGGTCTTCAATGTAGGCTCTGTCTGCCGAGAAGAAACGGGTGAGGAAGGCGGAGGTCGCGCGCCCGGCCGATGAGGCTTCTCTGTTGTCTTCTCTCTCCATAGAGCAAGATGGAGCGGATGATGGAGGGGCCGTGGCCGAGGTCGGGGCGCTGAGTGAAATAGTGGGGGCCCCAAATGGAGGAGTCCGGTCCGAGCTGGTCGAGGCTGGAAGGTTGCAGGATGAAGTGACTCAGTGGCAGCCGATCGAGGCCGGGGAGGTATGCGGCGAGGCCGCCCAACCCGAGCTAACCGGTGGGGCCCCAATCCCAGCCACTCTGGAGAGGATTTCCCCTCCCTCGACTAGTGCCTTCAGCGTCCGGGCCTCTCTGTACCGAATGTACCATTCCGTAGCTTCAGGAGCCGTGCGAGAGAAACTCCGGAAGGGTCCCCCTTCCACGCTTTTTGAGAAACTTATGGTGGGCGGCCTGGTCTTGGCCCAGTTAGGGGCTGAGGCAGTGGACGTGTACGCTCGGGCGGAGTCAGAGCGGGAGACTCTTTCATGGGCCCATGGTTCGCTTGATCGGAAGGTCGAGCGTTTGACCCTCGATCTTGGGGACCTTCGACGGGAGGTGGCCCCGCTCCAGGCATAGGTGTAGTCGAGCTAGGCGGAGGCTCGGTCGTGGGCGGAGCAGTTGGCCCAGGCCCGTCGTATGGTCGAGAGGAAGAATGAGCACCTGGAGGCGGAGCGCAAGATTCAGATCGAGCACAACGAGCAATGGAAGGCCGAGCGGGAGGTGCTCGAGGGCCGAGTCCAGGGGGCCAAGGATGCACGGGCCGAGGCCGAGAGGAGGCTGTCCGAGTCAGAACAGAGGATAGCAGAGCTTGAGAGGAAGGCAGAGCTGGCCGGGGTGGAAGCGCTCGAGCAACATAAATGCTCGGAGGCTTACCACGTGGCTCTCCAGTAGACTACCTTCCCCTATTATGAGTCGGGCTATCATTGGGGCCTTCGGAAGGGCTTCTCCTATGGCTTCAATCGGGCCATCATAGAGGCTGAGGCCCAAGTGGCTGGGATCTTTTTTCCTTCCAGGCAACTCTATGACTCGGACTGGGGTTCCACCGACTCTTCCCATTATACATCGAGCGAAGAGGGGAGTCGGGAGTCCTCGGTCTCGTCCGAGCGATCGCCAACTCCAGCAACCTCGAGAGGGCACACGACCAAGACAGTTCCCACGTAGGTGGGGTCAGTGCCTGTGTCGGCCGTCACTGAGAGTACTGGGGGCAGATCATCTGGTGCTGAGGAGGCCTTGTCTACCGAGCCTGGAGATGGGGGCGAGGCCTGATGTACAAGCTCTTTCTTTCTTTCTCTTTTGTAGCCGTGTAAGACTTTTTTATTTTTTGAAAAGTATAGTAACGGCAATATTAAGTGCTAAATTGATTGTTTCTTACCGCTTTTGGTGTGATTTGACTATCGTATTCGTAGTCGTTGGGGAAGGCGCCGATTTTCTCTACAGATATCACGCGTGTCGATCTGTCAGATAACTGATATGGCACTGGCACCTTTCCTCTTTCCCATGCCGCCCTAAATGACTTGCCGGTTCGCGCATCCCGTTGGGGGGATGTTGAGAAATGAGGTAACTGTCTTAGGGAAGGCTCCTTTAGCGTGTTTTTAAGGGGAGAGTCATTTAAGGCGATCAGCTCCCCCTTCGGCCTATAAAAGGTCCGAGGGGCATCTCTTCTTTCTTCCATCGCTTAAGGCCATCCCTGACGGTTTCTCCTTCTTCCCCTTCCGTGAAGTGTTGTGCTATCGATCTCGGCGGAGCATGAAAATCGCTTCATAAGACGATGATGCAGACGGCGGTAGGAGGGAAACTCCTGCTACTCCAGTTTGGAAGAGGGTTCGACAGTCGGGGGTTGATTTGGGAGAGGGTTCGACATGCTGGAGCATGTCGCCTTCCTATCCCTGACCCACAGACGCCATCCTTGGGGGGAGGGGAAGCTTTTCAAGCTCCCTCCTCACCTAAACCTCCTCCTCTCTCCTCTTCCATCTCCGCCGTTTTGTTTTTCTCCCTCCTCTTTCACTCTTTGGAGGATGCCTTTATCCTTGCTCGCACCACTTGAGGGTGCTTGCTTTCTGTTCGGTTTCCGTCCTCCTTCTAAAGAGTTGGCAGGGGAGGCCTTCTCTTGTTGTCCTTCCAATCCCTCTGGCACCTTTCCTCCGAGCTTCTCAAACCAACGGAGCTAGCTATCCCTTATCCGAGCCAATTTCTGCACTAGGCAGAGTCAGTGGCTAGATGCAGGAGTGCTCACCGAGTTAGCCGAGCGTTCTGCTCGCATCATAGTACCAGTGGATGTAATTTTTTTTGCTGAACTGTATATTGTATTGGCTGCAGCCTATTTGATGTACACCAGAGTTTAATGAAAAGAGAAGAATGGCATTAATTCTACTTTCCTTACATGTGTATGTTTGCCAGATGATCAAAAGTAGAATTTACGAAGTGTTTTAGCGTTCCATGTCTGAGGGATGGGTGTTCCTTCCATGGTGGACAATCGGTACGCCCCTTTCCCGAGAGTCTCGACCACTCGATAGGGGCCTTCCCAGTTAGGGGCTAGCTTTCCCACCGCCTCCAGTGGTCGAGAGGCTTCGGCCTTTCTTAGGACAAAGTCCCCTGGTTGGAAATGTCTGTCTCGGACTCTGGAGTTGTAGTATCGAGTGATGCATCATTGGTATTCCATTGCTCGAATGTTCGCAGTCTCTCGGGTCTCGTCCATCAAGTCAAGGTTTTCCAGCAGTTTTTGCTCGTTCACCTTGGTTTGGAAGTGGACGACTCAGAGAGAAGGATTGTAGCAACTCGAAAATTTATATATATATTTATATGCAAGAAGAAATAATGAAAGATGAAAATAAAATAAATTATGAATATTTTCTATCATAGAATATATAAACATAAACACTATTCCACTCGTTAACAAGAACGATGAGATTCACGGCACGATTCTAAGAAGACGAAGACGTCGGTACTGTAGTAGTACTATAGCATCCGATTTAAGAGAGAATTATTAGCTTTAATGTAATCCTAATTAAGGGATGAGGTCATTCTTACATCATTGAATAAATAAGATCATGGATGAGGTCATTCTTACATCATTGAATAAATGAGGTCATAGATTATGTCACCCACGTAGTGGAACAAAGTTGGTGTAATGGGGTTGGTGTAATAGTGGAACAAAGTTGGTATAATGGGGTTGGTATAATAGTGGAACAATGTTGGTGTGATAGTGGAACAAAGTTGGTATAATAGGGTTGGTATAATAGTGGAACAAGGTTGGTGTAATAGTGATATGGTGGAATGAAGTCGGTGGGAGATTTTGGCCTATAAATAGGGCTGGGCTCTTCTTACTCACAGCACAAATCTATTCAGAGGAATTGCTGGTAGAGAGAGGGAGAAACCTCGAAGTTGGAGGAGTGTTCGAAAGCATTCTTCGTTCTTAAATTTCTTTTTCTTTGGTCTTCAACGAGGTAGGTTTTCTCTCAGGCAAAAACTTAATTAGGTCTCCATATATGTTTCTTTGCATGAGTATTTTGATTCTATGTAAAATTTTCATGATCATGTATTTATAATTTATTTTAAGATTTAAAGTTCAATTATGGAGTTTTCATTATCATAACGTGTTTCAATAACGTGGATCACATATAGACCATGATTTAAATACGATAACCATGCCCGATTTACATCGTTTATGTGCGTTATTTCAAACTTAAATCTTGAATTTTAAAATCATGTTCTTTCCTTAAGAATTCTGTTAACAAAAAAATGACTAGGTGAATGAACTCGTAAAGCTATTGTTAAATGATCAAACAATTATGTTCTAATTTTCGTACAATTCCTATACATGATTAACCCTATCTCTTTTATCTAAGCTCTATCTGAAAGCTTGACATCTCCTTTCAACTTGTCTTCATACATGAACATATTATGCAATTGGAAGCTTGACATCTTTTTCAATGTCTTTTCCTTCATTGAAAATTCTTTCACAAATGAACATGTTAGAATATACAAGAATAATTTTCGTTCGATTTACGTATTTTCGTGTCTCTGAAAAATCGTGTAGCTAGCAAGTTCACCAAGAAGAATCGGTGTCTAAGGCTAGAGGTCCACGGGCAAACGCTTTAAGTGGATAAGTGGTTACTTAATTAGGACCTCGTGAATACGAGGGGAGCCTCCCACTGTCCCACCTCTTACCTGGCCGCGTTTTCTTTGGTTTTTGCTAATTACCCGATTGCGAAAAACTTGATCTAAACTTATTTTACAAGAGTTGGTCGCGCCTTGACTGAAAATTCATTCTCTTTATTATCTTAATGTTGTTAAACATGATGCCTTAAATCATCCTTGAACTTATCTTATAAACTTCATTTATTCTTCATACTACATACTCTTTCTTCATACTATATGTCCTTGAAAATGAAAATTTTACTAGATCTGTACTTTAGCCATAAACTACCATTTAGGAGTGTAGGAGCTAAGTGCCATGCAGGGCAAAGTGCTACGTTATGGGAGCCACCTCTTGAGGCCGAAATGGCGCAAGGTGCTACATAATGGGAGCCACCTCTTGAGCCTGTAGGGGCCACCTCTAGAGTCCTCCATAACTAAATGACTAGTTATGCACTATACTATGCTTCTTAAGCTTTTCTTGAAACTCAAATTGGCCATAATTGTAAATGAATTGTTCTGGGAATTACATGGGACTTTGGTCCACCTGATACTCAATGCCTGGCAAACATGGGGGCCCTGATCTGGTCCTAGGCGAGTAAAGCCTGAAAGTACTTATGCCCGAGGGAGTTGAATGATCAGGTGTGGCATTGCACCAACTGACATGCAAGATTGAACTAGGCAATTCACTTATTACATACTTGACTCGATACATGCTTAACATCCTATACATGACATTTTTGACCGGAGTGGTTAATATCCTTGTTACATGGCCATATTTACAATTCTATACTTGTTATTCATTTTCATGCTTACACTTGAGTTCTACAATATCTATTCTTGAAATTCTTGACTTCCTGATCTTGTTCTCTATTGGCCATTTGTTTTATTCTTATTTTATTCGAAAGCATATAGATGTTCCAAAATGTTAATTACTTAAATTGACCTGGTAAAGAGATATAAATCCTACTGAGCTTTCAAGCTCACCCTGTGTACTGTTGTTAATTTTCAGGAAATTTTGAAGATGATGGGAATGGGCTGGAGTGATTAGAGTGATGATAGTTTTTAATAAGTTCCTTTTCCAGTCTGTCTACTTATAAAAGAGTGTATCGAGTTTGAATAGTATTGTAAGTCCTTGAAGGATGTTTGTTGGAAATGTCAGATTATGAAATAAAGATGTGATTTTGTCCATTTGTTATTCATACTCATCATCTGAGTCTATTGATCGACCTGCTTGTATAACTATTCACGCCTTGATAATTCTGCCTTGTTCGGGGCGTGACAGTTTAGTTGGTATCAGAGCCTATGGTTAAAAAGAGTCTAGGGCATCAAGGCTTAGTTATTGAAAACCCTAGGTTCTTCACACTATAGGACAAATGATAGCTATACTTGACCTGTGAGATTGGGTAGAGACTTGGGCTAGATATTAAGATATGTAGAGATAATACATTTAATCCCCATAGCTTCTTTTGCAAAAATTCTTAGCTGTTGAAAATGGCCGCTGAGCGTGCTCAATGGAGAGAAATGCAAAGGACCATCCAAGGGCTAACTCAAGCCCTACAACAAGTGGCTCAAGGAGGAGTTAATCACCATGGTGCAGGAGACCTGCACCGCAACTTTAGGAACATGAATCCTCTGAGGTTCAACGGTTCCACTGACCCGGATGAAGTCGAACATTGGGTAAAGAAGATAGAAAGAATATTCCGAGTCATGCAATGCTCAGATCAAGATAGAGTTTTGCTTGCAACTTTCCAACTGGAAAGGGATGCAAGAGCTTGGTGGGAATCCATGGAGGCAACCTTGCCCGACCCCCATATCACTTGGGAGGAATTTCTAGAATATTTCAACGGCAAGTATTTCTCGGAGAGAGTCCAAGAAAAGAAGGCAGCAGAATTTGCCACCCTTAAACAAAGAATTCTCTCTGTAGCTGAATACGAGGCCCAGTTTTCTCGACTGGCCCGTTATGCTCCACACCTCATTAATACAGAGAGAATGAAGGCCAAGCGATTCATGAATGGGCTAAGGCTCCAATACATTCCCCAACTGGCGCCTATGGACATCCAAACATATGCCGAGATGGTCCGGAAGGCCCAACTGCTAGAAGATGCCATGGAGATGGCTGATAGAATCAAGGGAAGAGTCATGAAAGAACAAGTTATTGGCACCGAAAATTTTAAACCCACTTTTGGAAAGAAGAGGCCAAATGAAGGAAGAACCTCTCCACAAGATAAAAAGCCTCGAGATGAAAATAGACAAGTCATCCCATATATATCTTCAAAAGATATCTGCAAGTATTGTGACAAGGCTGGCCACAAGACTGAAGAGTGCTGGAGAAAGAAGGGAGCATGCTTGCGCTGTGGAAGTGGGGATCATCGCATTTCTGATTGTCCCCTTATGAAGGAATCTCCATCGGAGAAGAAAACTCAAGAAGGACCAAGACATCAAGGAAGACTCCAAGCTCTGATAGAACCTACACCTACTGAAGAAGGAAGAGTGGTGGAAGGTACTCTCACCATCAATTCTAGAACTGCTTTTGTTCTATTTGATACTGGAGCTACCCATTCATTCATATCCCAGAATTTTACTTCCACCTTACATGAAAAACCTGTTCCTTTGAAAACTGAACTTGTTATTTCCACACCTTTAGGAGCAAGCACTAAGCTTAAACATTATTTTCCCTCTAGTGAAGTGTTGATTAGTGGTCATAACCTAGCCACTGATTTGATATGCATGAATATGGAGGGTTATGATGTAATCTTAGGTGCTGACTGGTTGGCCAAGTATAATGCTAAGGTAGATTGCAGGCGAGGAAGTGTAACTTTTGGTGAACCAGGATACCCTGAAGTGTCTTTCTCTAGAAATAGCCATCCAAGACACCCTCTTCTCATCTCTGCCCTTCAAGCTCAAAAAATGATGAAGAAAGGATGTATTGCATTTTTGGCTTCTATCCTTATAACCGAACCCAAGAAACCCATTCTGGAAGAAATATCTGTTGCTAAGGAATATCCGGATGTATTTCCTGAAGAATTACCTGGCATACCACCTGAGAGAGAAGTTTCATTTTCAATCGATTTGATATCAGGAGCAGCCCCTGTATCCAAAACTCCTTATAGAATGTCACCTGCTGAGCTGAAGAAACTAAAAGAGCAATTGATGGAATTATTAGAGAAGGGATTCATCAGACCTAGTACATCACCTTGGGGAGCACCTGTTCTTTTTGTGAAGAAGAAAGATGGATCTATGAGGTTATGCATTGATTATAGGCAGTTGAACCAATTGACTATCAAGAATAAGTACCCTCTACCAAGAATTGATGAACTATTTGATCAAATCTCTGGAGCTCATTATTTCTCTAAGATTGACCTCAAGTCGGGTTATCATCAAGTGAGAATCAAGGAAGAAGATATTTATAAGACATCATTCAAGAGTAGATATGGACACTATGAGTTTGTTGTCATGCCTTTTGGGCTAACTAATGCCCCTGCAGCTTTTATGCAACTCATGAATAGTGTGTTTCGACCTTATTTAGATCAATTTGTGGTGGTATTTATTGATGATATATTGATCTACTCCAAAACCAAGGAAGAACATGAAGCACATTTGAGGATTGTCTTGCAGATATTAAAAGAAAATCAGTTATTTGATAAATTGAGCAAATGTGAGTTCTGGTTAGAAGAAGTTTCGTTTCTCGGTCATGTGATCTCTAAGGAAGGAATTTCAGTTCACCCTTCAAAGGTAGAAGCTATCAATAACTTGGAAAGGCCTACAAATGTGACCGAAATTCGAAGTTTTTTAGGATTGGCCGGTTACTATAGGAGATTCATAAAAGACTTCTCTAAAATTGCCGTGCCATTGACTAGACTAACAAGGAAGGAAAATTCTTATATATGGGCTGAGGAATGTGAGAAGAGTTTTCAAACTCTAAATGAGCGCTTGACAACGGCACCTGTTCTTACTCTGCCTATTGCGGGAGGAGGATTCGAGGTATATGCTGATGCTTCAGGAATTGGCCTAGGTTGTGTACTAATGCAATAAGGCAAGGTGATAGCCTATGCATCTAGGCAACTGAAAACCCATGAAGTTAATTACCCAGTACATGATCTAGAATTAGCCGCAGTAGTCTTTGCTCTAAAGATATGGAAGCATTATTTATATGGGGAGCAGTTCACTATCTATTCTGACCATAAGAGTTTAAAATATCTATTTTCTCAGAAGGAGCTCAACATGAGACAAAGAAGATGGTTAGAATATTTGAAAGATTTTGACTTTTCTATTCAATACCATCCTAGAAAGGGTAATGTTGTGGCTGATGCTCTTAGTAGAAAGCCAAGGGCTCTATTATCAAGTTTGATGATTAATGAATGGCGATTGCTGGAGCAATTTACAAGATTAAATTTAACTGTGGAACCAAAGGAGGAACGAGTCTTGATTGCCAATATAAGGGTACAACCTGAAATGTTTTCTGAAATAAAAGAGCAACAAGGTAACGATCCTTTATTAGTTGAAATTTCTGGAACTTTGAGCCAAAGACCTGATTTTCAACTGGCAAATGATGGGAGATTATTATTTCGAGGATGAACTTGTATGCCTGATAGTAACAAAATCAAAAAGAAGATAATGGAAGAAGCGCACCAATCCAGGTACACTATTCATCCTGGTGCAACAAAAATGTACCAAGATCTCAAAAGAATATTTTGGTGGCCTAACATGAAAAGAGAGGTAGTCGAGTTCGTGAGCCGATGTTTGGTCTGCCAACAAGTTAAAGCCGAACATCTCAAACCTGCTGGTAAGCTAAAACCTCTAGAGATACCGGAATGGAAATGGGATAGTATTGGCATGGATTTTATAGTTGGGTTGCCAAAGACCCGAAGTGGATTTGATGCTATATGGGTGATTGTGGACCGACTAACTAAGTCTGCTCACTTCTTGCCCATCAAAATCAAATGGACCGTGGATGTTCTAGCTTCCCTATATATCAAGGAGGTTGTAAGGCTGCATGGTATTCCAACTTCTATTATTTCGGATAGAGATCCAAGATTCACCTCCCACTTCTGGAAAAGTTTACAATCATCTTTGGGTACTAGGCTGAATTTTAGTACGGCTTTTCACCCTCAGATAGATGGACAAACCGAGAGGACGAATCAGATTATTGAAGATATGTTAAGAGCTTGTATGATAGATTTTGGGGGAAGTTGGCATGAACATTTGCCATTGATTGAATTTGCATATAACAACAGTTATCAGTCTAGCATCCAGATGGCACCTTTTGAAGCATTATATGGTAGGAGTTATAGATCACCTCTATGCTGGAGTGAGGTTGGAGAAAGGGGATTGATGGGTCCCGATATTATTCAAGATACAACTCACAATATTCAGTTGATCCGTGAAAGGCTAAAAATTGCTCAATCACGGCAAAAGAGTTATGCCGATAATCGAAGAAGAGACCTTGAATTTCAAGTGGGGGAGCATGTCTTCTTGAAAATTTCACCCACACGTGGAATTAAGAGGTTTGGTGTCAATGGAAAACTAAGTCCAAGATTTATTGGCCCTTTTGAGATTCTAGATCGAATCGGTGAAGTGGCATACAAGCTAGCTTTACCTCCACAATTGGCAGGTGTCCATGATGTGTTTCATGTATCCATGCTAAGGAAATATGCCTATGATCCTTCGCATGTGATTCAATTCAATGACTTGAAGCTCCAGAAGGATTTCTCCTAAGAAGAAAGACCGATCAAGATCTTAGATCGGAAATTTCACCAGCTAAGGAATAGGGCTATACCGATGGTAAAAGTTCAATGGAGTAAGCGTGGATTCGAGGAGGCTACTTAGGAATTAGAAGAGTCAATCAAGAAGAAGTATCCCGATTTGATCTCAGGTTAGAATTTTGAACCCTCTATTTGAATTTTAAATTACTATTACATGATGTGAATTTGGAGGACCAAATTCTTTTAAGTGGGGGAGGATGTAGCAACTCGAAAATTTATATATATATTTATATGCAAGAAGAAATAATGAAAGATGAAAATAAAATAAATTATGAATATTTTCTGTCATAGAATATATAAACATAAACACTATTCCACTCGTTAACAAGAACGATGAGATTCACGGCATGATTCTAAGAAGACGAAGACGTCGGTACTGTAGCAGTACTATAGCATCCAATTTAAGAGAGAATTATTAGCTTTAATGTAATCCTAATTAATGGATGAGGTCATTCTTACATCATTGAATAAATAAGATCATGGATGAGATCATTCTTACATCATTGAATAAATGATGTCATAGATTATGTCACCCACGTAGTGGAACAAAGTTGGTGTAATGGGGTTGGTGTAATAGTGGAACAAAGTTGGTATAATGGGGTTGGTATAATAGTGGAACAAGGTTGGTGTGATAGTGGAACAAAGTTGGTATAATGGGGTTGGTATAATAGTGGAACAAGGTTGGTGTAATAGTGATATGGTGGAATGAAGTAGGTGGGAGATTTTGGCCTATAAATAGGGCTGGGCTCTTCCTACTCACATCACAAATCTATTAAGTGGAATTGCTGGTAGAGAGTGGGAGAAACCTCGAAGTTGGAGGAGTGTTCGAAAGCATTCTTCGTTCTTAAATTTCTTTTTCTTTGGTCTTCAACGAGGTAGGTTTTCTCTTAGGCAAAAACTTAATTAGGTCTCCATATATGTTTCTTTGCATGAGTATTTTGATTCTATGTAAATTTTTCATGATCATGTATTTATAGTTTATTTTAAGATTTAAAGTTCAATTATGAAGTTTTCATTATCATAACGTGTTTCAATAACGTGGATCACATATAGACCATGATTTAAATACGATAACCATGCCCGATTTACATCGTTTATGTGCGTTATTTCAATCTTAAATCTTGAATTTTAAAATCATGTTCTTTCCTTAAGAATTCTATTAACAAAAAAATGACTAGGTGAATGAACTCGTAAAGCTATTGTTAAATGATCAAACAATTATGTTCTAATTTTCGTACAATTCCTATACATGATTAACCCTATCTCTTTTATCTAAGCTCTATCTGAAAGCTTGACATCTCCTTTCAACTTGTCTTCATACATGAACATATTATGCAATTGGAAGCTTGACATCTTTTTCAATGTCTTTTCCTTCATTGAAAATTCTTTCACAAATGAACATGTTAGAATATACAAGAATGATTTTCGTTCGATTTACGTATTTTCGTGTCTCTGAAAAATCGTGTAGCTAGCAAGTTCACCAAGAAGAATCGGTGTCTAAGGCTAGAGGTCCACGGGCAAACGCTTTAAGTGGATAAGTGGTTACTTAATTAGGACCTCGTGAATACGAGGGGAGCCTCCCACTGTCCCACCTCTTACCTGGCCGTGTTTTCTTTGATTTTTGCTAATTACCCGATTGTGAAAAACTTGATCTAAACTTATTTTACAAGAGTTGGTCGCTCCTTGACTGAAAATTTATTCTCTTTATTATCTTAATGTTGTTAAACATGATGCCTTAAATCATCCTTGAACTTATCTTATAAACTTCATTTATTCTTCATACTACATACTCTTTCTTCATACTATATGTCCTTGAAAATGAAAATTTTGCTAGATCTGTACTTTAGCCATAAACTACCATTTAGGAGTGTAGGAGCTAAGTGCCATGCAGGGCAAAGTGCTACGTTATGGGAGCCACCTCTTGAGGCCCAAATGGCGCAAAGTGCTACATAATGGGAGCCACCTCTTGAGCCTGTAGGGGCCACCTCTAGAGTCCTCCATAACTAAATGACTAGTTATGCGCTATATTACGCTTCTTAAGCTTTTCTTGAAACTCAAATTGGCCATAATTGTAAATGAATTATTCTGGGAATTACATGGGACTTTGGTCCACCTGATACTCAATGCCTGGCAAACATGGGGGCCCTGATCTGATCCTAGGTGAGTAAAGCCCGAAAGTACTTATGCCCGAGGGAGTTGAATGATCAGGTGTGGCATTGCACCAACTGACATGCAAGATTGAACTAGGCAATTCACTTATTACATGCTTGACTCGATACATGCTTAACATCCTATACATGACATTTTTGACCGGAGTGGTTAATATCCTTGTTACATGGCCATATTTACAATTCTATACTTGTTATTCATTTTCATGCTTACACTTGAGTTCTACAATATCTATTCTTGAAATTCTTGACTTCCTGATCTTGTTCTCTATTGGTCATTTGTTTTATTCTTATTTTATTCGAAAGCATATAGATGTTCCAAAATGTTAATTACTTAAATTGACCTGGTAAAGAGATATAAATCCTACTGAGCTTTCAAGCTCACCCTGTGTACTGTTGTTAATTTTCAGGAAATTTTGAAGATGATGGGAATGGGCTGGAGTGATTAGAGTGATGATAGTTTTTAATAAGTTCCTTTTCCAGTCTGTCTACTTATAAAAGAGTGTATCGAGTTTGAATAGTATTGTAAGTCCTTGAAGGATGTTTGTTGGAAATGTCAGATTATGAAATAAAGATGTGATTTTGTCCATTTGTTGTTCATACTCATCATCTGAGTCTATTGATCGACCTGCTTGTATAACTGTTCACGTCTTGATAATTCCACCTTGTTCGGGGCGTGACAAGGATTGCCGACCTCCAATGTAATCAATGCGGGCCATACACCAGCTGGAAAGGTGTTTCATCGGTGGCCATTCTCGGAGTAGTTTGGTGCGACCATAGTATGCTCGGTAATTCCTCGAGCCAACTTCCCTTGGCCTTGCCGAGCCTGGTTTTAATGCCTTTTAAGATAGTTTTATTGGCATTCTCAACCAGTTTGTTGTCCTGAGGGTGGGCTACCGAAGTGAAGTGGTTGTGAGTGTTTAGGTCGACACATCTGTCTCTGAAGTAATGAGAATCAAATTACCGACCATTATCACTCACGATCACTCTGGGGACACCATAGCGACAAATGATCGACTTCCTAACAAAACTCCATATGTCTGATTCGGTGATCCTGGTGGTGGCCTCAGCCTCGATCTATTTGGTGAAGTAGTGGATGGCGACGATGACGTACTTCTTCTGAGCCTGAGCCGTGGGGAACGGCTCGAGAATGTCTATTCCCCACGGAGCGAAGGGGTATGGCTCGGCAAGGGTGATGAGCTCCGTGGCGGGCTGGTGGATCAGATGGTCAAAGCGCTGACATCAGTTGCACTTCTGTACATAGGTCGTGCACTCGTTCTGGAGAGTGGGCCACCAGTATCCCTACCGAGACAAGATCCTGGCGAGCGATCTTCCTCCTTGGTGCGCGCCGCAGATGCCTTCGTGTACTTTCTGAACTACTCGATCGGCTGGCTTCGTCGACGCTGATGCACTTGAGGAGGGGACCGGAGAAAGATCTGCAGTATAAGGCATCATCCAGCATGAAAAAATGCCGAGCTTGGTACTTAAGTTTCCGAGCCTCTCGAGGGTCGGGGGGCTCTTGAGAATCCTGAAGTCAGGATATGTAGGGGGTCCGCCAGTCGCTCGGTGGTGCCAGGTCAACGGTCATAAGCTCGGACTCGATGCTCGATCGCTCGAGCTCTTCGAGGAAGACCGATCGTGTACCTTCGGGGTCGAGGGAGGAGGCAAGGCGAGAGAGGGCGTCGGCTCGGGTGTTTTCCTCCCTGGCTATCCGGACTACCTCAAAGCTATCGAAAAGTTGGGGCATCCTCTTGATCACCTGGAGGTACTTGATCATTTGTTCTTCCCGAGCTTCGTAATCACTGTTAACTTGGCTAGCGACCAGTTGGGAGTCGGTGAGGATCCAGACTCGCTCGACTCCCAGTCGTCGAGCCATCCTGGCCCCTGAGATAAGGGCTTCATACTCGGAGGCATTGTTGGACGCCAGGAAATTGAATTTCAAGGCGTACCGTAGCTCCGCTCCTTGAGGGGACTTGAGAAGGACACCAACGCCGCATCCGGCTGAGTTGGAGCACCCGTCGACGAACAAGTCCCAAGTGGGCCCGGGTGCAGGTGGAGGTACCTCCTCAATCGGGACGGTGTTTTCGACGATGAAGTCCACGTGGGCCTGTCCCTTGATGGCCGAGCGGGGGCGATACGAGATGTCGTAGGCCCCGAGCATGATGACCCATTTGACGAGGCGTCCCGAGGCTTCAGGGTGAAAGAGAATCTTCTTCAGGGGTTCGCCGGTCAATACGACGATGGAGTGCCCTTGAAAGTTGGGTCGGAGGTGCTTGGCTGAGTTAACCAACGCTATCATGAGTTTCTCGGTTGCGGGGTACCTTCTTTCAGCCTCATTAAGCACCTTGCTAGTATAGTAAACCGGTCTCTCCACCCCCGCGTCGTTCCTGACTAGGACCGAGCTTACTGTGGAAGGGGTCACCGAGAGGTAGAGGTGTAGAGCTTTGCCCGAGACCGGCTTGGACAGCACTGGGGTTGAGGCCAAGAATTCCTTGAGTTTAGCAAAGGCCTTCTGACATTCCTCGTCCCAGGCCAACATAGCAGATGTCATTTTGGGTCCCCTCAATAATTTGAAGAAGAGTAGGCATCGTTCGGCTGCCTGAGATAGGAAGCGGTTGAGCGCAGCAATGCACCCTGTAAGGCGTTGAATGTCCTTGATGCAGATGGGTGGACACATATTCAGGATGGCCTGAACCTTGTCGGGGTTGACCTCGATCCCACGTTGAGTTACCAGGAACCCTTGAAACTTCCCAGATCTGACTCCAAAGGTGAATTTAGCAGAGTTGAGCTTCATATTGCACTTCAGAAGGGTGTCAAAGGTCTCCGCTAGGTCGGCAAGATGGTCTTCGGCCTTTGGTGTTTTGACGAGCATATCATCAATGTAGGCCTCGACGTTTCGACCGAACTGTTCCTCAAAAATATGGTTGATCAGTCTCTGATATGTTGCTCCAGCGTTCTTCAACCCAAACGGCATTCGAGTGTAGCAGTGTACGCCAAAGTCGGTGATGAAGGTGGTCTACTCGATGTCCTCCGGGTCCATCCTGATCTGATGGTAACCGGAGTAGGTGTCTAGGAAGCTAAGCAGCTCGTTGCCAGAGGTTGAGTCGACCAGTTGATCGATGCTTGGAAGCAGGTAGCAATCCTTCGGGGTAGCCTTGTTGAGATCAGTGAAGTCTACGCACATTCGCCACTTTCCCGAAGCCTTCGGTACCAGGACAACGTTGGCGAGCCACGCAGGGTACAGGACTAATCGAAAGAGGCCAGTCTTCTATCCCCTGATGACTTGCTCTTTGATGACCGCTTGCTTCTCCTGGGCGTGCATTCTCCTGTGTTGCTAGACAGGTTTCACCGTTCGGTCGAGGTTGAGCTTGTGCATTACCACGTCTCCCAAGATCCCGGGAAGGTGCTCGTCAGACCATGCAAAGACTTGGATGTACTGGGCAAGGAAATCCTTATATTTTTCCTATTTCTCAAGTGGTAGATCAGCTCCGATCTTGACTCCTAGAGTCGGGTCACCGTTGAGGAAGACCGTTAGCAACTCGCCACCAGGCTCAGATGTTGCTGGTCCCTCCTTGGCCTCCTTTACTCTTTTGTTTTTCCCTTCTGGTCTCGTGGCTTCAATCGAGATTATATAGCACCGTCTAGCCAATGCCTGGTTACCCTGGACCTCCCCCATGCCATACTTGGTAGGGAACTTCATTTTTTGGTGAAAGGTAGAGGGCATCGATTTCATTCGGCTGAGGATACCTTGGCCGAAGATGGCGTTATATGCCGCCATCCCCTTAATCACGATAAAGTCCACCATAACCGTAACGGTTTTGGGTGGGGTGCCGATAGTAACTGGTAGGCTCAGGGCTCTCTCGGGATAAGTTTCCTGGCCGTTGAACCCACAGAGGGGGGTACAGATCGGGCAGAGTTTAGATGGATTGTCTCCCATCTTGAGGAAATATTCATAGGATAATACATCAGGGGCACTACCATTGTCAACTAAGATCCTATCTACGTTACAATGGTTTATGGTAGTCAATACAACGAGAGCGTCATCATGCGGGGTGGTTAGCCCTTTCAGGTCCTGGTCAGAGAATACCAGGGCCTGCGGTTCGCTCGCCTTCGGGGCCTTAGGGGGCTCGGCGGAGGCTCAGCTCGCCCACTCGGCGTGACGCTTTCTTCCTCGGCTGCTATCTCCTCCTGATGCCGCACCGCCTGCGATGACATTGATGTGGACTCCACGGGGGGCATTGTCGATTTCTTCGGGGGTGCCTCGGTCTTCTTTCTGCCTGGCCACGTATCGGGATAGGTGTCCCTGGCGGACGAGGCGCTCGATCTCATCTTGAAGTTGATGGCAATCGCTAGTGTGATGCCCGTGATCGCTGTGGAATAGGCAATGCTTGCGACGATTGCGGTGCTTGGCCTTCATAGGCTCAGACTGGTGGAGAAGACCCGAGCCTTTGATGTCTTCGTAAATCTCATAGACGGGAGCGGTAAGGGGGGTGTACCACTCATACTTTCGGGACGGCTCTTTGCGGTCTCTGTCCTGGTTTCGCCTTTTTCCTTGGCTCGTCCCTTGCTTGGATGGTCGCTTGTTGTCCCCCTCCCGACCCTGAGCCTATTGTGCCTCGACAGGCGCTGAGGACTTCCTCGCACTCTGCGTGGTGCAAGTCCAGGGTCACTAGCTCGGCGAGGGAGGTGGGAAGATGAAGCTCTAGCTCGCGCCGTAGGTTCTCATCACGGGTACCCCCGGTCAGTGCAGTGATGGCCGAGGCAACATCCAGGCGGGGGATGCACAAGGCTTCCGACTTGAATCGGTTGATATAAGCCCACAACTTCTCCCCCTGTTCCTACTTGAGGGCCAATAATCCCACTACTGACCGGGGTGGACCGCATTCGGTGAAGCTTTCCTTGAACACTCACCCGAACTGCTTGAAGTTGTAAATGCTACCGGGAGCGAGGGCTCTAAACCATGCCTGAGCACCCTGGACCAGGGTGGTCATGAACGTTTGGCATTTAATCACGTCTGACGCCCCATGCAAGGTCATCAGGGCGTCGAAGCTGTCGTAGTGATCGGCCGCGTCTCCCTGGCCATCATACGACTTGAAGGTTGGAAGTGAGATCTTGGGGGAGATCTCGGCCTTCAGAATATAATCTGAGAATGGGGATCGCTCCTCGTCCTCCACAAGAGAGGTCTTCTGCAAGGCGCGGAGGGCGCGCTCTTGCTCTACGAAACTCCTCTCAAAGTCTCGTAGCCGGAGGGATAGCTCAGGTTGTCATTGGCCCGAGGGGTTGGGGGGATGCACTTGCATGCTGTCCTGATGCTCCTCAGGGGCTTCGGTCTCTGGGAACTATCGACGTGCTCTGGACTTCTCCCTCTTTGGGGTGGAGGAGGCTTCCTGCTCCGGGGAGGGGCATGTGATGGTCCTCCTAACAAGTTACGGATGAGCCGCCGCCCCTGGAGGGAAAAACGGCCTCCAACAGTTTGCTGGGAGGTATCTCCGCGGGGGGGGGGGGGGGGGGGGCTCTTCCGGGGGAGATGCAACTTCTCCTCCTTGGCCTCCTGGGCCCTCATGAGATCCACGAGGACATCCAATTTTGAGTTGAGGGTTTGGAGGGCGTCGATACTCCCGTCGGGAAGCTGTTGCCCTGCCACCGACGGAGGTATCTGGTTGGCGTGGTTGCCTGACGGGGAATTCTCCATTGGGAGGGAAGGTGCACCTTCTTCCGTCACCAGGGCCTTTCCCACGTTACCGACAGTCCTGCCAGAACTCCTTCGCACCATGATGACTCTTCGTTCGTTTCCCATAGACGGCGCCAGATGAACAGGGGCTATCTCGTGCTACTCCTGAGCGGGGAAGAGGATGTCTACGTACGCTTGAAGGATGAACTGCAAGATGGGAAACAGGTCAGAGGTGCCCAGGGATGCATCCTCGGGGAATACCCTCTGATGCTTAAGTTAGCGACTGTAGTAGAGCATTGGTGCAAAGGGAGGAGTTAGGAGGAAGATGGGAGCGTGAGATCCCTCTCCACCAAGAGGTGAAGTGGTTCCTGCTCAGGGTTTTTGGCTTACCTTCTCACAGGAGTGCTCTTCCAACTTAAATAGTGGCTCGTTAAGTGAATGATCCCTGTAAGTTGAGGAGTTTCAGGGCGGGTTACGTCCTCCTTGCGGGCTCTTTATAGCATGTGGACTCTTGATCTCCCCTATCCCCTTGAGCTCCCAGCTTTTAAGGGACACGTAATGGCCGTACAGATAAGCTTCCATCAGTTGACCCGAGCATGAGGCACTGGCCCAGGAGGGGTCTCCCGAGCGATGAGTGCGTGGTCTAGGCAGAGAATACGGGGCTCCGATAGAGCTCTCCCGATCGAACTGATGCTCGGACTTCCCAACCCGAAGGCCGCCTAGGAAATACTTGTTCCGAGTGAGTTATTAGGCTTATATTTAGTGGGCCCGGGGGCTACCACTTCAAGGAGCTAGGCCTCATCGGGTCGGGTCGGACCTCGTTTGGCCTCTCCGTACGGGCGGCTAGATTTCCCCTCTCCATCTACCTTTGCCGATCGCTGGCGTCGTCTCGTCGCGCAAGTCCCGGGGCACATTCCGATGCCAGAGCAAATCAAGATGCTGATATCTAATGCAACGCCGGAATACCACTTCATCTTAGCCCTTAACGACATTACCTCCTGGTAGCAGCTTTACAACCGAGCCCGCCTCATTCGCCAATAAATCCAAGGTTCCCTTGACCTCGAGTCTCCACCATCCCCATCCACTTACACCTCACCTTCCATATACCAACCCTACGCTCCCATGAGTCAGCCCGCCACGAGTCAGCCTACCTCCACATATCAAACCTCCACATGTCAACCCTCCATGAGTCAGCCTTCTGCCCCCGCATACCCGCATCCACCTCCATCTCCCCCGGTCAAGGGCACACCACATCCCGAGCAAGTGGATGCCGTCTATATACCCCCTCATCCCGCTCCACATATGCCTTCACCAAATCTCTCCACCACTAGCCAAGCACTGTTGCCTATGCAACCTTCACTTCCGTCCCCACAACCTTCTCCACCGTTACATATCCCTTGGCATCCACCTTGCCTGAAGCAGGCTCCTCGTCCTCCGTTGCCGGAGTGTTTCACAGATATCTTTCGAGCTTTGATGGCCACTCACGCATTTCTGCTGTCTCTAGTTGTGCCTTGTCGACCCACGGTCAGGGATATGCTCCAGTTCTGTGATTTCCATTGCCAGCAGGGGCATTTGGTTGAGGATTGTCCCGAATTCTGGGATTATATTTATGACTTGGAAGCCAAGAAAAAGGTTGATTGGGCCGCTATTCATGAGGTCATTTTACGTCTCTGCAGCAAGCAGCAGCAACAAGAAGTGCCGCCCAGGCAGCCATCTCCGTTACTTCAAGACTAGGGGCACCCCTGTGATTCCTCATCTAGTGCTGCACTCGCTCCGTCACCTACTCTGTTACCTTCCCCATCTCTTATCCAATCTCCGTAACCTCCACAAACCCAAGCCTCTGCTCAGGCCAGTGCCTCTCCTTCTTCTTCCGCAGTCACTTCCACTACTTCTATCTCTGACGCCGCAAGACGTGTTATGTCGACACGTCGACGGTTGGCACCACGACCTCCCTCTTCGCCCTCTCCACCTCCATGTCCACTACCCCCATCGCCTTCATCACCATCCTCACCATCTCCATTGTCACCACCTTCTCCATCACCATCATCTCTGTCTCCGCCACTAGTGCTTCGATCACCTCCACCATCTCCACCGCCTTTGCCATCTCTGTCACCATCGTGGCTCGAGCCTGAGCAGGCTATGCCCCTACCTTCACATCTGACTTCACCTTTGCCCGCACTCGAGCTTGACATCATCTCAACCCCTTTACCTCCACCTAAACACACCAGTCCCGTTGAAGCCTCCACGCCTTCCAAACCTTCACATGTGCCAACCAAACATATTCCCTCTACTCCTCCATCCACTCCCACCCCACGGAGCAGGTGTGCGCTGCCTATGGTGCCCCTCGGGTCTTGTCCCCAGGGAGACAATGAGTCAATTCAAGATGATTCTATGGCGGTTCTACATTTCATGATTCAGGATTTTATCTGTCGCACGCCGATCCGCGTCCTGGTTCCTGGCTATTTTGGGGATGACGTGCATGTACTCCTGATGACGGTTGCTAAGAAGAGTTCCCTTGCACTGATGCCAATTTCTTCAAGAGCGATACTGGTGGCAATCTTTTTGCTTGCCGGGAAGTTCACCATTGATGCTGTTATCACATCTCCCTCTATTGCCATTCAGATTACTGGCCAAGAAGGGTTCTCTACACGTATTGTGCTAACTCATATGGTTGCCAAGCAGATTATGAATTCTATACTCAATGAGCAATTGGCCGTATCTTTTGCACCTTCCAAGGACATTCTACACATCTTATGCAATCTCCCTTGGTTTATTAGCAAGCCGGCCACGTCAACGCCGCGCATTGATCTCCCTCAGTTCCGTCCTTTGCTTCTATCAAGGGAGTTGTGCTTCATGCCCGATTGCCGAGTGGAAATGCCGAATCTCATGCTGCTAGTGCCAAGTGACAAAACTCCATGGTTTTATGATATTCATTCATTTGAGCGGTCAGCTGTTCAAGAATGCCCGCATATGGTTAGTACCGGGTGTCTATGGGCAACCACCCTAACAAGGATGCATGTTTATAATCACGCCAGGCCGTCTGCTAGATGGGCCCGTACTTTGAGAAAGTATTGCAAATCAAGAAGGTCGAAGGTCCAAGTCCGTGCCAGGTGAGTTCAGTACAAGCAAGTTTCAGCCAAAAAGAGGCGGCGGCACAAATTTAAGGGCCGTTATTTGTGCACTCAGGGGTCCGCCTCTTCCTTTCATTCATCCTTTCTATTGCTTGGCTCCCACCCTTGGGTGATGTACCTTCCTTATTCCAATCCCACATGCATGATCTTCTCCTCTCTTTTCGGGTCCACAAACCCCCATTCTTCTTTCTCCCCTCATCCAGAGCCTCGGATTCTCCATTTTCTCATGATTCTAGGCCACGGCCCATGTCATCCTTTCATCCCGATCTAGGGATTTCTTCTTCTGATTTTTTCGCCTGCGGTATCTCTGGGTTCTGTCTCTAATTCTCCTTCCCCGACTCTGTCAGGTGATTTTCATTCTCCTTCCTTGACTTTGTAGGGTGATTTTCATTCTTCTTCCCCGACTCTGTCGGGTGATTCTCCTTCTTATTCCCCGACCTTGTCGGGTGTCCATGATTCTCTTTCCCTGACTCTATCGGGTGATTCTCATTCTTCTTCCCCAACCCTGTCAGGTGTTTGTGATTCCCATTCCCCTTCTCCAACTGCGTCGGCTGATTCTTCTTCTCATCTTTCTACTCATTCTTCTTCACCCTTTCGGGGGCGTTGCCCTTTTTCTTGCTATTTTCGAGGCTTTAGCCCGCCTTGATCCCAAAAGATCTCTGCTTATTATGTATCCGGTTCCTTGTTATTAGGGTCTCTACACCATAACGAGGGAGTTCTAGCCCTCGTCTCTCTTCCTTTTATCTTTCTTCGTCCAGTGTCGTATCTGCCGCTCCTCCGTGTAGAGGAATCTTTGATCCTTTGCTATCCTCTCCCTTTCGTCCTGTCAAGCAAGGAAAATAAAGCTCGTGCTACCCAAAGCTTGATGATCAAGATCGCTTTAGGATTCTACTTCTACACTGTGGATATGCAAGGTATCTTTATTTTGTGCAAGAACATGCTATCATTGCTATTTACTTTATTTTTTACGCATACGCTTATAATGTTGTTCCTCAATATGTTTGAGTGGCTTTAGTTCATTAAGTTTGCTTATTTTAGTCAAAAAAGTTCGCTTCTGCAACATTCTTAGGCTGGTGATAGCTCCATGTTGGGAGTCTAGTTTCTTTCCCCGATCGTTGAGGGTGACATTTTGTATGGGTTTTTCACACATTACACGGCAAGCCATAGCTGATCTATCTGAGGCACACTGTTGCTGCTTTGGCCATACTATGGGTATGCACAAAGGTCTTTTCTTTTCTCTGCTCGGCCAAGTGCAAGGGCAAGAGATGGATGGATAAGATGACCAACCTAGGCGCTCCCTAATATGACAGAGGTCTCAAATAGGGGCAGTCTTGACTCATAAAAGTGAGCTTTCATGCTAAATCTAGCCAATAAGGGCTGTCAAAAAAATAAATCAATGAAAAATTATGAATCAAAGGCATGGCAAGAGTGGTAGTATAGTTTCCCGCGGGACATCATGAGCCCGGTAGCACGCGTGCCTATAAGTATGGGTCTCAAAATCAAAGATAGAAAGCCCCGGCCCAACAGACTGTATCTTTGAGGGGTAGTGCCCTGGAAGGAAGTTGAGTCCTGATGTTTCTCATCCTGTATAAAGCTTGTCTCCTAATTGTTCTTCTACTTCTCCCTCTTAGGCTAGGTTATATCCCGGGTATGGCCTTAGTAGGGGCACCATTTTTTGGAGGCAGTTGGTTGTGGTAAGTCACCCTCAAATGCACGCCCTGCTTAAGGGAAGTCTTCAATGAAGGGGGGGGATGACGATCCATGGCCAGTAGTTTGAGCGCATCTTTGGGTGTGGCGAATTGCTATTGTCAAAATTCTAAATCAAAAAAAAATCAAATATTGTTGAAAATCCAAAAAAAATCAAATTTTTTTTTGTCAAAAATCCAAACATATTTGTCTTTTTGTTCCTTTCTATTTATTTTGTTTTGAGGACATGTATGATTCATCTGTTAAGTGTGTAGGTTGCAGGTCGCAGGTACTCAAGCTTTCCTCACTCCATATTTTGATCTATCTGGCTCCAGTTCACATTTTCTGATCTGTTCTCTTCTTCAATCATATCTCTCGATCTGTTCTGAAGCTAATGTCCTTCTCAGCTTATTTAACATGATCATATCTCCATGAGGGGGCTTTGCCTCACGATTCTGAGCCTAGCGGTTCTGCTTCATTCTGATCTTGGACTTTGATTGAAGGGTATATTTGTCATGTCTTTTATCCTGCCGTGTCCTTGTCATGTGTTTATGTCCCTCCGTATCATCCCACGCATGTTGTTTTATCCCTCACCACATGTTGTTAATTGTCTTGCATATGTTGTTAGTTGTCCCTTTATGTCCCAACCGTGTGTTGTCCCAACCGTGTGGGCATCCCTCATATTCTTGACCCAACCGTGTGTTGTCCCACCACGTTGATTCTTATGTTCATCATGCATACATGTGGTTTGTTCATGCCATTACATATGTGCTTGTTTGTATTATTTTCCATTCGTTTGACTGTTATGTTATGTTGTGTTGTCTGTCGTTCAGTTGATGGTTATGTTATCGTCGTTATGTTCATGCTTGTTTATCATGTTCATATCATGCTTGGTTATCTTATACATGAAAATTCCTAAAAATCTGAAATTTAAAAAATCCAAAAAAATGCCACTTCGCTTGGCAGGTAAGTCAGGTATGGCTCTCTATCCCTTCTCATTGTTACATTATTATATGATATCTATATTATTATAGCCTCTCAAGGACCGGATGGTTTGCCGAGTATTCTAGGATTCGATGTTCCCCTTTAACAAAAATGATGACGATCTAGGAGTATACGGTTAATCGTTGGATAAGCCGCTCGTTTAAGTCGGGTGGGGGACGATGGACTCTGTCTCGCACGTCATGGTTGTAAGAAGACTCTTGACCCCGTCTTACTCAGTCTAGAAATAATATCTTTGAGTACTTTCTATTTTATGCTTTCTTCGCATTCGTCTTGATGATTTCTTTATTTTAACCTAGCATGCATCATGTCATTTTGAGCAATCACGTCTCGTGATCCATTCAAGGTTTCTACTCAGTAGTGGTTGATTGTGTTGCCTTTCTCTTGGGTAAGAGTTTCCTCATTCCACTCTAAATTTGAATGATTTCTCTGATCTGCCTGCTTGGTTTGGTTGGCCAGCGTGATTCCTGTCTGGATTTTATCTCAGTCTTATTCTCCTTTTCCAGCTCTTATGCTCTGTTTCCTTTCGACCCACTCATTATCCGTGGATTGTGTCCCCAATGAGGCTGGTCGTGTTTCCTTTCCCTTAGTTTAGTTCTCCAGGCATGTCTCATCCGCGTCAATCATTCCTGGTGGTTAGTTCGACGTTTTCGGGAGAATTCCTGTCGCTTGTTGGTTATGACAGGTGTCTTTTGTCTTGATGCCTACTTTTCAGTTCTTTCTTCTTCATCTCTGCATCATCTCCATTTCACATCGCTTTCACTTTCGCTCCATCTCCTTTCCATTTCACCTCCGCGTCGCTTTCGCTCGCTCCCTTGCAAAGTAAACATCAAGGAGGGACATCTGTTGACACCCATTTTAGCCCACAAGTTGCGTTATTTCTCTTATTCATCATTTTTAATGTCCCGAATTATCGATTATTTTGGAGCCTTCCTTGGATGGATTTCGAGCCCATTTCATTGTTCCATTCCATTTGAGTCTTGGAGATCATGATTTCTTATAGCCATGGAGTTTATCTTATCAACTTCCGGCTTCCAAGTCAACTTGCGGCCCATTTACACCCATTTCCATCAAGCATTCGGCTCTCTTTTTGCTGCGCAGTCTTGAAAACGGTCCTTTTACATCCCCTTCATTTTCTCTATTGAAAATGTTCCCTTCACCAAAGTTGTTCAATTTTTCATGATCTACAACTTCTTCTTCTACGCCATTAGCCAGTTCTGCACCAATTTCAAGTTATTCACGTTTTTTCAATAGACTGCACTGTTCACCAGCAGACCTAGTATTTTCCTCTTTTCTAGCCCCATTTTCTCTATCTTATGATCATCTTTTCATCTTGCTCTCTTCACGTAAGTTGTTCATATTTCAGTTATCTACAATTTCTTCTTCTACCACTTTCTCTAATTCTGCACCATTTTTGAGATATGCTCTGATTTCCAAATTCATGCAAACGGACTGTAAACAGTCGTGCAAACGACCGTTTCTTATTGCAAACGGTCAGTCGACCGACCGTTTCTTCCTTAGCGGTCAGTCGACCGACCACTAAGGAAACCGTTAAGAGTCCAGCCTGCGCTAGACTCTGCCCCAATTCTGCTCGATGGGCCTATCTTGCGGCAGCCATATCTTCTAGAATATAGCTTCGAATTGACCCCCGTTTGTTTCTATCTCTTGCCCTTTGTATTATCTCAAGTTTGATCTATAGAACTCCAATTTTCATTGGCTACATCTCTTGGGGTCATGGTCAAAAGTTTGGGATTTATGTGTCCTAGTACAACTCAAACTCTATTTTTTATGCGACGTGGCCTCCTTCCAAGAGCCATATCTTCTAGAATCCTCATCCAAATTGAGTCCAGTTTGTCCCTACCTCTTATCCTTTGTATTATCTCAAGATTGATCCATAGATCTTGAGATTTGGTAGACTCTATCTCTTAAAATCGTGGTGGAAAGTTGAGGTTTTATGCAGTTTTCTATATAAAGGGCCCTGTGCGAATCTCGCGATGGGGGCGCATTTCCAAGGCGACGGCGAAGCCATGCCACACTGTCTTCATCCTCCTTTGACCCTAGCCTGAAGTGGGAATTATTAGCTTCATTTTGGTTCTTTATTTGCTCAATTTCATCATCGTTTGCCCTCTCAACTTCGCCCGATGCACCCCATTACTTTCTTCTGTTTTTCACCCCATTTTTCACTACTGTCTTCCCCGTTTTAAACCCTCCTTTTTGCCCTAGTTTCACCATAATATTCCCATCTTTCCATAGCATCTTCCCTTTCCTTTCTTGGTGTCTTATTCTGTGAGATATTCATCATTCTTTGGGTCTGATTTGTGCACTGTTCTGCAGTTTCTGCACTATCCGCGTTTCCCCCCAAATCTCCGGTGTCATAACTTTCTATCACGACCACCTTTTGGCGTGATTCTTGTTCCTACTTCTTCACAACACTCAAGTATTCTGTCATCCCAATTTTCTCCCTATTTGGACTTTGTTTGCCCTGCTGTTTACATCAGTCTTTGCACCCAATTTGCACTGTTTGCACAATTTTTCTTGTGACATGCACTTTTGCACCTTGTTCATCTATGTTCAACATGGCATATTAAGTCAATCTCTACACTTTAGTCTCATCCCAATATACACACCTATTATTTGCACCCTTCCATAGGGGTTAAAAACCCTCCCCCGAAAAGCATGGAAAGTGAGGCCCTTGCCTTCTAGCCGGCTAGAAGGCGAGGAAAGGTAATCTACATTGGTTCCCGCACTAATTATATTGAGCACAATCATCTTCTTTTTCCAAGGTGCACAACGCGCATATAGTCTTCTTTCACATTCTTCTGCGTTGTCATTCCTTAGTGACGATCACGGTATTCTTCTATATCTTTTATCACCTTTTCTTTATTGTATGATCATGCTACGATGTTCACATAGTCACATATTCATGATGTTCACTTGATTGGCACATTATGTTATCACTCAGGCACATATGTTTGTTCATGTGACTTGTGACGTCGCGTTTCACATTTTCCACATCATCACCCACCCTTAGCCCAACCCCCTTGCAAGGGTAGTAGTGAATGTAATTCGTTATCACAGGTTGAAGCGACACCGGCGCAGCGTGCGGGGAACCCATGCTTCCTCGCTCACCCACATCTCCAACCGGAGTTGGTTTCCTCAAACCGGCTAGGTAAGCTCTCTGCCCCTGCTCCCGTTTGTGCTTGTTCATTTAATATTCCTCAATTGCACTGTCGGTTAAGGGAGAGAGCACCCGGTCCCAAAGCTCCACCGCCTTTGTGCGACCACTGTGGATGTGAGTGAGTGAACCCGCGCCCTACGGTCATTACCGAATAATTGAATTGGGCATCCGTACCTAAGGGGAGGCTAGCCTTGAACCCTACTGGCCCACTACCAGCAAGGGTCTTATCCCACACCCTTGACTCGGCATTCTCGAGTCACCCCTGGGTTGAGTGTGCGCGTCGACGAGTGTCCACTTACATAGGCCTCTTGGCCTTGTGCTTGTGCTTGCATTCCTAGGTCCAAGGATCATTGGCCAAGGGTCGGTTTAGTTGCTGCATTCCCTTAGTGTGTCACCACCTCCATCCTAGGTCGAGTCACATCACAACTGGACGCACAGAATTCAAGACAACAGATTTCACAGAAGTCCACGCAGATAGGTCGATGCACATGTTACAAGGTCGGTGCACACTTGCCTTCAGCACTACAAGGTTGATGCACATCGCGGTAGAATAGTACAAAGGTCGATGCACATGCCTAAGGTCGATGCATGTTACTGTTCATGAAGAAGCAAGGCTGATGCACATCTGGCTAGTAAAGTAACTAAGGTCGATGCACCTTCTTCAATCGCTAGACTAAGGTCGATGCATATTACTGTTCATGAAGAGGGTAAGGTCGATGCATGTTACTATTCATGAAGAGGCAAGGTCATGCACATTCTACCAGCACAAGACTAAGGTCGATGCACATGCTGAAGACTGAAGACTAAGGTCGATGCACGTTACTGTTCATGAAGAAGTAAAGTCGATGCACATTCCAGTCTGCTGCGAATCAAGGTTGAGGCACATTGGCTACTTCTGAAGGTAAGGTCGATGCACATGCCCAAGCTGAAGGACTAAGGTCGACGCGCATTCAGCCTTTGAAGAAGTAAGGTCGATGCACCTTCTGCCTAGCACAAGCCAAGGTCGGTGCACATCCTGCTAGCTCAAAACAAAGGTGGACGCACGTTGATAGGTCTGTGCATATGTGACTATCAAGGTCAGTGCATATATCTTCTACTGGCCAGGTAAGGTCGATGCACATTCATTCTCTGGTATATGAGGTCGATGCACTTTTGTGTTTTGGACTAGTAAGGTCGATGCACATCTACCTTGTGGCATACCAGGTCGGTGCACATTTGCACCTAAGCTATACAAGGTTGGTGCACATATGCATCTTAGCCATAAAAGGTCTGTGCATGTTTGCCTTCAACACATCTGGGTCTCATCATGTGTCACATAACCAAGTCTATTCACTTTCACATTTGCATAACCAGGTCTGTGCACATTTGAAATTCAGGTCTACGCACATGTATAAGTCCATGCACATTGAAGTGCAAGCTTGTTCTGGGTTCGTGCACATGTAGAGACCAAGGTCTATGCACTTACATACGACTTGATGAAATGCCTCAGTGAGCCCAATTCAACTGTACTGACCTCACTTGCTCAAGTCCTCTTATGCATCGACCTCAATGAAGAAGCAGAACCTGTTTGATGAAATGCCTCAATGAGCGGCTCCCAAGGCCATTTGTAGCAAACCTACGGTGTTTTCAGAAAAGGATCCAGATAGCAAAAATAGGAACTGCAAATGCCCAAAAACACATCTTTTGAGGTCTGGAGGAGTTTTCTAGGACTGACCACTATCCTCTCTATAATAAGGGTACAGTATAACCTTTTGGGAGAAGCTTTTTGGCAGAGACCAGATATAAGAAAGGTCAGCTTTTCTGTGCTATGCATTTTGGTCATAAGGATAGAGGACTATCATGGGTCATTCAGGAAAAGGCTCCTTGGATAGTCAACTGTCCTTGTCATCATTGGCTTTCCATAACTATCCTTTTGGTCAAAGAAAAAGTCAGGGACCAAATCTGAGAAAAGTCACATCTCATGGAAGCCACCATTTTGCCTCCGCCCAATCAGATTTGCTGTTGCAGAAATCTCACAGGACAAAAGGACGTCCTTGGTGGTGCCAACCATTGGAAGACAAGATGTTGTAGATCTTCCTTGAAAAGCACTCAAGCTCACATCGGTGCATGTTTCAAGGAAAAAAGATCCTTTGGCGGGAAAAGGTTCCCTGGGCTTTTCTATATAAATGAAACTTCCTCAAGAGAAGAAGTTGCTATTGGAGTAAGAGAAAAAGCCACGCCATTGTGCATTCAAGAAGAATATCAGTGAGAAAGAAAAGAAGGAGTGAGAGCAGACCAGCCCTAGTTCGAGCTAAACTAGTGCTGAAAAAGGAAGAGGAAGTTGATGGGAGTGCAGCCCCTCCTTGCAACCAGCCCAAGCCTATTAGAGTTTTCATTTTGCTTTTCTGAATCATATTTCAAGTGTGTGTCCAGTGCTCTGTTTAGAGACCGAAAGTGAGTCCTTGGCTGAGTTCAGCCTTGTGTGTTCTTGGGAGACTGTCCCAAGTGTCGTTGCTGCACTTGTAGCTTGTGTTTATTTCTTTTCCCATGTGTGTGTGTGTGGGGGACTCGTCCTCGTGTGTGCGTGTGGGGCGTCATCCCCGTGTGATGCTGCACTCGTAGCGTGTGTGGAAAATCATCTCTACCGGTTTGTGTGTAGGAAGTGGAGCTGCGTTCGCAGCGTGTGGTAAAGCCTCACCGGTTCAGTGAGGGGTGGACGTAGGTCTTCGGGTTTGCAGACTGAACCACCTTAAAAATGCACTATGCAGTGGGTTGTTCTTTGTGAGATTGATCCATCTTCTCTATCCCCATTCACAGGTTGGTGGGCGTGTTTCAACGCATGTAATCTTGGTTATCTTCATTGTTGGGTTCTGTGCGCCCCTCTTTGTCCTTGATAATAGTTTTGATGATTACAATATATTGTGTGGTTTATGTATGCTTTAGAGTGACATATGTGTGTTCAAGTGTTGTGGCAAATAAGCTAATTTGCTACTATCTTACCTTGCGTGTTGCTCCACTGGGTTGAGGAGCAATGGCTCCTCATGAAGATATTTTTAATGGTGTCTCATGTATTCTGTTCTTGGCTTAGGAGCATTATCTGAATACTATGTTTTTAATGGTCAATGGTTGTCAAATGGCTTGCTAGAGGGCCATTTCATTTTCAGATTTGTTGAAGGATCCTCATTGCATTTCACGAGTGTCGACACCCATCATAAGTGTCGACACCTCCCTTGTTGCAGCTCTTTGTTGATGACATCTTAAGCATGCAAACTGTGAGGATTTATTATTGCTTGAGAGAGCATATTCATTAAATGATTATTTCTGCTGCAACTGTCTCATCAATGATGACTATGTAATCATGTTGATCATATGGCTTCAATGTTTTCAAAAGCTCAATTCATTCCTTTAGTTCATGTTGTTATGGTGGATCTTTGAATTGGTTCATTGAATCCTAACTGCTTTTGCTTGAACATGATGAGATCTGAATTTGATAATTGTGATTCTATTGTGCTCATAGCTGTATTTTTGAGATACAAATTTGCAGGTTCTTAATTGAAGAGAAAAACATGGTTGGAGAAGTGTCTTGAAATTGGTCTCTTCAAATACTTTGGTTCAATATAGACTTGCTTCTGAATTTTTAGAATATGCAGGTTCATATTGTCCACAATGCTTTGGATCCAAGGTAAGAGTTTATGTTTGAATGTATTTTGATTTGGCAAGATTGGGCTTAATCTATTTCTCATGTATGTGGGTTGATTTGGATCCATGTACAAGAGATACATGTCAATTTTGATGTATCTTCACTGCATGTTATTTTATTGGTTTTCCATTCCTCTGTTTGAAACCGAGATTCAATAATGGTTTTAAGTTCTTGTAATGCATCTTATTTGATTGATAAGTCATGCTTTCAAATGGGTGTTTTTATAATGCCTTCATGCATATCTTTCTTGGGTTCTTAAAGCTATAAAGAGTTTCATACTTTGACAAAATCTCATTTGGGTTTGTAAGATGCTTAATTATTCTTATTACCATTTGTTGGAATGTGGTTTTATTCATGCCAATACCTTGTTATCGATGCATGCCAATTTGTTCTAAATGTTTGGATGAGGTTTTATGGGGTTTCAATTGAGTTTTATTGAGTTTTTAGTTCTATCAGTAAAAATGTCGACTCTAGGAGTCGACACTTATTTTAGTAGGTGTTGTTTGCATTGAATTCTGATATGCTGACAAAAAGTGTGAGTCGACACTTTTGTCCTGTGGATTGTTTTTTGTTGCAAGACAGAACAGGTTGCAAAAAGTGTCGACTCATAGAGTCGACACTTTTGCTCTGGGTCCTGTTTTTACAAACGGGACAGAATGCTTTGAGAAAAGTGTCGACTCTAAGAGTCGACACTTTGTCTGGATCATCCGGAACGAGTTTTTTGGATTGGTTTCGTGATACCCATTTTGAGATCCGATTGGGGTGATATTTTACCCTATTACCCTTAGGGTTTCTACCCTTGTTTGGGTGTTGGTTTGAGAGGGTTTTAACATGGGCTATTAAGTCTTTTATGCTTGCTTTTCCTTGGCTATATAGAAGCTACGATTTGGTCCGATGAAAATAATTTTTTGGGGGCTTATTGTTGTATCTATTTTTGCAGGAGTAGAAGAAGAACGAGAGAAGAGGAGAAGACTTCAACGCAAAATCTGATCTACTTTCGTCGAGATTTGAAGTTCGTTGATGAAGAGAGTTGCAAGCGGAATGAAGCAATGAATCTGAAGACGTCTTCATCGCAAGCAACGGCTTACGTCAACCTGGATATCTAAGGAGTCTGCAAAAGGGAAAACTTCTATATCTATCCCTTAATCATTTGAGATGCTTGCCATGCTCTATCTTAAATCTGGATGCACTTGAGATCTTATCTTGGTTCTTTGTTTATCGGTTTCCTGCCCCATATAGTGCTGGGATTTTTATTCTTGGAATAGAGGAGAGATAATATGTTCGATCCTTTCGCAAGGGGCGCTGTGCACAAGGAGGAGGTGCTGCGCACCTTGAAGGAAGAAGAAGAACAAGGAGGAGAGGAAAGGGCCTTGAAGGACGCATCTATTCTTGTTGATTGAAGGAGTGATTGGAGCGTGAAATTTGAAGGAGTACACCTTGGACTTTCAAGAAAGGCAAACGGCTGCTCCTACACCGTGTGGATTCGACTTCCTCCGACCTGGACTTCAAGAGATATTGTCATACACCTATTGGAAAACGAAAGGGAAATGTTCTATACCATTTACCCACTTCCTTGTGTTGCTTTTCTTGGTCTATATCCTGTGTGAGTGTTTACTGTTCATATTTCTAGTGTCTTAAACTCAGAATATTACTGTGTGTGTGGACGGAGCTGCGTCTCCATGTGGTTTTAGAGTCCGGGGTGTGTTCCCCGACGTTGTGTGTGTGTGTGCTACGGTGGCAGCGTTTTGGGGCTTGTCCCCATGTGGATATTGCTGCGGAAGCAGCGTGTGTGGTTGGGGTTTATCACCGTGTTGCTACGTTTCGTAGCGTGGAGTGAAGCCTCACCTGGTTGGTGTTGTGTCCATGAGGTCATTTGAGTCATTCTGTGGTCACTTGGGTCATTCTACATCATTCCATAGTCATATGAGTTTCTTGGTTTTGATCATGGCTAAACACTATTAGTCATTGATATCTTCCACTCTCATGTGATTGACATACGTGATGTTTTTATTCATGACAGATATGCTAATGAATGGACAAGGAATCAAGTGGCAATGGCCAAAGTGAAAGCTCATTGATCGCGCCCAAGCAAGGATGCAAATCTCATCTCTCTTACAAGCAAAAGTTGACATTTCATATTCGGCTCGTCACTCATCCAAGGTCAATGCACAAAGAAGTATAGCCAAGAGAATCCAAGGTTAAAGACTCAGTTGATGCCTTCTAGACTATCAAGGGCGATGCCACAAACATGCACGGGCTGCTAATGGAGTTGAACGACGGAGTTCAAGACTTAACGGACCGACCCGGGCAAGCCCGGGTTCTGCCCAGCTGGCGGTCGACCGCCAGCACAGGGGCGGTCGATCGCCCCAGCCAGGGATCGCCAGTCTACATGTGTTTCAGCTGGCGGTCGACCGCCAGCCAGTGGCGGTCGACCGGAAATCCCAGGGACCGCCCATTTGCAGGTTTCACAGTAGCGGTTGACCGCCAGGAGCTGCAGGTCGACCGCCAGCCCCGATGCAGCCTTGTTTGACTTCGATTTCCACCTCGTGGCTAGCCCCTTTCCATAGATTTATTTAATCAAACCTTACCTAATCTTCCATGATTTATGGATCTGGTCTGGAGGGTGTCTATGGACCATTCAAGGTCTATAAAACCAACAATTGAGGGGTTAGAAACCCTAATGCTTCAAGGCTTCAAGAGAGATCAAGGGAGGCCATTTTCGAGGTATTGTAGCACCTTGGTGAATAGTGTTTCGGGAAGGGGTTCTTCATCCATTCTAAGGCATTCAAGTCCAGATCTGAAGCCATCTCAACCTCCAAGGAAGAAGAAGCAATCAAGGGGTTCAAAGGTGATCTAAACTGCATCCTTCTTCCTCTTCATCAACTCAAGAGGATCAAAAGGAAGATCAAAGCTACATCCAACACTCTCTCCATCAACTCAAGGTGATTCAAGTTCATATCTCAATCCAGCAACCTCCAAGGAAGAGCAGAAGCAAGAAAGGCTAATAAGGGAGATCAAAGGAGGCTGCAAGGGTGTGTTCAAGGGAGAGGAGTTCGAGTACTGCAGCTATGAACAGTACTCCGGGAAGAAGTTCTTCATCATATCTCCAAGTGATTCAAGCTACTTCAAGAGGAGATCAACTTTAAGCCAAGTGAAGCATCAGATTCAAGCTCCAGCAAACTCAGACAAGATCTTTTCTCTTTGAACATATTTCATATCTTGTTTGAGTGTTTTCATATCTTACTCTTTTCCATTTCATTCAAACATTTGGAACTGAAGATCGTCCCTACCGGTGGTTAGTAGGAAGGTAATCAGAAGTTGTCCGATCTGCGGTGTTGACGTCCCTACCGGTGGTTAGTAGGAAGGCAATCGGTGGTCTTTCTGATTTGCAGTTCAGTGCGTGGAACTAGTGGAGCCTCACCGGATTTGGTGAGGGGTGGACGTAGGACTGGGGATTCAGTCCGAACCACCTTAAAATCCTTTGTGTTATGGTTTGATTGTGCAATTGATATGTGTTAGATGCATGCTTAGGTTCAATATCTATATTGCGTAATCATCTTACCAAGCAAATCATTTGTGTTCTACGTCAAGCTAGTTATATTCCGCTGCTTATTTCATTATCTAGTTTTAAAGAGGGTTGCATTGCGAAAAGAGGGACAGATCTATTCACCCCTCCCCTCTAGATCCGCTGTCCACTACACAACAAGTGGTATCAGAGCCTAATCTCTCATTATGATGTTGACAATAAGTTTTACTTCATTGGCAACAACTTGTTTTGATTGATTGGCAACTGTTCTTAATTTGATGAAATTATTTTATCAGGTTGTCTGTGTACATAATGCAGTCAGAGTCTATACTGTCGTGCACACACCCACAGGTCTACATTGCATTGCAGCATGAACATAGAGTCCATACATTTCATTGTGTAGTCTGGACAGTTGTGGGTCGACCCCCTTGTTCACATGGGTCGACTCCTCAGATTAGCATAGCCTATACACAGCATAGCATAGTCTATACACTGCATGTTCAAGTTCATAGTATATACATTGCTGCATTGCCTGCACGAGGAAGTCTGTACATTGGCTGTTGGCTTGCACGCTCACTCAAGTCCACACATCGTGAAGTATGAACATTGTGGCTTGCTCATTCACTCATTCAGCCCTGTCAAGTCCATACATTGGGCTACTGTGCAAGTCCATACATTGGCCTTCAGGCTTGCAAGTCTATACATTGCCTGTCGATTGCAATGTCTGTACAGAGTTCAGAGAGTTCATAGTCTACACATTCATTCACTGTTCATGTTGCATCAGTTTCAAAGTCTATACATTGGACTGTAGCATGCACGAAGCTAAGTCTATACATTGCTCAAGTCTGTACAACATTCAGTGTCTAGCGTTTCATGAAGTCTATACATTCATTCTCTATAGCTTGCACGAGGTGAAGTCTGTACTTTGGCCTCAGCTTTCGAAGTCTGTACATTGGCCTTAGCTTTCCAAGTCTGTACATTGGCCTCCATGCCTCAAGTCTATACATCAGAATGTTTGGCCAAGTCTGTACATCCTTCTGTTGATATTTCAAGTCTATACATTGGACTGTTTGGCCAAGTATGTACATTGTTGCTTGCCAAAGTCTGTACATTGGCATCTGTTCCTACGTTGCAATTCCAAGTCTGCACATTGGGTTCTTTACCTATGTTCAGCTTTAAAAGTCTATACATTGGTTTTCATTTCAAGTCTGTACAGACTTTGGTTTGTGCAAGTCTATACAACCGACTGTTCAGCTTGTGACCAAGTCTGTACAGCCAGGGCGACTGTTAAGTCTATACATTAGCAGCCTTGATTTGTTCAAGTCTATACAGCCTTTCCTTTGGTAAAGTCTATACATTGATTAGGCTCGTTCATGCATCATGGGTCGACCCCCTTCTTTGATGGGTCGACCCCCCAGACTTCCAAGTCTGTACAACGAGGTGAAGTCTGTACATCATTCACCGATTCTTCCAAGTCTACACATTGGAAGTCTGTACATCATTCGTGAAGATTGAACAATGAGGCAAGTGTATACATTGGACGAGTCTGTACATCGTACATCTGTTAGTTGAAGTCTGTACACCCTCTTGCTTCGCCATAGTCTATACATTGGTCTGCTTTGCATTGCATGCATCATGATTGAAGTATATAAACTGGTTTTGAGTTGAAGTCCATACATTGCTTCAGGCTGAGCAAGTCCATACATTGGCTGCTGTTCTTCAAAGTCTGTACAGCCGTCAGCTTCTTATATGAAGTCTACACAGTGGGGCAAAGTCTGTACATTGCATTCGCCTTCACAAGTCTATATAGACTGAAGTCTGTACAGACTGAAGTCTATATAATGCACTTCATCTTACAGTCTGTACAGAGTTCTTCACTTAACCTGATAATCTGATACTCTGTTTGACAGGGATTTGCTACTGAGATTGCTGACATGGCTTGTGATCCCAGGAGGACGAGGTGACCAGATGCTGCCACGTGGATGAAAGCACCTCGGATCTGGCGAATTCCTTGGGCGGGAAAACGTGGAAGCCACGCGCCCTTATCCAATCTGCTACTGTATATATAGAAGTCTTCATCTTCTGTTGAAGGCTGATCGAAGAGTGTCAAGTCTATACAGTGAGACAAACCTGAGACAGCAGAGAGCCATCGAGATCCAAAGAGAAGAAAAGGAGAGAAGAAGAAAGTGAGAAGAAATGAGTTGAGAGAGTGATATGAGATCTTGTGAATCAGCGTCTTGGTCCAGATACCAGAGCTGATATTGCTCACTTTGAGCTACAGTCGTTTTGACTTTCTTCCATTCGATTGTGTTTTTCTTGCTTTTCAGTCTTGTTATTTTTCCTTTGAAAACTCTTGTTCGATCAAGCTGTTAGTCAGCGGTGTCAAGCTGTGAGGCAGCGGTGTGCAGAGGTGTTACCTCTGGTCGGCTAAGCTGTAGTGCCCAGCAGAGCAAGCTGTGAAGCTCAGCTGTTGCAGAGGGTGTTCCTCTGGTCGGGATAAGCCGTAAGCCCCAACCGTTATTGGCAAGCTATAGTGCCCAGCAGATTGAAGCTGTGTATCAGCAGTAATCCACATTCGAGTTGAATGTGGGGTGGACGTTGGTCGGATTGACCGAACCACCTAAAAGTCTTTATGCCTCTCGTGTGTTTGCTTGTCTGTTTAGCAGATCTTGTTTCCATCATTTGGTGCTTTGACTGTGGTTGTCCAGTGTTCTTTTAATTCCGCATTTGAATCTAGGCATAAATTTTTAATTAGCCTGTTGATCTATTCACCCCCCCTCTAGATCCACATTCTGTGGTGAAAGAGCCTTCCATCTAACTCCAACAATTGGTATCAGAGCTAGACTCTTCTACAGGGACTTGCCGCCCGAAGAGGATAAGCACAGATGGACGGAAAAGGGATGATAGCTGAAGGACACTCCACATCCAAGCCCCCATACTTCGATGGAACCAACTACGCATACTGGAAGCACCGTATGCAGGTATTCTTGTGGGCTAAAGACTATGAAATCTGGAAGGTGGTTAGCAAGGGACCTTTCGAGCTGTCCCCTAATGAAGATGTATGGACCAAGGAGGAAATTAGAAGGTCCACGCTCAACTGGAGTGCAATCAATGCAATCCAGTGTTCTCTGCATCCCACCGAGTTCTCACGAATATCTGCCTGCTCCTCAGTGAAAGAAATGTGGGATGCACTTGAAGTCATCTACGAGGGGACTTCACAAGTCAGAGAGACAAAGACTAATCTACTGGTTTCAGAATACGAGGCTTTCAAGATGAAGCCTAATGAGACAATCAAAGAAATGTATGCTCGGTTGACTATTATCACAAATGGTCTCAGAGGTTTCGGGAAGAAGTATTCTGAGTATGATATAGTCAGGAAGATCTTGCAATCCTTGACTCCAATTTGGCATACAAAGGCCACCGTTATGGAAGAGTCAAGAGATCTGCACAATGCAAGGGCAGATGAGCTTATCGGATCTCTAATGGCATATGAGATGAATCTGCCGAAGATAGAGGAGGCTGATAGAAAGAGGAAGCCAATAGCTCTGAAGGCTGGTGCTAGCAAATCCAGTCGAACCAGCCCCAACGGATCATCAACTGAAGAGAGCTTGTCTGAAGAAGAAATGGCAAATGATGATATGGCTATGATTACTAGGGAATTCTGGCATTTTCTCAAGAAAGAAGGAAGAAGATTCAGCCGAAGAAATCCCAGTGGTGGCCGCCGAGACACAAGGTACAAATCAAACCATGTAAAGAAAGCCGAGACTAATGTTTGCTATCAATGCAAGAAGGCTGGTCACTTTAAAGCTGAATGTCCGACAAATCAGAACCTCAAGGACAAGCCCAAGAAAAAGAACACAAGAGGGAAAGCTATGGTGAGTACCTGGAGTGATGAGGACGAGGGATCCTTGAGCAACACTTCGACAGTGAAGTTGAAGCTGAGAAGCCAATCTGTCTCATGGCAACCAGCTCAGAAGATAGAGAGGAAGAATCTGATGAGGTATCCTCTCGTTTTGAAAACTTTACTATTGCTGATTGGATGGATGCTTATAATGAACTTGCTGATAGAGTAGATGATGTCAGAAAAGAAAATAGGCATCTACGAAGAAAAATTAACATCATGCAAAATGATACTTCATTGTCTGATAAAATTGCATACTTAGAGAATGAGAACAGTAAGCTGAAACTCACATGTTCTGAATTTGAAGAAATCAAGAAAGAACTGAAAATCTCTAAGGAAGAAAATGTGAGATTAGACAATGAAATTGATGCATGGAAATTGAAAATTCAGAATTATGAAAGTGAGATAAAAATTACATCTCAAAAATATGAAGCTGTCCTCAATGTAAATAATGAATTGAAAAATTCTATTGATGAAATTCAGAAAGACAATGAGGAAAAGCTGAAAACCATTGAGAAAATGACCCAAGGATCTAAAAATTTAAATGCTCTATTGGGGTCGAAGGTTAATTTCAGGAGAGAGGGCCTAGGATTTAACTCTAGTGCAACTAAGAGCTTTGGAATGAAAACTATTTCCTTCGTTGCACAAAAGGAGAGAGGACCTCTGATTAACATGAATTCTAATAATGCTGTGAACACTAATGTGAATCTGAAAAAGCCCAATGCAGAGGAGAAGGGCAAACAGAAAGTTGGTGAGCCTAGTAGAATTGGCACTTCCAAACCTAGCTCTAGTGCTCAACCCAAGGCTAGGGGTCAGCTTGCTCAGGTAAATAAATCCCATGTCAATGCCAAAAAGTCTTCACCAGCACCATCACAGAAAAAGACCCAACAAAAACCTATGAACAGGTCAGCAGGGTCAAGAGTGCAGGGAAGACAAAATGCTTTCAGGAGTCAGCCCAACAAATTCAATCCACCTAGAGTCCAATCCTACTACCCCACACAGTCAATCTATCCTAATGGGTTTGGGTAGACTAGAACTCAAGGGATGCATACAGGGTATGTTCAACAACCTACACAATTTTACAGACCTTATGTCAGAAATTGGGGTAATGGGTATGGTAGTCGAACAACCAGGAACTTCCAATCTTACAGCCAACCCAAATATTACCCTGATCAAAACTTTATGAATGCTACTTGGCCGAAGCATTGGCACAATAACAACAATTCTGTGAATAACTATGTTGGTGCAAATAAAAGGAAGAACAACAAAAATAAGAGAAGAAATGACAGAAGGAAATCTGCAAAATCCACTGAACAAAGTTCTTTTAAACAAATGTGGATTCCCAAAGCCATGCTTTCTTTCTTTACTTGCACTTCATCTGCATTGGAGCCCAATCAGTCTTGAGTTCCAAACTCTTTGCCCTAATTGTGTGTGGAGGTATGCCTGGCAGCCAAGAGCAACTTGTGGTACTTGGACAGTGGCTGCTCCAGGCATATGACAGGAGATAAGGCCAAGTTCTGCATGCTGACTGAAAAGCTAGGAGGCCTTGTCACCTTTGGAAGCAACACAAAGGGTAGGATCATTGGATCAGGTAAGGTAGGTAAGTGTTCTACCTGCTGCATTGATGATGTTATGCTGGTTGAAGGGTTAGCTTATAATTTACTCAGTATTAGCCAGTTGTGTGATAAGGAACATAAAGTTTTATTTGATTCTCAATGTTGTAAGGCTTTTGAACCTGATTTTGATATTGTCAAATTTTATGGAAAAAGAATAAATAACACATACATGATAGATTTAGATGATATTCAGCATTCTAACCTATGTCTTACTGCCAGTAGAGAAGATTTAGCATTTTTATGGCATCATAGGTTAGGCCATGCGAGTTATACTGTTTTGCATAAACTAAACAAGCATAGCATGGTTAGAGGACTCCCTGAAGTCTCTTTTAAAAAGGAAAATAAATTTTGTAATGCATACATTCAGTCCAAGCTGACTAGAAAATCATTCAAATCTAGGACAGAAAACCTATCCACTAAACCTTATGAACTGATACACATGGACCTATTTGGGCCAACCAGGTCTGTCAGTTTATCAGGGAAGAGGTATGGGTTTGTCTTAGTAGATGATTTTTCTAGGTATACTTGGGTATTTTTTCTGTCACATAAGAATGACGCATTCTCAGAATTTCAGGAGTTTTGTATAAGAATAAATCAGAAAATTAAAAATATTTTGACTGATCATGGAGGTGAGTTTGAAAACTCACACTTTGAAGAATTTTACAGGTCAAATGGGATTCATCATAAGTTCTCCTCACCCAGGACACCTGAGCAGAATGGTGTTGTTGAGAGGAGAAACAGAACTCTAGTGGAGATGGGCCGAACTCTCTTAGTTGAAGGTCAACTGCCAAGAAAATTCTGGACTGAAGCAGTCAACACAGCCTGTTATGTAATTAACAGGGCAATGGTAAGACCTTCCACCCAGAAAACCCCTTATAAGATTTTGAGAGGTAAGAAACCTTCAATCGCCCACTTCAAGGTCTTTGGTTGTAAATGTTTTATACATATAAATGACAAGAGGGACCTTGATAAATTTGAGCCAAAAGGTGAACCAGGAATCTTCCTCGGTTATTCTGAAAACACTCGGGCTTATAGAGTGTTCAATTTAAACTCAAAAATTATTGAAGAATCTCCACACATTATCTTTGATGAATCCTTGATGGAAACTAACCATGGTCATTGCAGGAATGAAGATGGGAACATTTTAAAAGATGATAACTCTACAGACCAGTCTGATGGTGAGGAAGAAAAAGAAGAGCAGAATGAAGAAGAATCTGAAGTTTAGGGGGAGGTAAGTGAAATTCCTGAAACTCGGATTGTTAATATTAGATATCTTAAAGATCACCCTGTGAATAATGTCATTGGCAATCTGAATGATCCCCCTAGGACTAGAGGTCACTTTAGAATTCATGATGAATTAAATACATATGCTCTTGTCTCTCAAATTGAACCCAAGTCCATTGACTGTGCCCTCAAGGATGTGCATTGGACTAATGCCATGCATGAGGAGCTTAATCAGTTCGACAGGAACAAGGTGTGGCACTTGGTCCCACCTCCTGATCATGGAACAGTCATAGGGACTAAGTGGGTATTCAGGAATAAATCTGATGAATTAGGGAATATTGTTAAAAATAAAGCCAGACTTGTTGGTCAGGGGTATAACCAGGAGTTTGGTATTGACTTTGAAGAGTCATTTGCCCCTGTAGCTAGATTAGAAGCTGTTAGGATTTTATTGGCTTATGCATGCTCCCTAGGAATAATCCTCTAGCAGATGGATGTAAAATCTGCATTCTTGAATGGGGAAATTAGTGAGGAGGTCTATGTAAGACAGCCCCCTGGGTTTGAATGTCTAGATTTCCCTAATCATGTTTACAAATTAAATAAAGCTCTCTATTGTCTTAAGTAAGCTCCCAGAGCTTGGTATGACAGGTTGAGCAAGTTCCTTACTGATCAAAATTTCACTAGAGGAGTAGTTGATCAGACCTTGTTTACAAAGGTGAGTCATTCTTATTGTACAAATTTATGTGGATGACATTATTTTTTGGGTCAACTAACCCCAAATTGTGTGAGGAATTTTCTAAAACCATGACAAATGAGTTTGAAATGAGCTCAATGGGTGAGCTCAAATTATTTCTTGGACTGCAGGTTACACAAACAAAGGATAGAATGTTTATCACTCAGTCCAAGTACACAAGGGATCTACTCAAGAAATACAAGATGGACAACCTCAATGAGATAGCTGCTCCAATGGGTACCTCTACAAGCTTGGATGAAGACACTAAAGGTAAACATGTTGATCAAAAGCTATACAGAGGTATGATCGGATCCCTTCTCTACTTAACAGCATCTAGGCCTGATATTCAATTTGTTGTAGGATTATGTGCTAGGTTTCAGGCCAGTCCTAAAGAAACTCATCTTAAAGCAGTAAAAAGGATTTTTAGATATCTGCTAGGCACCCAAGAGCTAGGATTATGGTATCCTGCTAGGTGTGAGTTAGAGCTTCTAGCTTACACTGATGCTGATTATGCTGGGTGTCGAGTAGATAGAAAAAGCACTAGTGACTATTGTCAATTCCTTGGTGGCTGTCTAGTATCTTGGGCATCTAAGAAGCAACACACTGTAGCCTTGTCTACATCTGAGGCTGAATATGTTACAGCTGGTAATTGTGCTGCCCAAGTACTATGGATCAAGCACCAACTAGATGATTATCATATAAAACTAGAATGTATTCCAATTTTATGTGATAATACTAGTGCCATATGATAGGTTCGGTGCAAGTATTCAGAGGGGGGGGTGAATGAATATGGCCTATAAAAATTTTGCCCAGTTAAAATCTAAAGCAATCAGAGATGCAGAATTAAAAACTATTGCAGATATATAGAGCGAACCTAAGCAAGTCTAAACATTAGACTGAATCAAATCAAGGAGCTTGTACCTTAAAGCATTCAGACAAAAAATCCAATTGAGGCGCTCCTAACATTCATCTAGCGAAATCAGATAGAAGAGATCAAACCACAGTCAAACATATAGTGTGTGCAGCAAATAGATGAACACTTATAGAACATCAAACCAAAACGCCCCTAAGCATTCATCTAGTGCCAATCACACAAGAATTCAAACCACTACACAATGGGTTTTTAGGTGGTTCGGTCACCAAGACCTACATCCACCCCTCACTCCCAACAGGAGTGAGGCTTCCACTAGCACACGCTAGTAACCTGCAGACTCAGTCTGCCAACACACGCTGCCAAACAGCTTGACCAGGGGAACATCATCCCCTCTTCCTCCCAACCGGAGGGAACACCAGTGACACCCAGTCACCAGCAACCAGAGACCCAAGTCTCTCTTCCTCCAACCCGGAGGGTACACCTGGACCTGCTACCAGCAAGACCAGAACCGGAGGGCTAGCCTCCCTTCTCCTGAATCACCAGGAGGAACCCAACCTCAGTCCAGAGGATCGGAAGAACAAGGATAACCAAAATGAAAAAGGAAAAACAAAAACACGAAATGAAAATAACTTCAGCAAACAGAAAGCTAAAAACGAAACGCATAATGTGGCTGTCAACGGAGCTGACTGGCCTGGATCTGATCCACGGTCCAGTAGGAACAGATCTCCCTCGATCTCACTCTCTTTCTTCACTCTGCCTTTTTCTTTCTTCTCTCTTTCTTCTCACTTCTCACGAGCACTATCTCTCTCTTTTCCTTCTTCTGCTCTCACTCTCACTTTCTTCTCTGCTCTCCTTTTCTCCTCACGAGCACTATCTCTCTCTTTTCCTTCTTCTGCTCTTCAGGCTTCTTCTTCGATCAGTCTTCTATTCTTCTCCTGGATCGTGGAAGCTCTCTCTCTTCTTTTTCCCTTTTTTCTTCTCTCAGCTTCTGCTCCCTGGCTTCGATCACGATCTTCATCTGTTGGATGACGGCTTCCTTTTATAACAGCAGCCAGCAGGAGGGCAGCACTGGGCGCGTGTGGCTTCCACATTTCCCGCCCAGAACTTTTGGCCACGTGTCAGTCTCTCAGCCAGATTCAGCACACGTGTCACAATCCTGTCTGCCCTTCTAGCCTCGGATCACATGCCGCCCAGTCACTGGGGAATATTCTTCCTCGGACCACCTTCTTCTTTTTGTTTTTCTTCTTCTCCTGCAAAGAGATTAAAACCATTAATACTCAGGGTTCTCTCTATATATATATACCTGAAATAAGTCGGTTGACACTCAAGCTAAAGCTGCACGAGGTGTGTAGGAACAACAAAAGGTGCACTATACTGAGAACGACACGAGGTACATAAGATGACTACAGCACGAGATAAAGAGAGAACGACACGAGGTACCACAGTAACAAAGCTAACACTACAAGGAGAACGACACGAAGTCAGATGAGAACAGCACGAGGTAAAGAAGGAAATAACACGGAGTAAAATGGTAGTAAAACACGCGATCAGAGGAAACCTGGACGAAGATAGAAAGAAGCAACATGAAGACATAAAAACAACACTAAGACACAAACACAGAAATAACATGAAGACTCAAACATAAAAATAACACGAAGACATAAAAACAACACGAAGACACAAACACAGAAATAACATGAAGACACAACAAGAGGCGGTGAACGAGACGCTGACTCTGTACAGACTTAAGCTAAAGCAAGACAGTCGATGTATAGACTTGAGTAGAAGCCTTCAAGTGATGTGTTGACTTTGACCAGATGAGACACTGCAAGAGACGGACCAATGTATAGACTTGACAGTGATCTCTGCAGCGAATGTATAGACTTTGCAAACTGAGACGCAAAGTGAGACGATGAAAGACACCATGGATGTTCAGACTTTGGCAAGTGTGAGCGAGACAATGCAGATGTTGTACAGACTTTGTGGATGCAGTCGAATGTATAGACTTGATGGAGCGAAGCCAATGTGTAGACTTCACGCTGTACAGACTTTCCAAAGAGAACGTAACGCTGTACAGACTTGAACTGAAGACCAGTGTATGGACTTTAAAACAGATGCTAAGGCCAAGAGGAGTGTATAGACTTTCACGATGTATAGACTTGGTGATCTTCAAAGCACAATGTCCAGACTTTGCCACTGTATGGACTTGAAGAAACTGAACTGAAGAGTCGACGCATCAGCTCAAGGAGTTGACGCACTGCTGTGGAGACTGTGCAGACAGAGTGTAGACAGAATTAAAGTAGAGCATGTTATCTGACAGCCATATGAACTCTATTCACTTACATGATAAAACATGAATTTATCGAGCATATAAAAGACACAGCTAGATGACTCACAGAGAATAACTCACTTCAAAGACCAATCATCAAAACCATCATCAAAACCACAGGGGCACAACAATCTCCCCCTTTTTGATGATGGCAACACTACACAGTGAGTCATCTGATGACTCAAACTATTCTCCCCCTTTGACTTCATTAAAAAGAAAATAGTTTGAGAAATTAAAGCAACCATCATGCTATAATTGAAAACCAATCTCCCCCTTTGATATAGTCAATATGAATCATGGGAGGGTAAGAATGCATATGCAGATGGAGATTTCAAAATGTAAGATCACAATTCTCCCCCTTTAAGAGTTTCTATGCAGCATGATGCATACGACATGAAAACTCCCCCTGAATGGATGCCAATTGATATGCAAGTGATGCATGACATGGAAGCTCCCCCTCAATAAGTGGAATCTTATGAGATAGATGAGAAGGAGACCACAGGGGCAAACAAGGACAAGTTCAGGTCAATGAGCAGAAGAGGTTCAATTAGCAGATTTCTAAAGAGGCTTCAACTACAAGAATTTCAGTCAGATTTTCAAGGAAATGTCATTCTCATAAATCCAAATCAGAATATTTCAAAGTCTTCCATTATAAGGGCTTATGAATGAATTTTATTGATCAGCATGGTTTAAACATGATGTATGCAGAGTTTTCAATAAAATTCTGTATTGATATCTAAAACCATGGTTTAATAAAAATGAACCAAGCCCTCATATTTATCTTGATAAATCTTCCTTTCTCTTACACAATCAACTTTATTGACTTCTTTCGGAATTACATGCATCAGTATTGAAATTAAGCAATTTTGAAGTCATATGATTTTGTCTAGGGTTGTGGCAATTTGATTTTAGCATCAATATTCAGATATTGAGATTTGTTCAACAATTTTTCATGCTAGAAATTTTACGAGCACTTTAATTCAGTGCACACCTTGTAACTAGAGGATATACCTTGATCAGAGGCCAATATCCCTAAGCACTTAGTGTGACTAACTGTCATGCTTTATATGAACAGAGATAGTATTTACACATCATGACACACTGCAAATTATTTCTTGATGAGTGAGCTGTATTTCTCAGTGTGCATGCCATTGCTCTGCCTGATTTTCAATGAATTTTATGCAGAGTTAACTAAGGCACCTCATGACACAGTCCCTTGACATGTGTTTCTCAGTGACCAAGGTCATTGCTCTGACAATTACTCTACCCTTTAGACAATTCAGAAACATTCATTTGCTTCAAAACAATATTAATCTCATGTACTTAACCAAATAAAGTCATGTATTCAAAAGTGCAGATTTCAGAAGTTTTTTACAAGACACAGCATGAAACAGTTGGTTAAGATTTATTAATCATGATTCAGATATGTTAAGAGATTTTAAAGTTAAACTCCATGAATACATTAAGCTTAAACCACATGAGTTATTTCAGACATTCATAAAAGCGTATAATAGAATATTTCTAGCTCAAGATCTTTCAGATTTATGATCGAGATAGCCCATTGAAATCTTCATGAAGGACTGAAATAATTCTGATACCAAATGATACCAATTGTTACCAATTGATAGGAGAGATTTTGAAGCTCAGTGTTTTCAAATTATGATCAAGGTTTGGTCAAATAGAATCAATGAAGGGGATATGCACACAAGGCAAGATATCAGGAGGTCAGGCAAGTTCCAGGATGTTCAAAGTTAACATGCAATGAACTCTGACATAAATGTATGCACATGACTACCTTCATGTAATGTATTGACTCCCCCTGACAATATACATTCAGTCAATCTTTTTGGCATCTTTCATGAGATGCAATGCAATTAACTACATGCATGCAATGTTTGCCATGAAAAACTGAACATATGATTTTGATTCATGCACATTCAGACTGTCCTATTCAGCAAAGTGACCCATGGTACTAGGCGGAGCACTTGGTCTCAAAAACCACCTCACACATAGTAAGAACCTCCAGACAGATTTCTCTGCCTTTTGGTACCTTACCATTTATATACCATTGAGGTCATGCATGATAATGCAACACGCAGTCCAGATTTCCAATCAATTATCAATCTGAATTATGCACTGATATCTTAACATGTGCTCATGAGAAGCAAGGCAGATTTTTAAATGTGAGCATGCATACATGGATCAAATACACACCAATGCGTCAACGCATTAGTGTCAGCGTCGACGCAGTGAACAAGACAGCAAACAAAAGTTGCACAATTGTGTCTACGCAGTCAGCCAAATGCGTCAACGCACTAAAAGCCATACAGAACCCATATAGATGAAAACAGACAGGTACGAGCTAATGGGAGGGCAAATTCCAAGCCACATACATATGCAGTTTAGATTTTCAGAAGTTTCAGAGTGCATGATCAGAGAGTAGTGCAAATGGCAGATGATAAATGAATATGCAAGAACAGATTTAATATGTTATGCAGTGAACACTTAAACCAGGAAGTGCAAGAAATTTACCTGAAAAGTTCGGGAAGGGGTTTTTCTTCTTGAGTGCCTTAGTTTATTACCCCTCTTTATTCTTCAGCTTCCAAGGCACACCTGCAGGTTTGCAAACTATTTTACACAAATAGGCACCCAAGAAGTCTTGGGTCCTGAATTAGCAATGACATTCCTAGCAAGTTTTCTAAACAATCTCTTAGCAGTATTATCATCATGATCCACTAGGTAACAGTTATCCATGAAATGACCAAATTTTCCACAATCTCTACATGATGTAGCAAACCTTGAATTCTTTTTGTGGACATTATTATCATCATGGAATCTATGTGAGTTTGCATGAAAATTTTTGTTACTTGCATGAGGTTTTGATTTAGTATTGCCTACCCATAAGCATTCAGAAGCTCGGTGGCCAGGTTTTCCACATTCAAAACATACAAGAATCTTTTCTTTAAAAATAGGTTTATTTCTACCAAGAAAATTTCTATTTGCAGGGAATTTATCAAATTTGGAATTAAAATGTTTTCCCTGAGCATACCAGCAGTCCTTGACTGCATGCCCATACTTGCCACACTCAAAACACCTTAGGTGCTTATCTCTTGAACCATTATATCCCCATGAAGTCCTAAACCAACACTCAACAGCTTTATGACCACGTTTGTTACAATTATAACAAATGATGTGTTGGTTTGAAGCATACATGTTTCTTTTGGGGTGATGATGAACAGAAGACCTAGCATGCATTTTATCATCTTGTTTCATGATGAAACATGCATCCATGAAATGACCATGCCTATCACAGTAATGACAAGATGTATCAGACTTCCTAGTAGCATGATTTTTACCAAATGAATTTCTCGAATGCAATGTTTCACTTGCATGCCCATCTTCAATCAATAATCTGCAATCATCCATTACATGGCCTACCTTGCCACAATAATGGCATGAAACACTCTTATCAGATGCATACGGATAATTAATTGAGCTATGAGCAGTATGCATTGAGTCATTAGATGTAGTATATGTAGATTTAAAGACACACGTAGGGACATGTTTATCCTTATTTTTCTTACCATTTTTGCTAATTTGTTTACCCTTGTTCACAACTTTTATTTGTTCTTCATTTTTCTGGGCCTTGAATTGGAAAACAGATGATGTAGATGTTTTAGGAGGCCCAGAGTAGCTTGCAATGTCAGAGCTGCGAACAAAAGTAGTGTACAACTTTTTCTTAACAGATTTTTCAATTTGGGATTTGCATCCTTGCTTTCCACTTGATTTAGTGGCGTTATCACACAAAGGAACATTCATTTTCTCTTTTCCCTTGGTAGATTTAGACATGGAACGAACAAGTTTACTTATTTCAGATTGCAGAGAACAAATTTTGAGTTCTGAATTAGTCAAGTCTTCCTCACATGAGATAATTTGTCTCTGCATGACATCATTCAAATTTTTAACAATTTCTAGTTCCTGTTTCAGTTTCAATTCATTCTCAAATTAAATTTCCTTATCAAGCATTAAAAGCTTCTCAGACATAGCAGAGTTCAGTAGCTTCAGTTCTTCATTTTCCTTTCTTATTTGTTCATTCTGAACCAGTTCATCAATTAGGATTGATCTTTTCCTAGTGAATTCAGCTCATTCTCTAGTTCAAAATTTTATCAGTAAGTTCATTATTTTTGTTTTTCAGCACAGAAATGTGTTCTTTATGCTTGTCAAGTTCAGCTTGATTTTCTTGTTGGAGCCTTTTAGCCTTTTCATTTTCAAGCTTCAGTTGATTCATTTCTGAGCCTGTATTTCCAGCTTCTTCCAATTGCTTCTTATAGTTCTGAATATCAATCAGATAAGCATCATGAGATTGTTTCAATTTTGAGCAATTTTCACATGATAAATCAGAACACTTTTGATCAATCTTTTTCTTTAGTCTTTTATTTTCAGATTTTACTTTTCTATATTTTTCATGCAATTCAGCATACATTTCCTTTAAATCATCAAAAGTCATTTTGTCAGAATCAGATTCAGAATTTACCTGGTCTTCTTCTTCATTGCTTGAAGTGCTTCCTCTTGCCGTTAGACATTTCTGGTTCTCATGAAATGTGATCACTGAATCCCAGATTTCCTTCGCAGTCATGCATGTAAGAATAGAGGAAATGACATTAGCATCTACAACATTCTTCAGAATGTCCCGAACTCTTATATTCTCACTGTTCAGTTGTTTATCCTTCTGGGACCATTTATTCTTCTCTCGAGGCAAAACATGTGGACCATATTCAACGAGAACCCACAGTTTTGGATCTATAGAGTTTATAAAACCACATAGACTGCGTGACCATTTCTTGAAGTTAGAACCATCAAAAACAGCAGGTGATGCCATTATAAAGCAATCGAATAGACTCAGATCAATGAGCTAGAAAGTAATATCAGAAGAATGCACCACACTGGAACTGTAAAGCATAAATCAAATCAACAAGATCCTCTGCAGATCGTTGGATCTGGAAGTCAGAGACCGCTCTGATACCAATTGATAGGTTCGGTGCAAGTATTCAGAGGGGGGGTGAATGAATATGGCCTATAAAAATTTCGCCCAGTTAAAATCTAAAGCAATCAGAGATGCGGAATTAAAAACTATTGCAGATATAGAGAGCAAACCTAAGCAAGTCTAAACATTAGACTGAATCAAATCAAGGAGCTTGTACCTTAAAGCATTCAGACAGAAAACCCAATTGAGGCGCTCCTAACATTTATCTAGCGAAATCAGATACAAGAGATCAAACCACAGTCAAACATATAGTGTATGCAGCAAATAGATGAACACTTATAGAACATCAAACCAAAACGCCCCTAAGCATTCATCTAGCACCAATCACACAAGAATTCAAACCACTACACAATGGGTTTTTAGGTGGTTCGGTCACCAAGACCTACATCCACCCCTCACTCCCAACAGGAGTGAGGCTTCCACTAGCACAAGCTAGTAACCTGCAGACTCAGTCTGCCAACACACGCTGCCAAACAGCTTGACCAGGGGAACATCCTCCCCTCTTCCTTCGAACCGGAGGGAACACCAGTGACACCCAGTCACCAGCAACCAGAGACCCAAGTCTCTCTTCCTCCAACCCGGAGGGTACACCTGGACCTGCTACCAGCAAGATCAGAACCGGAGGGCTAGCCTCCCTTCTCCTGAATCACCAGGAGGAACCCAACCTCAGTCCAGAGGATCGGAAGAACAAAGATAACCAAAATGAAAAAGGAAAAACAAAAACACGAAATGAAAATAACTTCAGCAAACAGAAAGCTGAAAACGAAACGCACAATGTGGCTCTCAACGGAGCTGACTAGCCAGGATCTGATCCACGGTCCAGTAGGAACAGATCCCCCTCGATCTCACTCTCTTTCTTCACTCTGCCTTTTTCTTTCTTCTCTCTTTCTTCTCACTTCTCACGAGCACTATCTCTCTCTTTTCCTTCTTCTGCTCTCACTCTCACTTTCTTCTCTGCTCTCCTTTTCTCCTCACGAGCACTATCTCTCTCTTTTCCTTCTTCTGCTCTTCAGGCTTCTTCTTCGATCAGTCTTCTATTCTTCTCCTGGATCGTGGAAGCTCTCTATCTTCTTTTTCCCTTTTTTCTTCTCTCAGCTTCTGCTCCCTGGCTTCGATCACGATCTTCATCTGTTGGATGACGACTTCCTTTTATAACAGCAGCCAGCAGGAGGGCAGCACTGGGCGCGTGTGGCTTCCACATTTCCCGCCCAGAACTTTTGGCCACGTGTCAGTCTCTCAGCCAGCTTCAGCACACGTGTCACAATCCTGTCTGCCCTTCCAACCTCGGATCACGTGCCGCCCAGTCACTGGGGAATATTCTTCCTCGGACCACCTTCTTCTTTTTGTTTTTCTTCTTCTCCTGCAAAGAGATTAAAACCATTAATACTCAGGGTTCTCTATATATATATATACCTGAAATAAGTCGGTTGACACTCAAGCTAAAGCTGCACGAGGTGTGTAGGAACAACAAAAGGTGCACTATACTGAGAACGACACGAGGTACATAAGATGACTACAGCACGAGATAAAGAGAGAACGACACGAGGTACCACAGTAACAAAGCTAACACTACAAGGAGAACGACACGAAGTCAGATGAGAACAGCACGAGGTAAAGAAGGAAATAACACGGAGTAAAACGGTAGTAAAACACGCGATCAGAGGAAACCTGGACGAAGATAGAAAGAAGCAACACGAAGACATAAAAACAACACTAAGACACAAACACAGAAATAACATGAAGACTCAAACATAAAAATAACACGAAGACACAAACACAGAAATAACGTGAAGACACAACAAGAGACGGTCAACGAGACGCTGACTCTGTACAGACTTAAGCTAAAGCAAGACAGTAGATGTATAGACTTGATGCAGAAGCCTTCAAGTGATGTGTTGACTTTGACCAGATGAGACACTGTAAGAGACAGACCAATGTATAGACTTGACAGTGATCTCTGCAGCGAATGTATAGACTTTGCAAACTAAGACGCAAAGTGAGACGATGAAAGACACCATGGATGTTCAGACTTTGGCAAGTGTGAGCGAGACAATGCAGATGCTGTACAGACTTTGTGGATGCAGTCGAATGTATAGACTTGATGGAGCGAAGCCAATGTGTAGACTTCACGCTGTACAGACTTTCCAAAGATAACGTAACGCTGTACAGACTTGAACTGAAGACCAATGTATGGACTTTAAAACAGATGCTAAGACCAAGAGGAGTGTATAGACTTTCACGATGTATAGACTTGGTGATCTTCAAAGCACAATGTCCAGACTTTGCCACTGTATGGACTTGAAGAAACTGAACTGAAGAGTCGACGCATCAGCTCAAGGAGTTGACGCACTGCTGTGGAGACTGTGCAGACAGAGTGTAGACAGAATTAAAGTAGAGCATGTTATCTGACAGCCATATAAACTCCATTCACTTACATGATAAAACATGAATTTATCGAGCATATAAAAGACACAGCTAGATGACTCACAGAGAATAACTCACTTCAAAGACCAATCATCAAAACCATCATCAAAACCACAGGGGCACAACACCATATGCCTTGCTAAAAATCCTGTTCATCATTCTAGGACTAAACACATAGAGATAAAACACCATTTTCTTAGAGATGCTGTGAATAAAAAGGAAATCGAACTGAATTTCATTGAAACAGACAAACAAATTGCTGATATCTTTACTAAGCCACTTGGAAATGAAAAGTTTAAATTTCTTAGAAGAGAACTTGGCTTGTGTAAGTTTCAACATGATGAATAAAATTTTCAGCTATTTTGAATAAAATTTCTGATTTGGACTTGCATCTAATAGCTTGTATAAAACTCTGTGAAGGTTGAAGGGTGCAACAGACTCATGATCATGCATGACACTCATATTATTTTCTCATGATCATCACTGCATATCATTTAGTCATGAATGTGTCTAAAATCACATGCATATAGAACTGTTTTGCACTACATTTCTCTGTATAACCCTGGTGATCATATTGCATGATAGTGTAGTCTGAATAAGCATGAACTTCGAAATCATTTGTTCAGTCATCATTTGCAAAACCACATGCACATAGATAGGGGGAGTATTGCATAAGATTCAGAGTTGAGTCTGACTAATATTAAGCAATAGAAAATAGATTTCTTCCCTCATAAGAACTTTAATTGCTTAAAGACTGACTTAATGGTTTAAATTTTATAATCTTTAGAGTTGAAAGGCTACAATCAGTAAATAAGGATGCTGAAAATTGATAAAGATCTCAACCCTTATCTTATTTCATGTCAGACAAAGCCAATTATATCTGAAATCTAAAAACTCATCTGAAATCATGTTAGAGAAGCTAAGTATGTGTATTGTCCTTAAACAAGTCATTCTGAAACAAATAAAGGGCAGCTAAGAAAGATATTAAAAAATATTGAAAATTAATTGAAAAATAGCATTGGCAGAGCAATGACTGGTAAATCACTGAGAAACTGAGTGATCTATCAAAGAAGTGGACAACACTCATGTCATGAGGTGTATCAGCTATCTCTGTATAAAATGATCAAAACAGTAGGTTGGTTTCACTGAGTACCTGGGGGTAACTGGCGTCTGATAAACGTGTACCCTCACACAAAAAGGTGTAAATCAGTTCTATTGAGTTTGATCATAGGCAAGATGGTCCATCATGTTGAGTATCTAGGGGTATTGGCGTCTGATAAACGTATACCCTTATGCAAAAAGACTTATCGTACCTGAATGCCCTACATGAAATAATATTGAAAATGCTATTCCTTCAAAGAATTTTCATGGATGTCAATTGTTTAATTTCAATACATGACCTGGTTTCTCTTAACACATTTTACTGAGTCTATGAAAGTAAGATATTCTGAAACTGAATCTCTCATGTAAATATAACTCTGGTTTATTGTTTTATCATGCACACCTACCTTATCCAATGAATGTAGTGCATGAACTCTCATTTTTATAACCTTTAAACCAAAACCTCACTTTCTAAGCAGTTTCTAAATTCATATGACTGAAGGTTCTGTGCTTTAGCTACTTAATTTCTGAACTATTTGCTAAGAATGCCAGTCAGCTGACTCTTCTTGTTCCTTCCCTTGTATTTTTTTTCTCTTTGTTGATGGCAAAGGGGGAGAATATATTGTCTACTTGATGAATTCATTCCAGGGAAGTGTATGCATCATGTCTATGGCAAAGGAGGAGATCTTGTGAGCAGAGAGTTGTGTTCATGTCTCAGCATGTCATTCATAGCATTTGCATGACAATCTAAATAATGAATCATGTCCTTCATCAAAAATACATCTGTTTGATAGGATGTTACTACTCTATATAATATGCTGTTGCCATCATCAAAAAGGGGGAGATTGTTGTGACCCCTCTGTGTTGATGATGTTGACATTAAGTTTTACTTCATTGGCAACAACTTGTTTTGATTGATTGGCAACTGTTCTTAATTTGATGAAATTATTTTTATCAGGTTGTCTGTGTACATAATGCAGTCAGAGTCTATACTGTCGTGCACACACCCACAGGTCTACATTGCATTGCAGCATGAACATAGAGTCCATACATTTCATTGTGTAGTCTGGACAGTTGTGGGTCGACCCCCTTGTTCACATGGGTCGACTCCTCAGATTAGCATAGCCTATACACTGCATAGCATAGTCTATACACTACACGTTGAAGTTCATAGTATATACATTGCTGCATTGCCTACACGAGAAAGTCTGTACATTGGCTATTGGCTTGCACGCTCACTCAAGTCCACACATCGTGAAGTATGCATATTGTGGCTTGCTCATTCACTCATTCAGCCCTATCAAGTCCATACATTGGGCTACTGTGCAAGTCCATACATTGGCCTTCAGGCTTGCAAGTCTATACATTGCCTGTCGATTGCAATGTCTGTACAGAGTTCAGAGAGTTCAAAGTGTTCATAGTCTACACATTCATTCACTGTTCATATTGCATCAAGTTCAAAGTCCATACATTGGACTGTAGCATGCACAAAGCTAAGTCTGTACAGCATTCAGTGTCTAGCGTTTCATGAAGTCTATACATTCATTCTCTATAGCTTCCACGAGGTGAAGTCTGTACTTTGGCCTCAGCTTTCGAAGTCTGTACATTGGCCTTAGCTTTCCAAGTCTGTACATTGGCCTCCATGCCTCAAGTCTATACATCGGAATGTTTGGCCAAGTCTGTACATCCTTCTGTTGATAGTTCAAGTCTATACATTGGACTGTTTGGCCAAGTATGTACATCGTTGCTTGCCAAAGTCTGTACATTGGCATCTGTTCCTACGTTGCAATTCCAAGTCTGCACATTGGGTTCTTTACCTACGTTCAGCTTTAAAAGTCTATACATTGGTTTTCATTGCAAGTCTGTACAGACTTTGGTTTGTGCAAGTCTATACAACCGACTGTTCAGCTTGTGACCAAGTCTGTACAGCCAGGGCGACTGTTAAGTCTATACATTAGCAGCCTTGATTTGTTCAAGTCTATATAGCCTTTCCTTTGGTAAAGTCTATACATTGATTAGGCTCATTCATGCATCATGGGTCGACCCCCTTCTTTGATGGGTCGACCCCCCAGACTTCCAAGTCTGTACAACGAGGTGAAGTCTGTACATCATTCACTGATTCTTCCAAGTCTACACATTGGAAGTCTATACATCATTCGTGAAGACTGAACAATGAGGCAAGTGTATACATTGGACGAGTCTGTACATCGTACATTTGTTAGTTGAAGTCTGTACACCCTCTTGCTTCACCATAGTCTGTACATTGGTCTGCTTTGCATTGCATGCATCATGATTGCAGTATATAAACTAGTTTTGAGTTGAAGTCCATACATTGCTTCAGGCTGAGCAAGTCCATACATTGGCTGCTGTTCTTCAAAGTCTGTACAGCCGTTGGCTTCTTATATGAAGTCTACACAGTGGGGCAAAGTCTGTACATTGCATTCGCCTTCACAAGTCTATACAGACTGAAGTCTATACCGACTGAAGTCTATATAATGCACTTCATCTTACAGTCTGTACAGAGTTCTTCACTTAACCTGATAATCCGATACTCTATCTGACAGGGATTTGCTACTGAGATTGCTGACATGGCTCGTGATCCCAGGAGGACGAGGTGACCAGATGCTGCCACGTGGATGAAAGCACCTCGGATCTGGCGAATTCCTTGGGTGGGAAAACGTGGAAGCCACGCGCCCTTATCCAATCTACTGCTGTATATATAGAAGTCTTCATCTTCTGTTGAAGGCTGATCGAAGAGTGGCAAGTCTATACAGTGAGACAAACCTGAGACAGCAGAGAGCCATCGAGATCCAAAGAGAAGAAAAGGAGAGAAGAAGAAAGTGAGAAGAAATGAGTTGAGAGAGTGATATGAGAGCTTGCGAATCAGCGTCTTGGTCCAGATAGCAGAGCTGATATTGCTCACTTTGAGCTACAGTCATTTTGACTTTCTTCCATTCGATTGTGTTTTTCTTTCTTTTCAGTCTTGTTATTTTTCCTTTGAAAACTCTTGTTCGATCAAGCTGTTAGTCAGCGGTGTCAAGCTGTGAGGCAGCGGTGTGCAGAGGTGTTACCTCTGGTCGGCTAAGCTGTAGTGCCCAGCAGAGCAAGCTGTGAAGCTCAGCTGTTGCAGAGGGTGTTCCTCTAGTTGGGATAAGCTATAAGCCCAAGCCGTTGTTGGCAAGCTGTAGTGCCCAGCAGATTGAAGCTGTGTATCAGCAGTAATCCACATTCGAGTTGAATGTGGGGTGGATGTAGGTCGGATTGACTGAACCACCTAAAAGTCTTTGTGCCTCTCGTGTGTTTGCTTGTCTGTTTAGCAGATCTTGTTTCCATCATTCGGTGCTTTGACTGTGGTTGTCCAGTGTTCTTTTAATTCCGCATTTGAATCTAGGCATAAATTTTTAATTAGCCTGTTGATCTATTCACCCCCCTCTAGATCCACATTCTGTGGTGAAAGAGCCTTCCATCTAACTCCAACTAGAACTAGCTCCTCGGACAATGAAAAAGAAGATTTCTGCCTTATGGCCAAAGGTGATGAAGAAACTGAGTTAAATTCTCCATTTGAAGATTATACAATTGATGATTGGGAGGATGCATACATACAACTCATGGAAAAATATGAAATGTATAAAAAGGAGAATAAATCATTGAAAAAGAAAATTAACTCATTTGTGCATGATCATAATATGAATGATAAGAATGTTCTACTTGAGACTGAAATTGAAGATCTTAAGAAAATGATTGAGGATTTGGAGGAAGGAAGAAAAGAAATGGCTGACTTGGAAACTGAAAATGAGGATTTGAGAAATGAGATTGATAGCATGAAGCTCAAAATGCAAAGCTATGAAAAAGATAGTAAATTGAGCAATGAAAAGTATGAAGCTATCAAACAAGTCAACATTCAACTTCTTCAAAATATTGAAAACCTACAAAAAGAGTTGAAGGATAAACAACAATCTTTAGAAAAGTTTGTGGATGGAAGAGAAAACCTAGATGCATTGCTAGGTACTAGAATGAATTTCAACAAGGAAGGGTTGGGTTTTGAACCAACAAACAAAAGGCCAATTGGGCTAAAAACTGTCACATTTGTTTCATCTTCCGAAGCTTCCACCTCAAACACAACTCCCACACAAAACCAGCAAAAACAAAAGAAGAAAGGGAAAGAAAAGATTGAAGAGGCAGTCACCAACATTCCCAAAAAGCCTGTCCAAAAACCTAAGAAAGGTCGACCTTCCCCGCAGCATAGGTCAACACTTCCTTGGCCATTGCATGCTCAACCTTCCAGATTTCACCATAATTGGATTGCACACTCATATAGGCCAGCATCACCATATCTTTGGGAAAATTGTGATTTCTGTGTTCATCAATCCCATAGGTGGCAAAACAATCAGTTTCAACCCAAAACCAACCAACGGCCTCAATGGTTTAAGAAGCAAACCTCCTCAAACTTCCACAAAATCCAACAAAGAGCTTCTAAACAAAAAATGAATGTCAAGATGGAAAAGAAAAATCAAATCCCTGCTCTAAGTAAACAAAGCATGAATGTTAAGAAGGTTTGGATTCCAAAAGAAATGGTTTCATGTTTTGAAATTTTGAAAAGTTTGAAGGGACCCAAATTTGGTTGGGTTCCAAACATCATTGCTTAATTACTTGTGCAGGAATGTCTTGTAGCCATGCATAACAGGTGGTACCTTGATAGCGGTTGTTCAAGACACATGACTAGAGACAAATCAAAATTTTATCTCTTGGAGGAAAAGGAAGGAGGATATGTCACATTTGGAGGAAACAATAAAGGAAAAATCAATGAAACAGGTAATGTAGGTAAGAACCTCTCCAACTCTATTTGTAACGTGTTGTTAGTTGAAGGATTGAAATATAACCTGCTTAGTATAAGTCAATTGTGTGATAAGGGTCACAAAGTGTTGTTTGACTCTCATGAATGCAGAATTCTTGAACCAAAATCTGACAAAGTAAAATTTTCTGATAAGAGAGTTAACAATGTTTACATGATTGACTTAGATGATCCTGCTCATTTAAATCTTTGTCTTGCTGCACCAAAATCTGAACTAGCATGGATATGGCATCATAGACTAGGACATGCTAGCTATAATGTCTTGCATAAACTCTTGAAGCATTCATTGGTGAAAGGTTTTCCTGAACTATCCTTTAAATAAGAAAACAAATTGTGTGATGCATGTGCCCTAGGTAAACAAACTAGAAAATCATTCAAAGGAAGATCTAAAAATACATCATCCAAACCACTCGAGCTAATTCATATGGACCTATTTGGCCCAACCAGAACTGCTAGCTTAAGTGGTAGAAAATATGGATATGTCTTAGTGGATGATTTTTCTAGATTCACATGGGTTTTCTTTCTCACACACAAAAATGATGCTTTTGATGAGTTTCAGGCACTCTACATGAAGATAAAGCAGGACAGTGAGTTTAAAATTTCCAAGATTCAATCTGATTACGGTGGTGAATTTGAAAATGCTAACTTCTATAACCTTTGCAGGGCCGAAGGGATTTCACACCGATTGTCTTCACCAAGAACGCCGGAGTAAAACGGTGTGGTTGAAAGGAGAAACCGGACACTTGTAGAGATGGTAAGAACCATGCTTGCTGAACGGCAACTTCCAAGGAGGTTTTGGGCTGAAGCGGTAAACTCGGCATGTTACATTATCAACCGCTCTATGGTAATGCCACACACCAAAAAGACTCCTTATGAGTTGCTAAAAGTAAAAAGCCCTCTCTCTCACATATGAAAGTGTTTGGATCGAAATGCTTCATTCACAACAATGACAAAAGAGACTTAGATAAGTTCGAGCCCAAGAGCGATGAAGGTATATTCCTTGGATATTCTGATAGATCTAGGGCTTATAGAATTTATAATATCAAAAGTCAAACTGTGGAAGAATCACCCCATGTTTCCTTTGATGAATATCATGATTCTAACAATGATAACTCTTGCAGGAAAAACGATGAAGATGGGGAATTCCTAAGCATAAAGGACAAGAGTGATCCTCCACAAGAAGAAATAAAAGAAGATGGTGACCTAGCTGAATCAAGCAATGCAAGGGATCAAGCTCTAGGAGAAAGTAACGATTCTACAAATATTAGAATTCTTAAGGATTATCCCTTGGAGAATGTCATTGGTAGCTTGAATGACCCACATAGAACTTGGTCACATTTTAAAATTGTGGAAGAATTAGATCAACTTGCTCTTGTCTCGCAGCATGAACCCAAAAATATTGATGATGCTTTAAAAGATGAAAACTGGATAAATTCCATGCAAGAAGAGCTAAACCAGTTTGAGAGAAACAAAGTTTGGCATCTTGTTCCTAGACCTTCATCACAATCTGTCATAGGCACTAAATGGGTCTTTAGGAACAAACTAAGTGAGGATGACAAGATAATAAGAAATAAGGCTAGATTAGTGGCTCAAGGGTATAATCAAGAGTTTGGGGTAGACTTTGATGAATCTTATGTCCCAGTTGCTAGACTCGAAGCCATCAGAATTTTACTTACCTTTGCATGCTCCCTTAGAATAAAGCTTTATCAAATGGATGTCAAAAGTACTTTCTTGAATGGCTTGATCAAAGAAGAAGTCTATGTTGAGCAGCCCCCTGGCTTTGAGAATTCTAACAATGCAGATTTTGTATACAAGCTAGACAGGGCGCTTTATGGACTTAAGCAAGCACCAAGAGCTTGATATGAGAGACTAAGCTCGTTCCTCATTGAAAAAGGGTACACACGAGGTAAAGTAGATAAAACACTTTTTACCAATAAGCAAGGTAAGAACCTCTTGATTGTTCAAATTTATGTTGATGACATTGTGTTTGGTTCTACAAAATCTGAAATATGTGAGGAATTTGCTACACTCATGACTAACGAATTTGAGATGAGCCTAATGGGAGAACTTCAATTCTTTCTCGATTTGCAGGTCAACCAAGGAGAAGATGGTTGCTTCATAAGTCAAGCCAAATACATCAAGGAGCTGCTAAAAAGATTTGACATGGCAAACAGCAAAATCATTGCAACTCGATGAGCACCTCAACTTCACTGGATTCGGATGAAAATGGTAAATTGGTGGATGCAAAGGTCTATAGAGGTATGATTGGTTATTTACTTTATTTGACTGCATCCCGACCAGATATCCAGTTTAGTGTATGCCTTTGTGCTAGATTTCAAGCTAGTCCTAGAGAATCTCATTTGACTGCCGTCAAACGTATCCTTCGATATCTTGCCGGCACTCAAGATTTGGGATTATGGTATCAGTCATCATGTGATTTATCTCTTATATCTTATTCTGATACGGATTACGCTGGATGCAAGATGGATCGCAAGAGTACTAGTGGCTACTGCCAGTTTCTAGGCGAGTGTTTAGTTTCTTGGGCCTCCAAGAAACAACACTCGGTTGCCCTCTCAACCGCGGAGGCAGAATATGTTGCTGCGGGGAGCTGTGACACCCAAGTGTTGTAGATTAAACACCAACTCCAAGACTACTTGGTGGATCTTGGTTGTGTCCCGATTCTGTGTGATAACACTAGTGCTATCAACCTTGCAAAAAATCCAGTCCAGCACTCTAGGACTAAGCATATTGAGATTAGGCATCACTTCATTAGAGATGAGGTCGGTAAGAAAAATTTTGAACTATATTTTGTTGATACTCAAAATCAAATTGCTGATATTTTCACCAAGCCCTTGTGTAATGACAGGTTTTCAACACTCAGAAGGGAGCTTGGTCTTTGCCGACCTCAGGCCAATAAGAATTTGAAATGATGATCATGTTCAATTTAGTGTGTGTTTTTGCAGATTGGTGTTTCCTGCATTGTTGATATGTCAATATGTCATTTTGCATTGCATGTAGATGCATAATAATGAATTGGGTTCATGTTCATAATGCATTGTATGGTTTGTGTCGCATCATTCTTGCATGGCCTTGGTATATCAAATGTTGATGCATGGAAGGACAGGTTATGCTTGTCTCGAAGCACTCAATATGCGTGAGGTTTCACCTCCGCCAAGTATCATGTGTCAATGTCGCATATAGGCCATATAGTAAGGGGGAGTTGTCCTTATGCAACATTCATGCATATTCATTATGTGGCATTTAATAAGTGTACAACCATGCGTTGGGTCATACATTTCATTTCTGCTACCTTCATGAGTGACTAGGAGTTGTCCTTGTGCAACATTCATGCATATTCATTCTGTGGCGTTTAATAAGTGTACAACCATGCGTTGGGTCATACATTTCATTTCTGCTACCTTCATGAGTGACTAGGTCAACCTCCTTTGCCATTCCACTTGATTGCAAACATAACCCCTTCGCGTATCCATTGCATATCCTTAGGGGGAGTTTTGTTGATTCTCTTAACCTCTTGCAAACTGCACTTCAGTGGCTTACAGTCTGGTTTGAGTTCATGAGACAGATGGACATATGGTGTAAGAGCTTTCTATTATATGCCCTAATGATTGTCCATCCAATGAAAATGGTTCAGATTTAATGATTTCCTTGACGTTCTGAAATATCTGTTATGAAATCATCTATGTTCTGTGGTTTTAATAGACCTTAACTAGAGATTGCATATTGTGCTTTGAATGACTATCCTGATATCTGAAAATTCAAAGTTCATGACCATCTTGGTGATACACTCAGGCTTAGTATTGTTTTTAAACATCTTGATGAGCTAGAATTCTTGAAAATCAATTTGACAGAGCAATGATATTGTTGCATGGAGAAACATGTCATGTCATCAAATCAAGTGAAAAATGCATATGTCATGATGTGCCCTTGTTATCTCTGTCTTAAAACTTTTGGACTCTAGGCAGAGCAATGGCATAATTGCTGAGAAATATATCCCCTCATCAAAGAATTGAGAAAGGATATGTCATGACGTGACTTTGCTATCTCTGTTCATCTTGAAACATGACAGTCAGTCTTACCAAATTCCTAGGAATATTAGCGTCTAAACAACGTGTATTCTTACGGCTTGGAGGCATGTACTAGACTTGATTGCTCGTAAAATATGAGTCTTGTGCCTTCAAATGCAAATGATATTGATAATCAAACTTGTTGAATTCCTAAAAATTCCATGCTTTAGTCATGTTTGTTTAGCCTCAATACATGCTCTTGTGTTATTGCCTTTGTCGTTATTGAATATGGATATATAAGACAATGGAAGGTTAAACACTGGCATGATATGCACCTTTGGTTCATTTCTATTAAATCTTGGATGTAGCTACTTTTTGAACTCTGTTGATGATCTCGGATTTCATTAGCTTTGAACCATATATGTTGCTCACGGCATGCTTCAGTTTTGCATATAATGGCTTGCTCTCCACTCCTTTCAGCTATGGTCTCACAGACATTTTACTATTATCACTCCTTTTTTTGCTGTTGGCAAAGGGGGAGAATTCTTTGTGTGAGTCCTTTGTAAGAGCTATATGCGTTATCGTATTGTCAAAAGGGAGAGCTTATGTGCTTTGTGAGTTGTCATGGGGGATGTGTGAATGGTGTACAGGGAGAGTCCAAGGGGAGAATCCATTGTTCACTTTGCATCTCATATTTGTATGTGATGAGGTTTGCATAATTGCATAGCACTCATATAATACTTGCCTTCACATGCTATTACTATCATGGATCTTGAGCTGCATATGTTGCATTTGTTATAACTTGTGCCATTTTAGACATTTCTATCATATAATGACTCATAGTGTTGCCATCATCAAAAAGGGGGAGAATGTTGTGTCCATGAGGTCATTTGAGTCATTCTGTGGTCACTTGGGTCATTCGACATCATTCCATAGTCATATGAGTTTCTTGGTTTTGATAATGGCTAAACACTATTAGTCATTGATATCTTCCACTCTCATGTGATTGACATACGTGATATTTTTATTCATGACAGATATGCTAATGAATGGACAAGGAATCAAGTGGCAATGGCCAAAGTGAAAGCTCATTGATCGCGCCCAAGCAAGGATGCAAATCTCATCTCTCTTACAAGCAAAAGTCGACATTTCATATTCGGCTCGTCACTCATCCAAGGTCAATGCACAAAGAAGTATAGCCAAGAGAATCTAAGGTTAAAGACTCAGTTGATACCTTCTAGACTAGGCGGTCGACCGCCAGCACAGGGGCGGTCGACTGCCCCAGCCAGGGATCGCTAGTCTACAGGTGTTTCAGCTGGCGGTCGACCGCCAGCTAGTGGCGGTCGACCGGAAATCCCAGGGACAGCCCGTTTGCAGGTTTCACAGTAGCAGTCGACCGCCAGGAGCTGCAGGTCGACCGCCAGCCCCGATGCAGCCTTGTTTGACTTCGATTTCCACCTCGTGGCCAGCCCCTTTCCATGGATTTGTTTAATCAAACCTTACCTAATCTTCCATGATTTATGGATCTGGTCTGGAGGGTGTCTATGGACCATTCAAGGTCTATAAAATCAACACTTGAGGGGTTAGAAACCCTAATGCTTCAAGGCTTCAAGAGAGATCAAGGGAGGCCATTTTCGAGGTACTGTAGCACCTCCGTTAACAGTGTTTCGGGAAGGAGTTCTTCATCCATTCCAAGGCATTCAAGTCCAGATCTGAAGCCATCTCAACCTCCAAGGAAGAAGAAGCAATCAAGGGGTTCAAAGGTGATCTAAACTGCATCCTTCTTCCTCTTCATCAACTCAAGAGGATCAAAAGGAAGATTAAAGCTACATCCAACACTCTCTCAATCAACTCAAGGTGATTCAAGTTCATATCTCAATCCAGCAACCTCTAATGAAGAGCAGAAGCAAGAAAGGCTAATAAGGGAGATCAAAGGAGGCTGCAAGGGTGTGTTCAAGGGAGAGGAGTTCGAGTACTATAGCTGTGAACAGTACTCCGGGAAGAAGTTCTTCATCATATCTCTAAGTGATTCAAGCTACTTCAAGAGGAGATCAACTCCAAGCCAAGTGAAGCATCAGATTCAAGCTCCAGCAAACTCAGACAAGATCTTTTCTCTTTGAACATATTTCATATCTTGTTTGAGTGTTTTCATATCTTGCTCTTTTCCATTTCATTCAAACATTTGGAACTGAAGATCGTCCCTACCAGTGGTTAGTAGGAAGTCAATCGAAAGTTGTCCGATCTACGGTGTTGACGTCCCTATCGGTGGTTAGTAGGAAGGCAATCGGTGGTCTTTCCGATTTGTGGTTCAGTGCGTGGAACTAGTGGAGCCTCACCGGATTTGGTGAGGGGTGGACGTAGGACTGGGGATTCAGTCTGAACCACCTTAAAATCCTTTGTGTTGTGGTTTGATTGTGCAATTGATATGTGTTAGATGCATGCTTAGGTTCAATATCTATATTGCGTAATCATCTTGCCAAGCAAATCATTAGTGTTCTACGTCAAGCTAGTTATATTCCGCTGCTTATTTCATCATCTAGCTTTAAAGAGGGTTGCATTGCGAAAAGAGGGCAGATCTATTCACCCCTCCCCTCTAGATCCGCTGTCCACTACACAACAGTTAGGTGAGGGGTTGACGTAGGGAGCCCGTCATGGTCTCGAACCACCTAAAAATCCTTGTGTCTTGTATGATTGCCTATGTCATTGTCATTTCCTCTATCTTCATTCACAGGTCCATTATACAGGTTTTTAATTCACTACACTGTCACACACTGCTACCTCCGTTATCTGTGTTGAGCTTAATTTCTGTGATTAGTTGCGATAACTATCCATGTGAGATCGGAAAGTTTGAGAGAACATTGTAATCTCACTTGAGTTTTAGTTAATCAATGCTGTAAGTTTTACTTCCGTTGTACTTAGGTAAGAAAGTTTTTAAAATCCACCATCTCAGCAAGGGGACAATTCAACCCCCCTTCTTGTCCGCCATCTCTCTGGGCCAACAATTGGTATCAGAGCCTAGTCTCTGATTTTTTGGCGGACCTCACGGTCTAGGAGTAAAGATCATTTTCATGATGGCTAGCTTGAATTCTATTCCTGTTTTCAATGGTTTTGATTATGCTTCATGGCTAGGAAAATTTTGTGTTTGGATTACAGGCTTTGATCCGAAACTCATGAAATTAATCTCTCATGGTCCACATGTCTTACCCAAAAATGAATTAAGATGGACTGATGAACATAAGAAAATGAATTCAGATAATTTGTTTGTTTTGAATGCTCTTAAGGCTACCTTGGACACTAATCAATTTCCATTTGTTTTTTCTTGTAGGACAGCCAAAGAAATTTGGGACGGGCTGAGCAAAGCCCAAAAAGAAAGTTGCAACGCCGGTGACTGCTTAGTTGCAAACAATGAAATTGAGCGTCAAAGCGAGGAGAGTTCGAAGGTAAACTCTAACTCGGACTCTGATGAGGAAGATGAATTGAGTTATGATGAATTGATGGATGCTTACGATGAGTTAGTTGAAAGATATAAAACCATGAAATCTGAAAATCGAAAGTTGAAAAAGAAACTTGATGATTGTTCACATGTTAACACTCCTTGTGTCAAGTGTTCCACAATTGAAAATTTATGTGTTGATTACTCCCTTTCTGAAAAATGCATTAATCTTGAAAAAGTAGTTGAGTCTCACGTGTTTGAAGTTGATAGCTACAAATAAACCATTTCTTGCTTGAGAAAAGAAAATGAAACCTTGATGGCTAAAATTTCAGAACTTGAAAACATTGAAAAGGATCTAAGAAGAAAAATGAGTTGTTCAAATAGTGATCAATTTTTGCTTGATGAACTCATTCAAAATGAAAAGCTTGCTGGAGAAATTGAAAAATTAAAGGATCAAAACAATGAGCTGATTGAAAAACTTAGTTCACTTGAAAAAGAAAAAAGTGTAGTTATTGTTGACTTTGAAAACATTCATGTTTTAGAACAGGAAGTTGCAAGCTACAAATCTATCAATTCTATGTTGAATGATAAAGTTGCATTGTGTGAAAAATAGCTTGCTAATTGTAAACTGCATATCTCATCATTGGAAAATGAGATCAAGAATTTGAATGAGTCATTCTCTACATGTGATAAAGAAAATCAAAAATTGAAAAATGTCAATGATCAACCTTGTATGCATGAAAAACTCGCAATTGTTAAACATAATCATGCTTCAAGAAAAAGAAGGAACGTTTCATGTTATTACTTCTGGAACTTTGGCCATGATATGTATGATTAGTCTTTAATGAAATTTGACGATAATGAGGCAATGAAATCACAATTGAAAATTGTAGATGATTTTAAAAATCCTGAAAAACCAAAGAAGAAAATTTTTAATGTTCATTGCTTCTATTGTGGTTTGCATGGCCATGTAATGGAAAATTGTTTTACAAAGAAGAATGATGATGAATGGTCTTTCTGTTAGTCTGTAGAGACTAGATGCAATGGTGCATACACGGATTCAGAGGGGGGGGGTGAATGAACCCCCCTATAAAAACTTGCCCAATTAAAAACTATAACTAGTCAAAGTACGGAGTTACAACACTCAGATGGCTCAAACAGAATCACTGTTCTGAGAGGACTCGCACTCGAACACTTAACGTGGACAAAAGGATGAAACACCTAATCACATAGTGGATGTAGAAAACTCTAAAGAGATTAGATGTAGCGAACCTAATCATGCATCTATCATGAACTAGCAAGCAATCAATCCACTGCACAGAGAGTTTTTAGGTTGTTCGGTCCTGTAGACCTACATCCACCCCACACTCCAACTAGAGTGTGGCTTACTACTGCCAAATAGCTTGAAACCACTGGGCATCACAGCTTGCCTACACACGTTGCCTAACAGCTTGAACCAGAGGAACACACTGCTCTCTTCCTCCACCCAAGAGGGCAACCACTAGCAACACCCAGTCACTAGCAACCAGAGACCGAAGTCTCTCTTCCTCCAAATCGGAGGGAACCCACAAGTGACAAACTGTCACTTGCAACCGGAGACACCCAGTCTCCCTTCCTCTGAAACCCAGAGGGAAAGCACAAGTGACAACAAGTCACTTGCAACCGGTGACACCAAGTCCCCCGTCTCCTAAGTCCACAGGAGGAACCCCGATCCCAAACAATGGAAACGGAAAGCACTAAAGATATGAAAAAGAACAAATAAAAGGACAAAGGAAAAAACCAAACAGAATATAGCTCCAATGAGCTTGATGGCTCTGGATTTGATCCACGAGGCCAATCTTGAAACAGATCTTCAATGTGCTTCAGCTGCTTCTTCACTATCGTTCCTCTCTTCTCTACACTCTCTTCCTCTTTCTTTCTTCTTCTTCTCTCAGTATGCTCTCTCGCTCTCCTTGCGACTCCTCCTTCTTTTTCTTCTTCTGCTGACTCTCTCTTTTCTTCTCTCGATCTTACACTCTCTCTCTTCCACTTATTCTACTTCCTTTTCTCTTACGCTCTGCTCTTTTTCTATCTCTCCTCAGATCTCATCAGTTCGTATTCTTCTATCTTCTTCTATCCCACTCTTTCTATATGTCTGCTCTTTCTATCTTCTCTTAACTCTCTTCTTCTCTATTTTTTTTCATTTTCTTCCAGTCTTCGATCCCCTTTTATAGCCAGATGATGGGCGCGTGGGTATCACGTTTTCCACCCAACTTTCAAGTAGATCTGATCCACTTTGTTTTTTCGTGTCAGAATCGAGGTGCTGTCGCAGTCCACGTGGCTGGATCATTTGTTCTGGACCTTGCCTTGGATCATGAGCAATTGACTTGGTGCTTTACGTAACATGTGTAGTTTGCTCTGTAATTGTTCGACCATGTAACTCACCTGGCATGAACACAGTCATAAGTGTTATCCCTTTGAAAAATAAGCACTGACCATGTGCACAGATCTAAACAATGAAGTGCACAGACTTCCTAATGCATTATGCACATATTTATATAGTCGTTGCAGAAAACATGCACAGACTTCATATAGTCATGTGCAAACATACACAGACTATGTATGCGTGAGATGAGCAGCGCACACAGACCTTAGATAGCATATAATAGAACGTGCATAGTCATATTAGCAAGATATGCACAGACATCAGGTAACGTGCAGCAAAGTATGGATAGACCATGAGTGTGCAAGATAAAGAAGTGTGCACTGACCTTGTATCACACAAGTAAAGAATGTGCAAGAATCTTGAAATCATAAAGGAAACATGCATGGACTCTAAATGACATGCATTGACTTTAGACAAGATAACACAGGGTGTGCACCGACATGAGTAGCACAAGTTAAGACTTCCACCGACCATGAATAATACAAAAGCAGCAACTGCACCGACCTTGTGTATGTGTAGCCAAAGGTATGCACCGACTTGGTGCATGCAAAACATAACCTGCACAGAATTTACTTTATGTAAACCAAACAAATGCACATACCTTATCTGCGTGTAATGACTAAAGTTGCACCGATCCTATGCCAGCCCGATATAAAGTTTGCACCGACCTGAATAGTGAAGTGCACAGACTTGTACCGAGTTTGAAAATGCAAACCAGGCAATGCATCGACCCTTGTGTGTGCACGGACTTAAAGATTGAAGTGCACAAGCCTTTATACCGGACTTGAATCTGCACAGACTTTAGCATCAACATGCACAGAGTTACGTGAGTAGAGCAGTCAAGTATGCACCGACCTTTGTGAAGGTATGAACAGTAATAGCATTGATCTCTTCCATATGAAGGACAAAGCATACATTGACCTTGTATCATACAAGGCAAATGTGCACCGAGATAAGCAACAAAACATGTGCAACAAATTGAACAATATTTGACAGATATGTGTGTGCACTGTTCTCTTCATCCTTCAGTAGACCATGAAACCATATTGCAACCACATATGATATTAATGCATAGATGAAGCATAATATTTGACATCATCAAAACCACAAGGGTACAACATTCTCCCCCCTTTTGATGATGGCAACATTATGAACACTATGAGTCAAAGACAACATGCTGACTCCAAACTATTCTCCCCCTTTGACTTCATCAAAAAGGAAATAATAGTTTGAGAGATTTAGTAGATAGAGATCCAAAACATGCAAGACTCCAAACCATTCTCCCCCTTTGTTCCAAAAAAAAATGAAGCTGATATACAGAGGGACTCACGGAATCCTACTCCCCTTGAAAATGTGAGATAAGTGGAAGTGGGGATTGGAAGATGACAAATGACCAGACTAATCTCCCCCTTAATACTAGAAAGATGGTGATGATACAATATCCCCTATTTGATAGAATAGAGGAATTGAAGTGAAAATTGTCATCAGACAATCAGATTCAAATCTGATATCAATTGATGTGGAAAGAAATATCAACAAAAGCACAGGATCAGTCATAGAAGGGTTTCAACAACAATTAGAAATTGAGCATGGAATGATCAAGAACAGTGAGCAGCAAATTCAATAGGAATTTCAAGAACATTGAAATTGAGCAGAAAGTTGACTGAATTGCCAATGAATAGATGAGGTGGAAGGATTTTCAATAGGATACCAAATCCATAAATCTTAATAACCGAATTTTAGACTATTCTATTATAAGAGATTATGAATGAGTCTAAACTGACCAGCATGGTTTAAGCACAATGTATACAGAGTTTGTCAATGAAATTCAATACTCATATCTGAAATCAAGTTTTAATAAAGATGAACCAATTGCACATATGATATTCTTGTTTAACCTCCTTCTATCTTACTTATTCAAATTCAATGACTCCTTTGAGAGTTACACACGATAGTATTGAGATTAAACAAATATGAGTGTATCTGAACTTGTCTTTGATTACACTAATTTTTCAGATTTTTCGTTTGATTATCACACTATTTTTCCTGAACATTTTTGGTTGATCAACACCTTTCCACATGAGGCACAACACGTCTTAGGTGAAGTGACCCAGTTACTCAGTGTGATAACTGCATTGCTTCTCAGTCATGAGAACAGAGTTAGCAATAGAAATGTCTTTTTACTTGAGGAGACACCTTGATTAGAGGCAGGAATCCCCAGTTACTCAACACGACCATGCCATTGCTCTGCCAGATTTTCAATCATTTTTACAGCAGAGGTAACTATGGCACTTCATGACATGGGTTTACTCCACTTCTTTGATAGAGGACCCAGTTTCTCTGTGTCTAAAGTCATTGCTCTGACTAAGATTTCTTTCAAATATTTTTCAGATTCTTCAGACATTTCTCAGTACATTGTAATGTTTAAGAACAATACTTACCACATGTATCTTAACCAAAGAAAGCCATATTTTTGAGAATTCAGATTTCAGAAGGTTTTGCATGAAATTACATGAGACAATTGGTTAAGATTTATTAAAATAATGATTCAGATACTTTCAAGTCTTTTACACCCAAACTTAATGAAAACATTAGACTTAAATCAATTTGATTCATCAGACATTCTTAAACCATTATAATAGAAGATTCTTCTTTTCGAAAGATGTTAGATTTATGATTAGGGTACACCAATTAAAATCTTTCCAGATTCAGATAGATCAACACATTCAGTGGCATCCAATCAATAGTAGCAACATGAAATTTTGTGTAGAGAGCAGTTGAAGACATTATCAAGCATGCAAGGAAGGTGTGAAAATTTAAACACATGCTTATGCGTCAGACTGATTTTCAGGAGGCAATGAGTTTACAAGGATGCAGCACAAAAATAATTCAGTTTAGAACCCAATAGCTGAGTCTGGAGTTCAGTCAGACCAGCTTGATAAAAGTGACAGGGATGAATTCAAGTGAGGCTTTCCTTCAACAAATTGAGGAGTAGCAGACAGAGACTCTAGATTCAAGGCAAGTAGAATATTGATAATGACAGTAGAGATTAACTGGAGTCAATTTGATGTGAACCGCTAACACTCCAGAGTGGGAGAATGATTTAAATGGCTAGACATGAAGAGTTCAGTTTGTGAAAGACCTATAAGATTAGAATGATCCCCTTGACTAGATGCAATGAGTCACTTCTTTTTGGATTTTTTGAAATTAGCAACATGCAGTGCGATTCACTATATGTATGCATATGCAATGATTTTCCTAAAAATATTACATGAATATGAACATGAGTGGCATGACCATCATGCAGGGGCATCCAACCTCCCCCTGATTATATGCAATAAAATCAAGAATTCTAAATGCCACAAACACATGACCATTTATGCATCTACTCCCCTTGACTAAATGCATTATATGCAATGAAGATTGAATGCTTGGTTTTGTGACCTATGCTCATGAAGTAGACATGCAATTACAACCTGAGATGGACTACAATAGACTTCATGTGCATTTCAGATTTTTCAAAGAATTTCAGTTAGAGGGAGCACATATGAATTTTGTTATGCAAGAAAAGATTCAAATTGAGCAGTGTAGATGACACACAAGAATGCAAGTATGTATGCTTAACTATTTATGCAAACATCTAAATCAGAAATTTCAGATGACACAATTCAGATTTTCAGAAAACAACATTCAATTCACTCTCAGCTTAAAGTATGCACAGAGTCTTCAGCAAAGGCATTTGATAACCTATGAGAAACAAATCAAATTTAGATATGAGCTTGTATGCATGAAATACACCTGATTGATAGAAATTTTCTAAAGTTAGAAGATCGAACCTATCAAGTGCAAAGATGGGGTTTTACCAAACTTGGGTGCCTTGGCTTATACAACCTCGTGTTTATTCATCTCCAAGGCACACCTACAACAAACACATTATTTTGGTGCAGCAGGTACCCAAGAGGTCTTGGGTCTTGCAGAGTTAGTGACACCTTTGACTGGACCTTTGACTGGTGCTCTCATCATTTTCTTGGCCAGGGAATCATCAAAACTCATTAGAAAGCATTCAGACATAGGGTGTCCTAATTGACCACAATAATGACAAGAGATAACAGACTTTTTGTTCCTTTTATTGTGCACATTAACATGATCATGGAGTCTATGCGCATGGAAGTTTCTGTTATCTACATGAGCATTTTGTCTTTTATTTCTAGCCAGCCAGCACTCAGTAGCTTTGTGGCCTGACTTCCCATAATTGAAACATGAAATGAATTTTTCTTCAACAACAGATTTATTTCTCCCAAAAACTCTTTGATTTGAAGAGAAAATTACATGTTTAAAATCGATTCTTTTCCCTTGAGCATGCCAACAGTCATTGGCTGTGTGGCCATGCTTTTCACATTTGAAGCACACAATGTGCTTATCTCTAGACCCAAGATTACTTCTATCAGAAACATAGTTCACATAAAATTTATTATAATGAGTATCATTTCTATTTACAGGGAATTTAACAATGTCAGACTTGAGTTTCTTTCCCGTAACATGCCAACATTTTGCAGCGATACGACCTATTTTCCCACAGTGAAAGTAATGGGTTTTTCTCTTCTGATCTATGGGGTGTTTTCTATCATGAAAATTCCTAGCATGCATTTCATCATCCTTTTTCAGCACTAAACAATTATCCATGAAGTGATCATGCGTGCCACAGTAATGACATGAAACAATATTGGATTTCTCTGAAGCATAGCATGCAGGTTGTTTCTTTCCTTTTTCAATGTTTTCTTTTTCACATTTTTATTTTGTGTTTGAATTTTCTGTGTAGTAAATTGAAACACAGATGGAACATGAGTTTTGTCTTGCTCAGAACGTTTTACAAATAGAATAGTCATTTTGTTTCCATCAGTCTTTTTGTTGACTGGATTGTAACCCAGTCCCTCTTTTTTAAAATTAACATTGGTTCCAAGAAGTTTATTCAGATTGTCCTCACCTTTGACAAATTTTGATAATGAGTTTGTCAGATCTTGGATTACACAGCTCAGAGAAACAAGGTTGGCTTCATAACCAGTAATTTCAGTTTCACAAGAAATAACCTGCTGATGCAAAGCATCATTCAGACTCTTCAAGGTGGCAATTTCCTGTTTCAATCTTATTTCATGGTCAGTTTCATTTTCTTCCACGACAGATTTTCCCTTCTCAATTGACAACCATTTTTCTGCCATGACAGTATTTAAGACCATGAGCTTTTTGTTTTATTCTTTCAAAATTTTCATTTCTTCCTTTAGCTTCTCATTTTGTTTGAGTTCATTTATCAGAATCTGATCATCCAAGTTAACCCCTTGCTTTAGATCAACTTTTGCCTCATCCAGATTCTTTTGCAGTTCGACATTAGCCACTTTAATGGTCTCCAGTTTTTCAGACATTAACTTGTTTCCTTCCTGGATTCTTTTCAATTTCTCTTCATTCTTTTCAATGTCATTCCTAAGAGTTCCATTTTCAGATCTTATGTGATTCAGTTCATATTCATGCTCTTTCAATTGTTTCTTCAATCTTTCATTTTCAATTTTTAGAGATTCCAATGTATCATTCTCTGAATAGGCATTCATGCTATCATTCAATTTTTTATCTAGTTCAGATATTTTATTAATAGATTCTTGATTTTCACTGTTTAGCAGACAGATTTGTTTCTTATATGTTTGAACATCAGACAAACAAGATTCATAAGATTGTTTCAGTTTTGAACAACTTTTACAAGGAGAATTTAAACTATTCTGATCAATCTTTTTCAGCTTTTTATGTTGTTTTCTTAATTTTTCATATGCTTCTAACAGATCTGCATATGCTTCTTGCCAATCATCTAAAGAGAAGTTGTCGAATGGATTTACCTGTTCATTTTCCTCTTCTTCATTTTGATCACTGCTGCGATCACTCCGGTTGGCCATCAAGCATTGATCATCTTTTTGCTTCGATCTCTTTTTCTTTTGGGTGCTCTCTCTCCCCTTCAATTGATCATCTTTTTCATGGCAGGCAGTCTTTAGTTTGTCCACTATATCTCTTGCAGATCTGCAATCACGAAAGGAAGAGTGGAATCCCCTGTTAGTAGCTGCCTTTACCATCTTAAAGGCTTTCTGGTTTTCAGCACACATAGATCTATGATTATCAGTCCATTTGGACTTATACTTAGGTAGTCTATGTGGACCATGTGAAATTAGTTTCCACAGATCTGGATCGACAGTCTTAACAAACATATGCAAGTTTTTAAACCACATATTAAAATCCGTACCATCGAAAATCTGTGGATGAGCCATGGAGGCAAACCAACAAGCAATTTCAAAATAGTATGCAGAAGATAGTGATGCACCGAGGGCTAGCAGGATCCTCTGCAGATCGCTGGATCTGGAAGTTCAGAGACCCGCTCTGATACCAATTGTTAGTCTGTAGAGACTAGATGCAATGGTGCATACACGGATTCAGAGGGGGGGGGGTGAATGAATCCCCCTATAAAAACTTGCCAAATTAAAAACTATAACTAGTCAAAGTGCGGAGTTACAACACTCAGATGGCTCAAACAGAATCACTGTTCTGCGAGGACTTACACTCGAAGAGATTAGATGTAGCGAACCTAATCATGCATCTATCGTGGACTAGCAAGTAATCAATCCACTACACAGAGAGTTTTTAGGTGGTTCGGTCCTACAGACCTACATCCATCCCACACTCTAACTAGAGTGTGGCTTACTACTTCCAAACCGCTTGAAACCACTGAGCGTCACAGCTTGCCTACACACTCTACCTAACAGTTTGAACCATAGGAACGCACTCCTCTCTTTCTCCACCCAGGAGGGCAACCACTAGCAACACCCAGTCACTAGCAACCAGATACCGAAGTCTCTCTTCCTCCAAATCAGAGAGAACCCACAAGTTACAACCTGTCACTTGCAACCGGAGACACCCAATCTGCCTTCCTTTGAAACCCAGAGGGAAAGCACAAGTGACAACAAGTCACTTGCAACCGGAGACACCAAGTCTCCCTTCTCCTGAGTCCACAGGAGGAACCCCGATCCCAAACAATGGAAACAGAAAGCACTAAAGATATGGAAAAGAACAAATAAAAGGACAAAGGAAAAAACCAAACAGAATATAGCTCCAATGAGCTTGATGGCTCTGGATTTGATCCATGAGGCCAATCTTGAAATAGATCTTCAATGTGCTTCAGTCGCTTCTTCATTGTCGCTCCTCTCTTCTCTACACTCTCTTCCTCTTTCTTTATTCTTCTTCTCTCAGTATGCTCTCTCGCTCTCCTGGTGACTCCTCCTTCTTTTTCTTCTTGTACTGGCTCTCTCTTTTCTTCTCTCGATCTTACACACACTCTCTCTTCCACTTCTTCCACTTCTTTTTCTCTTACGCTCTGCTCTTTTTCTATCTCTCCTCAGATCTCATCAGTTCGTATTCTTCTATCTTCTTCTATCCCACTCTTTCTTTCTGTCTGCTCTTTCTATCTTCTCTTAACTCTCTTATTCTCTGTTTTTTTTCATTTTCTTCCAGTCTTCGATCCCCTTTTATAGCCAGACGATGGGCGCGTGGGTATCACGTTTCTCGCCCAACTTTCAAGCAGATCTGATCCACTTTGTTTCCTCGTGTCAGAATCAAGGTGCTATCGCAGTCCACGTGGCTGGATCATTTGTTCTGGACCTTACCTTGGATCACGAGCCATTGACTTGGTGCTTTACGTAACATGTGCAGTTTGCTCTGTAAGTGTTCGACCATGTAACACACCTGGCAGGAACATAGTCATAAGTGTCATCCCTTTATAAAATAAGCACTGACCATGTGCACAGATCTAAACAATGAAGTGCACGGACTTCCTAATGCATCATGCACAGACTTATATAGTCATTGTAGAAAACATGCACATCCTTCATATAGTCATGTGCAAACATACACAGACTATGTATGCATGAGATGAGCAACACACACAGACCTTAGATATCATATAACAGAACGTGCATAGTCATATTAGCAAGATATGCACAGACATCAGGTAACGTGCAGCAAAGTATGGATAGACCATGAGTGTGCAATAGAAAGAAGTGTGCACTGACCTTGTATCACACAAGTAAAGAATGTGCAAGAATCTTGAAATCATAAAGGAAACATGCATGGACTCTAAATGACATGCACTGACTTTAGACAAGATAACATAGGGTGTGCACCGACATGAGTAGCACAAGTAAAGACTTGCACCGACCGTGAATAATACACAAGCTGTAACTGCACCGACTTTGTGTATGAGCAGCCAAAGGTATGCACCGACTTGGCGCATGCAAAACATAACATGCACGGACTTTACTTTATGCAAACCAAACAAATGCATAGACCTTACCTGCGTGTAATGACTAAAGTTGCACCGATCCTATGGCAGTCTGATGCAAAGATTGCACCGACCTGAATAGTGAAGTGCACAAACTTGCACCGAGTTTGAAAATGCAAACCAGGCAATGCACCGACCCTTGTGTGTGCACGGACTTAAACATTGAAGTACACAAACCTTTATATCGGACTTGAATCTGCATAGACTTTAGCATCAACATGCACCGAGTTACGTGAGTAGAGCAGTCAAGTGTGCACCGACCTTTGTGAAGGTATGAACAATAATAGCATCGATATCTTCTATATGAAGGACAAAGCATACATTGACCTTGTATCATACAAGGCAAATGTGCACCGAGATAAGCAACAAAACATGTGCATCGAATTGAACAATATTTGACAGATATGTGTGTGCACTGTTCTCTTCATCCTTCAGTAGACCATGAAACTATGCAGCAATCGCATATGATATTAATGCACAGATGAAGCATAATGTTTGACATCATTAAAATCACAGGGGTACAACACTTTCAAACGAAATTTTTCGTGTCATTATTGTGGTGAGTTTGGACACATCCTGGATAATGGTTTGGCAACATTCGTTTATGCCTCCTGTAATGTGGCTGCCAGAAGGGAGTTGTATGAAGATCTAACACAATTTGGAGGCGGAACAAATCTGCCATGGTGCCTGGGAGGTGATTTTAATGCTGTCCTATCACCTGAGGAAAAAAGGGAGCTACCATGGGCTTCCTAAACTCAATGACAGACTTTCAAGGTTTTGTTGCCCTGACAGGACTATTAGATGCCGGTTATGTGGGTAGTCCTTATACCTGGTCAAATAATCAGATTGGCTCAAGTAATATCAAGGCCAGACTGGACAGAGTACTCTTCAATGATATTTGGGTGGAGAAAGCGCCTGACATAACTGTCAAGCATTTGATGAGGGAACCTTCTGATCACTCTCCTTTGCTAATATATCACCCCCAATTGAATTCTGGACCTAGCAGATTTGTTTTTCAACATATGTGGCTAGAAGATAAGAATTTCAAACACATAGTAAAAAATGCATGGGAATCTGCTATTTCGAAACATCACAATGCCTTTTATAGACTTCAGCATAAGCTCAAAACCATTAAACCTTTAATTAAGCAGTGGAACAAGGAGCAATTTGGCAATGTCTTTGAAAGGAAAGCTAAATCAGAGGAGGCTGTTCTTTTGGTAGAATCAATTTTTGATAATGACCCTAGTGAGAAAAATAGAAAATCATTACAAAGTGTTCAAGCTGAATCAAGAAGATGCCTTCATCAGGAGGAAGTGTATTGGGGTCAGAAAGCCAGAGTCAATTTGTTGCAGATGGGGGACCGAAACACTAAGTTTTACCATCTCCAAGTAAAGTAAAAAAATCCAGAATGACTATCTATAAGCTTAAACTTGACAGTGGCGAATGGTGTGAGGATGAATCAGTGCTGAAGGTCAAAGCGGTGGAATTTTTCCAAAAGCAATTTTCTTCTGCAGATCACCAAATAAAGCCTGAAATTTTGGAGCATATCCCATGTGTAATATCTGATGAGGATAACAATGCCCTCACAGTTGTTCCTGATGAAGGAGAAATTAAAGAGGATGTTCATTCCCTCGCACCTAACAGTGCCCCAGGACCTGATGGGTACACAGGGAAGTTCTTTGTTGCATGCTGGGAGATTATCTTCGAAGATGTTATTCTAGCTATTCAGGGATTCTTCATAGGACTGCCCTTGCCGAAAGGTACAACTTCCTCACTGATTGCCATGATCCCCAAAGTGGCCTCTCCTACTTCTTACACTAATATGAGACCCATAAGTCTCTGCAACTTCTCATATAAAATTATATCTAGAATCATAAGTAACAGGTTGGTGGAGATACTACCTCTTATCATATCTAATAACCAAGGTGCCTTTGTCAAAGGAAGGAACATAGCTGATACCATTTCATTAGCTTCAGAACTAATGAAAGATCCGGGGAGGAAAGTCAGAGGCAACAACATCATTCTAAAGCTTGACATGGCTAAAGCCTATGACAGGCTAGACTGGGATTTCTTGCTAGCTGTTATGAAAGCATTTGGATTTTCTAACAGATTCTGCTCTCTGATATCTATGCTGTTAAGCAACTGCTGGTTCTCAATTCTATTCAATGGATCACCCACATGTTTTTTCAAATCAACCAGAGGGGTTAGACAGGGTGACCCCCTGGCCCCAACACTGTTTATAATTGCAGAAGAAGCTCTTAGTAGGGGCATTTCAAGGCTCTTCGACACTGGGCATGTGCAGTCCTACCAGGTGCCAAGAGGATGTCAACAAATAACTCACTTTCTATATGCCGATGATACCCTGATCTTCTTAAATGGTATGGCCAAGAATATCAAAAAGCTGATGGAATTCATTAGGGACTATGAGGAATCATCGGGGCAGAAAGTTAACAGTTCCAAGAGCAGTTTTATAGTCTCCCACAAGGCATCCGCAGCAACAATTAGACGAATCTCAGATACAACATGTTTTCAACACAAAAGTGGGCTGCAGTCATATCTTGGAGTCCCACTTTACGAAGGGAGCAAATGATTATCACATTACAAGTATCTGCTTGACAAAATATGCGCCAGACTAGAGAGCTGGCAATCCAAGTATTTGTCCCAAGCAGGTAGGAGATGCCTGCTAAATTCAATTCTCCAATCTATACCCATCTACACTGCCAGGGCCTCCTGTCTTCCAGCTACTATTATTGGTCTTATAAACAAGTTATGTGCAATTTTTTTATGGAGTGGTACAGAAGGCCCGAAGCACCATTGGGTTTCATGGTCTAGCATCACCAAATCGATAGAGGAAGGTGGTCTTGGAATAAAGAGTCTACAGCACATCCAACTATCTATGGTAGTCAAGCAATTGTGGAGAATTATGAATGGCAACTCTCTATGGTCTAAGTTTGCATCCTCTAAATATATCAAAGGTCATCTCAACTCTATAGAGAAGCCTTTCCCAGCAGGTGTAAGAAAGGATATATTCAGCACTGCAAAACAAATTGTGTTATCAAATACACGCTGGATTTCTATGTCTTGAAGGATAACTGGTGTGGCACTGAGTTGGCTCCTAACATCAGCACCCCGAAGGTTACATTATGGGAAGCAGTTCTGAACCCAAACCACACAGTGTGGAATTATATCCCACAACACATTGCAAAAACCATGGGAGCTATGAAGCTTCAACAGAAGGCTGATAAATGTGTGTGGGCTGCCAATATTGATGGATCTTTTTCCAGCAAATCCACTTACAATGCACTCAGACCACAAGGGAATAGAAGAATTCCATTAAAGAAATTGTGGGGTTCATATATTCCCCCAAGAGCTTCAATGTTCTGCTGGCGGATTCTCCATCTTGCTGTCCCTGTTGACTGTGCTATAAAGCACAGAGGAATACACCTTCCATCCAAATGTGTATGCTGTAACAGCAACAATAAGGAGGAAAGTATAAATCATTTATTTATGGAAAGTCAATTTGCAATGCCACTGTGGTAACACTTTAGGGTTCTTTTTGACTCCCGATGCAGATTCCTTAATACTGTCACTGGTTTTTGTTGGGATATTATAAGCACAGCGGATAATAAATCCCCGCTTGGGTATGCAGCTATCAATTCTATGATCCACATATTATGGGAGATATGGAAGGCCCGCTGCAAACTAAAATTTGAGGATAAGGGAACATCCATCAAAGTGATGCAGCAGAGGATTCTAAGTTAAATTGAATTCTCCATGGAGAAGGCCAAGTTCAGCAAGAATCCTACTGTTAAGGAAAGGGATGTACTGAAACAATTCATGTTTGTTTATTGTACCAAAGAGAAACCCCCTAAGATCATCCGATGGCTTTGTCCTCCTAATGGGTATGCCTTAAATGTGAATGGGGCAGCAAAAGGTAACCCGGGTCATGCTGGCGGAGGTGGTTGTATTAGAAATAGTAGAGGTGAAGTCATCTATGGCTTCTCATACTACTATGGTGTGGGAAGCAACATGGTAGCTGAAGCAAGAGCATTACTTGATAGGCTTAGAATATTGGTGAAGAGTGGAATTTCTACAGCTATTATTTACTATGATTCTAACTCTCTAGTAACTATGACTCAGTCAAATGCTCGCCCACCTTGGAGAATTTTGAAGTGGTGGGATGAAATCACTGAGACCATTAAGAAATACAGGTGAAACATTCAGCACATATATAGAAAAGGGAACACTGTTGCGGATGCTTTGGCATCTTTAGCTTTTTCCACTCGATCCAACAAGGATTTCAGAAGTTGGACAGAACTCCCAAGGAAAGCCCGTGGATGTGCCACTGTTGATGTTGCAGGCCTACCTAGCTGGAGGAGTTAACACACATCTTGTTTCTACTTTTCTTTTGATTCTTTCTTGTTTCAATCACAGGGGTATGCCCCGTGGTTCTTTTGTAAATATCCTTATTAAAATCAATAATATTAGGGCCGGAGACCATTGGTGGACTTAGCATAAATTGTGCAGTCCCCCAATGTTTTTCCTTGGTCTCGGTTATATAAAAAAAAGAAAAATGATGAAAATTGGTCCATGAAAAGAAAAACTTCTCACTGCTTTTACTGTGGCCTGAATGGACACTCAATGGATAATTGTACCAGGACGAGGGCCGATGATGAATGGTATGAGAGGAAAAATAAAAAGAACACACTTGCTCATGTTAGAACTAACCTCTCGGGACCCAAGATGGCTTGGGTACCCAAATCTCCAAAATGAGAATCTGTCTTGCAGGGGCATCTTGAGGTCAAGGAATATCGATAAATAAAGGACTCTCAAGGTAAGAAACAAAAATGATTTATTTTGAAATTTGTTTCGCTTAGGTTCCCCTTGAAAAATTGAAAAAGGTAAAAATTATGTTTGGACAAAAATGTTTACAATTCTGCTTCACTGACTTTGGCATCTTTTGAAATGTGAAGATCTTCTCAGTCTGATGAGTAGTTGTCTTGAATGCTTCTCTTTGCAAATCTTGTGAATAATCTCAGCTCATGAATGCTTAACCTTGCACATATATGATTTTTTTTATACACACCTTTTCTTTCGCTTTGCAAATAAAAATTTCAGGTTTGAATGTTTTAGTCTGCACATATAGTCTTTCACACTTGAGCTCACATTTTGTGAATAACTGTTCAGTTTTGCATACACAGTTCACATACTTAGTTGCATGAAACATGTTGCACATATCATACACATCTTTGCATACTTGTAAATAAGAATAATCTTCAATCATCTTTTCAAGTTGCATACATATACTTGCATATACTCTCCATACTTATGTGCTTGAATGCCATGGTTATTCGGCATATAAAATGACGTTAGTGGAAAGGTGGATTACGTCCACCTGGAAGCTTTCCTTATGCGTGAGTAGGGTCTTTGGGCCCCCCACCTCCGCCACGTACCGGTAATCAACCTGTGTGAAAAATTCATCTCAAAGCATGCTTGATTGTATATAAAATATCACCCACATTTTTGACTCCTTCAATGACTCATCCCATGCTAAATGAAATTGCATTGATTTAGACATGTTTGTTACATGGCATATATTAAGGAGTATATTTTTTATAACTGCGCATACATTTAGGGGGAGACATTACTGTAATAAGGCTAATTCATCTTTTACATTCAATACAACCACCCACACAAAATGCACCCTTTTGAGATAATGAAATAATTTAATAAGGATTAATATTTTATACTCTACACTTTAAAGGGCTATTGATTCTCTACATAGAAATCACATGTCTTGTGAGGAAAAAACTGTTTACCCCACCAAAATTTGTATAAGTGGAACGTGGATCCGAGTAGTCGAGAATCTCCCCTGAAATAAAAGAGGAAACTTGCATCGAAAGGAGAAACTAATCTATATTAAAATAAGTGTGATTTGCCACCAAGTAGTCGAGAAGTGCCCCTGAGACAAAGGGTACAACTCGCGCTGAAAAGTGACAACATCCACAGTGAAGATAAGTGACGAAATTGAGTGACTGGGAAGTGTCCCTGAGACAAAGGATACAACTCGTGTCAAAAGGTTAGTCACACCAATCTTAGATTTTTTTAAAAAAAATATGGGGTCATACGTAGCTACCAATATTCGAGCATTGTGTATGAAAGTGTATGGAGGATAAGTTCTTTTTAGTGTTCTTTAGAAAATCTGATTTTTCATATTACCTTAGAACTCATTGCTCAATCTTCACATATGCACTTTGGGTTTGATTGTTTGAATGTCCTTTATGAATCAGTCATCTTTCATGGTTAATGTAGTACTTTATTTATGTAAGCACGACCTTCTTAGTATTGCACATGCACATCATGTTCTATAATTGATTGCATTATCCTTACACCCGTCCCGAAGGGACTTGCATGAGTCTATACCTTTTTATGCATGCTTGAGTGCTTGATTGCTTGATCCGTCTTGATCATACCATACTTCATTTCATCTACATGCATCTTTAGGTTATACTTGTAGATAATAGGTTAAATAACCCATTGTCAGTTGATTTTTGTTCTTGATAATTGGGGGAGAATAATGTGCTTTTTAAGCATAATCCATTCTATGCATAACTTTATTTTACATTCTGCATATAGTTTCTTCATACTCCCTGTGCATACTGCAATCATACATTTGCATATAGTTTAGAAATTGAACATTTGCACTTATTTCACACATCTGATAACTGCACATAAAGTCTCATTCTCTTGCTTGGTACTTGGTTTGCACACCTTCCTCTCATGGTAGGTGTATTGCTGGGTTCGTGCGCTTTTCTAATATCTTTTCATAATTCATGTTCCTCTATACCCCCACTTTTTGATAATGTCAAAGGGGGAGAGAGTTTTGGTGGCCAGTTTTGAGTTTTGGTGGCCACAATATATTATCATCATCAAAAAGGGAGAGATTGTTGGGTTCTGTGCACCCCTCTTTGTCCTTGATAATGGTTTTGATGATTACAATATATTATGTGGTTTATGTATGCTTTAGTGTGACATATGTGTGTTCAAGTGTTGTGGCAAATAAGCTAATTTGCTACTATCTTACCTTGCAGGTTGCTCCACTGGGTTGAGGAGCAATGGCTCCTCATGAAGATATTTTTAATGGTGTCTCATGTATTCTATTCTTGGCTTAGGAGCATTATCTGAATATTGTGTTTTTCAATGGTCAATGGTTGTCAAATGGCTTGCTAGAGGGCCATTTCATTTTTAGATTTGTTGAAGGATCCTCATTGCATTTCATGAGTGTCGACACCCATCATAAGTGTCGACACCTCCCTTGTTGCAGCTCTTGGTTGATGACATCTTAAGCATGCAAACTGTGAGGATTTATTGTTGCTTGAGAGAGCATATTCACTAAATGATTATTTCTGCTGCCACTGTCTCATCAATGATGACTATGTAATCATGTTGATCATATGGCTTCAATGTTTTCAAAAGCTCAATTCATTCCTTTAGTTCATGTTGTTATGGTGGATCTTTGAATTGGTTCATTGAATCCTAACTGCTTTTGCTTGAACATGATGAGATCTGAATTTGATAATTGTGATTCTATTGTGCTCATAGCTGTATTTTTGAGATACAAATTTGCAGGTTCTTAATTGAAGAGAAAAACATGGTTGGAGAAGTGTCTTGAAATTGGTCTCTTCAAATACTTTGGTTCAATATAGACTTGCTTCTAAATTTTCAGAATATGCAGGTTCATATTGTCCACAATGCTTTGGATCCAAGGCAAGAGTTTATTTTTGAATGTATTTTGATTTGGCAAGATCGGGCTTAATCTATTTCTCATGTATGTGGGTTGATTTGGATCCATGTACAATCTTCACTGCATGTTATTTTATTGGTTTTCCATTCCTCTATTTGAAACCGAGATTCAATGATTGTTTTAAGTCCTTGTAATGCATCATATTTGATTGATAAATCATGCTTTCAAATGGGTGTTTTCATAGTGCCTTCATGCATATCTTTCTTGGGTTCTTAAAGCTATAAAGAGTTTCATGCTTTGACAAAATCTCATTTGGGTTTGTAAGATGCTTAATCCATTCTTATTACCATTTGTTGGAATGTGATTTTATTCATGCCAATACCTTGTTATCGATGCATGACAATTTGTTCTAAATGTTTGGATGAGGTTTTATGGGATTTCAATTGAGTTTTATTGAGTTTTCAGTTATGTCAGTAAAAGTGTCGCCTCTAGGAGTTGACACTTATTTTAATAGGTGCTGTTTGCATTGAATTCTGATAATGCTGACAAAAAGTGTCGACTCTGTGAGTCGACACTTTTATCCTGTGAATTATTTTTTGTGGCAAGACAGAACATGTTGCAAAAAGTGTCGACTCATAGAGTCGACACTTTTGCTCTGGGTCCTATTTTTACAAATGGGACAGAATACTTTGAGAAAAGTGTCGACTCTAAGAGTCGACACTTTGTCTGGATCGTCCAGAACGAGTTTTCTGGATTGGTTTCGTGATACACATTTTGAGATCCGATTGGGGTGATATTTTATCCTATTACCCTTAGGCTTTCTACCTTTGTTTGGGTGTTGGTTTGAGAGGGTTTTAACATGGGCTATTAAGTCTTTTATGCTTGCTTTTCCTTGGCTATATAGAAGCTGTGATTTGGTCCGATGAAAACATTTTTTGGGGGGTTATTGTTGTATCTGATTTTGCAGGAGTAGAAGAAGAACGAGAGAAGAGGAGAAGACTTCAACGCAAAATCTGATCTACTTTCGTCAAGATTTGAAGTTCGTTGATGAAGAGAGTTGCAAGCAGAATGAAGCAACGAATCTGAAGACGTCTTCATCGCAAGCAACGGCTCACGTCAACCTGGATATCTAAGGAGTCTGCAAAAGGGAAAACTTCTATATCTATCCCGTAATCATTTGAGATGCTTGCCATGCTCTATCTTAAATCTGGATGCACTTGAGATCCTATCTTGGTCCTTTGTTTATCGGTTTCCTACCCCATAAAGTGCTGGGATTTTTATTCTTGGAATAGAGGAGAGCTAATACGTTCGATCCTTTTGCAAGGGGCGCTGTGCACAAGGAGGAGGTGCTGCGCACCTTGAAGGAAGAAGAAGAACAAGGAGGAGAGGAAAGGGCCTTGAAGGATGCATCTATTCTTGTTGATTGAAGGAGTGATTGGGGCGTGAAATTTGAAGGAGTACACCTTGGACTTTCAAGAAAGACAAACAGCTGCTCCTGCACCATATGGATTCAACTTCCTCCGACCTAGACTTCAAGAGATATTTTCATACACTTTTTGGAAAACGAAAGGGAAATGTTCTATATCATTTACCCACTTCCTTGTGTTGCTTTTCTTGGTCTACATCCTATGTGAGTGTTTACTGTTCATATTTCTAGTGTCTTAAACTCAGAATATTACTCTGTGTGTGGACGGAGCTGCGTCTCCGTGTGGTTTTAGAGTCCGGGGTGTGTTCCCTGACGTTGTCTGTGTGTGTGCTGCGGTGGCAGCATTTTGGGGCTTGTCCCCATGTAGATATTACTGCGGAAGCAGCGTGTGTGGTTGGGGTTCGTCCCCGTGTTGCTACGTTTCGTAGCGTGGAGTGAAGTCTCACCCGGTTGGGTGAGGGGTGGACGTAGGGAGCCCGTCGTGGTCCCTAACCACCTAAAAATCCTTGTGTCTTGTGTGATTGCCTGTGTGATTGTCATTTCCTCTATCTTCATTCACAGGTCCATTATATAGGTTTTTAATTCACTACACTGTCACACACTACTACCTCCGTTATCTGTGTTGAGCTTAATTTCTGTGATTAGTTGCGATAACTATCCGTGTGAGATCAGAAAGTTTGAGAGAACATTGTAATCTCACTTGAGTTTTAGTTAATCAATGCTGTAAGTTTTACTTCCATTGTAATTAGTTAAGAAAGTTTGTAAAATCTGTCATCTCGGCAAAGGGACAATTCAACCCCCTTCTTGTCCGCCATCTCTCTGGGCCAACATCCATCGCACACTCAAGCGCGTAAGACCGTGCTTTGCCGTTTTCACTTGAGCAATCTACTTATTCCACTGTGCTTTATGTCTAAGTGCCTCATGTGCACTCTAGTTGTTGATTATGATTTAATTAGCTAAAGTTTTTAATTAGTCATAGTCTTTCAGCAAGATCTATTCAACCCCCCCTTCTAGATCCGGTTACACCTATCGGACCCAACAATTGGTATCAGAGCCTAGATCTGTCATTCTCAGATCCAACGATCTGTAGAGAGGATCCTAGTGCAACTCAATCATGTATTCCCCGGTTGATCAGCTTTCAGTGCCTTCCCTTTCGATTTTCGATGGTTCTAATTTCAGTGACTGGCTTGGAAAAATGTGCAGGCTTATAACCTCACATGATCCTAACCTCTGGAGGATTATTACCAATGGTCCTTCCAGCCTGCCAGCAAATAAAGCCAAATGGACTAATGAACACAAGTCCAGACATGCTGACAATGTTACTGGTTTGAACTTGATGAAAGCCGTAGTAGACACCAACGCAGCTCCATATGTATTCAGTTGCAGCTCAGCCAAAGAAGTCTTGGATGGCTTGATCAGCATCCACAAAAGCAAGAGAAGCTCAACTGCTTGATGGGTGACAATGATGACCAGCCAGGCACCCCGTCATCTCAGGTAAGCTCCGAGCCTGAAGATTTTACATTTGATGAGCTCATGGATGCTTATGATAATTTAGCTGAATAGTATAAGAAAACCAAATCAGAAAATAAAAAACTGAGAAAAAGTCTTAAGAGCAATGTTCATGAATCTTCTTGTGAAGTATGTGCCAAACTTAAAAAATTAAATGAATGTATGATGTTTGATGTGGACATACATATGGAACAAATTGCTTCCTTGAGAGAGGAAAATGAAGCTCTTGTGACTAAAATCTCTAAACTTGAAGAAGATGGAAAAGTGCTTAGAAAAGAGATAGACTTAATGTCCGATTATCAGAAGTTCTTTGATAAACTGGTTGACAATGACAAGCTCATTGAAGAAAATGAGGAACTCAAAAGATAAATCAATGTTAGAAAAGATAGGTTATCCACTCAGGAAAAAGGAAAGCACATCGATGAAAATGAATCTAAAAAATCACATGTGCTAGAACTTGAAATTGAAGATTACAAGGAAATGAATGGCCTATTGAAGAACACTGTCAATGCTTACGAGGTAGAGCTTGCTAGCTCTAAACTGCACATCTCATCCCTAAATGAAGAGATCACGGAATTGAAAAAAATCCTTGTCTAAATTTTTAAAAGGCACTGAAAATCTGGACAGACTTCTAGGAACTAAAGTAAACTTTCAGAGAGAGGGACTTGGTTATGCTCCAATAAATAAGAAATCCTTTGAAAATAAGATCACTACTTCTTTTGTTTCCAGTTCCAATGTGGCCAGCACCTCCAATATTCCTTCAACACAACCTGCCAATTCTGAAGATCAACAATAGCCCTCTGCTCAGAAAAACCAAAAACAAATTGGTAAAAAGAAAAGGAAGGCTCCCAAGCAAAAATAGAAAAATGATTTTGTTAGTGTTAGCATGCATGTTGGGAAACCCAATGCCAAGTACCATGCTCCTCATAAAAAGAATGTCCATTGTTTTTATTGTGGTAGACATGGTCACATTATGCATAACTATTTTATCTTGAGGAATGATGAACTTAGAGTAGGTAAGAGTAAAGGATACAATGCAGAAGGCTATGCCAAAGGGAAGGTCAACACTGGGAGAAAGAATTCTCTACACACTCATGTTCGTAAGCCCAGGTATGACCCCGCGCGTCAATACACCCATCTGGACAGATCAGCACCTTCAAGGGCTATCAGAAGAAACCTTCTTCCCTGCTGCTTCCACTGTGGCAAAATTGGCCACACTGTCCGTGATTGTTGGCATCTACAAGGTAGGACTCAATCTTATGCTCAACACGTTTGCTAGCATACTCACCCACAAAAATCTGATGCACATGCACATAGGAAGAATATCAAACCATCTGTGTGCTATTTTCGCTGTAGAAAGATTGGTCATACAGTCAAAGATTGTTGGCATTTGAAAGGTAGAGCCCCCGCTCATGCGAAAAGGGTAATTTCTTTGCTCACCCACAAAGGCCTAATGCACATGCACATGCACATAAAAGAAACACCAAATCTTTTGTGCACTATTTTTACTGTGAGAGAATTGGGCATGAAATATATGACTGCCATACTATGAGGGAAGATGACTTGATAGCATTAAGAAAGAGAGATCTGAACGCTACACATAGTGCTAACCCTCAAGGACCCAAGCAAGCTTGGGCACCACAAAATTCAAAATGAGATTTATGGGGTCAGGTGCCTTGGAGCTGAGTGAGGTTCAATCACAAAATAAATACTCAAGGCACAGGTATGTAAATAGACTTTTTATTAATGTTCAATCTTTTGCATAGTAGGCTTGCACTGTAGTCATTGCATTATAGGTCTGTTTTGCTTTCAATAAGTCCTGCAAGCTGATTGTGTTTCACTGAACTGCTGAACCATGATCTTTGAAAATGAACATCTGAATGTTTTGAATGGTATATTCAATTAACACTTGGTTTAAGTTCTGGTATATCAAAAGGTGTCTGTTGGATTGATGGGCCAACCCTATCTGGAAGACAACACCTTGTGTGAGGTGATCCTCGGATCTACGTTCTCCACCTAGCACCAGAATTTCTGAATTTGATATGCCTAAATCTGTTATGATGAGTGATTTGATATAATGTTAAGTTGCTTGCCAACTTGTATTTCTTCCACTTTGGCAGCCATATGAACGTCCTGCTTAGCATCAATTGACTATTGTTTTGATAATATCCTACCATGGCTGCATATAGGTCAACTGATCATTTTTATGGTCATACATCACATTGTTTATATGTCTTGATCTCCACTAGCTTTGGACAAAGGGGGAGCTTGTGTGTCTGCATTTAAATTTAGCTTGCATATGTATGCCCTTTGGAACATCATCTTATGGACTCATGAATCTCATCATGCATCATGTAAAGGGATCAAACCTTTGCTCCCTGCCTGGCCTTCCAGCATGTACTGCACTCACTGTTGTGACCCATAGGTATATAGAATGGTGACTTTTGGAAAGTTGGATTAAGTCCAACTGAAAGCATTCACTATGCGTGAGGACTTACCTCCGCCCAGTACCATGGGTCAATCTTCCATATAGGTCCAAGGCTGCATACTCTCTCTGTGAGTCTCACTAAGACATTCAAAAATTCATGCATAAGTTGAGGGGGAGTTATCATGAGCATCACATTGACATTCTTGGATACTGCCCCTTCTTAAAATTCTCCATGTAGATTGCATATTCTCAGGGGGAGTGTTCTCTATCCATTCTAATTCTACACATCTGTCCTTTGGATTTTCTGGAATCTACCATTCCTTGAACAATCAGTTGAATGTTTCCAGAATTCCTTGAATGTCTTGAACGTCTTAGAGGATTCTCAGTCTATTGTTGAATTCATTTATCAGAGTAGATCTTCTAGAAGAATCTTCCTTTATGGAGCTTTATGATTGCCCTAACCATGAAAGCTATTGGTTTAAAATTAATGATTTCGTGAGCTTTTGAGTTTAATTATCTTGAAATTGGCTGCACTCAGACTTAATAGACTTAAACCAGCTTTTCATGTTTTTAACTTACTTTACCCTCCTGCATCTGAAAGTTTATCGTTAGTACAAAGGGCTTTCTTGATTGAGAAACTTCAGCTAAGTATTGTCTTTAAACAATCTGATTTGCTGGAATTTAGAAGAGCTAATTATCTCAGAGCAATGACACTGGTTCACTGAGAAATATATCTCCTCATAAAAGAAATGAGGTAAGATATGTCACGAAGTGCCTTTGTTAACTCTACTGCGATATGAAAGAAAAATCAAGGCAGAGCAATGGCAATGGTTTCACCGAGAAACTGAGTTCACCGAGAAACTGAGTTCCTTCACCAAAGAAGTGGAAAGGACAATGTCATGAAGTGCCATGCTACCTCTAATCTGGATAAGGCAGAATGGTGAGCTATACACTGAGTAACTAGGGGTGCCGGCGTCTAATCAACGTGCACTCTCACGTCAAAAGGTGCATGTTGCACTTGATTGCTCGTAAAAGGTTTAACAATTGGCTTCCAACAATGATCTCTATAGAAAAATCTGAATTTGTGCTACTCTCTGGATAAAATCAGAAATGTCTAATTGTTTATCCTTAATACTTCTTGCAAAAACTCTCAAGGGGGCTAATGGCTTTGAATGAGTAAGGTGAGAGGAGGTTAACCTGGTTTAAGTATGAATTTCTGGTTCATCTCTATTAATTTCGAAGGCACATGGTTTCAAGTGTCTTTTATTGAAAAACTCAGAATTCATCAGTATTAAACCAATCTGAATTTAAGGGCATTGTCACTAGAGTTCAATGATTGGATTTTATAAAAAATCTGTAACTCTGTATTTGTGAACTTGACTTCAGATTGAGGAACACTCCTCTTATCTGTTCTTGGATTCCTTGCCTGAAAACAAATTTCCATGTGTCGACCCTTTGCAACTAGACTACGGTCTGCCGTTCTGGCATCTGCCATCAGAACAATTGCTCTCTTGCTGCTTCCTACTCAATGATTTCTGCCTTCTCGTCAATTGGCATCATGCCTCCAATGCAATTGGTTTCAGTTTGTCACGCACTTGAGTGGTTTGCATTTTTCCTTTTCCATGCATTGCATAGAAAACATCAAAACTCTGAAAACCAGAAAAGCATTAAAAATTTGGAAAAACCTGAAAACCAAATCTATCTTTATGGGTGCAGAATTGCCTTCAAATCGCATCATCCTACTATATTTAAATATCCTGCATATAATTGTTCCCCATGTCTATGTTGCCTTGCTATAACTGCATGATCTTTTATCAGGGGAAGAGAATTGTTGTGAAGGTCTATACATCTTGTGCTAATAATTTCCTACTTTACTCCCTTCCTTCTTAACTATGCCATATATTCTCTCTACTATGTTAATTTGATGATGTCAAAGGGGGAGAGAATTATATGTGTCATTAACTAGGGTATGCATAAGGGGGAAAGTCTTGAATGCATAAAGGGGAGAGACTTATGGAGAGGGGGATTTCTGTAGCCCATCTAAAGAGCAGCCAAACTAGGTCCATCAGGACCAAACGAGGCCTAGCTCATCCAAGTGACATCCCCACAGGGCCCACTTAGGCTAAAAAGTCCAATAAGATCACTCGGGATCACACCCTTCCTCGGCGGCCCTTAGGCTCGGAAGGTCTGAGCGTTGGTCAGGTCAGAAAAAGACCCACGTCCGATCGATTCCCTCGTCGAGATAAAGGCAGGCGCTAAGCGCCCACTCCAACCTATCTTCATCCGAGCTATGCCTATCGCCAGGACAGGGTTGGCACCTTTTATGCTTGGCTCGATCGACGATTGCTTATCCACGCTACCGTTGAGAGCCCTTTATGAGCAGGAGTTTATGAGGATAAGGGACCCATGACCCCTCAAGGCTATAAAGATCTCACGACGAGGACATAAAGATCCCACGATGAGGACATAAAGACCCCGCGATGAGGACGTAACTCCCGCCTGAAACTCCTAAGCTTACGGGACTCATGAAGCAAGCACACTATATAAACCTGGGACTCCCTTCGACAAAAGAAAAGGCCAACACATGCCTAAACTCCCTGAGCAGGAACCACTTCACCACCTCGGTATAGGGGGATCTCGTGCACCTCTTTCTTCCTCCCTTCATAACTTCCACCATTGCTCTACTGACTTAAGCATCGGAGGGTTTTCCCCAGGGAACCATCCCTGGGACCCCTGATCCGTTTTCCCTTCTTTACAGTTCACTATCCGGTGATCATTCTCCCAGCTCAGGACCAGCGCAAGATCACGCCCCTTCATCTGGCGCCGTCTGTGGGAAACGACCAAAGAGCTAGTATGGTGCGAAGAAGTTCAGGGAGGAGGTCCGCCGGCGACAGGGGAAAGGCCACGGTGGCGGCCGGAGAAGGCCCTTCTCAAGCCTCACAAAATCCCCCCTCCAATGCTAGCACCCCCACCGACGGACTGCCCCCTCCCCCCGCGGCGGTAGGGCACCCGCCCCCTCCCCCCACGGCGGTAGGGCTACCACTTAGCGGCAGCGCTGATGCTTTCCAAGCCCTCAATGCAAAATTGGATGTCCTCGTGGAACTCATGAGGACTCAGGCGGCTAGGGATGGAAGGTCACGCGTCCCTCCGGAAAGCCCCCCCCGCGAGAACGTGTCCCAACACACCGTCGGAGGCCGCTTCACCCTCCGAGGCCGGCGGATCATCCGTAACAGGTCAAGAGGACCTTCACAAGTCCCTCCTCCGGAGAAAGAGGCCTCCTCCACTCCGAAAAGGGAGATACCTAGGGCACGCCATCTGAATCCAGAGATCAAAGTCCCTGGGGAACGCCAAGACAGCCCCCGCAGCCCCACGGCGCAGCGACAGCCAGAGCTATCCCTCCGACTGTGAGAATTCGAGCGACTTTTCACAGAACAAGAGCGCGCCCTACGCGCCTTGCAGAAAGTCTCCTCCACGGAGGACGAGGAGAAATCCCCGTTCTCCGACTATATCTTGAAGGCAGAGGTATCTCCCAGAACCTCCATTCCGACCTTCAAACTTTATGACGGCCAGGGCGACCCGGCCGATCACTTCGACAGCTTTTACGCCCTGATGACCCTGCATGAAGCCTCTGATGCCATGAAATGCCGAGCCCTTGTGACCACCCTGGTCCAAGGCACCCAAGTGTGGTTCTGGGCCCTCGCCCCCGGATCCGTCCGGGACTTCAAACAATTCGGGCGAGTGTTTAAGGAGAGTTTCACTGGTGGCGGCCCCCCGAGGTCGGTAGCGGGGCTATTGGCTCTCAAACAGGCGCAAGGGGAGAAACTCTGGGCTTACATCCACCGATTCAAGTCGGAAGCCCTGAGAATCCCCCGCCTGGATGTAGCCTCGGCCATAACCGCGCTGACCGGGGGCACCCGACATGAGAACCTCCACCGCGAACTTGTCCTCCACCCTCCCTCGACCCTTGCCGAGCTAGTGACCCTGGCTTTGCGCCACGTCGAGTGCGAAGACGTACTCAGCGCATGCCGAGGCGCAACCGGCTCGGGTCGGGCGGCAGATAAGAAATGAGCACCCGAGCCAAGTTCGGGTCCAGGAAAAAGGTGAAATAGGGACAGAGAGCACAAGGAATCATCACGGAAGTACGAGCGGTACACTCCCCTAACCGCTCCGGTGTACGAGATATATGTAGACATCAAAGGCTCGGGTCTCCTCCACCAACCCGAGCCAATGAAGTCGAAGAGCCGCAATCGCAGCAAGCACTGCATGTTCCACAGTGACCACGGGCATCACACCGGCGATTGCTACCAGCTCCAGGATGAAATCAAGCGCCTCGTCCATCAAGGACACCTATCCCGGTTCATGGCCGGGCATAAGGAAGAACGAGGCGCCCTAGAGGAAATCGACAACGCCCTTGGCGGGGTCTATATCAACATCATCGCTGGAGGAGCTACATCAAGAGGAGACAGTGGCCGAGGAAGGAAGCATCATGCTGAGCGGGCGAGCCAAGCCGTCGAGCCTCCCAAGGCCCCGCCGAGTGAGCCCCGGGTCATAGTCTTCTCCGACCGAGACCTGGAAGGGCTAACCACCCCGCATGACGACGCCTTAGTCATATCGGCCACGATAAACCATTGTAACGTAGATAGGATTCTAGTCGACAATGGAAGTTCCCCTGATGTATTATCCTTTGAATGTTTCCTTAAGATGGGGGAGGATCCATCTAAACTCCGCCCGATCCGAACCCCTCTGTGCAGGTTCAATGGCCTGGCCACTTATCCCGAGGGAGCCCTAAGCCTGCCGGTTACTCTCGGCACCCCACCCAAAACCGTTACGGTCATGGTGGACTTCATAGTGATCAAGGGTATGATAGCGTACAGCACAATCTTCGGCCGAGGAATCCTTAGCCGAACGAAAGCGGTGCCCTCTACCTATCACCAAAAAATGAAGTTCCCCACCAAAAATGGGTTGGGGGAAGTCCGAGGAAACTACGCAACGGCCAGAAGGTGCTATAATATCTCGGTTGAAGCCACGAGGCCAGACGGGAAGAATAAGGGTCCCCGGGAAGTCGAGGAAAAACCTGCAACCTCCAAGCCTGGAGGCGAATTGCTAATAGTTTTCTTAAACGACGACCCGACCCTAGGAGTAAAGATTGGAGCCGACCTACCGTCTGAGGTTCAACAGCAATACAAAGAGTTTCTTTCAGCATACATCCGAGTCTTTGCATGGTCTGATGATCAACTCCCCGGGATACCGGAGGAGACAGTGATGCATAAGCTCAACCTCGACCAAACCGTGAAGCTCGTACAACAACGCAGAAGGAAGCACGCGCCAAAGAAGCAGGCGATCATCAAGGAGCAAGTCACCAAGGGGCAAAAGACTGGTCTTTTTAGACCGGTCCTGTACCCGACGTGGCTAGCTAACGTCGTCCTAGTGCCAAAAGCTTCGGGAAAGTGACGAATGTGCGTGGACTTCACCGACTTGAACAAGGCTACTCCAAAGGACTGCTATCCATTATCGAGCATTGACCAACTGGTTGACTCAACCTCGGGCAACGAGATACTCAGCTTCCTAGACGCCTATTCAGGTTACCATCAGATCAGAATGAATCCAGAAGACATCGAGAAGACCGCCTTTATCATCGACTTCGGTGTATACTGCTACACCCGGATGCCTTTCGGATAGAAGAACGCTGGAGCCACATACCAGAGGCTGGTCAATCATATGTTCGAGGGACAGCTCGGTCGGAACGTTGAGGCCTATATTGACGACATGCTCGTGAAGACCCCCAAGGCTAAGGACCACTTTGCGACCTAGCTGAAACCTTCGACACCCTCCTAAAGTACAACATGAAGCTCAATCCTGCCAAGTGCGCCTTCGGAGTAAGGTCCGAGAAATTCTTGGGCTTCTTAGTCACCCAGCGTGGGATCGAGGCCAACCCCGACAAGGTCCAGGCCATCCTGGATATGCGCCCACCCGCCTACATCAAAGATGTTCAACGCCTCACCGGGTGCATTGCCGCGCTCAGCAGATTCCTGTCCCGTGCGGCTGAACGATGCCTACCCTTCTTCAAACTATTGAAGGGGCCCAAAATGGCATATGCTACATTCGCGTGGGACGAGGAATGGCAAAAAGCATTCACCGAGCTTAAGGAGTTCCTGGCTTCACCCCCGGTGCTTTCCAAGCCCGTCCCATGTGAAACCTTGCATCTCTATCTCTCGGCAACTCCATCTACGGTTAGCTCGGTCCTAGTCAGAAATGACTCGGGAGTCGAGAGACCGGTCTACTACACCAGCAAGGTGCTCAATGAGGCTGAAAGAAGGTACCCCGCAACCGAGAGACTTGTGCTAGCGTTGGTTACCTCAGCCAAGCGCCTCCGACCCTATTTCCAAGGGTACTCCATCACCGTGTGATGTGACACAAGTATAGGGTATGCAGCAAGCAAACGCAAACCTCGGACCTAATCCGCAGTCACAATCACATAGCAAGTAAATTGATAAATTGAGACCGAAATGCCGTCGCACACTCGCAAGCCCCGGGTAACTATATGATGCTAGAAGGAGGTGATGGATCAAGACCCTAACTGGTAGAGTGCCAGCAGGGCTAGGGTTATCCTCCCGAGGGTACGTGGCCCACACTTTGGGGCTGGCCGGTGCCACTTGGGGCACAAGGTCCCACTCTCTCACGATAACCACGGTGACCACTCAATGATGATGGCTCCGGGAACGGGCACTCACTCTCTTGCGCAACGGAGCTATGTCTACGGATATTAAACAAACAGACACTAATATAAATGGAGCAAAGTTTTAGAGCTCACCTGGTTGGTTTGAAGAAACCAACCCTATTTGGAGACGTGGGCGAGCGGGGAAGTGTGATCCCCGCACACTGCGCCGATGAAGCTTGGGCTGCTAGTTACATGAACTACACCCCACGCAGGAGGGTTGAACTAGGGGTGGGGTAATCACAATTACATCAAACACTACCTCAACGCAGGGAGGGGCGCTAAGCCGGCAGGCGAGAGAGAGAATTCCGCCGAGGACGACGGAACGGGCGCCGACGTGGTTCTGCCCACTTATTGTTGGAGGGGACAGGAGGTCGCTGTTGCAGTCGTAGCTTGCTCTCAAGAATTTTGCCGATGACGAGATCAGTGAGGATGGCTTCGTAACAGGTACAGGGATGCCTCAGATTTATGTCAAATTCTTCTGCCGTTGCTGGTGGTCGTGGTGGAGACTCGAACAGGATGTCGGAATCTGGGGTTGGCAGCTTCAGAATGGATGCAGCCGGATGCAGAAGTTGTACCTGGGGCTTCCGGACTCAGAATCTCGATCCGTCGGAGTTGTTGGATCAGTGGACAAGTCCTCTGCACAGAAAAACTGACGGAGACTCCTTCTGAGGTCGGGGTGGACAGGAGGGACCCGTTGAGTGGGATCTGGTCACGGCAGACAGCAGGAGGCAGACCCGAACGACGGTGGGAGAAAATTTGGAACTCTAGCTCCTGGAGGCCGAACGGGGTTCCGTTTCTTGCTCCTGATCGGGGATAGGGAGAGGAAGATCTTTGGAGAAGAAACTTCAGTCTGGATCTGTCGCTGTCGACCGTGGTTGAGCTTCTAGTCGGACTCTGGTGCTCTGCAGCTAGTTCCAGATGCTGTCGGAGGAGATCGGCTCTCACGGGTGGCCACGAACTTGGAACGGAGTGCTTCCACTTCGCCTTGGAAGAGGACTGGGAGCCCTTTCCAGAATGGTACGCCTTGCCTTCAGAAGCCACTGTATGAGTTCGGGGGAGCCTCTGCAAGACGTGTCTTATTCTACTACCTGTAGTGGGGCAGGACGTAGGAGAGGGGGTGGGATGGAGGCATGGGAGGCTAGTGTTTGGTGGAGGTGGAGAGGGTGGGGGTGTTCGTAGGTGGCAGGGGGGTTGTGTGGGAGTGGAGGAAGGGGTGGAGCAGGGGTGTGAAGGGGCAGGAGGGTGGAGAGGAAGTGGGGGCCGAAGCTAGTGGAGGTGGAGGTGGGGTTCGGCCATGGCAAGGATGTAAGAGGGGGGTGGCTGTTTGCGCAATAGGTGGAGGGGGGGCTGGAGTTTGAATGGTCTTGGGGTTTGAATGAAGGTGTGGGGGAGTGGGAAGGTTGCTTGGGGAAGAGGGAGGGGTGTATTGGAGGTGGGGAAGGTGTATGGGGAATAGGAAGAGCCACTTGGGAAGGGGAGGGAATTGATGGGGGTTAAGTGGCCTAGGGGAGGTGAAAGGTTGGAGGGGGAGGTGGCAGCTGAGGTGGAGGAGAGAGAGAGGAGGTGAAGGGGCAGGTTCGCCCTTGGGAGAGAGAGAGAAGGGGGAGGAGAGAGAGGGGGATCCGCCCCAAGGAGAGAGAGTGGGAGAGAGAACTAGAGAGAGAGAGGGGGATTGCAATTATGCTCAATTCTTCAAATCTTCATTACTGAACTCAAGTGGAGTTGGGGTCCTATTTATAGGAATCCCAACATTTACAAAAAGTCCTTGGATAAACTACTAAAAGTAAATAAGCAAGGGGGTTGAGGAAAGAAGAGGTTGCCCATGGGCCAGGCCCATCTAATTGGGCCCAAATGACTCCCTAGCCTAACATACTTAGATAGATAATGTGACGACTTAGGACCATGACTCAAAATAAAGATAAGTACATCAAAATGACTCAAGGAAAGATAAAAAATACATAGCTAGACTTCGGAAATCAAGCTAAACATAATGGCAATCATCCGGTCCCGTGGAGAAGTGAGAAGTGGTAAGCGATGTCCCCATCATACTCCCGGGCTGCAGAGAACTCGACTATGTCGAGTAAAAATCCATCGTATGCGGAGGAAGCCATAGCGAGGTTGCTCTCAAGTCCACCAAAGGTAGCTGGTCCTTTCCACCAAGCAAGGTAGTGCCCATCCCTTTGCTCCAGACAGCAGTAACGTGTTCATTCAATATCCGCTCCAATTGCTCACGTTGGCCCCTCTGGGTGGGTGGAACTCTCTTATGGGTAGTGACTCTCTCAAGAAGTAGAACAGGCTCAACATTCTCACTAGGTGTCACCGTGGGACCCCTATATGGCACCAAGTCAGCCACATTGAATGTGAGACTTACTCCGTACTCCTCGGGGAGGTCCAACACGTAAGCGTTCGTGCCAATCCTCTTTAGGACCTGGAAGGGGCCTGATCCACGCGACCTCAACTTGGAGACAATCCCAGGGGAAAGCCTCACAGTTCTTACCATCACATAATCACCTACGTGAAACTTCTGGCGGCGGCGGTGGGAATCGGCCGTCTTTTTATAAACCTCATTGCTTTTGTTAATGCGTTTGCGGATTTCCTCATGCAATCTTGTGGATGTTGGTTCACTAGTGGATAAAGGGGGTCCTGGACAACCAAATAGGGACATATCATGTAATGGTGTTATGTAGACTCTGATGGACCTAGGGGGACCGGGACATCCATAGATGAGACTATCATGTAAAGGGGTGTTCGATGCCGGGGGTCCTGGATATTCAAATGGGGTTCTGACTTGTGAGTGATCCCTAACATGGTTGACTGCAAAGGGGGGGCCTAGACACCCAGATGTGAACCTATCATGCATCAGTCCTAGTGCGTGAGTGACACAAATGAGGTGACTAGCCTGACCACATGATGTAAAAGATTGTGACACATGGATTCCTATCAAGATGGTCCTATCTGTGAGATTTGGGGGTTTCCACTCATGGGGATCAAAGGGGTCCCAGAAAGTGGACATCTTGGGATGGGTAGATTCCTCACTTCCTAGGTGGATGTCACCCTTGGTCATGGCTCCTATGGTGTGGGCTAAGTTTTGGAATGGGTGGGTTAGGTTTGTCATGGTGTGTGAGGGTAGGAAAAGGTGGGTGGGGGTGGGTAATGAGACTAGGTCCCATGGGTTCTTTGGCTTCCATTGGGAGGGATGGAATGGGTCATCTAGGGGAGAGAACTCTTGGTCCCCATGGTCTTGGGAGAGGTAGTCTTGGCTTAAAATGGTAGGTTGTGGTAGGAAAATGATGGTGTTGGGTATGGTGGGTGGGTATAGGAAGGGATCGAATGTGTCATGGTATGGGTCACTTAGAAACTCAAGGTCCACATGTGGGTGGGGGTCATTCACCTCTATTGAGATTTTTGGGCAAAAGTTGTTGGTGGGTGGGTCAGCCTTGAAAGGATGATTGGGTTTTCTTCCTGAAATGAGGAGCTCCAATTTAAGGATGGCCTCGGGCTCATCGGGTGTGGGAAGAAAGAGAAGGAGGTCGCTGGTGTAGCAACCAACCGTGCAGACCGAAGTGAAAGACCCAACACATGGGTGTAGAAGACCAAGGCTCATGGGTTGGTCGACCATAGGGTTCAACATAGCCGTCAACTCTACTTGCCATGCGAGGCCTTTTAGGAGGTCTCCTAGAGTTTCCACTTGGTAAGAGGATTGGATGGTAGTGTGATAGGTGGAGAAGGGTAGTATGGGGAGGTGTTGTTCCATGGGAGGGTTGACATGGGGCAGGATAGGGTGAACCGGACTTTCCTCTAGCCATTTAGCCAGGGGCTCACTTATGACGAGTTCACTCCTATTTAGAGAGGGTGGTGTAAAAGGTGAAGTTCTTCCCTTGGTTTGGGCAAGGGTTTCCTCCAAGGTGTGGAGCGGTTCTAGGGTGTCCACCACTATGATGTCGGGTGTGGGAGTCATGGGTTCCTCTCCCAAGGAGGTGGGATGGTCCTTTGAAGGTGGAGTGATGAGGGTAGGTGTGTGGTACCCCCGGGGTGGGAGGTAAAGGGGAACTTGGTTTGGGGTCGGTAAGGGGAGAAGTGGAGGCCTAGGTCGGGGTTGGATAGGGGTTGGTAGTGGAAGATGGATGGGTTGAGACGGACTGGGTTGATCAGTTTTGGGAGGGAGGGTGGTGGCCATCATGGGCCTAGGGGAAGTGGACATGGGGTCCACATGGGTTGGAATGGTGTGGGTGGAGTGAGCCATGATGCTTTCTCCTCTTGGGATGGGAACTTCTTGGCCTAACCCATGGTTTTGGGATTCATATTCTTCTTCCCATTCGGGGGAGGCCTCATATTCCTCAACCTCAATCTCATCCCTTTGTGGTGTAGGGGTCTTGCTCTCTAAGGAAATGGGAAGGCCTTTTGGCGATGGGGTGGTGTAAGTTGGACTTATTTGGGGTGGTGGAGTTTGAGCCCTGAGGGAGGTGAAGATCTCCTTAAACTCAATCCTTAGTTCTTCTAGCGAATCTTGGGGTCTTTTGGGTGGTGGAGTGTTGGTCCTAGTGGAGGTTCTAGATAGACTGGGCGGAAACGGGGTAGTGGGAGTGTTCTTCGGGTTGTAGTCCTCATGGTAGGAGTGGTCGGGTCGGGGAGCGTAGGTCTTCCTAAGTTCCTTTTTCATGTCATCCCATGAGTGAATGGGCTCTTGCCCCCAAACTCTTCTGAACCTCTCTTTGTGTTCCCACATCTTCTTGGCTTGTCCCCGAAGACACCCTGTGGCCCTGCGGACTCTAGCATGTCCATAGATCCAAGTCCTATCAAAGTGTTTATCCATGGTAGTCTCCCATTTTTGGTAGGCATTGGGATTAGATCCATCAAAACTAAGGTCCCCTTCTAGGATGATGTCCATGAGGAGAGGGTCAATCGGATCCTTGTGGAAGGCCATGTTGGGGGGACTTGACCAATGGGGAGTATACATGATGATGCACGGGGTGGCCCAATGAAGACTCTAAAAGCTTATGCGCCCTAGGACAAGACTTAGTAGAGACAAGTCTAGAACTTGCTCTGATACCAATTTGATGTGACACAAGTATAGGGTATGCAGCAAGCAAACGCAAACCTCGGACCTAATCCGCAGTCACAATCACATAGCAAGTAAAATGATAAATTGAGACCGAAACGCCGTCGCACACTCGCAAGCCCCGGGTAACTATATGATGCTAGAAGGAGGTGATGGATCAAGAGCCTAACTGGTAGAGTGCCAGCAGGGCTAGGGTTATCCTCCCGAGGGTACGTGGCCCACACTTTGGGGCTGGCCGGTGCCACTTGGGGCACAAGGTCCCACTCTCTCACGATGACCACGGTGACCACTCAATGATGATGGCTCCGGGAACGAGCACTCACTCTCTTGCGCAACGGAGCTATGTCTACGGATATTAAACAAACAGACACTAATATAAATGGAGCAAAGTTTTAGAGCTCACCTGGTTGGTTTGAAGAAACCAACCCCGTTTGGAGACGTGGGCGAGCGGGGAAGTGTGATCCCCGCACACTGCGCCGATGAGGCTTGGGCTGCTAGTTACATGAACTACACCCCACGCAGGAGGGTTGAACTAGGGGTGGGGTAATCACAATTACATCAAACACTACCTCCACGCAGGGAGGGGTGCTAAGCCGGCCAGGCGAGAGAGAGAATTCCGCCGAGGATGACGGAACGGGCGCCGACGTGGTTCTGCCCACTTGTTGTTGGAGGGGACAGGAGGTCGCTGTTGCAGTCGTAGCTTGCTCTCAGGAATTTTTCCGATGAAGAGATCAGTGAGGATGGCTTCGTAACAGGTACAGGGATGCCTCAGATTTATGTCAAATTCTTCTGCCGTTTCTGGTGGTCGTGGTGGAGACTCGAACAGGATGTCGGAATCTGGGGTTGGCAGCTTCAGAATGGATGCAGCCGGATAAAGAAGTTGTACCTGGGGCTTCCGGACTCAGAATCTCGATCCGTCGGAGTTTTTAGATCCGTAGACAAGTCCTCTACACAGAAAAACTGACGGAGACTCCTTCTGAGGTCGGGGTGGACAGGAGGGACCCGTTGAGTGGGATCTGGTCACGGCAGACAGCAGGAGGCAGACCCGAACGATGGTGGGAGAAAATTTGGAACTCTAGCTCCCGGAGGCTGAACGGGGGTCCGTTTCTTGCTCCTGATCGGGGATAGGGAGAGGAAGATCTTTGGAGAAGAAACTTCAGTCTGGATCTGTCGCTGTCGACCGTGGTTGAGCTTCTAGTCGGACTCTGGTGCTCTGCAGGTAGTTCCAGACGCTGTCAGAGGCGATCGGCTCTCACGGGTGGCCACGAACTTGGAACGGAGTGCTTCCACTTCGCCTGGGAAAAGGACTGGGAGCCCTTTCCAGAATGGTATGCCTTGCCTTCAGAAGCCACTGTATGAGTTCGGGGGAACCTCTGCAAGACGTGTCTTCTTCTGCTACCTGTAGTGGGGCAGGATGTAGGAGAGGGGGTGGGATGGAGGCATGGGAGGCTAGTGTTTGGTGGAGGTGGAGAGGGTGGGGGTGTTCGTAGGTGGCAGGGGGGTTGTGTGGGAGTGGAGGAAGGGGTGGAGCAGGGGTGTGAAGGGGCAGGAGGGTGGAGAGGAAGTGGGGGCCGAAGCTAGTGGAGGTGGAGGTGGGGTTCGGCCATGGCAAGGATGTAAGGGGGGGGGGTGGCTGTTTGCGCAATAGGTGGAGGGGGGGCTGGAGTTTGAATGGTCTTGGGGTTTGAATGAAGGTGTGGGGGAGTGGGAAGGTTGCTTGGGGAAGAGGGAGGGGTGTATTGGAGGTGGGGAAGGTGTATGGGGAATAGGAGGAGTCACTTGGGAAGGGGAGGGAATTGATGGGGGTTAAGTGGCCTAGGGGAGGTGAAAGGTTGGAGGGGGAGGTGGCAGCTGAGGTGGAGGAGAGAGAGAGGAGGTGAAGGGGCAGGTTCGCCCTTGGGAGAGAGAGAGAAGGGGGAGGAGAGAGAGGGGGATCCGCCCCAAGGAGAGAGAGTGGGAGAGAGAACTAGAGAGAGAGAGGGGGATTGCAATTATGCTCAATTCTTCAAATCTTCATTACTGAACTCAAGTGGAGTTGGGGTCCTATTTATAGGAATCCCAACATTTACAAAAAGTCCTTGGATAAACTACTAAAAGCAAATAAGCAAGGGGGTTGAGGAAAGAAGAGGTTGCCCATGGGCCAGGCCCATCTAATTGGGCCCAAATGACTCCCTAGCCTAACATACTTAGATAGATAATGTGACGACTTAGGACCATGACTCAAAATAAAGATAAGTACATCAAAATGACTCAAGGAAAGATAAAAAATACATAGCTAGACTTCGGAAATCAAGCTAAACATAATGGCAATCATCCGGTCCCGTGGAGAAGTGAGAAGTGGTAAGCGATGTCCCCATCACCGTGTTGATCGGTGAACCATTGAAGAGGATCCTCGCTCACCCTAAAGCCTCGGGATGCCTCGTCAAGTGGGCCATCATGCTTGGGGCATATGATATATCGTACCGGCCAAGCTCACTGACTTCAAAGGCTAGGCGCTCGCTGACTTCATCGCCGAGAGCACCATCCCGACTGAAGAAAGATCTCCATCCGTGTCCGGGCCAACCTGGGAACTGTTCGTCGATGGATCCTGCAACTCAGTCGGGAGCGGCTCTGGAATCCTCCTGAAGTCCCCCGAAGGAGCAGAGCTACAATACGCCTTCAAGTTCAACTTCCAGGCATCCAACAACGCTTCCGAGTATGAGGCCCTTATCTCGGGAGCCCGCATGGCCCGGCGGCTGGGGGCTGAGCGAGTCAAAATTCACACTAACTCCCAGCTGGTCGCTAGCCAGGTCAACGGTGATTATGAAGCTCGAGAAGCACCGATGGTCAAATACCTCCAGCTGGTCAGAGCCGTGGCACAACAGTTCGAGAGATTTGAGATAGTCCGAATAGCTCGAGAGGAAAACTCCCGAGCGGACGCCCTCTCTCGACTGGCCTGCTCTCTTGACCCTAAGGGTACTCAATCGGTCCTTCTCGAAGAGCTAGAGCGACCGAGCATCGACTCGGAGCTCCTGGCTGTTGACTCGGCCCCCCCAAGCGACTGGCGTACCCTGTACTTGTCGTGGCTTCAAGATTCTCAAGAGCCCCCCGACCCTCGGGAAGCCCGAAGATTGAAATACCAAGCTCGACGATTCGTCACTCTGGATGGCACTCCTTACCGGAGATCCTTCTCCGGTCCTCTCCTGAAGTGCCTCAGCACTGATGAAGACAACCAAGCGATCGAAGAAGTTCACGAATGTCTGTACGGAGCACATTTAGGAGGTTGGTCACTCGCCAGGATCTTGCTACGGCAAGGTTATTAGTGGCCCACTCTGCAGCGCGACTGCTCGACCTACACACAACACTATGACCGATGCCAGCGATTTGACCACTTGGTCCATCAGCCAGCAATGGAGCTCATCACCTTAGCCGAGCCTTATCCTTTCACTCGTTGGGGAATCGACATCCTTGGGCCATTCCCCACGGCCTAGGCCCAGAAGAAGTTCATTATCATCGCCATCGACTACTTCACTAAGTGGATCGACGCCGAAGCCACAGCAAGGATCACCGAGACAGTCGTCTGGAATTTCGTCTGGAAGTCGATCATCTGTCGTTACGGCATCCCCCGGGTGATAGTAAGCGATAATGGTCGATAATTTGATTCTCGTTATTTCCGAGACAGATGTGCCGACCTGGGCATTCGCAATCACTTCACCTCGGTCGCCCACCCTCAGGCTAACGGACTGGACGAAAATACCAACAAGACTATCTTAAAAGGCATCAAGATCAGGCTCGGTAAAGCCAAGGGCAGCTGGCTTGAGGAATTGCCGAACGTACTTTGGTCACACAGAACGACTCCCAGAACGGCAACCGGTGAAAGTCCCTTTTAGTTGGTATACGGCGCCGAGGCCGTTATCCCATTGGAGATTGCCAATCCCTCCCACCGAGTCATCTATTTCTCGCACGAGGCAAACAACCAAAAATTGCTTGAAAACCTCGACCTAGCAGATGAGCTCCGAGAGATTGCCAACATCCGAGCAACGGAATATCAACGCCGTCTCACTCGATACTACAACGCCAAAGTCCGAGATGGACACTTTCAACCGGGAGACTTCGTCCTCAGGAAAACTGAAGCCTCTCTGATGTGACACAAATGTCTAATGTCGTCAAACTCATGTACACAGTATCGTGTTGCTGCACGACACCATTTAAATAAGCCTCTCTTGGCCCCATGAGTATCAACAGGTTCTTTTAAACGGCCATGTCGACCATACTTCAGCCAGAGCTGCATAGGGTTGGACCATCTCATATGGTCGGGATTATGAAATAAAAACCACACTGAGGCCTTTTAACTCGAGAATCTTAGAGGACATCTTAATATGATTGTCTTTAGAATAATTCTATCCGGGTCTGCACTTCCCTGTGAGCCAAAAGTAGAGAGAGCTGGTTCCATTCTTTCGAGAATGCTGTCTTCTTGGGCTCATGTTGCTTTGAACAAAATGCAACCATAGGTATTCTTCAGTGAACTTTTATGAGAGAGAGATAAAGAGAGAGAGGATAGAGAGGATGGGAGAATGGCAAAGAGAGAGAGAGATGATGAGAGAAATAAGGCACCCGCGGCCATGCTCCTTACGTGGGGAGAGGGGGATTGAGAAAGAGAGAGAGAGAGAATGAGTAGAGAGAGAGAGAATAGTGAGAGAGTTAGAATGGGACGCGAGGCGCGCAAGTCACGACAGGGAGGGACATGGAGCCGGTTGGGTGTGCTGGAGAGCCTGCCGGCACGACAATGACGACAGTCGGTGCGTGCTTGACGATGGTGCAGTCACCGTCCGGAGTAGGTTGGGGTTGCTTGGCACTATCGAGTGGTGGTGAGTATGCATGCACATGCATGCCGGGGATGTACTCGGTGGAGATGGACAATCGCTTGACGACGGTTGGGATCGGCAGCTGCTGTCTAGCGATGGTGCACGCATGGCCATGGTGGGAGACGAGGAGGTGGTTCGATGATGCATGCATGCTGGGGACGTTTGCAAGATCTGGCGGCGTGGCCTACCTCCGTGATTTGGCGTGTGATTGCTAGCCTGCATGATGCGAGGAGGGGAACCACGATGGCATTGCTAGAGAAGGGGTCTTGGACCCTCCTCATCTTGATGGGACAGATGCACCAAACGGTGCTCTGTTCTATCTAGCTTCAACGTGGGCATCCATGGGTTTTCCTGGCAGAGTGTGGGTGATTCGGGGGTGTTGTAAGGGGGGGGGGGGTTGGAATACAGAGAATAGAAAAGGGGGGGAAGGGGGGATGAGTATAGAGGGGAAAAGAGAGTGAGGGGATATGGAGGTGGGGAGTTGGAACGGGGCAAGGGAGAGAGAGTGGGGAGGGTAGGAGGCACTTGCGGTGCCCCTGTTCCAAACAGGGGGCCGCCGCGGGGGGTTTGAGGCTGCGAGGAAGAGGGGGGGGAGAGAGGGCTGGCGATCGGCGGGGCTGGTAGGTGGTGTGGGATAGGTACGTGAGGGGGGCAGGGCATGTGTGATGGGGATGTCGAGAGTGGTAGAGAGGGAGGGGAAGACGCCTAGGGGGGAAAGGCTAAGAGTGATAGGGAGAGGCGGAGCAGTAGGAGGGAAGGGAGGGGACGATCTGGGCGTCGCACCTAGTAGGGGGGAGAGGGAGAGAGAGGGGCATCGCACCCCTAGGAGAGAGGAGAGGGAGAGTGTAGGAGGGGAGATGGGGGAAGAGAGAGGGAAGAATGGAGAAGCCCGCGGTTTAGAGAGAGAGAGCGGGTTGTGAAGGTGGGGGCAGGAGAACCGGAGGCTGTGGCCCTGTTCCGGTAGCAGGAGAATGGCCGTGTAGAAGAAGTTAGAGGGGAGGGGGGGAGAAGAGGGGTGACTGCAGTTGCAGGGAGAGAGGGGGGGATGAGGGCCGGAGGAAGGGGGTTTGGTAGCTTTGGCAAACTGTGGATCTGAGGGAGGGAGAATGATGTAGCAAAGGGAGGGGGAAGAGGATGAAGAGGTCGACGGCTAGGGGTAGTTAGCAGGAGGGAGATGGTGCAAGTTGGTGCGGTGGAGAGAAGAGAGTGAGAGAGGGGGAGGTGCAGGGAGAGGAGAGGTCGTATGAGGAAGGGAGAGGGAGAGATGGATGGCTGGTGCCGGTGAGAACGTGAGGGGAGCAAAAGGGAGGGCGGGGGGAGGAAATGGAGACGTAGGGGAGAAAAGGGAGGGGTAAATAGATAGAGAGAGTGGGGTTCCCACCTTTTCCAAAAATTTAACTTCATTTCATTGTCTTCTAAAGAAGAGTTACATGACCTTTTATAGACTCTTCAGGGAAAACCAAAAGACAACTCATTAACACCTAATACCTACTCATCACAACTCTCTTGGGAAGACTAAAAGACACAAAATAAAAAGACTCTTACATGATTATTGTAGACATAATTACTATAAACATAAAACATGACCCATTAGGCTCATACATATGGCCCAATTAACATGAGACAACTAAAACATAAATAGCTATTTTATAATTTTGTTGTAGCCGCTTGCCAATCCCATCACTCTCGACCACTTGAGGCGGAGGGCAAGTTATCCCCTAATTGGGAAGGCCCCTACCGAGTGGTCGAGATGCTCGGGAAAGGAGCATACCGACTATCCACGATGGAAGGAGAGCTCATCCCTCGGACCTGGAACGCGACTACACTACGCAAGTTCTACTTCTGAATACCGAGCATTGTGTAAACGACATGAGATAAAACAAAAGCCTCCTTTCCTTTATTCAAACAACTCGCTTGTACATCAGGAAGGCCGAAGCCAAGAAAATACATGTCAAAAAAGCAAAAAATCCATCTGGCGCCGCCGTATGATCCCATCACTCGGCTGACTCGGTTGACCTTCCTGCCTCGTACAGAAACTGGCTCGGATAAAGGGTAGTCGACCCCGTTGGCTCGGGCAGCTCGGGACAAAGCTGACAGAGGGATTAGGGAGGAGAAGGCTACCTTCCAAGTTGAACTTGGAAGAGAAAGGGGAAGAGGGAACGCATATGAAGGCATCCTCCCCGCCAACCTGCCAACTCTTTGGAAGGAAGAGAGGGCAGGCCCCCTCCGAAGAGTGAAAGAAATGATGAGAAGAGCAGAAGAGGGAGAAAGAGGCTACGAGGGAGAAAAAGAAACCAGTAGAGCTGGATGAGGAGGCAGGGGAATGCTCGGGAAGGAGGGAGCTTAATTGGCTTCCTCCTCCCCTCCATGGAGCGAACTGGAAGGGACGGGCGGCAGGGATGCCTGATGCCCCCATCCGTCCACCATCTCGCCCCCCCTCGCAAGCGCCGTCGGAACTGATAAAAAGAAGACAACGTGCCTCTGCACGTCGAACCTTCTTTAAACCAGCACGCCGGCCATCGAACCCCCTTTAAACCCGAAGCAGCAATGACTCTCTGCCCTCCGTCATCGGCAGCTTCATCTTCCGGAGTGTCTTCCATGCTTCAAATATAACGACACGACGCTACGTGAAGAAAGAATGAGGAAAGACTATCAGGAAAAACCCTAAGCGGTGGAGAGGAAGGGACGCCCTTCAGACCTTTTATAGGCGAAGGGAGGCTATTTGCCTTAAATGATTCTCTCCTCGAAAACACGTCAAAGAGATCTCTCCCTACGAACGGTCACCTCAAACTTCTCGTTTTCGCCCCAGCGGGACACACGAAGCGGCCAAGCATTCAAAGCATGAGAAAATGGAAAGACACCCTGTCAGACGCTCACCCAACCATCAGGAGAGATCCACGCAGAAAGTATCGGCACTTTCCAACCACTACAGATACTCTGAACAAAACACGACAATGGCGATACGAAACAGTTAAGTCTTCATCATAATGCCGCTGCCTTACTTTTTTTCCTACACAACAAGGAAAGTTTTCCTTCGGAAAAGGAAGAGACATGCAAAAAGAGATAGCAAAGCAGGTACATTAGGCCTCTGGCCCACCCTGAAGCTCAGAAGTGGAAGGCTCAGGCGGTCTACCCCTGGCATCCTTGGCGATGGTCGACCCTGGCATTGACCCCATCGGCGTGGGAACTGCCTCGGTTGCGTGCCCTCCCGAGACGTCCGGTGCTGGCAACCCCTCGGGTGAAGATCCCTCTTGATCTTCTTCCTCCGACACCGAAGCAGAGGAGCCAGAGGATGACAGATCCGAGTCGTAGCATTGCCCGGATGGGAATTCAATTATCCCGGGCGCCTGCTCCTCGGCATAAGATACGGCCCGGATCGTGCCGCGGCTTCGTTCGCCCCTCCTGCCTCGATCGGTCGGGGCTTGTGGACGTGGGATTTTTCTTCTTTTTTATCTTATTTAATTTTATTTGTATTTATTTATTAATTTATTGGGTTTATTAGGCGTGCCAGTCACATGTGTGACAATTTCATTGTGCGCTCGACTTGACTTGATCAGTCGATTGTAAAGTCCGAGTCGGGACCAAAAGTCCGCCATACCATAAAGGCTATGACGTTAATTACGCCCTTCCTAAGAAGGACAACCCTTGATTAAACGCTAAAATAGGAGGCCACTCGGGGCGATTGAAAACGACCGTGCATGATATTGAAGCTATTGTTATTCTAAGAATGTAATTAAGTAGGTAACAGGCTTATTAAATCGACATAACCCACTCTTATAGGGGGGCATGCCAGATAAGAAATAGGACACCGTCCACGCAGCGGCGGGGCGGAGCCTGAACAATCATCGGGGACAGGTCCCCTATCAGATTTCTCATCCGGCCAAGGGCCTCGCGGAACTAGTATTCTCCAAAAGATTGTGCCGAATGGGAGGTGTATGACGTGCACTTCCCAGGGCTCATCGGGGTTAGAACGTCGGATCGACATTTCGGCAGCATCTCCCCATAATCTGGATTATGCCCAGGGGAGAATAGACTATCACCCACGGAGTGCCGGGATGAAAGCCGAAAGAAAGAGAGGTCGAACCTCCCGAATCACGTAGCTGCCGTGGGACAACATTTTACTCTTCCCTACGGAAGCCGGCGAGACTCACGCAGTGGCGGAGCCCTCCGAGCTAAAGGGATTACTCATAACCCGACACAGGACGGTGGAACATAAGGGAGTTTGACTCCCTTTAATTTTATCCTCGGAGGGGGGTTCTGGTGACTCGTGGACATCCCTGAGTGAGTTTGACAGGGGAATCGGAGGCTCATTAGGCAGCAGAGCAAGTTTTCAGCGCACCTCAAACATATGTATAATTTCTTGGCGCCGAGACAAGGAAGCCAAGGAGGGGTTCCCGGCGCCAAGGGCATGGGATAGGTTCCCGGCACGCAGGGGAGAAGGCAAGGGGGTTCCCGGTGCGGGCTTCCCGGCGCGATGAAGAGCAAGCCAGGGAGGCTCCCGGCGCGGGCTTCCCGGCGCGAGGAAGAGAAGGCCAGGGAGGCTCCCAGCGCGGGCTTCCCGGCGCAATGAAGAGAAGGCCAGGGAGGCTCCCGGCGTGGGCTTCCCGGCGTGAGGAAGAGAAGGCCAGGGAGGCTCCCGACGTGGGCTTCCCGGCGCGAGGAGAAATAGTGAGGCGGGGGGGGCTTTTCGGCGCAGCCAAAACAATAGGGTTCTTGGCGCGGGAAAGCTTACGCCGAGGGCTATTCATCGGTTCTACTGTTCGTGGAGCCGAGATAGATGAGGGCGCCGAGATGTATTTCGGGGTTTTACGACACCCTGTCTTGGGGTTTATGGATGATTGAGAGGGTTTTCCTGGTGATTAAGGCCAAGATTGACGGGCCCTGAGGAGTCAAAAATGGATGTATTTATTGGGTATCGACCAGCTTTGGCATGGGTTTCGAAGGAAGCCCAAGGACAGAGGGAAATGGGAAAGAAGAACCGAACATAAGGAGCCTCCGTCACCATTACTTGTGCAGAATTCCAGGAGGATGGCTTGATGTTATCATTCGTCATCCTGGGAACCAAGAGATATCTGTCTCTGGTCCAGAAACGACTCTGATGATGTCGATAAGCAAACCGGGCATCAGAAACTCCGGAATCTCACAGATGTGAATCATCATGTGGCTTGGCTTTGTTCCGAAGGCCAAGGGATAGCCTGTCCCTGGCTCTGGAACAAGCGCACGAAAGCATCTTCGAGAAAGAAAACGTAGACGAATAATCAGACTGGGGAGGGGAATAGGGGGCAAACCTCCACAGAGATAATAGCAGGCGACAATCGAGGCCTGTTCCATTCGTTTATTCATTCAGACATGACTATTACATCCATGCATCAGAGGGACAGAGTACATAGAAGAAAATTGCAAACAAAGACTAAGTCCTGTTCTAGCGGCATGAAAACCGATTACGATGTCGCAGAATACATCAGAAGAAGAAGAAGAAGTAGCATCAATCAAAATTACAAGAAGATGAAATACAGAAATGGGGGGGGGGGAGGGCGGAGCATTGACTCCTCTCCCTCCCCGGTGCCCACCTTCAATCAGCTTCGAATCTTTCTCTCTGCTTTCTCCTTTGGTCTCTTCTCTCTTTTCTCAGCGGAGGGGGGGGGGAGCTCTCTCCCACTCTGTTAGTCTCTTGGTGGTCTCTTCTCTTCTGCTTTCCTCCTCCTCTTTTTTCATGTTTGAGTGAGTGGGTTTATATATACCTCACCCTTTTCTTGCATCTAGGCATGTCGAAGTCGGCGTGCCTCCTCTGTTCGCAGCAGCTCCCGGCGCGCCGAGTGGCCTCCTGTTGAGGTTTCCGGCGCCGCTCTCGAAAGCCCATTTGGCCGGCCCATTTAGGGCTTTTAGGCCTCACACGTGCCTTGGCTTCTCTTAATTCTTTAAACTGATATTCATCGTAACTGGAGAAGGTCCAGTATTAGTGACATAACTTTGTTGAGATCATCTTGAGATTTCATCAGTCAGCAGACTGGGATTTCATCAGTGCTGTCATTTGAATGACGATAACACTGGGCATCAGCTTTAGCCCGAGGAGGCTTTAGCCGGGTAATAGTTTCAGTGGTAATTCTTCCGTGGCTCCGACCTTGCCGGAATCTTCACAATCTTCATTTGCTGGTTCTGGCTTTATCTTTATCTTTGCTCACATTTCATATGTCAACAAATCAATATCTGACTTGATATGACGTGTCATCTGCAGACCTTCAGACAAGGCCGTAGTGTAGCTCTTGTTAAAGTGTGCTAGGGGGTTTCATCAGTCAGGTGACTGCTATTTCATCAGCGCCGCCGTCTGACTGGCAATGGCACCGGACCTCAGCTTGGCCGGGAAAAGACTTCAGCCGGGTAGACGGTTGACGAGCTTCGTCATTGATCTTTCACTGTTGGTCTGATCTTCTTTTCAATTCTGTTTCCACCCTTGCTCATTTTCAAGGTGTCAACAGGGCTACATCACCTTTTCTTGCGACCCCCCAGCCTGGACCGGTTCGACAACTGCACCGCCACTTGGAGCGTCTCCCGCCTCAGTCAACGCCCCAATCTCGGCTGTGGTCCCAGCGTCACCCGCCTCGTCTACGGCCCCCTCGGCTCCCACCGAGGGGAGAGCCAGGCCTACACCGTTGCCAGTCATAGAAGCAGCCCCGGCCCCCTCGGCTCCGGCCGAAGGAGGAGCCGATCCAGCATCGTCACCGGCCGCAGAAGCAGCCCCAACCTCCTCGGCCCCCTCTTGCTCGGCGGGTGTGAGAGCTCGCCCGATAGGGTCGGCCCCATCATGCTCGACGGAGGGGTGAGCCGCGGCAAGGTCGCCTTCGACTGCGAGTATGACCCCGGCCTTCTTGGCCCGCTTCTTGGCCTTCACGGCGGCCCGGATCATGCCCTCCACAGGATCCTTGCGCTTGGACCCCCGCGACCTGGTGGATTCACCCTAGGCTGCCCCCTTGCCCTTATCTCTGGCTCGGGAGCGACCCGTGGGAGCAGTCGACTCATCGACAGCCGAGTCATCGCCGAGGTCGATCACCTCTGCAGCCTCCTTGTTGACGCCTAGAAAATGAGCAATGGCGAAGACAAGAAATTGAAAAGAAGATCAGACCAACAGTGAAAGATCAATGATGAAGCTCATCAACCACCCATCCGGCCAGGCTAATGTCCAGTGTCGTCGTCTAGCAGACGACGGCACCGATGAAATAGCAGTCACCTGACTGATGAGACCTCCTACCATATTTTAACAAGAGCTGTATTGCTGCCCTATCCAAGAATCTACAGATGACATGTCAGAATGGGTCAGATGTTGACTTATTGACAGATGAGGCGGGAGCAAAGACAAAGATGAAGCCAAAGCCAGCAAATGAAGACTGTGAAGACTTCTACAAAGTCAAAATAAAAGAAGAACCGTCTTCATGTACTGCGTGCCCTGCTGAAGCCTTCCCGGGTTAAAGATGACATCTGGTCTTGACATCATTCAGATGACAATGATGATGAAACCATATCCGATTTTGTCGTCATTCAGATGGCAATACTGATGAAATCCCAGCCTGCTGACTGATGAAATCTTAAGATGATCTCAGCAAGGTTATGTCACCAATACAGGGCCTTCTCTGGTTCTGATGAATATCAATTTAAGGGATTAAAAGAGGCCAAGGCACGTGCGAAGCTTAAAAGCCCTAAATGGGCCAGCCAAATGGGCTTCCGAGTGTGGCGCCGAGAACCTCAACAGGAGGCCACTTGGCGCGCCGGGAGCTATTGCGAACGAATGAGGCACGCCGATTACCATCTGCCGAGATGCGAGAAGAGGAGGAGTCTATATAAACCCATTCCTTCGAAGACATCAGAAGAGGGCGGACAGACAGAAAAGAAGAAAACAAAGAGACGAAGAAAAAAGAGTGAACAGATAGCCAGAAAGAAAAAGAGATAGGAAAAGAGAGGGAGAGAGTCTCCGCCGAAAGAAGAAGCAGAAGAAAAGAAGGAAGAAAGGCTCCAGGTGGGCTGATAGGGGGAGGGAGAGGAGTCAATGCTCCACCCTCCCCCCCCATGTTCGATGTTTCTTTTTTTTCGTTTTACTGATTCTCCGTATGTGGTAGTCGAAGTCTTGATGTTTAGATTACTCATACGATTCTCTCCCTGTTCCTCCCCTTTATGTTTCTCGGCTTCAGTTCTGCAGTCGATGTAAATGATGGTGAGATAAAGTAAATGCAGTTGCCGTGATGGATATTAGGCAATACGATCTTCCCCTGTCTCCATATGTATGCGTATTGTTTGTATGAATGCCCCATGGGCGAAATGACTCAGGCTTCGGAGTCGAGTCTGTTCTTCGAACAGGGATGAAGGTAGAACCCCCACCCTTGTTTAGTGGGTTGCTGGGTTCTATTCTCTTCTATCTTCCTGCTTCAATGGTATGCCCTCCGTATGTGTTTGAGTCTTGCCCTCAAGCCTCTTGTGCTGTCCGGGAACCAGAGACATCAATCTCTTGGTTCCCCGGACTGCCGGCTATAAAAGATGCATTGAACCCGCAGACGAATGCAACCCTGGATCCTCATTCCAATCGTTGGATGACTAAGGCCTGGGGTCCCAGCACCGAGGGTTCTTTCATCGCCGTTTTACTTCCCAGATGGTACTATGCTAGTCTGGGGAATCAGAGACAGCCATCTCTTGACCCCCCAGACGTCTGGCAGTAGACAGATAAAAGCTACTCAGGCCCCGACGATGGTCTCTCCTCCCCCTGATGATTCGGCCTCTCAGCTCCCTTGGCGTCCTTCTAGCAGAGGCATTCATGAAACCTCCTCATGCACCCCTGATTCGGTCTCAGTCTGAGCCATAAAACCCAGAAATCCCAGAAACAGAGTACCGTTTGAGCTCTGTAAACCTTGAAACCTCGTAGCAATTCAGCCTTCCCGGCGTGCCATTTGCCCGCCGAAAACCCCTCAGCCGAGAGGCCTCCCTCTCCTGCTAAACGACAAAAAACCTATTTCAAACCCTTCCACATGAGCCTCCCGGCACCAAGCTCCCGGCGCCAGGCTCCCGGCGCGCCCAAGAGCGCGCCGGGAAGCCTCGCGCCGAGAGCTCCCCCCCTTCTACCACTTAGGCCCAGGCCGAGAGCCTCTCCTGGCCACTTCATTGGCGCGCCGAGAAGCCCCTACTATAGCCCACGCCGAGAAGCTCCCTTCGTCCAGGGAATAGCGCGCCGAGAAGCCCCTCGCGCCGGGAGCTTTCTGCCGTCTTCCCTCTGCGCCGAGAACCTCACGCCGGGAACCCCTTTGCCTCCTTGCCTTCGTGCCGGGAGCCTCCCTTCCCACTTTGCTGTGCCGAGAGCCTGCTCTGCTGCCCAACCGGCCTCCCCTATATTATGCGGTCCCTAACTGGATTCACATGCAACCCCGCGGGTTCGGCGGACCTTGTCTTTACAAGGGTCTCGTTGACCTCCGAGACGGGGAATAGTGATTGATGATAGAGACATGTACAGTCTCCTTGAGCCTTAGTGCTCCCCCGCTTTTTGGCTTTCATCCCGGCATTCCGTCGATGTCAGCCTATATCATCCCTTGGCAGATGCTAAGTCTAGGGGAGGTGCTGCCAAAATTCCCCCAGGATGATGAAAGCCAATATTAAGCTGCCCCCAGGAACCTTTGCGCACTTGAACTGCATTGATAACCTACTCAAATGTTGTTACTGAATCTTAAATCCGAATTTTGTTCCGGGGGCTCCGCCCCCGGAAACCCCCGCAAGGGGCGCCGCCCCCGCAAGGGGTTCCGTGGGCCCCGCGATCCCCGCGACCTGACCGCGCAGGTCGATCCGCGTGCGAGGGCGCAACATTGAGCGTTCGCTCACTTTCCGTCGTCCCGCATCGGGTTCATGAATAACCCCTTTAGCTCGGGAGGGCTCTGCCACTGCATGAGTTCCACCGGCTTCTACAGGGAATACCAAACATTGCCCCATGGCAAATATGCGATTCGAGAAGTTCAACACTTCTCTCTCTCTTGGCTTTCATCCCGGCACTCCGTGGGTGACAGCCTATTTCCCCCTGGGCATAACCCAGATAAAGGGAAGATGCTGTCGAAATACTGATCGATGTTTTAAACCTCATCACGGTCGCGGCTCAGGCTACCGGTGATTGAGATCCTCCTTCCCCCCTTAACCCCGGGCTTTGAACCGCTGACTTAGCGATATCATCTGTTTCTACGGTTGGTGTCATTATCTTGCCCGCCTTCCTGGCTTCGGTATGAAGTTCCATTTTCGCACATGAATATACGTTTGCCTCTCGAGGCCTCCTACTTTTAGCGTTTAATCAAGGGTTGTCCTTCCTTGGAAGGACGTAATTAACGTCATAGCGTTCATGGTATGACGGACTTCGGGTCCTGACTTGGACTTCACAATCGACTGACCATGTCAGATCGAGCGCACAATAAAATTGTCACTTCGGTGACTAGCACGCCAATAAATAAACAATAAAATAAATAAATAAATAAATAAAATAAACTAAAGAAAATAAATGTGTCAAACACTCCTCCAAAGTCGGCCGCTTGGTGTCTACACAAAAAGGAAGACATAGTCAAAAAAAAGAAAAATGGTCTCAACATCCAAAGGAGAGCCTAGTCGGTGGCACCTGAGCTCGACGGATGCAGCCGCGTAAGAAGACACTGCTCGATGTTCTCTGGAGTAACCAGCTCTTCTGTGGACTGGCGGTGCTTCGGCAAGATAGTTGCGTACTCCTCCACGTACGGAGGGAACTCGTCCTGCCTGGGAGAGATATTCAGATGAAAATTGGGGATCACGGGGCACATCCAGGTCTCCTCCACCAAGTAGATCCCCACCTAGAAAAATTGAGTTTTGCACCCCTTATGTGAAGAATCCTTCGTCGCCAGGGAGATGCAGCTCCTATTCCGCCTCGCCTAGATGAAATAAAAACCCTTCCCGACCGAGGGATGCGCCTTCAACTCAAAAAAGTAGTGAAAGAGGTCCAAGGAAGGAGGAACTCCGCATTGGCGATAGAGGATGCGAAAGGCGGAAAGAAGGAGATAGGAATTGGCTACCAACTGAATGGGTGCCAACCGAAAAAAATTGAGAAGCTTAAGAACGAAAGGTTCGAAGGGAAGGCGGAACCCTCATTTCCATGATAGAAGGAAGGTACAGATATGGCCTGTACGAGTGTCCAACCTCGTCTCGTGCGGAGCGGCCGCGACAAAGCAAAACTTGTGGGGCAGGTGAAACTGGTGCTCTAGCCTTTTCACCTCCGCCTCCCCCAATTCGCTGCAGTTTGGAACCGCCACCTTCACCACCGGCTCACCCTCCCACTCTTCAACATCCGGACGCTGATCCGCCATGGAATCCGGAGAATAACTTGAAGAAAGACACACCCGGGACCCCGAAGACTCCGGAGGGAGAGGAAGCTACCGGACTGCCTCTGCAGTTATCTTCGCCAACTCTGCGAACACCGCTGCAAGCCTCTGCTCTTCCGTCGTGTCCTCACGACGCATCAAAGAGCCGAAAAGCAAGCACGAAGGTGAGCCAAACCCTAAAGATGGAGGGAGTCTGGAATGATAATGATGCAGGACGAACACGGGAGATGACACTATGTGGTGCCACCCTCGGACTCTAGATGAAGACACGACCAGCAACACACACCAGGGAGACACTAAGCCCGACACTATGAGCTCCTAGTGGCGAAACGTCGCTAACAGAAGTGGAAGCTCACTCGTCGTCCCAAGCGAGGGAAAGCGCAGACTGTGCGCGGTTAAGGAACCGACGGAGGTCAAGGGTAGTCCGACTCAACTTCCGGACTCGGATCGAGTCGCGGGACGGGTCACTCTCACTCTCACAGCCGTGACATGGACACACGGGCTAGTACCTACACTCTCGGCAGCGGCAAAAGACCATATACTAGCTAAGTAAATGAACGCCAAGAGGTTCGGACCATTACCTCCACGCACCCGGCGTGGCGAAGACAACCCCGGCCGAATTACGGACTCCCGGTTATCAATTATTACAGCAATACACTAAGTCGACCCACTCCACGCAGGGAGGTAAAAGGTCACATGTGGGGTCCGGGAATCACGCAACTCAGGGTTGACGGGCAGCATCTTGATGTCACCCGGCGGTGCCGAACTCCGCGTTTTTGTGCTTTTCGAACGGCGGCTTCTGCGGGCCCGCGGGGCCCACGGACGGCGCTGTCCTCAGGATCTGCGGGGGTGGGACCCACTGTGATGGGGACCCCTGGTGGCGCGCCTCCACGGACGGGGGTCGGCCGGGAACACCGATCGGGGGTCGATCGGCCCCGATTCCCAATTGTTGAACTAGCTGCCCACGGATTTTGATTTCTATTTTCCGACGCGCGCTCCGGCGAAAACGGCCGCTGCGGTCAATCCGACGTCGGATCGGGACGCATGAGCTATCGTTGGAAAGCTCCCTTCAAATGCTTCAATCTAGACCCAAAGAGATCTACTGGATCTGGTCGGATCAGAACTTTATTAAATTTACAAGTCCCTGTTGTACAGTAACCAAAATCTTAGATCTGTAGGGCACTTATCTGAGAACCACCGTTGAACGCTTAGTAAACCTCCGATTCAGCTCTTGAGCTCTTCTTAGGAGTTGTCGGGAATCAAACCACGGAACTGGGACTATTTTTAGAATTTGATTTGGAGGTAGCTGCGATTTGTTAGGAGTTTTGGAGTGACTGGTGGTCGGATCTGAGAACAGGTGGATAGAACTGTAGATGGGTCTGAGAACGATTTTTAGAAAATATGAGATGGGCGAATCAAAAATTGAGAACAATTGTGGATTAAGGAGTGGATGGATGGGATCCCCAGTAAAATTGGGAGAACTAACAGAAATCAAAAAGTGGATCTAAGACATGAAACTCAGGACGGAGGTGAACCTGGACAGAATTCTGGCAGAACCAAAATGAAAGAGTGGACGAAAATAAAAAATTAGCAAACGTGATCTGAATGCTGGCCTGATTTTTTTGGGTGGATAGGAACATCCCAGGAACAACTCCTCCAAATTTGGTAGCTAAATGATCTCAGGGAAGACCTGTGAATTTCGAGCAATCTGCTGTGGTACTACGCGGGCAGAACTCCGTTGATAGCGATGGCGGTGCGGTGGCGGCTCGTGGGGGCGGCGGCGGCGACCGGAACTGATAGGGTGGAGTCTCACCACCTGAAGGAAGCCTTCACAGCTTCAAGGGGAAGAGGGAGAGGAGAAGGGGGCGGCCTAGGCCATGCTCCAACAAATTTCACAATTCTTATGGCATTAATTCATGAAAATGGGAAAATATAAGCATATATAGGTCACCCATCTAATCCATCCTCCACCGTTGGATCTAGGGGTGTGAGATGGAGGGTTGGGATGGCATGTGACCATTCCACAAAAATTAAAATAAAAAAAATAAGGGGAAGGGGGGGGGACAAGTTGGTAGCCACCTTGGACTTTGAAGTCCACTTGTCTCCCATGTGCCTTTTACCATTCAAACTTCTAGATGCCTCCATTTGACATGTTGACTGACCCCACATGGGGCCCATGGGCTGAGGTGGATCAATGGGAGGGGCCCTGGGGGGCCCTTGGGGCCCACGGGGTCCAAATTGTACATAAGCCCCTCTTACCATCAAAATAGCAAACCGAATACAATGAAATAAACACAAATTACACACAAATAAAGTTTAACTAAATATGATAAATGGGGAGGCTCAAGGTGGAGTCTCCAGGCTGTCTCCGAGCCAGATGGATGCTGAGGTGGCTCGAGTCATGCTTCGTGTGCGGTACCGGTGGCTCGCCGGCTCGTGTCTCGCATGCGCTCGGGTGTCCGCACCAATTCTCCAAGGGTGGGAGAAACTCGACCCTGTCGAGTAAGGGTCTGCATCACTCCTGTATCACTCCAAAAGGTTCGGATCAATCCGCTGCAACTCGCCATGTGTGATCCATGTGTCCTCAGTAGTGGGCCATCCTCTCCATCGCACTTGGTAGCGCGGGTAAGATCCACTCCTGGTAACTGTCACTTGCTCGTCCAGTATACGATCTATATGCTCATGTTTCCGTGAAAAAGGGGTTGGAGGTGGAAGTGGACACTCAGGTGTGGGATCACTCTCAAGGGGAGGAGATGGCTCAAAAGGCTCACTAGGGATCACCGCTGGGTCCCTATATGCAACAAGATCCGATACATTGAAGGTAGAGCTTATACCATATTCCTCGGGCAGGTCCACAACATACGCATTAGATCCAACGCGTTTCAACACTCTAAAGGGACCGGCTCCGCGAGCTTGCAACTTCTTAACGGTTCCAGAGGGAAACCGTTCAGGTCTTACCCTGATCATGACGTATTCGCCCTCGTGGAACTCTCGGTGGTGTCGGTGGGCATCGGCTAACTCCTTGTACCGTGCATTGCTGGTCTCAATGTGACGACGGATGTCGTCATGCAAACTCCTAACATGCCTAGCAAACGACTCGGCCGACTCCGACACTCTAGCATGGATAGGCATGGGGACAAGGTCAACGGGTTTCCTAGGCCTACGACCTGTGAGAATCTCAAATGGACTCATGCCGGTGACCTATTGACCGAATCATTGTATGCAAACTCAACCATGGGTAAAATGAGATCCCAATCCCCAATGTGGTCCTTAACTAGACACCTCAAAAGATCTCCCAGACTCCTATTGACCACCTCGGTCTGACCGTCTGTCTGGGGATGATATGCAGTAGAAAACTTGAGGTGAGTACCCATCATATGCCATAGTGTCTTCCAAAAGTAGGAAGTGAATCTAACATCACGGTCAGACACTATAGTGCGAGGCAACCCGAACTTGCACACCACATGCGTAAGGAAAAGGCGGGCTACCCTAGAAGCATCCGACGTCTTAGAGCAAGGAATAAAGAGGGCCATCTTTGAGAAACGGTCAACCACCACATAGACTGAATCATGCTTCCTGGAGGTACGTGGTAATCCAAAACAAAGTCCATGCTAACATCCTGCCACGGGGCATCAGGCACGGGGAGAGGCGTATAAAGGCCCGAGCTTTGCTTCTTCATCTTGGCCGTAGCACATGTACGGCACTGAGCCACGATGTTAGCAACATCGCGCTTCAAGCTCGGCCAATAAAATCGATGCTCTACTGCCTCGATAGTCTTGTTCCGACCAAAGTGGCCAGCTAGACCTCCCGCATGTAGTTCCCATACTAAGAAATCTCGAACCGAAGTTCGGGGAACACATAGCCTGCTACCTCGAAAGAGGTAACCCTCCTGAAGCACATACTCATCAAGGTCTCTCGAGGGTTCGGCCTGGAGAGTGGTAAAAATCTGATCGAAGTCAGGACGGTCAACATAGGCCTCCTTCATCTTCTCTAACCCTATGACCTCGGCACTCATGGTGGTAAGCAAATATGCTCGCCGACTCAAGGCATCCGCCACCTTATTCTCCACTCCAGCCTTATGTTTCAGCACAAAGGTGAACTGCTGGAGATACTCGACCCAACGACTATGACGCGAGTTAAGCTTCTTTTGCGAATGGAGGTACCTCAATGCCTCGTGGTCGGAGTATAGGACAAACTCCTGATGTAAAAGATAGTGCCTCCAATGCCTAAGAGCCTGAACAACTGCGCAGAATTCTTTATCATACGTGGAATATCGCAGTTTCGCGTCATTCAGCTTCTCGCTGAAATATGCGATCGGGTGGGACTCCTGACTGAAAACTCCTCCAATCCCAACACCCGACGCATCACAAGAGACCTCAAACACCTTCGAGAAATTAGGTAGTCGAAGGATAGGTGTCTGGGTCATGCGCTCCTTGATGTCCTTGAAGGCGGCAGATGCGGCCTTCGTCCATACAAATGTGCCCTTCCGGATGCAATCCGTGATCGGGGCGGTGACGGAGCTAAATCCATGGTTGAAGCGATGGTAGAACGTCGCAAGACCATGAAAGCTGCGGACATCATGAACCGTACGGGGTTCCGGCCACTCAACAATGGCCCGGACCTTCTCCGGATCGGCGGAGACCCCAGTACTAGACACGATAAAACCCAAGAAGGTAAGCTGAGATGTCATGAAGGCACACTTCTGTGGGTTCGCAAATAGCTGCTCTCGCCGAAGAAGTAGACAGACCTGCCGAAGGTGGTCTAAGTGGTCCCCTGTGGTGCGACTATAGATAAGGATATCATCAAAATACACCACTACAAAGACTCCAATGAAAGGTCGAAGGACCTGAGTCATGAGCCGTATGAAAGTGCTAGGGGCATTGGTCAACCCAAAAGGCATGACCAACCACTCATATAGACCATCCTTGGTCTTAAATGCGGTCTTCCACTCATCACCTGGCCTAATCCTCACCTGATGGTAGCCACTCTTAAGATCAATCTTCGAAAAGATAGTGGCACCTGCCATCATGTCTAGCATGTCATCAAGGCGGGGAATAGGGAACCTGTACTTCACGGTGATTTTGTTGATGGCACGACTATCAATGCACATTCTCCACGTGCCATCCTTCTTCGGGGCGAGTAATGCGGGTACAGCACATGGACTCATGCTGTCCCGAACAGACCCTCTCTGCACTAACTCATCGACCTGCCATTTAAGCTCGGCATGCTCCGTGGGACTCATGCGATAAAGAGGAAGGTTGGGCAAAGAAGAGCCCAGAACAAGGTCGATGGCATGCTGAATATCCCGCATGGGTGGGAGTCCCTCGGGAAGCTCATTGGGGAATACATCAGCATACTCCTACAGAATGGGAACAACCTCGGGTGGGAGCTCACCCTCGGAGTCCCACTCCACCTCTCGGACCGTAATGGTAAACACCGGACAGCCCTGACTAAGCTCCTGCTCCATCTCCCGGGAGCTAATAATCATCAATCTCCTCGTCGAGGGCTCTCCTGGGCCAGAGGTAACAGTCATAGCCCGAGCTGGGGATGGGGTACTAGGCCCGGGAACGGAAGGCTTCAGAGTACTAGGGCCAGTAGGACCCCTGACTGATGGGCTCCTGGGCCGAACGGGTTGGAGGGTGACCCGCTGGCCTGCGTGGTGGAAGGTACAGGTGTTCGACCGGCCATGGAGCGTGGCATCCCAATCGAATAACCACGGCCTACCAAGAATGATACTGCCCACTTCCATGGGGAGAACATCACACCAGATCTCGTCACGGTAGGAGTGGAGCTGCAGCGGGACCAAGCACCGCAGCCTGACCGAAATGGAAGTGGTATCCACCCATGATACCTGATAGGGGCAAGGGTGGTCTACGGGTGTGAGACCAAGACGAGTGACAGCGTTCGTGGAGATTGCATTGATACAACTCCCGCTATCGATGACCACCTTGCAAATTTACTTTCCCAGCCTACAGAATACATGAAAGATAGTAGTCCGTCGCCAGTCATCACTGACCTGTGGCTGGGTGAGGATACATCTGACGACCCCCACGTGGGTATCGTCCGAAGGCTGGGCATCCTGGGCCTCACCTCCCATCTCATAGTACTCTTCAGCTAACTCTTCATCGGCCTCATAGTTGACTAACTCGAGGCCCGTAGGGGTGGTATCCTCGGCATGTGTGTCCCCAATGTGAAGAGATGGGCGGGTGGGACACTGGTTGGCGAAATGGCCAAACCCATTGCAGCGATAACACTGCTGCCGTGATCCACTAGGCTCCCCAATCATAGGTCCTTTACCTTTATCCTCCCGACGGATAGGAGGCGTAGGCAACAATGGACGTGTAGGAGGTGCGGGTGCCGGTGGACGGGCTATGGGTGGGGCTGTAAGATGCTGGGGACGAGGAAGGTCCCTCGGGGGTGGAGGACGAGGCCTAGGAGCAAACGGCTCGGGACGAGCGGGCTCCTGAGGTCGAGCCATGGGGGCCCTCGGATACGTGCCAGATGAGCCACGGGGCTCGACACTACGAAGGGGAAAAGAGCCCAACCGATGGGGTGACTCGAACTCGGCCTCGAATTGCTCCAATTCGAGAGCTATCTGATATGCCTGCTCCAAAGTGGTTGCATTGCGATGAAAGAGTTCATATTGATAATTGGGCCGCAAACCTCTTCGAAAGCGGGATATAGTCATAGTGCTCTCTTCCGTGACCCCACACCTTATGTAATACTCATCGAACTCGGCGGTGTACTCGGTCACGGATCGGTTCCCTTGGGAGATGCTTTGCCACTTGTCTATGAGACGCTGGTGATATGAGGCGGGAAGGTACTTCTCCCTCAACTTGGTTTTCATATCATCCCAAGTACCGATCTGGGGTTGACGTCGCTGGTTGAGCAGGCTCTCCACATTGATCCAATAAGTTTGAGCCTGCCCTTGCAGCTTCATCTTCGCGTATCGGACTCTTCGGTGGTCCGTCATCTCAAACTACTCGAAGTACCGGTCCATGCCGGCCTCCCAATCTAAATACACCCGAGGGTCCAAGGACCCGCTAAAAGTGGGAGGGTCCGCACGCACGCCCCTAAGAATGCGGTCGTCCTCCTCATCATCACGATTCCGTCGTTGATGACGGCGACCGTTACCCCCTTGATCATTATCAGATGCATAATCATCCACCACATGCACCTGTTGAACCCCAACATTCTCCACTTGAGCCCTTGGCACAGCTGGTTGCTGCACCGGCTCTTGTCGGACATTCGTCGGCACGGGTTGCGCCGCTACTGGGCCCCTCTCTAGGACAGCGATCCTCCCAACTAGGCCCTGAATGGACTGATCCGAACTCTAGGCCCGATCCTCGAGGGCTTTCATCCGCCCTTCTAGACGCGTTCCTATGCCATCCATACGCGTACTAAGGCCATCCATACGCGTGTCAAGACGTTCCATAATGGCTCAGAACATCTCGGCCGACGAGGACTCATCGGAGCTACAGGTTCGGGAGTCGCCATAGGTGGTGGTGGCGAGTATTGGGTACCTCGACGGGTGGGCATGCAAAGACACACGACCTAGAAGACACCGACTAATGCAAACACTCACTAGATGATGCACTTAGACCTAACCAATATCCGGTACGAGGCGGAGATAAGCGATCCGAAGATCACTCGCGCAAGTACGCTACCCTCCCGATAGGCATAACCTAATGTTCGGGCAACGCCTTTTAATATACCGAGCTATTGGGTGAAATGCAATTTGAAAACACTTTTTTGTTGTTGTTTTGAAATGATGATCCTAGACTCGACTTATACTATGCAAGACATATGCAACGACTACCCTAGACTCGACTCGCTCTGATACCAAACTGATGCGGGACGGACACAGGAGACGACACTATGGGTGCCACCCTCGGACTCTAGATGAAGACACGACCAGCAACACACACCAGGGAGACACTAAGCCCGACACTACGAGCTCCTAGTGGCGAAACGTTGCTAACAGAAGTGGAAGCTCACTCGTCGTCCCAAGCGAGGGAAAGCGCGGACCGTGCGCGGTTAAGGAACCGGCGGAGGTCAAGGGTAGTCCGACTCAACTTCCGGACTCGGATCGAGTCGCGGGACAGGTCACTCTCACTCTCACAGCGGTGACATGGACACACGGGCTAGTATCTACACTCTCGGCAGCGGCAAAAGACCATATACTAGCTAAGCAAATGAACGCCAAGAGGTTCGGACCATTACCTCCACGCACCCGGCGTGGCGAAGACAACCCCAGCCGAATTACGAACTCCCGGTTAACAATTATTACAGCAATACACTAAGTCGACCCACTCCACGCAGGGAGGTAAAAGGTCACATGTGGGGTCCGGGAATCACGCAACTCGGGTTGACGGGCAGCATCTTGATGTCGCCCGGCGGTGCCGAACTCCGCGTTTTTGTGCTTTTCGAACGGCGGCTTCTGCGGGCCCGCGGGGCCCACGGACGGCGCTGTCCTCCGGATCTGCGGGGGTGGGACCCACTGTGATGGGGACCCCTGGTGGCGCGGCTCCATGGACGGCGGTCGGTCGGGAACTCCGATCGGGGGTCGATCGGCCCCGATTCCCAATTGTTGAACTAGCTGCCCACGGATTTTGATTTCTATTTTCCGGCGCGCGCTCCGGCGAAAACGGCCGCTGCGGTCAATCCCAACGTCGGATTGGGACGCATGAGCTATCGTTGGAAAGCTCTCTTCAAATGCTTCAATCTAGACCCAGAGAGATCTGCTTGATCTGGTCGGATCAGAACTTTATTAAATTTACAAGTCCTTGTTGTACAGTAACCAAAATCTCAGATCTGCAGGGCACTTGTCTGAGAACCACCGTTGACCGCTTAGTAAACCTCTGATTCAGCTCTTGAGCTCTTCTTAGGAGTTGTAGGGAATCAAACCACGGAACTGGGACTATTTTTAGAATTTGATTTGGAGGTGGCTGCGATTTGTTAGGAGTTTTGGAGTGACTGGTGGTCGGATCTGGGAACAGGTGGACAGAACTGTAGATGAGTCTGAGAACGATTTTTAGAAAGTATGAGATGGGCGAATCAAACATTGAGAAAAATTTTGGAGGAAGGGGTGGATGGATGGGATCCCCAGTAAAATTGGGCGAACTAACAGAAATCAAAAAGTGGATCTAAGACATGAAACTCAGGACAGAGGTGAACCTGGACAGAATTCTAGCAGAACCAAAATGAAAGAGTGGATGAAAATCAAAAATTAGCAAACGTGATCTGAATGCTGGCCTGATTTTGGTGGGTGGATAGGAACATCCCAGGAACAACTCCTCCAAATTTGGTAGCCAAATGCGCTCGGGGAAGACCTGTTAATTTCGAGCAAGCTGCTGTGGTACTGCGCGGGCAGAACTCCGTTGATGGCGATGGTGGTGCGGTGGCGGCTCGTGGCGGCGGCGGCGGCGACCGGAACTGATAGGGTGGAGTCTCACCACCTGAAGGAAGCCTTCACAGCTTCAAGGGGAAGAGGGAGAGGAGAAGGGGGCGGCCTAGGCCATGCTCCAACAAATTTCACAATTCTTATGGCATTAATTCATGAAAATGGGAAAATACACGCATATATAGGTCACCCATCTAATCCATCCTCCACCGTTGGATCTAGGGGTGTGAGATGGAGGGCTGGGATGGCATGTGACCATTCCACAAAAATTAAAATAAAAAAATAAGGGGAAGGGGGCGCCCTATTGACTTTGGTGGCAAGGGGGGGACAAGATGGTAGCCACCTTGGACTTTGAAGTCCACTTGTCTCCCATGTGCCTTTTACCATTCAAACTTCTAGATGCCTCCATTTGACATGTTGACTGACCCCACATGGGTCCCATGGGCTGAGGTGGATCAATGGGAGGGGCCCTGGGGGGCCCGGGGGGCCCACGGGGTCCAAATTGTACATAAGCCCCTCTTACCATCAAAATAGCAAATCGAATACAATGAAATAAACATAAATTACACACAAATAAAGTTTAACTAAATATGATAAATGGGGAGGCTCAAGGCGGAGTCTCCAGGCTGTCTCCGAGCTAGATGGATGCTGAGGTGGCTCGAGTCATGCTCCGTGTGCGGTACCGGTGGCTCGCCGGCTGGTGTCTCCCATGCGCTCGGGTGTCCGCACCAGGTAACAAGTGCCCAATGCCTATATCCCCACGCGGAAGGCGGTGCGCCATTCTGACCTCCGAGAAAAAGGGGCCCCTTCATTTCAAATCCATTAGGATTATCATTTTTATGGACACAGGTGACCACGACACGTGGCTTCTTAACACCGCCAGATCTCCACCCACCCGAGCCACGCTGGTCCAAAACCCTAACGGCTACTCTTCCGAGCCTACCAAGGCTCGGGAGTAGGAGGGGGACACGTGGAGAGGGGGATTTTTGTAGCCCATCTAAAGAGCAGCCAAACTTGGTCCATCAGGACCAAATAGGGCCCAACTCATCCAAGTGACAGCCCCACAGGGCCCACTTAGGCTAAAAAGCCCAATAAGATCACTCGGAATCACACCCTTCCTCGGCGGCCCTTAGGCTCGGAAGGTCTGAGCGTCGGTCAGGCAGAAAAAGATCCACGCACGATCGATCCCCTCGCCAGGATAAAGGCAGGCGCTCAGCGCCCACTCCGACCTATCTTCATCCGTGCTATGCCTATCGCCCAGACAGGGTTGGCACCTTTTATGCTCGGCTCGACCGACGATTGCTTATCTACGCTGCCATTGAGAGCCCTTATGAGCAGGAGTTTATGAGGATAAGAGACCCATGACCCCTCAAGGCTATAAAGATCCCACGATGAGGATGTAAAGATTCCACGATGAGGACGTAAAGACCCCGCGATGAGGACGTAACTCCCGCCTGAAACTCCTCAGCTTACGGGACTCATGAGGCAAGCACACTATATAAACTTGCGACTCCCTCTGATGAAAGAAAAGGCCAACACACGCCTAAACTCCCTGAGCAGGAACCACTTCACCACCTCGGTGTAGGGGGATCTCGTGCACCTCTTTCTTCCTCCCTTCATAACTTCCGCCATTGCTCTACTGACTTAAGCATCGGAGGGTTTTCCCTAGGGAACCATCCCTGGGACCCCTGATCCGTTTTTCCTTCTTTACTGTTCACTATCCGGTGATCATCCTCCCAGCTCAGGACCAGCGTGAGATCATGCCCCTTCAACTTATATGGAGATGTACTCAAAATGACTCATAGTTGCCATCATCAAAAAGAGGGAGAATATTGGGCATGTGTGTAACATGCTTAATTCTTTGGTTTTGATGATGTCTACCTATGGTGTCATTGATTAGTCTGACCTGCATTTGATAATGTCAACATTCATGCATTTCAGGTCAAGCCAACGTTGGCAACCAAATGTGTCTGCAAAAATAGAAAGAAATCAAGAGGCACAGAAACGAGGCATCTGGCTGCACAGAAATCAAAGCAGGTAAGGCACAACAAACGAGGCAACTAGATGCACAAAATTCAAGGCAATAGGTTTCACAGAAGTCTACGCAGACAGGTCGATGCACATGTTACAAGGTCGGTGCACACTTTCCTTCAACACTACAAGGTCGATGCACATCTAGTTAGAATAGTACAATGGTCGATGCACATGCCTAAGGTCGATGCATGTTACTGTTCATGAAGAAGCAAGGCCGATGCACATCTGGCTAGCACAGTAACTAAGGTCGATGCACCTTCTGCCAACACTTGACTAAGGTCGATGCACGTTACTGTTCATGAAGAAGGTAAGGTCGATGCATGTTACTATTCATGAAGAGGCAAAGTCGATGCACATTCTGCCAGCACAAGACTAAGATCGATGCACATGCTGAAGACTAAAGACTAAGGTCGATGCACATGCTGAAGACTGAAGACTAAGGTCGATGCACGTTATTGTTCATGAAGAAGTAAAGTCGATGCACATTCCAGTCTGTTGCGTATCAAGGTCGAGGCACATTGGCTACTTCTGAAGGTAAGGTCGATGCACATGCCCAAGCTGAAGGACTAAGGTCGACGCACATTCAACCTTTGAAGAAGTAAGGTCGATGCACCTTCTGCCTAGCACAAGCGAAGGTCGGTGCACATCCCACTACCTCAAAACAAAGGTTGACGCACGTTGATAGGTCTATACATATATGACTATCAAGGTTGGTGCATATATCTTTTACTGGCCAGGTAAGGTCGATGAACATTCATTCTCTCACATATGAGGCCGATGGACTTTTGCGTTTTGGACTAGTAAGGTCGATGCACATCTACCTTGTGGCATACCAAGTCGGTGCACATTTTCACCTAAGCTATATAAGGTCGGTGCACATATGCATCTTAGCCATAAAAGGTCTATGCATGTTTGCCTTCAACACATCTGGGTCTAAGCATGTGTCACATAACCAAGTCTGTGCACTTTCACATTTGCATAACCAGATCTGTGCATGGAGAGGGGAAATCTCGTCGCCCGTACGAAGAGGCCAAAAGAGGTCCAACCAGATCGAACGAGGCCCAACTCCTCGAAGTGGTAGCCCCTGGGCCCGCTTAATATAAAGTCCAAAAACTCACTTGGTACAAGCACTTCCTAGGCGACGTTCGGGTTGGGAAGTATGAGCATCAGTTCGATCGGGAAAGCTCCCTTGGAGCCCCTCATTCCCTGTCCCGACCAAGCACTCATCACTCAGGAGACCTCTCCTAGGCTAGTGCCTATCGCTCGGGATCACTGATGGAAGCTTATTGATCACGACCGTTGCGGGTCCCTTAATGGCAGGAAGCTCAAGAGGATAGGGGAAACCAAGAGTCCGCATGAAGGACGTAACCCCCTCTGAGACTCCTTTGCTTATAGGGATCAGTCGCAAAAACAGGCCACTATATAAACTGGAACAACCCTACTACAGAAGGTAAGGCAAGGCGAGAGCCAAAAAAATCCTGAGTAGGAACCACTTCACCTTTTGGTGGAGAGGGATCTCGCGCTCCCATCTTCCTCCTGACTCTTCCCTTTGCATCCGAGCCCTACTATTTTGCTGACTTAGGCACCGGAGGGTCTTCCCAGGGGTTCTATCCCTGGGCACCTCTGACTCGTTTCCCTTCTTGCAGTTCACATTTCAAGGGTACGTGGGCATCATCCTCCCCGCTCAGGAGCAGCGCGAGATAACCCCTCTTCATCTGGCACCGTCTGTGGGAAACGAACAAAGAGCCATCATGGTGCGAAGGAATTCTGGCAGGAGGACTGGCGACGACCTGGGGAAAACCCCAGCGACAGAAGAAGGCGCACCCTCTCTCCCCACGGAGAACTCCCCGCCGAGCAACCATGCCAACGAGATACCTCCATCTGTGGCGGGGGAACAGCTTCCCGGCGGGAGCACCGACGCCCTCCAAACCCTCATCGTAAAACTGGATGTCCTCGTGGATCTCATGAGGGCCCAGGCGGCCAGGGAGGAGAAGTCACAGCTCCCTCGGAAGAGCCCCCCATGTGGAGATGCCTCCCAGCAAACCGCTGGAGGCCGTTTTACCCTTCGGGGGTGGCGGCTCATTCGCAAATTGTCAGGAGAACCATCGCATGCCCCTCCCCCGGAGCAGGAAGCCTCCTCAACCCCGAGGAGGGAGAAGATCGGAGCACGCCGACCATTTATGGAAGCCGAAGCCCCCGAGGAGCATCGGGACAGCATGCAAGTGCGCCCCCCCAGCCCCTCGGGTCAGCGACAACCGGAGCTGTCTCTCCGACTGCGAGACTTTGAGAGGCGTTTCGTGGAGCAAGAGCACGCCCTCCGCGCCTTGCAGAAGACCTCTCATGTGGAGGACGAAGAGCGATCCCCGTTCTCTGACTATATTTTGAAGGTAGAGATATCCCCCAGAATCTCACTCCTAACCTTCAAGTCGTACGACGGCCAGAGAGACCCGGCCGACCACTACGACAGGTTCGACGCCCTGATGGCCTTGCATGGGGCGTCCAACGTAATCAAGTGCCGAGCATTCGTAACCATTGAGGTCTAGGGTGCTCAGGCTTGGTTCAGGGCCCTTGCCCCTGGCAACATCCACAACTTCAAGCAATTCGGGCGAGTGTTCAAGGAAAGCTTCGCCGGCAGCGGTCCACCCCGGTCAGTGGCGGGACTATTGGCCCTCAAACAGGAACAAGGGGAGAAGTTGCGGGCTTATATCAACCGATTAAAATCGGAAGCTCTGCGCATCCCCCACTTGGGTGTGGCCTCTGCCATCACCACATTGACTGGGGGTACCCATGACGAGAACGTGCGGCGCGAGCTAGTGCTGCATCCTCCCACCTCCCTGGCCGATCTAGTGACCCTGGCCTTGCGCCATGCAGAGTGCGAGGAAGTCCTCCATGCCTGTCGAGGCACAACCAGCTCGGGTCGGGAGGGGGGCAAGAAGCTACCGTCTGACCAAGGGACGGGCCAAGGAAAAAGGCAGAACCAGGACGGAGACCGAAAGGAGCCCTCCCGGAAGTACGAGCGGTATACCCCCCTTACCGCCCCCGTCTATGAAATCTATGAAGACATTAAAGGCTCGGGCCTCCTCAACCAACCCGAGCCTATGAAGACCAAGCACCGCAATTTCCACATGCATTGCCCGTTCCACAGCGACCACGGGCATCACACCTGCGATTGCCATCAACTTCAAGATGAGATTGAGCGCCTTGTCCGCCAGGGACACCTATCCCGGTACGTGTCCGGGCAGAAGGAAGACTGAGGCGCCCTTGAAGAAATCGACAATGCCCCCCGCGGAGTCCACATCAACGTCATCGCGGGCGGCGCGGCATCAGGCAGAGATAGCAGTCGAGGAAGTAAGCGTCACACCGAGAGGGCGAGTCGAGCCTCCATTGAGCACTCTATGGCCCCACAGGCGAGCGGATCGCAAGCCCTAGTTTTCTCCGACCAGGACCTGGAAGGGTTAACCACCCCGCACGACGACGCTCTCGTTGTATCGGCTACAATAAACCATTGTAACGTAGACATGATCTTAGTTGACAATGGTAGTGCCCCTGATGTATAATCCTACGAATGTTTCCTCAAGATGGGAGAGAATCCATCTAAACTCCACCCCCGAACTCCCCTCTGTCGGTTCAACGGCCAGGCAACTTATCCCGAGGGAGCCCTGAGCCTGCCAGTTACTATCGGCACCCCGCCCACAACCGTTACGGTTATGGTAGACTTCATGGTGATTAAGGGGATGACGGCATATAACGCCATCTTCGGCCGAGGCATTCTCAGCCGAATGACAACGGTGCCCTCTACCTTTCACCAAAAAATGAAGTTCCCAACCAAACATCGCATGGGGTAGTCCGAGGTAACCAGGCATTGGCTAGACGGTGTTATATAATCTCGGTCGAAGCCACTAGGCCAGAAGGGAAAAAAGGAGCAAAAGGGAGCCGAAGAGGGACCCACAACATCTGAGCCCGGTGGCGAGTTGCTAACGGTCTTCCTTAACGGTGACCCGACTCTAGGAGTAAAGATCAGAGCCGATCTACCACTTGAGGAACAGGAGAAATGATGGGGACATCACCGGCGATCTCATTTGTTCTAGGATCCTGATGCTCGCCAGCAGTGCTACATCTTGTTCGCCCCTTTATTCCGAGTCATATGATGTATTTTTCATTTTCTTATTATGTAATTTTAATTTTATTTGAGTCAAGTCCCTAGGTTAAGGTGTCATCTACCTAGGTTAATTGGCATTAGACTGGTTAATGAGTCAATTGGGCCCAATTAAGTGGGCTAAGCCCATGGGCACCCCATTCTCCCTTAGTTTATTGTCACTAGTCTAAAACTCAGGGTCTTATGTTAAATTGTGGGATTCCTATAAATAGGACCCCAATCCCACCTGAAGAGGCGGAATCTCGCGCTGTGTCCTGAGCGGGCTGTAGATCACCAGAAGATGTTTCTGCAAGAGAAGGGAAACGTATCAGAGGGCCCAGGGGATCTCCCTGGGGGAAAACCCTCCGATGGCTAAGTCAGTAGAGCGATGGTGGAAGCGATAATGGGAGGAGGAGAGAGCTGATGCGCGAGAATCCTCTCCACCAAGGGTGAAGCGAATCGTGCTCAGGAGCTTAGGGTATGTGAATGGCTAGTTCATCTTACCATCTTCCGGAGGGTATCCCTGGCTTAAATAGTGCGTCGCCTTTTAAGAGTCCGGTGAGCTGAGGGCTTCCCGGCGGGAGTTACGTCTTCAGCGGGGGCTTTCATGGCCGGATCGTGGGGGCGTTATCCCCTTGGAGTTCGGAAGCTCCCATGACTCTCCCGCTGGCGGAGGACTCTGAACGGCCGCACCTGCAGATAATCAAGCGGTCTCACCGAGCTACGGGGATGCTAGCTCGTGTCCGAGCGATAGGCATGGCCCGGCGAAGGTGGGGTCGGATAGGTCGGCTGGAGCCTCTTTCTCTCGATCGGAGAGTGGGCTTTAGACCGGACCTTCCATGCGACCTGACCGTTGTCTCGGGCCCTCCGAGCCTAGAAGGCCGCCGGGGAGAGTTGATTCCTCGAGTCTTTTATTTATTGGGCTTTTCTCCCAAAGTGGGCCCTGTGGGCTATCACTTGGGTGGGCTCGCCCGGTTGGACCTTGTAGGTCTTGTTGGGCTGCCTTGGTGGTGGGCTGCGGAAATCCCCCTCTCCACTTGTCCCCCTCCTACTCCCGAGCCAAGGAGGCTCGGATGAGTAGTTTTTCGAGGCTTTGGACCGGCGTGGCTCAGGTGGGTGGAATTCCGTTGGCGTTATGTAGCCGCTTATAGCGGTCGCCGAGGCCCGTAATGATGATCCTGACGGATTTGAAACGAAGGGGCCCCCCTTTTTCTCGGAGCACGGAACGGCGCGCCGCCACCCTCAGGGGTTTATAGGGGGCGCTGTTCATCGTTCTAGGCTTCCAGGGTTTTAGGCTTTCCTTGCTTCTTGATGCGCCATGAGAGCACAGCGGAGACGCGGAGCCTTGCGGCGGCGTTTGAAGAGTTGGCGAGGATAACCGCGGAGGCGGTCCGGCAGCTTCCTTCTCCCCCGGAGTCTTCAAGCTCGTACGAGGGATCTTCTCCTGATCCGATGGCGGATCAGAGTCCGGAGCTTGTGCCCGTGAGGCGCGATCCCGTCCCCAACTGTAGCGAGTTGGGAGAAGCGGAGGTGCGGAGGCTGGAGCACCGTTTCCGTCTGCCTTTCCGCTATAGCTTTGCTGCCGCCACTCCATATGAGACGAGTCTGGACGACCGCGATGGGCACATTTGCACCTTCCTTTTGGCCTGGAAGAGTGGATTTCGGCTTCCTTTCGATCCTTACGTACTGCAGCTTCTCACTTTTTTCCGGTTGGCGCCTATCCAGTTGGTGGCCAACTCCTATCTTCTTCTTTCTGCCTTTGGGATCTTGTGCCATCAACGCGGCATCTTCCCGTCTCTGGACCTTTTCCACTTCTTCTTCGAGTTGAAGGCACATCCATCGGCTGGGAAAGGTTTTTACTTCATCCAGGCGCGAAGGAACAGGAGCTGCATCTCACTCGCGGCGAAGGATTCTTCGCACAAGGGGTGGAAGACTCAATTCTTATGGGTGAAGGCGGTGGCGACGGACGAGATCTGGAGATGCCGGACCTCGCCTAATTTTCACCCGAATCTGCCCCCTCGCCAGGAGGAGTTCCCTCCCAACGTGGAGCAGTAGGCTGCCCGTCTACTGGAGAATCGCCAATCGACCGAGGAGCTGGTGACACCGGAGAACATCGAACGGTGTCTTCTCTCGCGGTTGACGTCGTCAGGTACGGCTCTTGAGGCTCTTCTTCTGGGGTGGTAACTCTTTTTCATCCTCTTGACCGGGGCTTCTTCTTGTTGCAGATGTGAGGCGGGAGCCTCTGGAGGAGGCGGCCGAGGTCATCGATCTGGGAGAAGACTCGGCAGCCGACGAACCTGATGTCTTGGTAGGTCGCGCTCATGCCCGAGATAAGGGCAAGGGGGCGGCCCCCGAGGGGACTTCTCGATCGACCGGCCTGAAGCGCAAGGATCCCCTGGTGGGGAAATTGCGGGAGGCCTCGAAGGCCAGGAAGAGGACCAGGAAAGCCGGTCTTCCTACCGCCGTCGGCGGCGACTCTGGCTCAGCGGCGCTCCCCTCTCGGGGGCAGGATGGGGCCGACCCTTCTGGGCTGGCTCTCCCATCTGCCGAGCGACAGGGGGCCGAGGAGACCAGGGGCCCCGCAGAGGGAGGTGATGGGTCGGCTCTCCCCTCTGTAGGGACAGAAGGGGCCGATGCCGGCGTGGCCGGCGCTGGGACCGAGAGTTCGGTCGGTGCAGATGGGGGTGTGCCCGCGGGGGCGTCGCAACCCCAAGTGCCGGCAGTTTCTGGTGCCGTTGATCCCGCGGCGCCGGTCGAGGGTGGGGGTTCGCCCGGGGAGGCGTTGCAACCCCAACCGACCGTGGTGCGCGGGGCGGTTAGTTTCGCCGCCACAACAAGGCCTTCTGGCGGGGTGCCCGGGGTGGAGCGGTCCCCTTTGCCGGAAGCTCTGGTCAGGCTTGGTGTCTCGGGTGATCTGTACCGGATCTGCCTGTCGATCGCCGATAGGGCGAGGGGAGGAGAAAAGCGAAGCACTCCTGCCGGGGTCCTTGACATCCTGATGGAGGGCGGCCTGGTTATAGCTCGGACAGCGGCCGTGATGGCAGAGGCGCACGCCCGGACGGAGGCGGAGCGGTCGAAGCTCGCCTGGACCCTTGGTGGATGCGAGGGGAAACTGGCCCGGCTCGAGGGGGAGCACGAGGGGCTCCGGCGGGAGTTCCTTGCATTCAGGGAGTTGGCGCGGTCGAGCTGACGGGAAGCTGAGGTACTGGCCGAGCAGCTGACAAGGGCCCAAGAATCGCTCGAGAGGAAGAGCAAACGTCTAGAAGACGAGCGTCAACGTCACATCGAGCTGGATGGCCTCTGGGAGCTTGAGCGCAGCGAGCTGCAGGATCGGGCGGAGGACGCGGAGCGCCTTCGCGCCGAGGCCGAGGCGGACCGAGCCCGGGCGGAGGGTCGGATGACCGAGGCCGAGCGGAGGATGACCGAGCTGGAGGAGCGTCTGGCGAGGGCGGAAGAGCATGCGGCCGAGGCGGAGCGGGCTCGGGACGGGCAGGTCGAGGCGGAGGCGATCGAGCGCTATAAAGGCTCGGAAGCTTACTCGACCGACCTGATTGCAGCCGCCCTACCCTACTACGAGGTAGTGCTCCGCCGGGGTGCTCGAAAGGGGTTCAAGTAGGGCTATCGCCGGGCGATAAACTATGCTAATGAGCACCTGGCCGGAGGTGATTTTCCTTATGGCCAGCGTTATGACTCGGACGAGTCAGATTCCAGCTCCTCATCTTCGGCCGGGGAAGCACCGGAGGAGTCGCCCCCTGCGGGGTCACCAGCTCCGGAGGCCTCGGGAGGGCTCGCGACCGGGACAGTTCTCGCACAGGCGAGGTCAGTGTCCGGGCCGGCCGTCGCCGAGGGTACCGGGGGTGACGTGTCCCCTACTGCTGTTCCCGAGCTTCAAAGTGGGCCCGAGGCCTGATGTATTTTGTTTTATTTTGCCCCTTCCTCTTTTTGTTCGTCTTCCTTGTTGTAAGAGGCTTTTATGGGAGGCAATAAATAACTTACTTTATTTGATCACTATCTTTGCTGTGATTTGGTTGGCATATCGGGGCAGTTGGAAAGTGCCGATATTTTTTGCGCCGTTTTCGCACGTCGATTCGGGAGACTTCTGGCGGGCGTCCTTCCGTATTACCATGCTTTGAAAGTCGAGGTGCTTCGCGAATCCCGCTAGGGCTGGGGGCAAGGATTTTGAGGTGACCTTCCCAGGGAGGTCCTGTAGCGTGTTTTCGAGGGGGGAGTCATTTAAGGCGCGTGGCCTCCCTTGGCCTATAAAAAGGACCGAAGGGTGCTCCTTCTCTCTTAACACTTAGGACTTTCGCCGATGGTCTGCTCTTATTCCCTCGTCTTCGCTTAGCGTTGCACCGCCGCGATCGGAGCATGGAGGACCCTTCAGAAGGTGATGCTGCAAACGACGGGGAGCGGCCGGTTCCAGCTGTCCTGGAATATCGGTCGGGTCCCACGGTCGCCGCGCGTGCATGAGATGGGTCCGACAGTCGCCGCGCGGATCGGGAGAGGGCTTCGACGTGCGGGGGCACGCCATTTGCCTCCTCTTGGCTCCGGCGAGGCTTCCAGACGGACGCTGAGATGGAGGGTGGACGGGGGAGTTAGGGATGCCGGCCGCCATTCCCCTCCGTGGGAGGGGAGGAGGCGGCTCCAGTCCCTTCCTCACCCCCGTCCGCTGCCTCTTTCTCTCTCTTTTGTTCTTCATTTCTTTCACTCTTCGGGGGCTGCTTGCTTTCTGTTCGCCTCCAAAGAGTTGGCAGTTTGGAAGAAAGGGGACCTTCGCGGTGTGCCCTTTTTCCAGGTTGTTGCCAACTTGGAAGGTAGCCTTCCTTGCGTGAAAGGTGGCATTCTCCTTGCCGTCCCTCTGTCACCTTTGTCGCGGAACACCCGAGCCAACTGGGTCGACCATCTCTTGTCCGAGCCAGTTTCTACGCGAGGCAGAGTCAGTGGCTGGATGCGAGAAGGTCAAGACCGGGTCGACCGGGCGATGGCCGTTTGCTGCGGTGCCAGATGGATTTTCACTTTTTGTTATGTAATGTATTGGCAGTTGCCTTTCTGATGTACCAACAGTTATCTTGAATGAATGCGAAAGATAAGGGGGTTTATTTTACCCAATTTGTTGATACAGTATTCAGAAATAAAATCTGCGTAGTGTGGTTGCGTTCCATGTCCGGGGAATGGGTTCCCCTTCCAATGTGACTAACCTGTACGCACCTTTCCCGAGCGTCTCGATCACTCGGTAGGGGCCTTCCCAATTGGGTGATAGCTTGCCCGCCGCCTCTAGTGGTCGAGAGGCTTCTGCCTTCCTGAGGATGAAGTCCCCTGGTCGGAATTGTCTGCCTCGGACCCTGGCGTTGTAGTACCGAGTGAGGCGGCGCTGGTACTCCGTAGCTCGGATGTTCGCGATCTCTTGGAGTTCGTCTGCCAGGTCGAGGTTCTCGAGCAGCTTCTGCTCGTTTGCCTCGGGCAAAAAGCTGATCACTCGGAGAGACGGATTGGTGATTTCCAATGGAACGACGGCTTCGGTGCCATATACCAGTTGAAAAGGGGTCTCACCGGTTGCCGTTCTGGGGGTCGTTCGGTGCGACCATAGTACGCTAGGCAGTTCCTCGAGCCAGCTACCCTTAGCCTTGCTGAGTCTGGTTTTTATGCCCTTCAAGATGGTCTTGTTGGCATTTTCAACCAGCCCGTTGGCCTGAGGGTGGGCGACCGAAGTGAAGTGGTTGCGGATATTTAGGTCGGCAGATCTATCTCGGAAGTATCGAGAGTCGAATTGCCGCCCGTTATCGCTCACTATCACTCGGGGGATGCCGAAGCGACAAATGATCGATTTCCATACGAAACCCCAGACGACTGTCTCGGTGATCCTCGCTGTTGCTTCAGCCTCGATCCACTTGGTGAAGTAGTCGATGGCGACGATGATGAACTTCTTCTGGGATTGAGCCGTTGGGAATGGCCCAAGGATGTCGATCCCCCACCGAGCGAAAGGGTAGGGCTCGGTAAGGGTGACAAGTTCCGTGGCCGGCTGGTGGACCAAATGGTCGAACCGCTAGCAACGGTCGCAATGTTGTACGTAAGCCGTGCAGTCGCGCTGGAGGGTCGGCCACCAGTATCCTTGCCTTAGCAAGATTCTGGCCAGCGACCGACCTCCTGAATGTGCTCCGCACATGCCTCGATGAATCTCCTCAATAGCTTGGCTCGCTTCGTCGGGGCCGAGGCACTTAAGAAGGGGCCCGGAGAACGATCTTCGGTGTAGGGCGTTGTCGAGGATGACGAAGCGCCAAGCTTGGTACTTCATCCGGGGGGCTTCTCGAGAGTCGGAGGGTTCCCGGGAGTCTCGTAGCCAGGATAGGTAGGGGGAGCGCCAGTCGTCGGGAGTGGCCGAGTCAATGGCGAGGAGCTCCGAGTCTATGCTCGGGCGCTCTAGCTCTTCTAGGAGGACCGATCGTGTACCTTCCGGGTCTAGGGAGGAGGCCAGTCGGGAGAGGGCGTCCGCCCGAGAGTTTTGCTCCCGAGCTATTCGGACTACCTCGAACTCCTCGAACTGCTGGGCCAGGCTCCGGACCAACTGGAGGTATTTGATCATAGGTGCCTCCCGAGCTTCGTACTCGCCACTGACCTGGCTTGCGACAAGCTGGGAGTCGGTGTGGATTCTGACTCGCTCAGCCCCCAACTGTCGGGCCATGCGGGCCCCTGAGATAAGGGCCTCGTACTCGGAAGCATTGTTGGACGCCGGAAAGTTGAACTTTAGGGCGTACTGCAACTCTATTCCTTCGGGGGACCTTAGGAGGATCCCTGCGCCGCTGCCGACCGAGTTGGACGATCCATCGACGAACAGCTCCCAGGTTGGCCCGGTTGCTGTCGGAGGCCTGTCCTCGACCGGAACGGTGCTCTCGGCGATGAAGTCGGCGAGCGCTTGCCCCTTGATAGCTGATCGTGGCCGATACGAGATGTCGTATGCCCCGAGCATGATGGCCCATTTGACAAGTCGCCCCGAGGCCTCGGGGTGGGCCAGAATCTTTTTCAGTGGCTCGCCGGTTAGCACGGTGATGGGATGCCCCTGGAAGTAGGGTCGGAGGCGCTTTACGGAGGTAACCAGCGCTAGCACGAGTTTCTCGGTTGCGGGGTACCTCCGCTCGGCCTCGCCGAGCACCTTGCTGGTGTAGTAGACCGGCCTCTCGACTCCCGAGTCATTTCTGACTAGGACCGAGCTGACCGTTGATGGCGTCGCCGAGAGATAGAGCAGCAAAACCTCGCCCGCAACGGGCTTGGAAAGCACCGGGGGTGAAGCTAGGAGCTCTTTGAGCTCGGCGAACGCTGTCTGGCATTCCCCGTCTCATGCGAACGTAGCAGACGCTATTTTAGGCCCCCTCATTAGCTTGAAGAAGGGCAAGCATCGTTCAGCCACACGGGACAGGAAACGACTGAGAGCGGCGACACGCCCCGTCAGACGCTGGACGTCTTTAATGCACGTGGGCGGGCGCATGTCCAAGATGGACTGGACCTTGTCAGGGTTTGCTTCGATCCCTCGCTGAGTGACCAGGAAACCCAGGAACTTCCCGGATCTTACTCCAAAGGCACACTTGGCGGGGTTGAGCTTCATGCTGTACTTCATGAGGGTGCCGAAAGTCTCGGTCAGGTCGGTGAGGTGATCGTGAGCCCTCGGGGTCTTAACGAGCATGTCGTCGATGTAGGCCTCGACGTTCCGACCTAACTGTCCCTCGAACATATGGTTGACCAGTCGCTGGTATGTGGCTCCAGCATTCTTCAATCCGAAGGGCATCCGGGTGTAGCAGTACACGCCGTAGTCGGTGATGAAGGCGGTCTTCTCGACATCTTCAGGGTTCATTCGGATCTGATGATAACCCGAATAGGCATCCAGGAAACTGAGTATCTCGTTGCCCGAGGTTGAGTCAACCAGTTGGTCGATGCTCGGTAGCGGATAGCAGTCCTTGGGGGTGGCCTTGTTCAGATCGGTGAAGTCTACGCACATTCGCCACTTGCCGGTGGTCTTCGGCACCAGGACGACGTTGGCTAGCCACGTTGGGTACAGGACCGGTCTGAAAAGACCAGTCTCTTGTCCCTTGGTGACCTGCGCCTTGATGATCGCCTGTTTCTCGGGCGCATGCTTCCTCCTCCGCTGCTGTACGGGTCTCATGGTGGCATCGAGGTTAAGCTTGTGCATCACAGTTTCCTCTGATATACCAGGGAGTTGATCGTCGGACCAAGCGAAGACCCGGACGTACCCAGAAAGAAACTCCTTGTATTGCTGCTGTTCCTTCGGTGGTAGGTCGGAACCGATCCTCACTCCAAGGGCCGGGTCGTCGTTCAGGAATACCGTTAATAATTCGCCACCGGGCTCGGCGGTCACGATTTTTCCTTCGACTCCCCTGGGGCCCTTATCCTTCCCATCCGGCCTTGAGGCTTCCACCGAGATATTGTAGCACCTTCTAGCCGTGGCCTGGTTACCTCGGACTTCCCCCAACCCGTTTTTGGTGGGAAACTTCATTTTTTGGTGATAAGTAGATGGTACGGCCTTTATTCGGCTGAGAATTTTTCGGCCGAAAATGGCGTTGTACGCTATCATACCTTTAATCACTATGAAGTCCACTATAACCGTAACGGTTTTGGGTGGGGTGCCGATAGTGACCGGCAGGCTTAGGGCTCCCTCGGGGTAGGTGGCCAGGCCAATAAACCCGCACAGGGGTGTTCGGATCGGGCGGAGCTTGGATGGGTCTTCCCCCATCTTGAGAAAACAGTCATAATATAATACATCGGGGGCGCTCCCATTATCAACCAAAATCCTGTCTACATTGCAGTGATTTATTGTGGCCGAGATAACGAGGGCATTGTCATGCGGGGTGCTCAGCCCTTCCAGGTCTTGGTCGGAGAAGACTATGACCTGGGGCTCCATTGGCGGGCCTTTGGGGGGCTCTAAGGCTCGGCTGGCCCGCTCGGCATGACGTTTCCTTCCTCGGCTGGTGTCACCTCCCGATGCCGCTCCTCCGGAGATGATGTTGATGTGGACCCCTCGGGGGGCGTTGTCGATCTCCTCTGCGGCGTCTCGGTCTTCTTTGTGCCCGGTTGTGAACCGGGCTAGATGCCCCAGACGGATGAGGCGCTCGATCTCGTCTTGGAGCTGATGGCAATCTCCGGTGTGGTGCCCGTGGTCGCCGTGGAACAGGCAATGCCTGTCCCGCTTGCGGTTCTTCGACCTCATCGGCTCGGGCTGGCGGAGAAGTCCTGAGTCTTTGATGTCTTCATAGATCTCGTAGACTGGTGCGGTCAAGGGGGTATACCGCTCGTACTTTCTCTTGCGCTCTCCTTCTCGATCGCGCTTCTTACTCGAGCCAGGGTTTGGCTCGAAGGTCCGCTTTTTGTCCCCCTCCCGACCCGAGCCGGTTGTGTCTCGGCAGGCGCTGAGTACTTCTTCGCACTCGGCGTGGCGCAGTGCCAGAGTCACTAGCTCGGCAAGGGTCGAGGGAGGGTGGAGGACAAGCTCGCGGCGGAGATTCTCGTCCCGGGTGCCCCCGGTCAGTGCGGTTGTGTCTGAGGCCACATCCAGGCGGGGGATCCTAAGGGCTTTCGATTTAAATCGGTGGAGGTAAGTCCGGAGCCTCTCCCCTTGCGCCTGTTTGAGAGCCAGGAGCCCCGCTACTGACCTTGGGGGGGCGCTACCGGCGAAGCTCTCCTTGAAAATTCGCCCGAATTGCCTGAAGTCTCGGATGGACCCCGGGGCGAGGGCTCGGAACCATGCCTGAGCGCCCTGGACCAGGGTGGCCGCGAAGGCTCGGCATTTGATGGGATCCGGCATTCCATGCAGGGTCACCATGGCGTCGAAGCTGTCGTAGTGGTCGGCTGGGTCGCCCTGGCCGTCGTAGAGCTTGAAGGTTGGGATGGAGGCTCTAGGAGAGACCTCTGCCTTCAAGATGTACTCGGAGAAAGGGGATTTCTCCTTGTCCTCCAGGAAAGAGGTCTTCTGCAGGGCGCGGAGAGCGCGCTCTTGCTCTGCGAACCGTCTTTCAAAATCTCGTAGCCGGAGGGACAGTTCCGGCTGTGGCCGCGCCGTGGGGCTGGGGGGGGCGTCGTGGCGATCTCCCGGAGCACTGGTGCCTGGGCGCGGCGGCCTCGCCCCTTGCTTCCCTCTCCTCGGCGTGGAGGAAGCCACTTGCTCTGCAGGCGGAGCTTGCGAGGGTCCTCCGACATCGTTGCGGAGGAGCTGTCGGCCGCGGAGGGTGAAGCGGCCTCCAGCGGTGTGCTGCGTTGCACTCCTTCGAGGGGGACTTCCTGACGGGGCGCGGGACCTCGCGTCCCGGGCCGCCTGGGCCCCCATGAGCTCCACGAGGACGTCCATCTTCTCGTTGAGGGCTTGGAAGGCGTTGGCGCCACCGTCGAGGGGTGCCCCTGTCTCCGCCGGGGGGGTGGTGGTGATGAGAACATCACCTCCTATTTCATCAGGCATGGTCTAGTCATTTAATTTTGAGTCCTATGTAATTTTTATTTGAGTCATTGATGTAATTTTCATTTTATTTGAGTCATTTCCCTAGGTCTAGCATTTATTTTCCTATGTTTGAGTGTCATTAGATTGTGTAATGTGCTAATTGGGCCCATTTCTTTGGGCTTGGCCCAATGAGCTCTCCTACCCCTTCGGTTATTTGTCAATGAGGCTTTTGTCAGGGTCTTTTGTAGAAATGTGGGTTTCCTATATATAGGACCCCATTTCCTCCATTTGAACTTAATCAATCAATGAATCAATCAATGAAAAATGCCATTTGAGAGTCCAAAGCTTAGTTTAGTGGAGTGATTCCAACATTTCTTGGGTGAGATGCCCTAGGGGAGAGATTCCCCACCCTTCCCTCTCTTAATCTCTCTTTTTCACTCCATTTTCTCTCTCCTCAACACCCAATTCCGAATTTGCTTCTCTCTCCTCCCTTCCCCAACCACCTCCACTAGCTACCCACCTCATTTAAGACCCTCCACTTCCCCAAGCCACCATTACTCCACCCCCTAGTCCCAAGGGAGCTTCCACCAATCCTAGCTCCACCTCCCAACCCCCAACTACCCCACCGACTTCCCCAAGCACCCTTCCCACTACCCCAAGCACCCATTCCCTTCCCCAACACAACTCTTCCCATTCCCAAAGCCCCACTAACCACATTAGTCCATTTTCAAATTTTGGAGAAAGATCTCTCCTTCTCTCTTCCCCACCCATCCCAAATTCGTAGCTCCCCTCTCACCCACTGCAAACACCACCTTCTAGACCCCATTCTCCCTCATACACACCTTGGAACACCCCCTCCAAGACCCCCTTACAACCAGGGGTCACTCCTACACTCATCCACCCCCATTTCCCCTCCCACATACCCCATTCCCCCCCGTCATCTTCAACCTACAGTTTCAGTTGCAGATCAGAAGAAGAGTATCGACTTGCAGAGGTGACCACGGCTTCCTCCGGGCGATTCTGAAGGCCCAAGATACATCCTTGGAAGCGTCTTCCTGTCCTCTTCGACACCAAAGTGGTTTCGTCTTCATCGGAGCTCGGGGCTGTCCAGGAACTCCGTTCTCCCACGACTGCGCGGAACCCTCCCTGCCAAGCATCAGAACCTGAGAGATCACTCTGCCACGACGAACCCTAGTGGATTCAGGCTGAAGCCCCTTCATCAAAGTTCTTCCTCTGCTAGTCTTCTTCCAAGATCAAGAAACAGAACCTCATTCGGCTGCCGGAGGAAGGAGTTACGAATTTTCTCCCCCGAGCTCTCCAGTTCTGTCTCCTGCTGTCTACTCCGACCAGTGCCAACTCTTCAGGGTACACCGACCGCCCTCGACCTCTGATTGCAGCCCCGTTACCTTCGGCTGAAAGCTACTTTGACCACGAAGACGTCACCACCGGTTTCGTGCTGATCGGAGTTCGGGAGAGTGCGTGGCGTCCTCTGCAACCTGCTGCCAGAAGTCTGCAACTGTGGATCAGAAAACCTCATGTCCTGTTCCAACCTCTGCTCCAGTCAGCCACGGTCTCAGAAGAAATTCACAAAAATCTGAAGCGTTCCTGTACCTGTTACGAAGCTTTTGCCACCAGTCTCGCTATCGGAAAAATTCGTGAGAAGGATCTACAGTCATTACACCGCCCCACTGTCCCTGTTCGCAGATAACCGGCAGATTCGGCATCCATACTCAACCGACATTCTTTACCTTATTTTCCCCACCCCGCTTGGCCGGCTGAAGGCCCCACCCTGCGTGGTGGTAGTTTTGATTGTAACACCTTAATCCCCACCCCAAGAACCCCCCCCCCCCCTTGCATGGGGTGTAGTGCATGTAATTTACAATTTCAGGTTGAAGCTTCTCCGGCGCGGCGTGCGGGTAAGCCCACGCTTCCTCGCTCGCCCTCGTCTCCGACCGGGATCGGTGTCTTCACACCGACTAGGTGAGCCACTGCACACTCCTCTTTGCTGAAATTTCCTTGCTTGAGTAGTATTGTATCTTAGTGCCGTCGGTGGTAAGTGGAGTGCCCGAACTCAAATTTGCTTGTGAATGAATGATTACCGCGGGTGAGTTGTGAGTGAACCGTTAATACCCACGCCCTCGGCGTGCTGGCCGTCTATGAGAGTGGACATCCTAGGACCCTTGAGAGGTCCAATCCTAAGCTAGCCAACCCTCGGAGCAGCAAGGGCCCGTCCCGGACCCTCACCACTATCACCGGTTTGCCTACGGGCACAAGAGTGCGCTTAGCGGGTGAGTCCGCCCGAGTAAAGTCACCGGTTCGTGCGTTGGTTGCTTGCTAGGTCCAAGGGTCATTTGATCATGTGAAGAACCCCCTAGGTCGTGTTACATCAAGTGGTATCAGAGCAAGTCATTGACTTGTCTCTATCAAGTCAAGTCCATGGGCACGCTTGCATTAGAGTTCTCATCGGATCGTTCCATGCATTATCCACCTCCCATTGTCATTGAGTCTACAGACCAAAAAGCCCCAATTCCCATCATATCCCAAGCATACCTACCTAATGGGAGCCCCACAGAAATTGACTTCATCTACATGGTAGAAGATAATTGGGTATCCCCCGACATTGTAGCCACCCTCTCTACTACCGGACAAATTGTGCACAATGGAGACCTAGTCTTCATTGAATTCCATAAAAGGTTTGGAGAGACCAAATACTTTGATGGAGCTTGGTGTCAAATTGGAACTTTGGAAGGCCCTTGCATAATCCTAGGGAAACAATGGCTTGATGAACGGAATACCACCTTCCACCCATTGCGTTGGTCTTGCCTACTTCATCCCCCACATCTCCCGGGAGCCTATGGTTTCAACAACCTTTTGTTCCCTCACCCACCGGGGCCCCATACCCGGCCACCATGCCCTCTCAACCCACTTCGAAGAATGAACAAGGTCATGAGTGAACATGAGGAAAACCCGGCCCACAAGACCAAATCCCCGAGATTGGACACCAATCCAAATCCCTTCCCCACAATCAAGGAAATTCATACTCCTATCAATAAGGAAGAAGGACATCAACTCATCCCCGTCCAAACAAACACATACCTCCCCAAACCACTCAATCTCATGCAAAAGGTGGTGACCCTAGGAGAACTCATCATCAAATGGCTCAAGCAAAATCCCATCCCTCATACCTTGTACTTTCAAAACCCAACCATGGAGCATCCTTTCCAATTAGCACCCATTAACTCCTATCACACCACATTCCAATCCTACTATGAGGTAAATAGTTGGGATAATCTTATCAAGGGTTTAGAATGGCAACTAAAGTTGACTTGCTTATTGACCATAGGAGAGGCCCACCCAAGAAGACTTAGTCTCATCCACCCATGTGTTGGTTCTATCACCTCAGTCTACACCATTGGTTGCTACACTAGTGACCTCCTTCTCATTCTCCCCATGGATGAAGAACCCATCATGGTCCACTCCACTACCATTAAGATCCCAAGTACCTTGACCGACTGGCCCACTAAAGATCTTGGTCCAGTTACCTTGGGGAAGGATGACCCACCATGCGTGGACCATGTGGACATAGAGTTCCTTCCTCTAGGAAGCCCAGTCCATGACCCCTTTGATCCCTTCCAATGGGAGTCTAGGTACCCATGTAATACACCCACCTTACCCACAACTCCCCTTTCCCTACCCCAACCAACCATGTTGGACCAAGAACACCTCTTCCAAGACTTGGGCCACACAAAGGGAACCATCACCATAGACAATATATGCCTAGGAAGCAAAGAAGACCCCCTCTCCATAATGCCCACCTTCCTAGATCCTTTTGACCCTTTCACATGGAAGTTCAAAGGCCATCCCACACCCATACACATGGAAGTCATCTTTGGGAAAGGAATGCATAAGTCTTGGCATAACACATCACTTGGCATGATTCATAAGATGGGTCCATTCATTCACAACACCCACATGTCAAGTAGGAAGCATGAATGGACCATTTTTGGATGTAATGGTCCACCTCCATTCATCATGAGTCTTAAGCATGAGAGTTCCATATTCGGATGTAATGGGCCACCGTCATTCATCATAAGTCTTAAACATGATAGGAGCATTCACGGATGTCCGGGTCCCCCGGCACTCATCACACCCATACATGAAAGGGACACATATGGATGCCCCGGCCCTCCCTCACTTCACATTAGTCATACACATGTCAAAGGCATCTACGGATGTCCGGGTCCCCCGATATTTATCACCACTTTGCATGATAGGGCCACCTACGGGTGCCCCGGCCCACCTAGGTTGACCGAAGTCTACACTGCATCATTACATGATAGGTCTACTTTTGGTTGCCCCGGTCCCCCTTTGCATACCACACACTTCCCACCCACACCGCACCGTAGCTCAAGGCATACTCATTCAAGCAAGCATCTAGCAATGGGCGGTGAGGGTCGTAATAAGCGGGCAAAAACTCACGAGTGGCACTTCGAATTCCAAGAAGGCAACCTCACGATGGTGGTTTTGGAATGGCTCTACCTTAGGGCCACCTCCAAATCGAGGGCACGAGGACTTGGACCTTCCATGTTCCAAGTGGCTTTGGCAACCTGGCTTATGGGTTGGATTTACTCATGGGATTTTGGGATATACCTCACTTTTCATGTAATGGATCTAGCACCCTCTAAGGGCACCGCGGTAGATCCTAGTGAGCACCTTGAGCCTACCCCCATCTTTGTGAGCGACACCCTCAGAGAGCTTCCACATAATAACTTGAGAGCCCGACGTGTGCACACGGAAGCAATACTGGGCAAGCAAGGTACTATCATCGGCAAGAGGGTGTGTCCAAGCCACCTTGAGGAGTTGAAGCGTCATCCCCTGGTTGCGAACGTGAGGTTGAGTTTGGAGGTTGAAGCTTGCTCGGAGTTGCGTCGGAGGACCTCTTCTCCCCCCGGTGGACTCATACTCGACGGAGTCGAGTTCTTTGCACCCCAGGAGTATGATGAGAACATCACCTCCTATTTCATCAGGCATGGTCTAGTCATTTAATTTTGAGTCCTATGTAATTTTTATTTGAGTCATTGATGTAATTTTCATTTTATTTGAGTCATTTCCCTAGGTCTAGCATTTATTTTCCTATGTTTGAGTGTCATTAGATTGTGTAATGTGCTAATTGGGCCCATTTCTTTGGGCTTGGCCCAATGAGCTCTCCTACCCCTTCGGTTATTTGTCAATGAGGCTTTTGTCAGGGTCTTTTGTAGAAATGTGGGTTTCCTATATATAGGACCCCATTTCCTCCATTTGAACTTAATCAATCAATGAATCAATCAATGAAAAATGCCATTTGAGAGTCCAAAGCTTAGTTTAGTGGAGTGATTCCAACATTTCTTGGGTGAGATGCCCTAGGGGAGAGATTCCCCACCCTTCCCTCTCTTAATCTCTCTTTTTCACTCCATTTTCTCTCTCCTCAACACCCAATTCCGAATTTGCTTCTCTCTCCTCCCTTCCCCAACCACCTCCACTAGCTACCCACCTCATTTAAGACCCTCCACTTCCCCAAGCCACCATTACTCCACCCCCTAGTCCCAAGGGAGCTTCCACCAATCCTAGCTCCACCTCCCAACCCCCAACTACCCCACCGACTTCCCCAAGCACCCTTCCCACTACCCCAAGCACCCATTCCCTTCCCCAACACAACTCTTCCCATTCCCAAAGCCCCACTAACCACATTAGTCCATTTTCAAATTTTGGAGAAAGATCTCTCCTTCTCTCTTCCCCACCCATCCCAAATTCGTAGCTCCCCTCTCACCCACTGCAAACACCACCTTCTAGACCCCATTCTCCCTCATACACACCTTGGAACACCCCCTCCAAGACCCCCTTACAACCAGGGGTCACTCCTACACTCATCCACCCCCATTTCCCCTCCCACATACCCCATTCCCCCCCGTCATCTTCAACCTACAGTTTCAGTTGCAGATCAGAAGAAGAGTACCGACTTGCAGAGGTGACCACGGCTTCCTCCGGGCGATTCTGAAGGCCCAAGATACATCCGTGGAAGCGTCTGCCTGTCCTCTTCGACACCAAAGTGGTTTCGTCTTCATCGGAGCTCGGGGCTGTCCAGGAACTCCGTTCTCCCACGACTGCGCGGAACCCTCCCTGCCAAGCATCAGAACCTGAGAGATCACTCTGCCACGACGAACCCTAGCGGATTCAGGCTGAAGCCCCTTCATCAAAGTTCTTCCTCTGCTAGTCTTCTTCCAAGATCAAGAAACAGAACCTCATTCGGCTGCCGGAGGAAGGAGTTACGAATTTTCTGCCCCGAGCTCTCCAGTTCTGTCTCCTGCTGTCTACTCCGACCAGTGCCAACTCTTCAGGGTACACCGACCGCCCTCGACCTCTGATTGCAGCCCCGTTACCTTCGGCTGAAAGCTACTTTGACCACGAAGACGTCACCGCTGGTTTCGTGCTGATCGGAGTTCGGGAGAGTGCGTGCCGTCCTCTGCAACCTGCTGCCAGAAGTCTGCAACTGTGGATCAGAAAACCTCATGTCCTGTTCCAACCTCTGCTCCGGTCAGCCACGGTCTCAGAAGAAATTCACAAAAATCTGAAGCGTTCCTGTACCTGTTACGAAGCTTTTGCCGCCAGTCTCGCTATCGGAAAAATTCGTGAGAAGGATCTACGGTCATTACACCGCCCCACTGTCCCTGTTCGCAGATAACCGGCAGATTCGGCATCCACACTCAACCGACATTCTTTACCTTATTTTCCCCACCCCGCTTGGCCGGCTGAAGGCCCCACCCTGCGTGGTGGTAGTTTTGATTGTAACACCTTAATCCCCACCCCAAGAACCCCCCCCCCCTTGCATGGGGTGTAGTGCATGTAATTTACAATTTCAGGTTGAAGCTTCTCCGGCGCGGCGTGCGGGTAAGCCCACGCTTCCTCGCTCGCCCTCGTCTCCGACCGGGATCGGTGTCTTCACACCGACTAGGTGAGCCACTGCACACTCCTCTTTGCTGAAATTTCCTTGCTTGAGTAGTATTGTATCTTAGTGCCGTCGGTGGTAAGTGGAGTGCCCGAACTCAAATTTGCTTGTGAATGAATGATTACCGCGGGTGAGTTGTGAGTGAACCGTTAATACCCACGCCCTCGGCGTGCTGGCCGTCTATGAGAGTGGACATCCTAGGACCCTTGAGAGGTCCAATCCTAAGCTAGCCAACCCTCGGAGCAGCAAGGGCCCGTCCCGGACCCTCACCACTATCACCGGTTTGCCTACGGGCACAAGAGTGCGCTTAGCGGGTGAGTCCGCCCGAGTAAAGTCACCGGTTCGTGCGTTGGTTGCTTGCTAGGTCCAAGGGTCATTTGATCATGTGAAGAACCCCCTAGGTCGTGTCACATCAGGTGGTCCGTTAGTGGGGACGCTGGCGTTGGAGGGGGGGCTCTACGAGACCCTAGGGGGACGCCTCCCGCCGCTGCCACAACCTTACCTGCCCCGCCGGCGGATCTCCTCCCTGAGCTTTTTCTCACCATCTTGACTCTTCGTGCGTTTCCCACAGACGGCGCCAGATGAAGAGGCGGAATCTCGCGCTGTGTCCTGAGCAGGCTGTAGATCACCAGAAGATGTTTCTGCAAGAGAAGGGAAACATATCAGAGGGCCCAGGGGATCTCCCTGGGGGAAAACCCTCCGATGGCTAAGTCAGTAGAGCGATGGTGGAAGCGATAACGGGAGGAGGAGAGAGCTGATGCGCGAGAATCCTCTCCACCAAGGGTGAAGCGAATCGTGCTCAGGAGCTTAGGGTATGTGAATGGCTAGTTCATCTTACCATCTTCCAGAGGGTATCCCTGGCTTAAATAGTGCGTCACCTTTTAAGAGTCCGGTGAGCTGAGGGCTTCCTGGCGGGAGTTACGTCTTCAGCGGGGGCTTTCATGGCCGGATCGTGGGGGCGTTATCCCCTTGGAGTTCGGCAGCTCCCATGACTCTCCCGCTGGCGGAGGACTCTGAACGGCCGCACCTGCAGATAATCAAGCGGTCTCACCGAGCTACGGGGATGCTAGCTCGTGTCCGAGCGACAGTGATGTGACACAACATGCAGCGGAGGACAATGATACCAATTTGATGTGATATGACTCCCTTGGACCTAGGATAGCAAGCAACACATGAGTTGGCAACGTCGCACTAGCGGACTCACTCGCGTAGGCACACTCGGGTCCGAAGGAGGACCGGCGATGACGGTGAGGGTCCGAGGTTGGACCTCGGGGCTCCAAGGGTCGGCCGGATAGGGATAGATCCCAATGGGCAAGGGATGCCCGATTTCAAGGGTGGCCGGCACGCCGAGGGCGTGGGATGCAATGGCTCTCTCTCAACTCGCTCCGCGGTGAACACTTGATTGGATTGAATTATAGATCGAGCGCTCGTCTCACCTCCGACGAACAACTAAGAGTGATACTAAGGTAGCAATGGTAATAACCAGCAGCGAAGAGTGGCCAGGAGCTCACCTGATCGGCGTGAAGACGCCGATCCCGGTCGGAGACGAGGGCGAGCGGGGAAGTGTGCTCCCCGCACACTGCGCCGGTGAAGCTTCAAAACCTGTTCAAGAGTACAATTACTACACCTCGCGCAGGAGGGTGATCTCGGGGGTGGGAATTGGTTAATTACAGACAAACACTACCACCACGTAGGGTGGGGTGGTAAGCCGGCCAGGTGGGGATGGGAGGACGGACCGAAGTGGTTAAAAAGGAAATCAATGTGGGTTCAACTGCAATCTGGACTGCTGGATAGGGTGCTGTTGTTGGCTCTGTCCCGGGCTCGTCCGGACTCTGAATTGAGCAAAACCACCTCGCAATGATTCCTGACTTGAAGCCGGTGTTGTCTGAATTTTTGGGCAGCCTCTGGAGCCAGGGACTGGCGACACCAGCGACTGAACCGAGTCGGCAGATGTGGTCTCTGGCCGGACCTGTTCTGTAGCAGCAGGTTACAGATGCTGTTGTGAGCTCTCCCGAACTCCGAATGGCACGAAACCAGCGTCATCGTCTCCGTGGTCGAGGTAGCTTTCAGCTGGAGTCAATGGGGCTGCGATCCTAGGCCGTGGACGGTCGGTGTGCCCTGAAGAGTAGGCACTGGTCGCTGCAGACTGTAGGAGGCAGATCCGCGCGACGGAGGATAAAATTTGTAACTCTGGATCCTGGACGCCAAATGTCATTCCGTTTCTTGCTTCTGGTCGTGGACAGATGGAGGAAGAATTTTGAAGAAGAGAGTTCAGCCTGATTCCTCCACGGTTAGTCGTGGTGCAGCAACGAACCGGGTTGCAGACTCTGGCCACAGCAGCTACCAGAAATAAACAGTGGATTGCAGACGTTGTCCCGGCTGCTCCCGGATGCCAAATCTCGAGCCGCCAGAGTTTCTGGAACCGTAGACAATCCCTCTGCACTACTAAACTGACGGGGAAGCCGTCTGATGTCGGGGTGGACTGGGGGATGCCAATGAGTGGAGGCAGGTCACTACCCACTGTGGGAGGCAGACCCGACCAGTTGAGGGAGAAAGACCAAAACTCTGACCTCCGGATGGCGAACGCACTTCCGCTTCTTGATCCAGTAAGAGGACGGGTGGAGGAAGATATTTGTAGAAGAACTCACAACTTGAATCTCTCACCGTCGGCCGTGGTGTAGCTTTGAACAGGGTTCAGGGGCTTTGCTGATGGAGCTCTGCGCAGTCGGGGTAGAACAGCCTTCCCGGACGGCCACGAACTCAGAATGGGGTGATTCTACCTCGCCTGCGAAGAGGAAAGGGAGGCCTTTCCAGAAAGGTAGGCCACGCGCCCAGAAAATTCAAGATGTTGTCGTGGTAGTCGCTACAACTTGAGGCTGGTCTGCAGGTCAGCCTGCAGACAGAACTGAAGTTGACAAAGGGGGGGGTGGAGGGGTCGGCCAAGGCAATGGGAGGGTGGAGAGGGGTTGAGGGGGTCAACCCTAGGAGGGAGGGGAAGGGGGTGGACGACCTAGGGAGGTGAAGGGGCTCCTTGGGGAGGGGAAAGGGCCCTAGGGAGGTGGGAGGTTGCTTGGGGAAGGGGGAGGGATGCCTTGGGAAGGTGAAAGGGTGCTTGGGGAGGTGGAGTGATTAATGGTGAAGTAATGGGGGTCTTGGGAGGTGAAGAGACTTGCCTAGGTGGCAAGTGAGGTGGCAAGGGGTGAGGAGAGAGGGGAATTTCGAATTTTAGAGAGAGAAGGAGGGAGGAGAGAGAGGGGGTTCACCCCTAGGAGAGAGGGAGAGAACTAGAGAGAGAGAGCTAGAGAGAGAGAGAAGACTCAAGGGGATTCAAGTGGGTTCAATTTTCATTCATTCATCAATTACCCTCTTCAAGTGGGGGATTGGGGTCCTTATATAGAAAACCCACAATTTACAATAAGTCCTCACATTGTGGACAACTGACATAAGACCAAAGGTTGGGGAAGGGGGCGCCCATGGGCCAGGCCCAATGAACAGGCCCAATAACCTACTAAGCTAGTTAATGAAGCTTGGACTTAGGTAAATGACTAACTAACTTAGGTAATAGACTCAATAAAGGGAAAATTACATAGATAAGACTCAAGAAAAATGAGAGAACTACATGGCTATACTCAGAAAATGATGGCGAACAAAATGGCGAGCAGCAGGACCATGTGAAGGGGTAAGCGATGTCCCCATCATACTCCCGGGGTGCGGAGAACTCGACTCCGTCGAGTAAGGGCCCACCGGGGAAGCAGCTCAGGGCGACCTGCAATCTCCAAACCCATCCTGCACCTGCGACCAGGGGACGGCTCTTCATCCTCTGAAGGCGGCCCGGACACACCCTCGTGCTGGCGTTGGAACCCTGCTTGCATAGTATTGCCCCTCTGTGTACACGTCGGGCTCTCAAGGCTGTTTGGTGGAAGCACTCCGGGGTGTCCCTCTTAAAGCAAGTTATAGGCTCAAAGTACTCACTGGGATTCACCGCGGTGCCCATGTAGGGTGTCGGATCAGCCGCATGATAATTGGGGTATATCCCATAGCCCATTAGTAAATCTAATCCATAAGCCAGTTTTGCCAAAGCCACTTGGAACATGAAAGGTCCAAATCCTCGTGCCCTCGATTTGGAGGTGGCCCTAAGATAGAGTCGTTCCAATGCCACCATCGCGAGGTTTCCTCCTTGGATTTCAAAGTGCCACCCGTGAGTTATAGCCCGCTCATTATGATCGTCACTACCCATATTTGGATGCTTGCTTGAATGAGTGTGCTTTGAGTGATGGTGCGGTGGGGGTGGGAAGTATGTGGTATGCGAAGGGGGACCGGGGCAACCATACATAGACCTATCATTCATGGATGTGATGAGGCATCTTGTGGACTCAGGGGGGCCTGGGAAACCATAGGCGGATCTATTGTGTATGGCTGTGAGAGTTACCGGGGGACCCGGACATCCACGTGTGCTCCATTAAGTGTAAGGGCTATGAAGAATGTGGGTGGACCAGTACAACCAAATGTAGGCCAGTTATGCATTGAGCCTAAACTGTGCGTGACATGCATGGGAGGGCTGGACTCATGACCCTTGTCGAATGATGTGACATGCCAAGATGGGTGCTTTCTTCTCCTAGAGATGATGACCATGTGTGTGGGTATGGGGTGGCCTTTAAGCTCCCATTTGTAAGGGTCGAAGGGATCATAGTAGGTATGCATCATGGGGTGGGGCACTACCTTGTTCCCTAGGTGTATACTGCCCATGGTCATGGTTCCCTTGGTGTGGACTGGGTCTAGGACGAGGTGTGTTGGTTCTAGCATGGTTGGTGAGGGTAGGAGGGAGTGGGTGGTGGGTAGGGCGGTCAGGTCCCATGGTTCATTGTCTTCCATAGGGTGGGATCAAAGGGGTCATGGAATGTGTTACCAAGGGTGAGGTATTCTTTCACCTCAAGGTCTCCAAATGATGGTGAGTCCTCCTCCTCAAATGTAGTAATTGAACCGAAGTTCGAGGAGGGTTGGTTGGTCATGATTGGAGGGCTTGGCATCCTACCTGAAATATGTAACTCCAATTCGCGGATAGCATCGGGCTCTTCGGGAATGGGGAGGGATAAAAGAAGGTCGCTAGTGTAGCAACCCACAGTGTAAATGGAAGAGATGGACCCGACACATAGATGTAGGAGGTTAAGACTCCTAGGTTGGTCGGCTACAGTGGTCAACATGCCAGTTAGCTTCATTTGCCAAGTTAGACCCTCAAGAAAATCCCCTAATGTTTCCACCTGATAGGATGATTGGATTGTGGTGTGATAGGTGGATAAGGGTACTATAGGAAGGTTTTGCTCCATGGGTGGGTAAGCATGGACCATGAGATCTCCAAATGGGTTCTCCTTTAGCCAACGTGAAAGGGGTTCTCCTAAGATAAGCTCGGTCCCTATTAAGGAGGGTGGTGTAAGGTGAAGACCACCATGTGAAGTTCCTTCTTCTTCCTGGACATGGGCGATCTCTATGGCGGGGGTTGGTGTGTTCACCTCTATGGGGTCGGGTATGGGAATCATGGATTCCTCTATCAAGGAGGTGAGATGGTCCCTTGAGGGTGGGGTGGTGAGGATAGGTGTGTGGTACCCCCGGGGTGGGAGGTAAAGGGGAACTTGGTTTGGGATCGGTAAGGGGAGAAGTGGAGGCCTAGGTTGGGGTTGGATAGGGATTGGTAGTGGAAGATGGATGGGTTGAGGAGGATTGGGTTGATTGGTTTTAGGGGGTGTGTCTCTTTTAGGGGAAGATGGAGGGGTGGTTTTGGGGACCAAGGAAGTTTGTGGAGTGTGGGTTTGTGGGAGAGTTTTGGGTGGGGTGGTGGTGGCCATCATGGGCCTAGGTGGAGTGGACATGGGGTCCACACGGGTTGGAATGGTGAGGGTGGAGTGAGCCATGATGCTTCCTCCACTTGGGATGGGAACTTCTTGGCCTAACCCATGATATTGTGATTCATACTCCTCTTCCCATTCGGGGGAGGCCTCATATTCCTCAACTTCAATCTCATTCCTTTGTGGTGTGGGGGTCTTGCACTCCAGGGGAGTGGGAAGACCTTTTGGCGATGGGGTGGTGCAAGTTGGAATTATTTGGGGTGGTGGAGTTTGGACCGTAAGGGAGGTGAAGATATTCTTAATCTCAATCCTTAGTTCTTCTAATGAGTCTTGGGGTCTTTTGGGTGGTGGGGTTTGGGTCCTAGTGGAGGCCTTGGGTTGACTGGGAGGAAAAGGGGGAGTGGGGGTGCTCCTCGGGTTATGCTCCTCACGGTAGGAGTGGGACGGTCGGGGGGCGTAGATCTTCCTAAGCTCACTCTTCATCTCTTCCCATGAGTGAATGGGCTCTTGCCCCCAAACCCTTCTGAATCTCTCTTTGTGTTCCCACATTTTCTTAGCTAGACCCCGAAGTCGTGCCTTGGCCCTGCGGACTCTCTCGGATCCATATACCCAAGTACTTTCAAAGTCCCTTTCCATGGTATTCTCCCACCTAAGATAGGCATGAGGATTTCCATCAAAATGAAGGTCCTCATATACAATGTAGTCCATGTGGAGGGGGTCAATCGGACCATTTGGCCAACGAGGGGTATGCATGATGATCGGGTGATGAATGCAATTGCCCTAGGACAAGACTTAGTAGAGACGAGTCTAGAACTTGCTCTGATACCAAGTTGATGTGACACAACATGCAGCGGAGGACAATGATACCAATTTGATGTGATATGACTCCCTTGGACCTAGGATAGCAAGCAACACATGAGTTGGCAACGTCGCACTAGCGGACTCACTCGCGTAGGCACACTCGGGTCCGAAGGAGGACCGGCGATGACGGTGAGGGTCCGAGGTTGGACCTCGGGGCTCCAAGGGTCGGCCGGATAGGGATAGATCCCAATGGGCCAGGGATGCCTGATTTCAAGGGCGGCCGCACGCCGAGGGCGTGGGATGCAATGGCTCTCTCTCAACTCGCTCCGCGGTGAACACTTGATTGGATTGAATTATAGATCGAGCGCTCGTCTCACCTCCGACGGACAACTAAGAGCGATACTAAGCTAGCAATGGTAATAACCAGCAGCGAAGAGTGGCCAGGAGCTCACCTGATCGGCGTGAAGACGCCGATCCCGGTCGGAGACGAGGGCGAGCGGGGAAGTGTGCTCCCCGCACACTGCGCCGGTGAAGCTTCAAAACCTGTTCAAGAGTACAATTACTACACCTCGCGCAAGAGGGTGATCTCGGGGGTGGGAATTGGTTAATTACAGACAAACACTACCACCACGCAGGGTGGGGCGGTAAGCCGGCCAGGCGGGGATGGGAGGACGGACCGAAGTGGTTAAAAGGGAAATCAATGTGGGTTCAGCTGCAATCTGGACTGCTGGATAGGGTGCTGTTGTTGGCTCTGTCCCGGGCTCGTCCGGACTCCGAATTGAGCGAAACCACCTCGCAATGATTCCTGACTTGAAGCCGGTGTTGTCTGAATTTTTGGGCGGCCTCTGGAGCCAGGGACTGGCGACACCAGCTACTGAACCGAGTCGGTAGATGTGGTCTCTGGCCGGACCTGTTCTGTAGCAGCAGGTTGCAGATGCTGTTGTGAGCTCTCCCGAACTCCGAATGGCACGAAACCAGTGTCTTCGTCTCCGTGGTCGAGGTAGCTTTCAGCTGGAGTCAATGGGGCTGCGATCCAAAGCCGTGGACGGTCGGTGTGCCCTGAAGAGTAGGCACTGGTCGCTTCAGACTGCAGGAGGCAGATCCGTGCGACGGAGGGATAAAATTTGTAACTCTGGATCCTGGATGCCGAATGTCGTTCCGTTTCTTGCTTCTGGTTGTGGACAGATGGAGGAAGAATTTTGAAGAAAGAGTTCAGCCTGATTCCTCCATGGTTAGTCGTGGTGCAGCAACGAACCGGGTTGCAGACTCTGGCCACAGCGGCTACCAGAAATGAACAGTGCATTGCAGACGTTGTCCCGGCCGCTCCCGGATGCCAAATCTTGAGCCGTCAGAGTTTCTGGAACCGTGGACAATCCCTCTACGCTGCTAAACTGACGGGGAAGCCGTCTGATGTCGGGGTGGACTGGGGGATGCCAATAAGTGGAGGCAGGTCACTGCCCACTGTGGGAGGCAGACCCGACCAGTCGAGGGACAAAGACCAAAACTCTGACCTCCGGATGGCGAACGCACTTCCGCTTCTTGATCCAGTAAGAGGACGGGTGGAGGAAGATATTTGTAGAAGAACTCACAACTTGAATCTCTCACCGTCGGCCGTGGTGTAGCTTTGAACAGGGTTCAGGGGCTCTGCTGATGGAGCTCTGTGCAGTCGGGGTAGAACAGCCTTCCCAGACGGCCACGAACTCAGAATGGGGTGATTCCACCTCGCCTGAGAAGAGGAAAGGGAGGCCTTTCCAGAAAGGTAGGCCACGCCCCCATAAAATTCAAGATGTTGTTGTGGTAGTCACTGCAACTCGAGGCTGGTCTGCAGGTCAGCCTGCAGACAGAACTGAAGTTGACAAAGGGGGGGGGTGGAGGGGTCGGCCAAGGCAATGGGAGGGTGGAGAGGGGTTGAGGGGGTCGACCCTAGGAGGGAGGGGAAGGGGGTGGACGACCTAGGGAGGTGAAGGGGCTCCTTGGGGAGGGGAAAGGGCCCTAGGGAGGTGGGAGGTTGCTTGGGGAAGGGGGAGGGATGCCTTGGGAAGGTGAAAGGGTGCTTGGGGAGGTGGAGTGATTAATGGTGAAGTAATGGGGGTCTTGGGAGGTGAAGAGACTTGCCTAGGTGGCAAGTGAGGTGGCAAGGGGTGAGGAGAGAGGGGAATTTTGAATTTTAGAGAGAGAAGGAGGGAGGAGAAAGAGGGGGTTCGCCCCTAGGAGAGAGGGAGAGAACTAGAGAGAGAGAGAGACTAGAGGAGAGAGAGAGAAGACTCAAGGGGATTCAAGTGGGTTCAATTTTCATTCATTCATCAATTACCCTCTTCAAGTGGGGGATTGGGGTCCTTATATAGAAAACCCACAATTTACAATAAGTCCTCACATTGTGGACAACTGACAGAAGACCAAAGGTTGGGGAAGGGGGCGCCCATGGGCCAGGCCCAATGAACAGGCCCAATAACCTACTAAGCTAGTTAATGAAGCTTGGACTTAGGTAAATGACTAACTAACTTAGGTAATAGACTCAATAAAGGGAAAATTACATAGATAAGACTCAAGAAAAATGAGAGAACTACATGGCTATACTCAGAAAATGATGGCAAATAAAATGGCGAGCAGCAGGACCATGTGAAGGGGTAAGCGATGTCCCCATCAGATAGGCATGGCCCGGCGAAGGTGGGGTCAGATAGGTCGGCTGGAGCCTCTTTCTCTCGGTCGGAGAGTGGGCTTTAGACTGGACCTTCCATGCGACCTGACCGTTGTCTCGGGCCCTCCGAGCCTAGAAGGCCACCGGGGAGAGTTGATTCCTCGAGTCTTTTATTTATTGGGCTTTTCTCCCGAAGTGGGCCCTGTGGGCTATCACTTGGGTGGGCTCGCCCGGTTGGACCTTGTAGGTCTTGTTGGGCTGCCTTGGTGGTGGGCTGCGGAAATCCCCCTCTCCACCACCATTTGAAGCTAATGAATGAATGATATTGAGTTGAGTTTCCATAAAATTTGTGAGTTTCCCCTCTCTCCCTCTCTCTAGCTCTCTCTCTATTTCTCTCTCTCTCTCTAAAGGGGCGGACCCCATTCTCTCTCCTCCCCACCCCCAATTTTGAAATTCACTCTCTCTCCTCCCCATTCACCTCTCATTAAGACCCCTCCCCCTTCCCCATACCTCCCATTTAATTCCCCTCCAACCCCTAGGTGGAATCCCCTTCTCCTAGGCACCTCTCCCTCCTCCCAAGCAACCTTTCCCCTTCCCCATACAACCTTTCATTTTCCCAATGGAGAATCCCTTCTTTACAAGCACCCCTTCCCCTCCCCAAGGCAACCCTTCCCATTCCCTAGGCTCCCATTAACCCCTCCATTAACCCCACATTCAAACCAAAGGAGAGTTCTCTCCCCCCTCTCTCCTTCCCAACCCAAATTCGCAGCTCCCCCTTCCTCCACTTGCTAGACCACCTCCCAGCCCCCTTTCTGCCCCTCCCACACCTTGTATCACCCCCTAACAGACCCCCACATAGTCAGGTGTCACCCCCACACCCATCCACCACATTCCCCACCCCATCTACTCCGTCTCCCATCACCTTCCATCACTCTATCCATCTCAGTTCGCTGGCAGCAGTTGGAGCCCAACTTGCAGAACCTGCCCAGAGGTCATTCGGCATCGTCTGGAGGCGTACCATACATCGACGGAAAGGTCGTCAAGATAGCTTCGCAGCCGAGGTGGTCTCGCCGGCATCCGACATCCCTGCTGTCCGGAGGGTTCATTCTAGTCCGACTGCGTAACCGGGACCTGAACCAGGACCAGAGCTGCAGTGCAGAAACTTCCACAGTCTCATCCTTCCGTTCCAAGGTGAGCCGCTTGGCCGGGTCGAAGATCCACCAGTCCTCTGTCTAACACAGCAAGCGGGACCTCGTTCGGAGTCCGGGACTGCCCGTTCCGAATTTTCTCCCCCAAGTGCGCTGAACAGGCCACTCAGGACCTGTCCAAACCCCTCGTCACTCAACAGGCTCCCCCTCTCTGCCCCTACATCTTCTGGTGTCCCTCCTGGCTGCTGCTCTAAGAAGACTCGTCCACGGTCATACTCGTCTTGGTCCCGCTGCGTTTCGACATCGGGAGCGGGCGTGGTGACTACTTCCACCTGCTGCTGCACCCTGGGACCAGTCCGAACCAGAGCGCCGGGATCCTGTTCCAGAGCTCTCCCCAGCCGGTGACGAGGTCAGGACCACCCACAAAAATTCACAGGCATTCTTGGGTCTGTCAGCGACATTTCAGCACCAGTTTCGTCGAATTCTGAGTCCGGTGGAGTGCGTGGCGTCATCTACATCGACTTCCTATCCGGTTACTCCAGAACGGGCAGATCGTTCAGCGCTAGCTTAGTTAACCTCCTCTCTCCGCCTGGCCGGCTTAGCGCCCCTCCCTGTGTGGAGGTAGTATTTGGTGTAAGCCCATTCCCCCACCCCGAGATCCACCCTCCTGCGTGGGGCGTAGTTTTGTACGAGCAGATCTTCAGCTGAAGCGTCATCGGCGCGGCGTGCGGGTAGCCCACGCTTCCCCGCTTGCCCTCGTCTTCGATCGGGATCGGTGTCTTCACACTGATCAGGTGAGCTTTGAGCCCCCATCCTCTATTGGTTTCACTATTGCTTAGCTTAGTATTATCTCTAGTTGCGCCGTCGGCAGTGAGAGAGTGCTCGTCCCAACATTCCGTCTAATCGAGTGCCACCGCGGGTGAGTTGTGAGAGTGTCATTACATCCCACGCCCTCAGCGTGCCGGCCGCCCTTGAAATTGGGCATCCCTGTCCCATTGGGGTCCATCCCTAGCTGGCCATATCCTTGGAACCTCGAGGTCAAACCTCGGACCCTCACCACCATCGCCGGTCCACCTACGGAACCGGGTGTGCGCGACACGGGTGATCCGCTTGTGAGAGATCGCTGTTCGGTCCGGTTGCTTGAAAATCTAGGTCCAAGGAGTGGTGTCACATCAATTTGGTATCAGAGCAAGTTCATAACTTGTCTCTCTACAAGTTGGTCCTAGGGCGCATTCGCATTTAGAGTCATCATCGGGCCACCCAGTGCATCATCATGTATACTCCCCATTGGTTAAGTCCCCTCAACACGGCCTTCCACAAGAGTCCAATTGACCCTCTCCTCATGGACATCATCCTAGAAGGGGACCTTAGTTTTGACGGATCTAGTCCTAATGCCTACCTAAAGTGGGAGGCTACCATAGATAAAAACTTTGATAGGACTATGGTCTATGGACACGCTAGAGTCCGCATAGCCGAGGAGCGGCTTCGGGGACAAGCCAAGAAGGGGTGGGAACGCATAGTGGGCTTAAGAGGGATTTGGAGGCAAGAACCCATAGGATCATGGGAAGAGATGAAGATTGAGCTTAAGAAGATCTACGCTCCCCGACCTTCCCACTCCTACTTTGAGAAACATAACCCGAGGAGCACTCCCACTCCTCCTTTCTCTCCCAGTCAACCCAAGACCTCCCTTAGGGCCCAAACTCCACCACCCCAAATGATTCCAATCCCGATCACCACCACCATTCAAACCAAATTGGCTCCCATCCCTCACCAACCGGCCGATCCCAAGGGCAAAAGACCCCTAATTGACCCGGTTTCCCCCATGAAGGCCACCACTCCCCAACCCAAAGCCACTCAACTAGCCCTCACCTTTCAAACCCAAGTGGACAACGTGTCCACGCCTTCCCCTAGGCCCATGACGGCCACCACCCAACCCAAAACTCCCCATCAAACCCACACCCCACAAGCCTCCATGGTCCCCACCACCACCCCGCCATCTTCCCCCATAAGGGACACACCTCCCAAGACCAACCAACCCAATCCTCCTCAACCCGCCCATCTTCCACTACCAACCCCAATCCTACCCCAACTTAGGCCTCCACTACTTCCACTCCCAAACCCAACCCAATTTCGAACTCCCTCACCACCCCGGGTGCACCATGTCCCAACCTTCATCACCCCATCCCCAAAAGACCTTCCATTTCCATTGGAGAGTAAAACCTCCACACCCCAAAGGGATGAGAATGTGATTGAGGTACATGAGGCCTCCCCCGATTGGGAAGAAGAATATGAGTCACAATGTCATGAGTTAGGCCAGGAAGTTCCCATCCCATGTGTAGAAAGCATCATGGCTCACACACCCGACCACCTAGAAGAGGAGAACACCATGGTCACTATCCCAACCATGGGGGAAACACATGTCCAAGTTGAAGAAAAAACCTCACACGGTGGTCTTCACCCTACGCCACCCTCCCTAGTTGGGGCTGAGCTCATCTTAGGAGAACCCCTTTTTCGTTGGCTAAAGGAGAACCCAATTAGAGAGATCATGGCCCATGTTTGCCCTCCTATGGAACAAAACCTCCCTATTGTGCCCCTCTCCTATCACACCACCATTCAATCATCTTATCAAGTGGAGACATTAGGGGATCTCCTTAAGGGTCTATCTTGGCAAATGGAGTTAACTAGCATGTTGACCACAGTGGCCGACCGACCTAGGAGCCTTGACCTCCTACACCTATGTGTCGGGTCCATCTCCTCGATTTACACTGTGGGTTGCTACACAAGCGACCTTCTTCTATTCCTCCCTACACCCAATGAGCCCGATGCTATCCACAAACTAGAGTTGCTTATCTCGGGTAGAACATCAAGCCCTCCATTCATGGCCGACCATCCCACCAAAAACTTTGGCCCAATCATTTTACTAGAGGAGGAAGATCCACCACCATATTGTTAGGACCATGAGGACCTAGAGTTCCTCTCCCCAGGTGACCCTTACCATGACCCCTTCGATCCCTTTCTATACCCACCCACCTTACTCACCACCAACCTATTCCTATCCCAACCAACCATGTTAGACCAAACCCACCTCTCTCAAGACCCGGCCCACACCAAGGGTACCATGACCATGGGTGAAATACACCTAGGAAATAATGAAGTGCCCCACTCCATGACACATACCTTCTTTGACCCCTACGACCCTTTTGAGTGGAAGCTCGAAGGCCACCCCACCACCCCACACAAGGAAGTCACCTATGGGAAAGGAATTCCTGTGTCTTGTCACATCACACCACTTGGCATGAATAGAAAGTCGGGTCCTTTCATACATGACACCCACATGTCAAGTCGGATGCATGATTGGTCCAAAGGTCCTCCCACATTCATCATTGGTCTTAGGCATGTTACGAACATTCACGGATGTCTAGGACCCCCGGCATTTGCTATACCCATGCGCAATAGATTCTCCTACGGATGCCCCGGCCCTCCAACCATTGTTATGAAGTCCATGCATGATAGGGCCACTTGTGGCTGCCCCAGTCCACCTAAGTTCATCAAGGTCCACATGGCATCAAAGCATGATTGGTCAATTTATGGTTGCCCCGGTCCACCTTTTCACACTACCCACTTTCACAACCACTCACCGCATCATAATGCATGGCATGAGCATACACGCAAGCAAATCACAACGAGCGGTGAGGTTCACAAAGAGCGAGAAAAGGCTCGCGAGTGCCACTTGGAATTCCAAGTAGGCAACCTATTGATGGTGGCATTGGAGTGGCTCTACCCTAGAGTCGCCTCCAACTTGAGGGCACGAGGACTTGGACCTTGCCAAGTTCCGAGTGACTTTGGCAATCTGACTTACGGGTTGGACTTGCTAATGGGGTTTGGGATACACCAACTTTTGGCGCGGCGGATCTGGCACCCTATATGGGCACCGCGGTGGAACCCAGTGAGCACCTTGAGCCTACCCCCACCTTTGTGAGTGATACCCTCGGAGAGCCTCCACATATCAGCCTGAGAGCCCGACGTGTGCACACAGAGGCAATACTGGGCAAGCAGGGTACCATCACCAGCAAGAGGGTGTGCCTAAGCCACCGTGAGAGGATGAAGGACCGTCCCCTGGTTGCGGATGTAGGATTGAGTTTGGAGGTTGAGGTTCACCCCGAGCTGCTTTAGAGGACCACTTCCCGGGAGGACCCATACTCGACGGAGTCGAGTTCTCCGCACCCCGAGGGTATGATGGGGACATCACCAGTGATCTCATTTGTTCAAGGATCCTGATGCTCGCCAGCAGTGCTACATCTTGTTCGCCACTTTATTCCGAGTCATATGATGTATTTTTCATTTTCTTATTATGTAATTTTCCTTTTATTTGAGTCAAGTCCCTAGGTTAAGGTGTCATCTACCTAGGTTAATTGGCATTAGAGTGGTTAATGAGTCAGTTGGGCCAAATTAAGTGGGCTAGGCCCATGGGCACCCCCTTCTCCCTTAGTTTATTGTCACTAGTCTAAAACTCAGGGTCTTATGTTAAATTGTGGGATTCCTATAAATAGGACCCCAATCCCACCATTTGAAGCTAATGAATGAATGATATTGAGTTGAGTTTCCATAAAATTTGTGAGTTTCCCCTCTCTCCCTCTCTCTAGCTCTCTCTCTATTTCTCTCTCTCTCTCTCTAAAGGGGGCGGATCCCATCTCTCTCCTCCCCACCCCCAATTTTGAAATTCACTCTCTCTCCTCCCCATTCACCTCTCATTAAGACCCCTCCCCCTTCCCCATACCTCCCATTTAATTCCCCTCCAACCCCTAGGTGGAATCCCCTTCTCCTAGGCACCTCTCCCTCCTCCCAAGCAACCTTTCCCCTACCCCATACAACCTTTCATTTTCCCAAGGGAGAATCCCTTCTCCCAAACACCCCTTCCCCTCCCCAAGGCAACCCTTCCCATTCCCTAGGCCCTCATCAACCCCTCCATTAACCCCACATTCAAACTAAAGGAGAGTTCTCTCCCCCCTCTCTCCTTCCCAACCCAAATTCGCAGCTCCCCCTTCCTCCACTTGCTAGACCACCTCCCAGCCCCCTTTCTGCCCCTCCCACACCTTGTATCACCCCCTAACAGACCCCCACATAGTCAGGTGTCACCCCCACACCCATCCACCCCATCCCCCCACCCCATCTACTCCATCTCCCATCACCTTCCATCACCCTATCCATCTCAGTTCTAGCAGTTGGAGCCTGACTTGCAGAACCTGCCCCGAAGTCATTCGGCGTCGTATGGAGGAGTACCATACATCAACGGAAAGGTCGTCAAGATAGCTTCGCAGCTGAGGTGGTCTCGCGGGCATCTGACATCTCTGCTATCCGGAGGGTTCATTCTCGTCCGACTGCGCAACCGGGACCTGAACCAGGACCAGAGCTGCAGTGCAGAAACTTCCACGGTCTCATCCTTCCGTTCCAAGGTGCGCCGCTTAGCCAGGTCGAAGATCCACCAGTCCTCTGTCCAACACAGCAAGCGGGACCTCGTTCGGAGTCCGGGACTGCCCGTTCCGAATTTTCTCCCCCAGGTGCGCTGAACAGGCCACTCAAGAGCTATCCAGACCCCTCGTCACTCAACAGGCTCCCCCTCTCTGCCCCTACATCGTCTGGTGTCCCCCTTGGCTGCTGCTCGAAGAAGACTTGTCCACGGTCATACTCGTCTTGGTCCCGCTGCGTTTCGACATTGGGAGCGAGCGTGGTGACTACTTCCACCTGCTGCTGCACCCTGGGACCAGTCTGAACCAGAGCACCGGGATCCTGTTCCAGAGCTCTCCCCAGCCGGTGACGATGTCAGGACCACCCTCAAACATTCACAAGCATTCTTGGGTCTGTCAGTGACGTTTCAGCGCCAGTTTCGTCAAATTCTGAGTTTGGTGGAGTGCGTGGCGTCATCTACATCGACTTCCTGTCCGGTTACTCCAGAACGGGCAGATCGTTCGGTGCTAGCTTAGTTAACCTCCCCTCCCCGCCTGGCCGGCTTAGCGCCCCTCCCTGTGTGGGGGTAGTGTTTGGTGTAAGCCCATTCCCCCACCCCGAGATCCACCCTCCTGCGTGGGGCGTAGTTTTGTACGAGCAGATCTTCAGCTGAAGCGTCATCGGCGCGGCGTGCGGGTAGCCCACGCTTCCCCGCTTGCCCTCGTCTTCGATCGGGATCGGTGTCTTCACACTGATCAGGCGAGCTTTGAGCCCCCATCCTCTATTGGTTTCACTATTGCTTAGCTTAGTATTATCTCTAGTTGCGCCATCGGCAGTGAGAGAGTGCTCGTCCCAACATTCCGTCTAATCGAGTGCCACCGCGGGTGAGTTGTGAGAGTGTCATTACATCCCACGCCCTCAGCGTGCCGGCCGCCCTTGAAATTGGGCATCCCTGTCCCATTGGGGTCCATCCCTAGCTGGCCATATCCTTGGAACCTCGAGGTCAAACCTCGGACCCTCACCACCATCGCCGGTCCACCTACGGAACCGGGAGTGCGCGACACGGGTGATCCGCTTGTGAGAGATCGTTGTTCGGTCCGGTTGCTTGCAAATCTTGGTCCAAGGAGTGGTGTCACATCCCGAAATATAAGGATTTCCTTACCCGGTATATCCGTGTCTTTGCGTGGTCTGATGAGCACCTTCCCAGGATCTCGGGAGATGTGGTGATGCACAAGCTCAACCTCAACCTAATGGTGAAGCCGGTCCAGCAACGCAGAAGAAAGCATGCCCTAGAGAAGCAAGTGGTCATCAAAGAGCAGATCATCAAGGGGCAGAAGACTAGTCTTTTTCACCCAGTCCTGTACCCTACGTCGCTCGCCAACGTCATCCTTGTACAAAAGGCTTCTGGGAAATGGTGAATGTGCGTGGACTTCACCGACCTCAACCAGGCTACCCCGAAGGACTGCTACCCGTTGCCGAGCATCGATCAACTGGTCGACTTAACCTCTGGCAACGAGCTACTCAGCTTCCTGGACACCTACTCTGGCTACCATCAGATCAGGATGGACCCGAAGGACATCGAGAAGACCACCTTCATCACTGACTTCAACGTACACTGCTACACCCAGATGCCGTTCGGGTTAAAGAATGCCGGAGCAACGTAACATAGACTAATCAACCACATCTTCGAAGGACAACTCAGTTGGAACGTTGAGGCCTATATTGATGACATGCTCGTCAAAACACCGAAAGCCGAAGACCACCTCGCCGACCTAGCCGAGACCTTCGACACCTACTGAAGTGCCGCATGAAGCTCAACCCTGCCAAATGTGCCTTCGGAGTCAGATTCGGGAAGTTCCTAGGCTTCCTGGTAACTCAGCGTGGAATTAAGGCCAACCCCGATAAGGTCCAGGCCATCCTGGACATGCGGCCGCCCACTTGCATCAAGGACGTTCAACGCCTTATGGGGCGCATTGCTGCGCTCAACCATTTCCTATCCTGGGCGGCCGAATGGTGCCTACCCTTCTTCAAATTGTTTAGGGGACCCAAAATGGCATCTACTACGTTCGCCTGGGACGAGGAATGTCAGAAGGTGTTCGTCAAACTCAAGGAATTCTTGGCCTCGCCACTGGTACTGTCCAAGCCAGTCCAAGGCGAAGCCCTATACCTCTATCTCTCGGCGACCCCTTCTACAGTGAGCTCGGTCCTGGTCAGGAATGACGCAGGGATCAAGAGACTAGTTTACTATACCAGTAAGGTGCTTAATGTGGCCGATAAAAGGTACCCCGCAATCGAGAAACTCGTGCTAGCGTTGGTTACCTCGGCCAAGTGCCTCCAACCCTACTTTCAAGCGCACTCCATCGTCGTATTGACCGGCGAACCTCTAACGAAGATTCTCTTTCACACTGAAGCCTTGAGACACCTCGTCAAATGGGCCATCATGCTCGGGGCCTACGATATCTCGTATCACCCCCGCTCGGCCATCAAAGGACAGGCTCTCGCAGACTTCATCGCCGAAAGCATGGTCTCGATTGAAGCAATACCACCACCAGCACCCGGGCCCACTTGGGATCTATTCATCGACGGGTCCTCCAACTCGGCCGGATGCGACGCTGGTGTCCTCCTCAAGTCCCCCGAAGGAGCGGAGCTCCGGTACACCCTGAAGTTCAACTTCTAGGCGTCTAGCAACGCCTCCGCGTATGAAGCCTTATCTCAGGGGCCAGGATGGCTCGACGACTAGGAGCCGAGCGGGTCAGAATCCACACCGACTCCCAATTGGTCGCTAGCTAGGTCAACGGTTATTACAAAGCTCGGGATGGAAAAATGGTAAAATACCTCCAGGCGGTCAAGAGGATGGCCCAACTCTTCGAGAGCTTTGAGGTAGACCGGATAGCCCGGGAGGAAAACTCCCGAGCGGATGCCCTCTCTCGACTGGCCTCCTCGCTCGACCCCGCAGGTACTCGATCGGTCTTCCTTGAAGAGCTCGGGTGACCGAGCATTGAATCCGAGCTTATGACTGTTGACCCGGCACCCCCAAGCGACTAGCGGACCCCCTACATATCCTGGCTCCGAGATTCTCAAGAGCCCACCGACCCTTGGGAGGCTCGGAAGCTGAAGTACCAAGTCTGACGTTTCGTCATGCTAGATGAGGCCCTGTACCGCAGATCTTTCTCCGGTCCCCTCCTCAAATGCATCAGCACCGACAAAGCCAGCCGAGCTATTCAAGAAGTACACGAAGGCACCTACGGAGCGCACCAAGGAGGAAGATCGCTCGCCTGGATCTTGCTTCGGTAGGGTTACTGATGGCCCACTCTCCAGCGCGACTGCATGACCTATATACTGAAGTGCGACCGATGTCAACGCTTCGACCACCTGATCCATCAGCCCACTGCGGAGCTCATCACCCTTGCCGAGCCATACCCTTTCGCTCGGTGGGGGATCGACATCTTGGGGCCATTCCCCACGGCCCCAGCTCAGAAGAAGTTCATCATCGTCGCCATCGACTATTTCACCAAGTGGATCGAGGCCGAAGCCACCACCAGGATCACCGAGTCAGTCATATGGAGTTTTGTTTGGAAGTCGATCATCTGTCGCTACGGTGTCCCCCGAGTGATCGTGAGTGATAATGGTCGACAGTTTGATTCTCATTACTTCAGAGACAGATGTGCCGACCTAAATATTCGCAACCACTTCACTTCGGTAGCCCACCCTTAGGCTAACAGACTGGTTGAAAATGCCAATAAGACTATCTTAAAAGGCATCAAAACCACGCTCGGCAAGGCCAAGGGTAGCTGGCTCGAGGAATTACCGAGCGTACTATGGTCGCACCGAACTTGATACGGGACGGGACCACGGACACGACAAGCTCGCGATCATCCCTTAACGAGGGAAGCGTCGGATGTGCGCGGTTGAGAAACCGGCAATGAGCTAGGGTGGTCAGCTCTCTTTTGCGCCCGGATCGGGTCACGGGACGGCTTCGCTCTCTCTCGCAGCAGTGATATTATAAATTGAAGGCGAGCTAGGTATCCCTACACATGCTCTCTAGCAGCGGCATATAAAGCATATAAAGAATTAAGCTAATGCCAAGTGTAAGGGTGAAGGCGATACCTCCACGCTCTCGGCGTGGCGAAGACGGCACCCGGCCAAAGCTCGTACTCCCGGGAACTTAGTACATTATGTTTACAGCAGTACAAATAAGCCCACTCCACGCAGGGAGGTAAAGGGCGACACAAGTGGGCCCGGGAGGACCAAGTTCTGGTTGACGGGCGGTTTCGGGCAATGCTTCGGCTTCACGCGTACTCGTGCTAGTGGGGGCCCACGTATTGACCGGAGGGGTCGTGTGGGGCCTGATGACTCCTCTGTTATGGAGACACCTGGAAAGCATTCCTCTGGGATGGGGAGCTGCTGGAACGACCGCCGGACGCCGGGCGGCCCTCGGACGACGCTCGCTGGGAACTTGGCCACGAACCTGAAAGTTCTGTTTACAGGCGCGCGACTCGGAGAAAACTGCTGCTGCGATCAGCCCCGTCGTCGGAATGTGACGAGATTAGTGCCGTTGGAAAGCTGACTCAGAATACTTCGACGTAGGAGTCTTCAAAAAAAATAATCAGATCTGTATTTCTGATCATGTATTTTACAAGCTTGCTGGAATCTGGCCAGAACTGCAGGGGCAGGTTCTGACTTCTCTGAAGATCGACGTTGACCGGGGAGAAGACCTCCGAATCTGGAAATAATTTCTTCAGAAAAGTTGAAGGTCGCTGAGATAGGAATCCGGGACTATTTTTGGTTTTTTGATTGGATAAGAAATGGATTTTCTGGGATGTTTTTACTAGACCTGGGTCGGATCTGGGAAACTATGGGTAGACTGTTCTTGGGAACTTGGACGAAATTTGAAAAATACCTAGAGACCTTATCAAAAATTAAGAAAATTCCTGGTGGTAGATATCTGTGGATAGAACTCCCAATAAATTTGGGCGACCCAACAAAAATAAAAAGATGGTTCGAATGGGGTAAACTCAGAGCTGATGAACAGTAAATAGAACCAGGACAGATCTGGAACTTGGACTTGGACGAAAATCAAAAAATAGCTAAATGATGAATTTTGATGTGATTTTTTTTGTGGGGATAAGGGTTCTAGAGGGGAAGCAACCCTAAAATTTTGAGCTTCAGAAGATGAAGGGAGTGATAGCAGGAATTCGGAGAAGAAGGATCTATCCTGAGTGGACAGAACACCGAAACCGTTGGCAATGACGCGTCAGCGGCGAGACGATGGCGGCGGCGATCACCGGAGTTGCTTCAGATGCTGGAGGGGATCAAGGGGGAAGGGATTACACTCTAGAAAGGGGAGAGGGGGTGGAGGAACCAGGGAGAGAGAGGGGAGGGGCGCAAGCTTCACTTGGGGCAAATGCCTTTTTTTCCATTCATTAATTCATTCAATATGAAAATACAAGTATATATATGCAAGGGGTCTAACCTATTCTAAGCCCTTGGATCAAGGGTTGATTAATGAAGGGTTGGGATGTGGTTTGACAACCACATTAAACCCCATTAAACAACAAGGTTCGCCCCCCCCTTTAAGAGGACAATTAGAATTTGTCTTCTTTAATTAATTCTAGGTCCAAGTCCAAGTTTGGACCATGGACCAGCCACCTTGGGCCCAGGAGTCCAGGTGGACCAATAAGGAGGAGGGAGGGGGCCCCTGCAGGGCCTACATGCACATTTGCAAAGAAACCCAATGGCCTTTTGTAAATAAACCCACTAAGACCTACTATTGTGTACCCATATATCACAAGGGCGTACATACAAATACAAAAGGACGTAGATGCAAACACAAAGTGAGCGGGCTGACGTTGATGTCCCCATCAATTCTCCCCGGGTGGGAGGAACTCGACCCCGTCGAGTAGGGGTATGGCTGCTCCGGTCCTCCGGCGGATCCGTCACCGTGCTAAGTAGCGCGGGTATGCTCCACTCCAAGTAATCGGCACCTGCTCATTCCATATATACTCGATATGCGCACTGCTATGGCTAAAGGTGGTCACTCCGAAGGGGCACTCTCAAAAGGGAGGAAACAGCTCGAAGACTCACTAGGAATCACCGCTGAGTCCCTATAGGTGACTGATCCGGGTATAGATGTAGAACCGATCCCATACTCATCAAGTGAGTCGACTCGCTTCACACTCATAAGAGAACAACAACGAGCTTGCACAAGACACATGCAGACTCACCATGCACTGACACATGAATGAAAACCACGCAAACAATCGACTCAAAATCACCACACAAACAAACCACACAAAGAAAACACACCGACTCATGCACGACTCTAGACTAAGGTGGTAGCATCAAACCCACTAGGTGGCGACATCCTGGGCGGCCAAAGGGTCGCCCAGCTCTTCCCCCATGGCATAGTATTCATCGGCCAGTGCCTCATCGGCCTCGTAATCGACATGCTCAAGCTCGGGAGGTGCGGATCCGCCAACACCTAAGGCTAGGGTGGTGCGAGCGGGACACTCACTAGCAATGTGGCCATACCCGTGACAGTGGAAACACTGTATTCGCGATCGACTACTCTCCCTGATAAGAGGGGCCTTACCCTTATCATCCCGCCGGGTAGGGGGTGTAGGCAACAGTGGAGGAGATGTAGGTGCTTTGGACAATAGCGGAGGGGGTGCCGGTGCCAGAGGACGGACTATAGGAGCCGGGGAACGGGCAATGGGTGCCGGTGGTTAGGGTGGAAATAGATCCCGGGGTGGAGGAGGACGAGGCCGTGGAGCGAAGTGCTCCTGACGGGTGGACTCCTGAGGTCGAGCCATGGGAAGCCGCTGATGCGGGCCTATGGAGTGACGGGGCTCGGCACTACGGAGAGGGGTGGGGCCCAACCAATGGCTAGACTCGAACTCTCCCTCAAATTGCTCCATCTCGAGAGCAACCTGATATGCCTCTTCCAACGTCTTGGCATTGCGGCGGAAAAGCTCATACTGGTAGTGTGGCCGCAAACCACGTCGAAAGCGGGACACGGGCATGGTACTCTCCTCCGTGACACCACATCGTAGAAAGTACTCATCAAACTCCGCGATATATTCGGAGACGGACCGGTCTCCCTGGCTAAGACTTTGCCATCTATCGATGAGTCGCTGGCGGTATGTGGGAGGAAGGTACTTTTGCCGAAGTTTATTCTTCATCTTGGCCCATGTGTCGATCGGGGGTTCTAGCCGCTGAAGTAGCAGGCTCTCCACATTCTTCCAATAGGTTTGTGCCTGCCCCACGAGTTTCATGGTGGCAAATCGGACCCTTCGACGCTCCGACATATCATACCATTCAAAGTAACGGTCCATGCCAAACTCCCAATCTAGGTAGACTTTCGGATCCAAAGACCCGTAAAAAGCGGGAGGGTCCGCTCGCACGGTCTTAAGGACCCTATCATCATCCTCATCTCGTTGTGGCTGAAAACCACGACGGCGTTGACCATACCCCTCGTAGGCATTGTCGGACCCATAGTCCTCGAGACCAAGGTCACGGTGTGGTAGTTGGGGAACCCGAGGAGGGGTGGGTGGAGGAACTAGTGGTGGCTGGTTTTGGGCCGCGGGAGCGGCCTGGACTTGGGCCATGGGAGCGGGTTGGACTTGGGCCACCGCGGGAGGAGGTGCGGGTGGACCTTGGGCTGTCCCAAGAGGGTCCCCGTGTGACATCCTATCTAACCGCCCAACGAGGTCTTGGACCGACCTATCGGAGGTCTCCAAGCGTCCCTCCATGGCCCTAAGGCGACCATCCATATTATCGGAGAAAGTCTGAAAGTTAGCATCGGATTGGTCCAACCTAGTCATAATGGCCATCATCGCCTCTTGTAGGGAGTGGAAGTCTCCCGAGGTATCCCGTGGGTTGGCCATAGGTGGGGGTGGGGGTGAGTACTGAGTACCCCGACGAGTGGGCATGCAAACACACCGACTAGAGGACACCGACTAAAGCAAAACACACTAATGCAAAATGATGCGCCTAGACTTAACCAAAACTCGGTACGCGGCAGAGATAATCGGCCCGAAGGTCACTCGCACAAGTGTGCGGCCTTCCCGATAGGCGTAACCTAACGGTCGGACAACACCTTTTTATATACCGAGTAAAGGGATGTATGCGACCCAAAAATGACTCTTTTTGTTGTTTTAAAAATATGATGATCCTAAACACGACTTAGACCGACTAATGACTAGACGTAAATGACACTCTTTTTTGTTCTTTTTGACACCCTAGACTCAAACTCGCTCTGATACCAAATTGATGCGGGACGGGACCACGGACACGACAAGCTCGCGATCGTCCCTTAACGAGGGAAGCGTCGGATGTGCGCGGTTGAGAAACCGGCAATGAGCTAGGGTGGTCGGCTCTCTTTTGCGCCCGGATCGGGTCACGGGACGGCTTCGCTCTCTCTCGCAGCAGTGATATTATAAATTGAAGGCGAGCTAGGTATCCCTACACATGCTCTCTAGCAGCGGCATATAAAGCATATAAAGAATTAAGCTAATGCCAAGTGTAAGGGTGAAGGCGATACCTCCACGCTCTCGGCGTGGCGAAGACGGCACCCGGCCAAAGCTCGTACTCCCGGGAACTTAGTACATTATGTTTACAGCAGTACAAATAAGCCCACTCCACGCAGGGAGGTAAAGGGCGACACAAGTGGGCCCGGGAGGACCAAGTTCGGGTTGACGGGCGGTTTCGGGCAATGCTTCGGCTTCACGCGTACTCGTGCTAGTGGGGGCCCACGTATTGACCGGAGGGGTCGTGTGGGGCCTGATGACTCCTCTGTTATGGAGACACCTGGAAAGCATTCCTCTGGGATGGCGAGCTACTGGAACGACCGCCGGACGCCGGACGGCCCTCGGACGACGCTCGCTGGGAACTTGGCCACGAACCTGAAAGTTCTGTTTACAGGCGCGCGACTCGGAGAAAACTGCTGCTGCGATCAGCCCCGTCGTCGGAATGCGACGAGATTAGTGCCGTTGGAAAGCTGACTCAGAATACTTCAACGTAGGGGTCTTCAAAAAAAATAATCAGATCTGTATTTCTGATCATGTATTTTACAAGCTTGCTGGAATCTGGCCAGAACTGCAGGGGCAGGTTCTGACTTCTCTAAAGATCGACGTTGACCGGGGAGAAGACCTCCGAATCTGGAAATGATTTCTTCAGCAAAGTTGAAGGTCGCTGAGAGAGGAATCCGGGACTATTTTTGGTTTTTTGATTGGAGAAGAAATGGATTTTCTGGGATATTTTTACTAGACCTGGGTCGGATCTGGGAAACTATGGGTAGACTATTCTTGGGAACTTGGACGAAATTTGAAAAATACCTAGGGACCTTATCAAAAATTAAGAAAATTCCTGGTGGTAGATATATGTGGACAGAACTCCCAATAAATTTGGGCGACCCAAAAAAAATAAAAAGATGGTTCGAATGGGGTAAACTCAGAGCTGATGAACAGTAAACAGAACCAGGACAGATCTGGAACTTGGACTTGGACGAAAATCAAAAAATAGCTAAAGGATGAATTTTGACGTGATTTTTTTTGTGGGGATAAGGGTTCTAGAGGGGAACCAACCCTGAAATTTGGAGCTTCAGAAGATACAGGGAGTGATAGCAGGAATTCGGAGAAGAAGGATCTATCCTGAGTGGATAGAACACCAAAACCGTTGGCAACGACGCGTCGGCGGTGAGACGATGGCGGCGGCGATCACCGGAGTTGCTTCAGATGCTGGAGGGGATCAAGGGGGAAGAGATTACACTCTAGAAAGGGGAGAGGGGGTGGAGGAACCAGGGAGAGAGAGGGGAGGGGCGCAAGCTTCACTTGGGGCAAATGCCTTTTTTTCCATTCATTAATTCATTCAATATGAAAATACAAGTATATATATGAAAGGGGTCTAACCTATTATAAGCCCTTGGATCAAGGGTTGATTAATGAAGGGTTGGGATGTGGTTTGACAACCACATTAAACCCCATTAAACAACAAGGTTCGCCCCCCCCCCCCTTTAAGAGGACAATTAGAATTTGTCTTCTTTAATTAATTCTAGGTCCAAGTCCAAGTTTGGACCATGGACCAGCCACCTTGGGCCCAGGAGTCCAGGTGGACCAATAAGGAGGAGGGAGGGGGCCCCTGCAGGGCCTACATGCATATTTGCAAAGAAACCCAATGGCCTTTTGCAAATAAACCCACTAAGACCTACTATTATGTACCCATATATCACAAGGGCGTACATACAAATACAAAAGGACGTAGATGCAAACACAAAGTGAGCGGGCTGACGTTGATGTCCCCATCAATTCTCCCCGGGTGGGAGGAACTCGACCCCGTCGAGTAGGGGTATGGCTGCTCCGGTCCTCCGGCGGATCCGTCACCGTGCTAAGTAGCGCGGGTATGCTCCACTCCAAGTGATCGGCACCTGCTCATTCCATATATACTCGATATGCGCACTGCTATGGCTAAAGGTGGTCACTCCGAAGGGACACTCTCAAAAGGGAGGAAACAGCTCGAAGACTCACTAGGAATCACCGCTGAGTCCCTATAGGTGACTGATCCGGGTATAGATGTAGAACCGATCCCATACTCATTAAGTGAGTCGACTCGCTTCACACTCATAAGAGAACAACAACGAGCTTGCACAAGACACATGCAGACTCACCATGCACTGACACATGAATGAAAACAACGCAAACAATCGACTCAAAATCACCACACAAACAAACCACACAAAGAAAACACACCGACTCATACACGACTCTAGACTAAGGTGGTAGCATCAAACCCACTAGGTGGCGACATCCTGGGCGGCCAAAGGGTCGCCCAGCTCTTCCCCCATGGCATAGTATTCATCGGCCAGTGCCTCATCGGCCTCGTAATCGACATGCTCAAGCTCGGGAGGTGCGGATCCGCCAACACCTAAGGCTAGGGTGGTGCGAGCGGGACACTCACTAGCAATGTGGCCATACCCGTGACAGTGGAAACACTGTATTCGCGATCGACTACTCTCCCCGATAAGAGAGGCCTTACCCTTATCATCCCGCCGGGTAGGGGGTGTAGGCAACAGTGGAGGAGATGTAGGTGCTTTGGACAATAGCGGAGGGGGTGCCGGTGCCAGAGGACGGACTATAGGAGCCGGGGAACAGGCAATGGGTGCCGGTGGTTGGGGTGGAAATAGATCCCGGGGTGGAGGAGGACGAGGCCGTGGAGCGAAGTGCTCCTGACGGGTGGACTCCTGAGGTCGAGCCATGGGAGGCCGCTGATGTGGGCCTATGGAGTGACGGGGCTCGGCACTACGGAGAGGGGTGGGGCCCAACCAATGGCTAGACTCGAACTCTCCCTCAAATTGCTCCATCTCGAGAGCAACCTGATATGCCTCTTCCAACGTCTTGGCATTGCGGCGGAAAAGCTCATACTGGTAGTGTGGCCGCAAACCACGTCGAAAGCGGGACACGGGCATGGTACTCTCCTCCGTGACACCACATCGTAGAAAGTACTCATCAAACTCCGCGATGTATTCGGAGACGGACCGGTCTCCCTGGCTAAGACTTTGCCATCTATCGATGAGTCGCTGGCGGTATGTGGGAGGAAGGTACTTTTGCCGAAGTTTATTCTTCATCTCGGCCCATTTGTCGATCGGGGGTTCTAGCCGCTGAAGTAGCAGGCTCTCCACATTCTTCCAATAGGTTTGTGCCTGCCCCATGAGTTTCATGGTGGCAAATCGGACCCTTCGACGCTCCGACATATCATACCATTCAAAATAACGGTCCATGCCAAACTCCCAATCTAGGTAGACTTTCGGATCCAAAGACCCGTAAAAAGCGGGAGGGTCCGCTCGCACGGTCTTAAGGACCCTATCATCATCCTCATCTCGTTGTGGCTGAAAACCACGACGGCGTTGACCATACCCCTCGTAGGCATTGTCGGACCCATAGTCCTCGAGACCAAGGTCACGGTGTGGTAGTTGGGGAACCCGAGGAGGGGTGGGTGGAGGAACTAGTGGTGGCTGGTTTTGGGCCGCGGGAGCGGCCTGGACTTGGGCCATGGGAGCGGGTTGGACTTGGGCCACCGCGGGAGGAGGTGCGGGTGGACCTTGGGCTGTCCCAAGAGGGTCCCCGTGTGACATCCTATCTAACCGCCCAACGAGGTCTTGGACCGACCTATCGGAGGTCTCCAAGCGTCCCTCCATGGCCCTAAGGCGACCATCCATATTATCGGAGAAAGTCTGAAAGTTAGCATCGGATTGGTCCAACCTAGTCATAATGGCCATCATCGCCTCTTGTAGGGAGTGGAAGTCTCCCGAGGTATCCCGTGGGTTGGCCATAGGTGGGGGTGGGGGTGAGTACTGAGTACCCCGACGAGTGGGCATGCAAACACACCGACTAGAGGACACCGACTAAAGCAAAACACACTAATGCAAAATGATGCGCCTAGACTTAACCAAAACTCGGTACGCGGCGGAGATAATCGGCCCGAAGGTCACTCGCACAAGTGTGCGGCCTTCCCGATAGGCGTAACCTAACGGTCGGACAACACCTTTTTATATACCGAGTAAAGGGATGTATGCGACCCAAAAATGACTCTTTTTGTTGTTTTAAAAATATGATGATCCTAAACACGACTTAGACCGACTAATGACTAGACGTAAATGACACTCTTTTTTGTTCTTTTTGACACCCTAGACTCAAACTCGCTCTGATACCAAATTGATGCGGGACGGGACCACGGACACGACAAGCTCGCGATCGTCCCTTAACGAGGGAAGCGTCGGATGTGCGCGGTTGAGAAACCGGCAATGAGCTAGGGTGGTCGGCTCTCTTTTGCGCCCGGATCGGGTCACGGGACGGCTTCGCTCTCTCTCGCAGCAGTGATATTATAAATTGAAGGCGAGCTAGGTATCCCTACACATGCTCTCTAGCAGCGGCATATAAAGCATATAAAGAATTAAGCTAATGCCAAGTGTAAGGGTGAAGGCGATACCTCCACGCTCTCGGCGTGGCGAAGACGGCACCCGGCCAAAGCTCGTACTCCCGGGAACTTAGTACATTATGTTTACAGCAGTACAAATAAGCCCACTCCACGTAGGGAGGTAAAGGGCGACACAAGTGGGCCCGGGAGGACCAAGTTCGGGTTGACGGGCGGTTTCGGGCAATGCTTCGGCTTCACGCGTACTCGTGCTAGTGGGGGCCCACGTATTGACCGGAGGGGTCGTGTGGGGCCTGATGACTCCTCTGTTATGGAGACACCTGGAAAGCATTCCTCTGGGATGGCGAGCTGCTGGAACGACCGCCGGACGCCGGGCGGCCCTCGGACGACGCTCGCTGGGAACTTGGCCACGAACCTGAAAGTTCTGTTTACAGGCGCGCGACTCGGAGAAAACTGCTGCTGCGATCAGCCCCGTCGTCGGAATGCGACGAGATTAGTGCCGTTGGAAAGCTGACTCAGAATACTTCGACGTAGGGGTCTTCAAAAAAAATAATCAGATCTGTATTTCTGATCACGTATTTTACAAGCTTGCTGGAATCTGGCCAGAACTGTAGGGGCAGGTTCTAACTTCTCTGAAGATCGACGTTGACCGGGGAGAAGACCTCCGATTCTGGAAATGATTTCTTCAGCAAAGTTGAAGGTCGCTGAGAGAGGAATCCGGGACTATTTTTGGTTTTTTGATTGGATAAGAAATGGATTTTCTGGGATGTTTTTACTAGACCTGGGTCGGATCTGGGAAACTGTGGGTAGACTGTTCTTGGGAACTTGGAGGAAATTTGAAAAATACCTAGAGACCTTATCAAAAATTAAGAAAATTCCTGGTGGTAGATATATGTGGACAGAACTCCCAATAAATTTTGGCGACCCAACAAAAATAAAAAGATGGTTCGAATGGGGTAAACTCAGAGCTGATGAACAGTAAACAGAACCAGGACAGATCTGGAACTTGGACTTGGACGAAAATCAAAAAATAGCTAAAGGATGAATTTTGACGTGATTTTTTTTGTGGGGATAAGGGTTCTAGAGGGGAACCAACCCTGAAATTTGGAGCTTCAGAAGATGAAGGGAGTGATAGCAGGAATTCGGAGAAGAAGGATCTATCCTGAGTGGACAGAACACCGAAATCGTTGGCAACGACGCGTCGGCGGCGATCACCGAGTTGCTTCAGATGCTGGAGGGGATCAAGGGGGAAGGGATTACACTCTAGAAAGGGGAGAGGGGGTGGAGGAACCAGGGAGAGAGAGGGGAGGGGCGCAAGCTTCACTTGGGGCAAATGCCTTTTTTTCCATTCATTAATTCATTCAATATGAAAATACAAGTATATATATGCAAGGGGTCTAACCTATTCTAAGCCCTTGGATCAAGGGTTGATTAATGAAGGGTTGGGATGTGGTTTGACAACCACATTAAACCCCATTAAACAACAAGGTTCGCCCCCCCCTTTAAGAGGACAATTAGAATTTGTCTTCTTTAATTAATTCTAGGTCCAAGTCCAAGTTTGGACCATGGACCAGCCACCTTGGGCCCAGGAGTCCAGGTGGACCAATAAGGAGGAGGGAGGGGGCCCCTGCAGGGCCTACATTCACATTTGCAAAGAAACCCAATGGCCTTTTGCAAATAAACCCACTAAGACCTACTATTGTGTACCCATATATCACAAGGGCGTACATACAAATACAAAAGGACGTAGATGCAAACACAAAGTGAGCGGGCTGACGTTGATGTCCCCATCAGAACTACTCCGAGAACGGCCACCGGTGAAACACCTTTTTAGCTGGTGTATGGCATGGAGGTCGTAATTTCATTGGAGGTCGGCAACCCCTCTCTCCGAGTCATCCACTTCGAGCCCGAGGTAAACGAGCAGAAACTACGAGAGAACCTCGACCTAGCAGATGAAATCCGAGAGATTGCAAAGATCCGAGCAATGGAATACCAACGGCGCATCACTCGATACTACAACTCCAGAGTCCGAGACATACACTTCCATCCGGGAGACTTCATCCTAAGAAAGGCCGAGGCATCTCGACCACTAAAGGCGGTAGGGTAGCTGGCCCCTACCTGGGAAGGCCCCTACCGAGTGGTCAAGATGCTCGGGAAAGGAGCATACCGACTGTCCACCATGGAAGGAACACTCGTCCCTTGGAGATGGAACGCGACAAATCTTCGCAAGTTCTACTTTTCATCATTTGGCAAACATGCACATGTAAGCAAAGTAAAGTAAACGCCATTCTTCTCTTCTTATTAAAATTTCATGTACATCAAGTAGGCCGTAACCAATACAGTATACGTGTACAAAAATTACACCCTTCGGCACTATCACGTGAGCAGAATGCTCGGCCAACCTGGTAAGCACTCCTCCTACTTCCAGCCACTGACTCTGCCTCGTGCAAAAACTGGCTCGGACAAAGGATTGCCGGCCTCGTTGGTTTGAGAAAAGCTCGGAGAAGAGGGGGAAAAAGAGGAAGGAATACAAGTGAAGGCCTCCTCTCTGCCAACTCTTTGGAAGGCAAAGAGAGAAGGCACCCTCCGATGAGTGAAAGAGGAGGGAGAAAAAGAAAATGGCAGAGATGGATGAAGAGGCAGGGGGAGGCCAAGAAAGAAGGGAGCTTAATTAGGTCCCCCCTCCCCCTCGGGATGGCGTCGGCGGTGTAGATATATATTCCTTCCTTCCGCTCTCTCACCGATGGTCAAAGCGCATCAAATGTATGGAACAACGAGCGATGAGCGAACCACGAGAGCGAAAGAAAGAAAATAAGACAGAGAGCAACGAAAAAGTACCGTGATCGCCACCAAGATTCCGTACGTGATAGTCACGCCATACCTTGGAAAGGAAGGGGAGACACTCGCCTTGCTGCAGCATCGGGCAGACACGCGGTTGACGTAGAACCGCCTTAATTGACGCGCGGCCCTACGATAGACCGTTTGATGGTGCTGCCGAACATGCGGGAGAAGAACTCCTGGAGGACGAACGGCTTTAATGGGACCGCCTAAAGACGAAGAGCGGCACTGAGAGGGCCGCTCGTATCCTTGAACGGGCCTACACGAACCGCGCTATTCCGCCACGCCAAGAGTTACAAAAGGGGCTCACCTCCACCCTCTCCAGCCGGCTAGAGGGGATGGGCCTCGTGCTGATGAAGTGCTGACCTGCGAAACAATACCAAGACACAGAAGGAACACCCAGATTAGAACTAAATGACGTAGTACGCGTTCATGTGAGAAGAATGAAGCATAATCAAATGGAAAGGGGGATACCTGGGGGGTTTTAAACCCCTAGGGTGATAAAAACGTAGGTGGGTGTATGCATGGGGAGAAAAACGAGGTAAACACAGAGAGAGAAGAATGCATGCAACAGATGATGAAGAAATCAGAAAATGACGCTATGACTCGACACACGGACTACTCCCTGAACCGAAGGCTCGTAAGGACGTAGAGAGCCTCCCTCCTTGGTGCTAGGTCGTTCGGAAATGCGGCAGGGCTTCGCCGTCGACCAAAATTTCCCCCCCTTTTCCGAGTCCGGCCACTAGGGTCTATTTATAGAGTTTAGACAGCCACCCCCGAAACTAGGGTTTAGAGGCATTTTCGGGTCGAATTTGCAAAAGATAATTCATAGACAATATCCTTATCTTCCATCTAGACAAAACGGCATCAAAAATGGTGGATTATCCACGGAGAGATCGTTAAAACAAATCAGGGATAAAACCATGCGTAAAAGGATGAAAATCCGTTAAAAAACCTCCATCGAAGGGATGAACGGTCTAACGATAGACCGCTCACGCCTTGAACGGTTATGTTCTGACCGTTCAACCTGTCGGTGGAAATTGAATTAAATCAGATAATTAGCCCCATTATTGCTCGAACAGACCGAAACGGCCGGCGTTGGACCCTGAAGGATGAACGGCTCCTTGGCGACCGCTCCAACGTAGAACGGTCTAAAAGAAGCCGTTTTAACCTTGTCGGTGATAATGCAAATATTTGGATAATTGTCTGAGGAGATTAGCACGCGTAGGACTCTGAGATATGGGCGGTTGGAATGCGGCCGTCCATTAGTTTGAACGGGTAGAATAGGGCCGCACAAAAGCCTGTCGGTGAATATTAAGAAAATCCTCAGAAAATAACCAAAATGTGTGAACGGTCTGGGATCAACCGCTCTAGTCCTGAACGGCTGATGTTGGACCGTTCATGATCTTGGATACTTGACTTTCATAAAATAGTTCAATTAGTCAAAGCCAAGGTCCAATAAGCCCTGAATTGATATGACCTTTACCAAGGAGGGAGGCTACCCATAAAATGGGCCCAGGGCGTGCCACAAAAAATGGCCAAACGAATGATGGACAACTTAGGGCATCAACTAATGGGAGTAAGAGAAACGACTCAACTTATCGGCGTAAAACGGGTGTCAACAGATGCCCCTCCTTAACGTCCTCTTTGCAGGGGAGCGAGCGGAGGTGAAGCGGAGGTGACACGGAATGTGGAGACGAAGCGGAAATGTAGCGGGGTGTACCGGAAAAGCGGGCGTTAAGGTGAAACGACACCCATTTCTACCAACAAGCGATGAGAATCTTTCGGAAAACCTTGAACCGAGCGTCAGGAGTAATTGACCAAAAGGCGACGCCAATCTGGAGGGACTAAACTAAACGAAACCAACTGACAAGACCAACCTCATGGGGGACACAATCCCGCGGTCCAATGAGGGGGCCACAAAAGAAAAAAGCTAAAGCTCCAGACGGGGACCTTTTAATCAACCGGACCAAATGAATCGACCAAAGAAAACCTTCGAATTCAGAGTGGAATTAGTTCATCTTACTCGATCATCTGAACACACAGCTGACCATCACTTGACGGGACATTTCTTAAGCAATTATGGGGCATGAAAGCTCAAAAGGATGCGTATGATGCATGCTGGGCTAAAAATAAAGGAAATTGTTAAATCAAATGCCAAGAAAGATTAAAATATAAAATATTCGAGAGTAGTATTGCTAAGTTGGGAATATCAGAGTCAAGATACCGTCCGCAACCACAGCGCGCGGATAGAACCGTCCTCCTCGTGACATCCCAACTTAACGGCCTATCCGAAGGTTCGGTACGTGAGCCTGGATCATCATCGTTTTTGTTGAAGGGGAACATCAGATCCTGGGACACGTAGGTAACCTGCCGGCTCTCGAAATAGTATAATATAATACCATATAATTAATGTAATAAGGGTTTAGGGATAGAAGGCCATACCTGACTTACCTGTGCAGGCGAAACGGTGAGACTGTAGGACATGATGCTGCATAAGATGGTTAAGAAATAACTTTCCAAAGAAAATATCAATATTCATGATCTAGATACACTATCCAGATAAACGGCCTTATTGTAACCGTGCAATATTCCAAACGGCTCTATGTTAACCGTGTGTACCTGACATTCAAACAATTCTTATAGGGCTGGTTGCCAGGGATGGACGGTCCAGATCATACCGTTTAAATAAGAACGGCTCATTCAGAACCGCTCGGGCTTGGAATTTCAACCGACTTAAAGTTAACGATCACCAGGGTTGCACGGTCATATTGGAACCGCCCACTGGACAAACGGTCTAACGATAGACCATTCTTCTCTGTAACCTCAAAAAACTGAAACCCCCTCGCCTCCCTCCACCGTAACCGACGGTGGGAGGGACGAAGGGGCAACAAGGCCTCATTCTCCCCACTCCCTCACTCTAACTTCTCCAAACTCCTCCCCCTTTCTCTCCATCTCTCTCTCAAGCTCCCTCGATGACCCGGATGACGCACCAAGGGGCCCGACCGTCGGCCGCTGGTGAGGATTCGCCGCCGCCGAGGCAACCGCCACCACTGCCTGAGGAGGGAGAGTCGCCAGGAGTGACGATGGAGGAGCTCGCCATCGTCGCCGCCGAGGAAGAGGTCCCCGCCGGTGAGGAGGAGATCGCCGGAGAACAACCACCGACGGGGGTGGCCAAGAAGCCCCGTGATCCCGAGGTAGGCCCCCCCACCCCAAACCTCATTTTCCTTCCAATTTTTATCAATGCATGTTAGTTTAGAAATCTTTAGGGGGGGGGGGGTTTAGATGCTTAGGGGTCGGTTAGGGGCCATGATGGTCTTCCCAGCCGGCCGGGGGGGCGTTCACCGTCGTCGGGGACGACGATGGCAGAACGGTTCAACAGAAACCGCACAGAAAACAATGCGGTCCTCATAGGACCGTCCCGAACTAAACACGGCTTAGGGAGCGCCGTTCAAACTCACACAGCCAACGGGTCACCAAAACACCAATACGGTGAAGTTATCACCGTTCAAATGATAGAGGGACCATATAGCTCCGTTCAAACATGCAACCAAGGCAAAACAATACGGTCCTCACAGGACCGTCGTCAATCCATACGGCCAAAGGTGGGCCGTTTCTCCTTGGGAAAATGGGCAAACAGACGGTACAGGGTAATCCGTCCAATATGGGAACGGTTAGGGATAGCCCGTTCAAAAACGGGGAACCTGAGAAACAAAACGGTTCGAGATAGGCCGTTCGTATGTTGAGCGGTCCGTGAGTAACCGTTCGTCAAATCAAGAATTGGACTTTGAGAATTTATTTGAGTGAAACAAAATATGAAACTAAATGACTAACCTAAATGAGATGGATGAATGCAGGGGAAGTGATGGAGACATCATCCACAATTCCTTTTGGCTAGGGTCCTCTTCACACTCCGGCATCATTTGAGTTCGGGCCTCTCTCTATAAAGGCCCACTTATCCTTTTGTGCTATTTACATGAGTCATTTGATGTAATTTTCATTTTATTTGAGTCATGTCCCTAGGTCTTGCATTTATTTTCCTAAGTTTGAGTGTCATTAGATTGTGTAATGTGCTATTGGGCCCAATTCTTCGGGCTTGGCCCATGAGCCCCCCTACCCCTTCGGTTATTTGTTATTGAGTCTTTTGTAAGGGACTTATTGTAAAATGTGGGCTTCCTATATATAGGGCCCCATTTCATTCATTTGGAACTTAATGAATGAATGAATCAATACAAAAGATTTCCATTTGAGTGTTCAAATTTAGTTCTAGAGGAGTGAATCCTATAGTTGGGTGTGAAGCCCTAGGGGAGTGATTCGCCACCCTACTCTCTCTCTATCCCTCTTTCTCTCTCCTCCCACTAAGGGGTTCACCCCATTCCTCTCTCCTCCCTCCTCCCAACCACTTCCAACCCCCAACCACCTCCATTAAGGCCACTCCACTTCCCATAGCCCCATTACTCCACCCCCCTTGTCCCAAGGTGGAATCTTTACCCTTCCAACACAATCTCCCCCCCTTCCAACACAATCCCCCACTTCCCCACACAATCACCCAACTTCCAAAGCCATTTCAAATTTGAAATCCCTTCCCTCCAAGCCTTGGCCGCCCCTATCTCTATACCCTTTAGCCTTGGTCGCCCCCACCTCCCTCCTCTCTTCCCTCCTAGCAATCCCCATTCCCCCTTACCTCCAGCTGAAACCTGCGACCTCCCCCTCTTCCTCCATCTCCCCACCACCATTAGACCCCCTCCACACCTCCCACAACCCCCCCTCTCACCCTTCATCCACCTCCCCTTCACCCTATACCCCATTCTCCTTCTTCTATCAAGGCATTGGAAGCTGTCCCTTGGTTGCTGCTTGCAGTCCTGAAGTTGCAGATGAACCAGCAGCTTGCAGCGGCCACCACGACCTTCTCCGGATGAGTTTGAAGACCCAAGAGCCATCGTCGGAAGCGTCTACCAGTCGCCTTCGCAACCGAAGTGGTTTCATCTTCTTCCGATCTCTGAGTCGTCCAGTAGGTCCATTCTCCCTCAGCTGTGCAGTTCTGCCCCGGCTGAGGTCCTGAACTGGAATCAAGAGGCGGAACTCCGTTCGGCATCCTGTGGCAGGAGTTACAAATTTTCTCCCTCAGCTCCATCACTCTGCCAGCTACAAGTCTGCATCGACCTGCCACCACTGTTCTGCTTCCCCTAGTCGTCTCCGACCTCGGTTGGCTTCCCCGTCAGTTTTGCTGCTAAGAGAATTCGTTCACGATTCCAACGACTCCAACGGCGCTTGATTCCGAGGTCGGGAGCGGCCTGGACACTCTCTGCATCCTGCTGTTAGAAATCTGCAGCTGACGGTCTGAGAATCTGAAGCCCTGTTCAAACCACCGTCTCGGTCAGCAGCGGTGCCAGAAGAAATTAAAGAAATTCTGAGGCATTCCCCTTCCTGTTACGACGATTTCACCATCGGTCTCGCCATCAACAAAATTCTTGAGCGGGTTATACAGCATCCACAGTGACTACCTGTCCCTATTCGCAGACAGCAGGCAGATTCGGTGCCGTCTCTTAATCAACCCTTTTCTCTCTAATTTCCCCGCCCCGCTTGGCCGGCTGAAGGCCCCTCCCTGCGTGGAGGTAGTATTGTTTGTAATTCCATTAACCCCCACCCCAAGATCCCCCTCCTGCGAGAGGTGTAGTGGTGTAATTTGTTTGGGCAGGTCAAGTGACACCGCCGCGGCGTGTGGGGATCCACTCGCCTCCCCGCTCGCCCTCGTCTCCAACAGGGATCGGTTTCTTCAAACCGGTCGAGTAAGTGCTCAAACCTTCTCTCCACTTAGTGCTTGTCTTTCAATATTAGTTCTTACTTCCGCTGGTTATGCGAGTGAGAGCCCGATCCTCAAGCCCCATAAACTTGAGTGATCACCGTGGGAAAATTGCAATCGGTGCCTTTGGCACTTTGTCGGCCCCCTTGATTTGGGCATCCCCACCCATTGGGAATCAAGTCTTGGCCTTGCTGACCCTCTACCAGCAAGGGCCCAACCCCCACATCCTCACCTTGGCATTGCTAAGTCACCCCGGGCTTGGGTGAGTGACGATAGAGCGGTGGCCCAACTTGGCCCGTTTTGAATGCGATTGTGCTTGCTTGCTAAAGTCCAAGGGTGTGTCACATCAATTGGTATCAGAGCAAGTCATTGACTTGTCTCTATCAAGTCTAAGTCCTAGGACCTTTGCATTGTGTGTCCAACCTCATTTGCCCCTTGTCTTGCATGTCCACTCGTAGTGGTGCTAGTTACCGACCCGATCCGTCATCCTCAATTCCACCCATGGATCCCAATCCTCAACTCAATCAAGATGCTCTTAGGGAGGAACCTCAAGGCCAAATGAATAGGGTAGATGCTGCCCTTACCAACATTCTTGCCCAACTTGAGTCCCTTACCACTCGAATTGCTCGGCTTGAAGAGCATGAGTTCCACCCAAGGAACAATGAACCTAGAGTCCACCTTCCACATGTTGAGCCTCCTAGGGAAGACCCTCATCCAAGGAATAATGAGCCAAGAGTTCAACCACCACATGGTGAGTTGCATAAAAATGAGTTCCACCCAAGGAACAATGACCCAAGAGTCAACCCTCCATACATTGAGCCTCATAGGGATGAGTTCCATCTTAGGAACCATGGACCAAGAGCCTATCGTCCACATGCTGAAATTTATAGGGAAGACTTGGATCATGACCCTTACCATGACCATGAGAGACCCCGACACCATCCCATTCATGAAAGGCGTCCACGGGACGACCCGGATGACCCTCTCTTAAGAATGATTAAGGTAGAGGCCCCAAACTTTGATGGTTCCCATGAACCAAGTGTCTACTTAGAATGGGAGACCGCCATGGACCAATACTTTGAATGGTACCCAATGCCCGACCAAAGGAGGGTAAGATTGGCCAAGATGCATCTCACTAAATTAGCCAAAACTTATTGGCTAAACCAAGAGGGTTTAAGAAGGATTAGGTGGGTAGAGCCTATTGATACTTGGGAGGGTATGAAGAACCAACTTAGGAACAAATACCTTCCCCAATCCTACCATCACATGCTCTTAGATGAATGGCAAAGCCTCACCCAAGAGGGGAAGACCGTAGTTGAGTACATTGAGAAGTTTGACTCCGATCTTTTGAAGTGTGGAGTTCATGAGGACCCGGCCGTTACCTTGTCCCGCTTTAGGAATGGACTTCAAAGTCACATCAAAAGAGAGCTTTTCATGAGAGATGTTGATAACCTTGAGATAGCTTATCAAATAGCCAGGGATGTAGAAAGATTATCTAGGATCCCTTGATTTGCTACTCCCCGACCGGTCGATCCCAAAAACATGGGACCACGGCCCATTCCAGCCACTCCCATGAAAGACCATAATCCAAGTGGGAGCACCCCATTAAGGCCTTACAACCCCCCTCCCACCATCACTCCAAACAAACCCACCCCTAGTCACCCCCTCCCACAGAGGGAAGACATTCCCAAAGGCCCAAATGTAGGAACTACTTCGGGTAGCAGGCGTCAACAATGCTTTAGGTGTCAAGGGTTTGGCCACTTTGCGGGGTAATGTCCATCCAAGGCATTGTCTAGCTTGCTTATTGAGGAAGAAGCTCCACCCCAAAAAGAACTTGAAGATGACATTGAGGACCATGAAGCCTCACTAGATTGGGAAGAGGAGTATGAAACCCAATACCTAGAGTCGGGTCTAGAGCACACCACTCCATCTTCCAACTCTCATCTAGGAGTGATTAGATGCACCCTCACCAAACCCTAAGAAGAGGATTGGCGTCGAACTTCAATATTTCACACCTTTCTCAAAATAGGGAACCATGTAAGGAAAGTGATCTTGGATAGTGGGAGTTGTGTCAATGCCGTGTCACCCGATACCGTCAAGCTTCTTGGTCTAACTATCACCCCTCACCCAAGCCCATACCGGGTTTCATGGATCAACAACAACTCCATCCCGGTCAACACTCAATGTCTTGTGCCTCTCACCTTCTCTTCATACCATGATCAAATATGGTGTGACATCATACCCATGGAGGTAGGTAGCATCCTTACAGGAAGACCTTGGCTTTATGATGTAGATGCCACCATCTTGGGTAGGAGCAACAAATGCACCTTTGAACATGAGGGTAAGACTATCCGTCTTAACCCCTCCCCACCTCGTCCCATGACCAAGAGGGACACTCCCCCTCAAGGACAACACCCCACCACCATACAAGTCTCGGGGAACTCCACCCCTCCAACTCCATCCCCTACCCAAACTCCCAAACAAAGTGGGACCTCGGGGTTGACCAAGGGTCTTCATCTCATCACTAGGAAGGAACTTGAAGAGGAGATAGTTCAAGGAGTACCATTATGTGCGCTGGTCATTTGCCTTGGAGAACCCACTTCCACCAATCCACATCCCATAGAAATCCAACAACTCCTAGAAGAATTCCATGATGTGTTCCCAACGGAGCTCCCGGACCAACTCCCTCCCAGTCACGCCCCGAGCACGGAAGATACTCGGATATGCGCGACGAGTTTATATCAATCATGTCAATCAGAGTAGTAGTGTATTCAACACCAAAACAGAGATGTGCAAAATAGAAAGATAACCCAATCCTTTATTTCATAATGGATGGACTATTACAAATCCAATACTCTATTAAAAAAAAAGAAAAGTACATAGTTGACTCAAGAAAATAGGAAAAAGACTAGATGACACTTGGAAAAGCTCTAGCTCTTTCACTCTTGACTTTCCCCATCAGATTGACCTTCTTCGTCGGACTTACCTGAAAAGTAGGGAACACACGGAGTGAGCGAACGCTCAGTAAGAAATTATATCTCAAGCGCTAGCAAGGGGTTTAAATAATTACATTTTTCATGAATGTACTATAACTATGCATGCTCGCATAAAACGACAAGATAGAGAGAGAATTTATCAATAAGACGGCAAGATGAACTAGTCATGAGCTTTCAAGAAAAGATAACAAGATATTCAAGCAAGTACTTCTTAGCAAGTCATGTCAAGAACTTTAGCTATCATGTATCAAGCAAGCAAGTAATTACCCTTTCTCGGGTCACGCAATTCATGTCAAGTCAAGTACGAGTCAAGTACAAGATTTGTGTAGAATGTCCAATCAAGCTAGTCATGCGCTCGGTATAATGCCAGATACCTTATCATTCAACTCCCATGGGCACAAGTACTTTCGGGTGCTCCTCCCAGGACCAGATCGGGCCCTGTATGCACAGGCATTTATTATGTATATTTGACATCCACTCTTGTATATATATATAGCCAATAGGGAATTTCAACAATTTAAGCTTGTAGACACGTAGGATAACTTTGAGAGAATGGAGTCCAAAAATACGACATTGGACATAGATAGGCGATAACAACGGTACAATCACGATGAACGATGAAACTAGGTGGAATTAGGTTCCCTTAACTTGGGTAGCATGACAAACAAGTATGGACATTCTTTATATAGAATTGAGGTTCACATGAACAGTATATCAAAGGTAAGATACCCTCATTCTTATTATAGAATTGAGGTCCACAAGAACATCAACAAATGGCATGATATCATCATCCCATTAAAAATTCTCATGATATACTCTTTGCATATCATAAGGGCCGGTATACCATGTTTCTTTAGAGTGACATGGCATTCAATAGTGTAATGGGTTTTTAGGATACAACCAGCTCAGTCGACCTTGAGGGAATCCAAGGTACGAGGAGTCTTACGGAGGTCTCTATGACTAACTCGCTAGTCCAAAGGAACGGAATGTCCAATGGAGAGCTTGTATGTCAATGAGAATTGAGGGTGATCGATAAAACATCATGAAACGTGGGACTATACTCACGGAGTGGAGATATAGTGCCAATATACATATATATAGATATATTGAAACCATCGGTTATCAGAAACAGGGTAAAAACATTTTTACAAGAAAATAACGACTTAAGTAAAGTCACTACTCAAGTAATTAACGCCTTCAGTAAGGGCGTTTATCTATTTTACATTTTTGCAAATTTTCAATATTTCCGTATTTTACCGAAAACGCGCCCTTGTAAGGGGCGTTTAATTAAAAGTTGACGACGTATGCAATGGTCGTTCATTCTTTACCTCTATTTTTGCAGAATATATATTTTCAGTAATTTATCAGAAACACGCCCTGGACAGGGGCGTTACTTTTCAATTCACGCCCTGAACAGGGGCGTTAGTCAAGTGAGAGACGACCTATACAGGGTCGTGTATTTCAAGAATTTACAATTTTTCAAGTATTGGAATTTCCAGAAAACGAGATATGGTCATGACAGGATAATATCAGGATACACTGATTTAGAATCATGTTTAAGTGAATATTGGACTAATTAACATGGGTAATTATCAGGTAATTAAATTGACGTCTGTGTACAGGGCGTCAAATCTTTTGAATTGACGACCTTGTCAGGGTCGTTTATTTAAATAGCGCCCTAGTCTGGGTCGCGTATAAAATTAGCGCCCTTGGAAAGGGCGTCTCTTTCCAACAATAGAACTTTTAAAACTCGTGAAAACTATATGCATGAACTAATATATATGGTTTAATATAGTTATTATGGTGATTTGGGTTACAGTGCTTGAGAAAACCTACCTTGATGATGATAAACTGACGGATGAACAGATTTCTGAACGATACTCTGTTTTATAAATAGAGTCTTTTTGAAGCTTTCGATCCTAACAGCAGCAGCAAGGGTAGTAATAGGTTGCAGATGAAGAACCCTCAATTCTTCAGTAGGTTATGATGACCCCTACAGAGAACATATATATACGATCATTAGTATTATCTTCATAATACTTGACTGAAGGTGGAAGAAAGAAGAACTTACCCTTTGTTCTTCTCACGTTCGTCTTCTTCAACCTGTAAGAAGAGAAGAAGATGAAGAATCAGTGATTCTTCATGCAACCGAAAGAAAAGAGAGAAGAACTGATGTTCTTTACGTACCGTAGCAGCAGCAGATCGACCAAATAGCTTTAGGGTTCGATCGGCAAGGGTTTTTATAGGATCCTTAGAATCCTAATAGGGTTAGTGTTTGATTGGAAGTAATACTTCCAAGATAGAGTTATTACTACATTCAAACTCTTTCTCATAGTTATCAACTTACCCTGGATAGACTCCTGGGTCGAACGAAACTCGAACTGAATTAGCGACCTAAGTAAGGGCGTCGAATTTAAATTGACGCCTTGTCAAGCGTCGTTTCTTGTTGAAACGCGTCCATGCAAGGGACGTTACGCTAACTTGCCCTTTTTATTTATTTTGGTCGTTTGAAATTTGACGCCTTGACGTGTGGGCGTCCTTTCTCAAAACACGCCTTAGGGAAGGGCGTTTTATTGTAAAGTAGCGCCTATATCTAAGGCGTTATTTTCATCAGGGTTTAATTATTTTTATTCCAAGCTCTTTCGTTTATTTACTAAATCTTTTAATCTATTTTTATTATTTATTCCTTTTAAATTTATCAGGGTTGCTACACCCTCCCCCACTTAAAAAGAATTTGGTCTCCAAATTCCATATCATATATTTACATTTGGAGAGTGTAGAGTATGTACCTTCTAAAATAAATCTGGAAATTGTTTCCTCATAGATTCCTCGGTCTCCCATGTAGCTTCATGTTTTGAATTCTTATTCCATTGTACTTTTAGCATGGGAATAACCTTATTCCTTAGGATACGTACTTCTCGATCTAAGATCTTCATAGGCTTCTGTTCATACGTGAAATCTTTCTGGATCACTAGGTCTCCATATTCAATAATATGTGATGGGTCATGTACATACTTCTTCAACATAGATATGTGGAACACATCATGTACTTCGGACAGTTGAGGGGGCAATGCGATGCGATAAGCAACCTCGCCCACTCTTTCTAGAATTTTAAAAGGTCCGATAAATCTTGGTGTAAGCTTGCCCTTAACACCAAATCTTCGTATTCCACGTCCAGGCGATATCTTGAGAAATACATGATCTCCGAGTTGGAATTCAAGGTCTCTCTTCTTGTATCAGCATAAGCCTTTTGCTTGTCTGAGCTACTTGCAGTCTTTCCTGATTACTTGTATCTTCTCAGTTGTATCCCTTACCATGTCTAGACCTAACAGTTGTTTCTCTCCAACTTCATTCCAGCACAAGGGTGATCGGTAACTCCTTCCGTATAAGCTTCGAAAGGTGCCATTTGTATACTTGCCTGGTAGCTATTATTGTATGCAAATTCTACCAACGGCAAGTGATCATGCCAGCTTCCATCGAAATCAGTGATGCAAGCTCTGAGCATATCTTCAACCACCTGATTAGTTCTCTCGGTCTGACCATCCGTTTGAGGATGAAAAGCTGTACTAAAGTTAAGCCTTGTCCCCAACGAATGTTGTAGTCCCTTCCAAAAATGAGAAGTAAAACGGGGATCTCTGTTAGACACGATTGAAACAGGAATATCATGTAATCTGACTATTTCCTTGATGTATAGTGCAGCTAAGACATCAACTGACCATCGACTCTTGATTGGCAAGAAATGCGCTGATTTAGTCAATCGATCAATGATAACCCATATTCCATCATGTCCTCTTTTCGATTTAGATAAACCCATGATGAAATCCATACCAATATCCTCCCACTTCCATTTAGGGATATCTAGAGGATGTAGCTTTCCAGCAGGCTTTTGGTGTTCCGCCTTGACTTGTTGGCATGTGAGACAATGTGATACGTAGTCTGCTATTTCTCTTTTCATGTTGGGCCACCAAAAATTTCTTTTCACATCTTGGTACATCTTGGTAGATCCAGGATGAATCGTATACCTTGACCTATGAGCTTCATCTAAGACCTTCTTCTTCAATTCGGGGCAGTCCGGTATACAAGTTCTATTCTTGAACATTAATCTTCCATCAGAAGCTAATTGGAAATCCGATTGTCCTTTCTAATCTGCCCTTGATTTCTACTAATGTAGGATCATCATCCTGAAGTGCTTGTATCTCAGATAATAAATCTGACTGTATGGTTACATGAGATAATGTGACACATCTAGGGTCCGTGTCCATGCTTATATTGAGTTCAGAGAATTGTTCCAACAATTTTCATTCTTGAATCAGACAATTGGCTAATAGTGCTCTCGGCTTTCGACAAAGGGCATCTGCTACATGATTACCTTTTTCGGGATGATATTGTATATTGAAGTCGAAGTCCTTGAGATATTCTAGCCATCATTTTTGTCTCATGTTCAGTTCCTTCTGTGAAAAGAGATATTTGAGACTCTTGTGATCGGAGTATACAGTAAACTGTACTCCATAAAGATAATGTCTCCATATTTTGAGTGCAAATACTACCGCGGCCAATTCTAAGTCATGGACGGGGTAGTTCTCTTCATACTTCTTTAATTGACGAGAAGAGTAGGCTATAACCTTCCCTTGTTGCATTAGAACACACCCAAGGCCAATGCCAGAAGCATCAGTGTATACCTCGAACTTTTCTCCTTCAATTGGCAATGCTAAGATAGGAGCTGTAGTAAGATGATCCTTGAGAGTTTGGAAGATTCTCTTACATTCCTCATCCCATTCATAACGGATCTCCTTGCGGGTTAACCTCGTAAGTGGCACGGTGATTTTAGAGAAATCCTTGATGAATCGCCTGTAATAGCCGGCAAGACCTAAGAAACTTCGGATCTTGCTAGCATTGGTCGGTCTTTCCCAATTCCTTACAGCTTCAACCTTTGATGGGTCTACAGACAAGCCATCCTTGATATAACATGTCCGAGAAAAGTCACTTCTTCAAGCCAGAATTCACACTTGCTAAGTTTTGCATATAATTGGTTTGTCCTCAATATTTGTAATGCAATCCTCAAATGTTCCTCATGCTCTTCCTTGGTCTTGGAATAAATCAATATATCATCAATAAAGACCACCACGAATTGATCCAAATAAGGCCTGAATATACTATTCATTAACTGCATAAAGGCAGCAGGGGCATTCGTTAGTCCGAAAGGCATAACAACAAATTCATAATGGCCATACCTGCTTCTGAATGCGGTTTTATGAATATCCTCGTCCTTGATTCTTAGTTGGTGATATCCGGACCTAAGATCAATTTTGGAAAAGTACATGGATCCTGAAATTTGATCAAACAATTCATCGATTCTCGACAGTGGATACTTGTTCTTGATAGTGAGATGATTCAATTGTCGATAGTCGACGCATAACCTCATGGATCCGTCTTTCTTCTTTACAAATAATACAGGCGCTCCCCACGGGGAAGTACTTGGTCTAATGAATCCTTTCTTAATGAGTTCCATCAATTGCTCCTTTAACTCCTTGAGTTCAGCAGGTGACATCCTATATGGTGCCTTTGAAATCGGACCAGCACCAGGGACTAAGTCAATGGTGAAGGCCACTTCTCTTTGCGGGGGTAATCCAGGCAAATCTTCCGGAAACACATCCGGAAATTCTTGTACCACTGGAATGTCTTCTAACTTAGCTTCCTTAGCTTCTTTAACTGTGACAAAGGCAAGGAAAGATGTACATCCTTTCCTGATGAGCTTGCTAGCTCGGAGAGCTGAAATAAGAGGGTTTTTGCTCCGACTCTTGGGGCTAGTAAATATTAGTTCTGAAAATTCCTTGAATGTAACCTTACTATTGCGGCAATCGACCGTTGCCTGATACTTGGATAACCAATCTGCCCCTAGTATAACATCATACTCTTTCAGATCTAAACATATGAGATCAATAGGGAGATTTCTACCCTGAACCAATACTTCGCAGTTTTGGTAATGATGTGTAATATCAGTCTCATCATCTAGAGGAGTAGACAAAACTAACTTTATCCATTCTGGTTCTAGGGGTAATGGGTCAGCAAACTTCTTAGAAATAATAGAATGCGATGCACCAGTATCAATTAAGACATATGCATTCCTGGAATAAACTTTCAATGTACCTTCCACTAAGCCGCCTCGTTCTACCTGCTCGGTCTCCTTGATTGCATGAAGACGAGCATTCTTGGTTACTGGGCGCTTCCCGTCAACGGCTTGGTCGTTTAGTAGTGGGCAATCGGGAATCCGATGCTCACGACTCCCACAACGGAGACATGCTCCCAATTTCCTCCAGCATTCTTCTACTCTATGACCCGCTTTATCACAATGTTTGCACACTGTATTTAGAGAGGTAGTGGTGATAGAGAAGGGCTTGGTCTTCTTGAACTTTTGGTCTTGTGAGGATGCTCCTCCATTGCTAGGCCTTTTCTTGAAGTTGGGTTTAAAGAACCCGAACCTGTAACTTGTTCCTTCTTATCCTTACCACGAATCCTATCAGACAGTTCCGTGGCATCTTCTAATAGTTGAGCTCGGCGTACTATCTCCGAGTAGACTTGAATGTCCATCGGCGCCAGTTGAGTAATAGCTTGGGGCCTGAGCCCATTAAGAAACCTCCTAGCTTTCATTTTCTCGGTGCTAACTAGATGCTTAGCATACCGAGACAATCTAGAGAATTGGGCCTCATACTCGGCCACTGACAAGGATCGTTGTTTTAATGCAGCAAATTCTGCAGCCTTCTTTTCCTGAACTCGGTCCGAGAAATATTTCACGTTGAAGTGTTCAACGAATTCTTCCCACGAAACCTGATCTTGATTTATAGTAGCCTCTATTGATTCCCACCAGCATCTAGCATCCCTTTCTAACTGAAAAGTAGCTAATAAAACTTTATCCTGATCCGTGCATTGCATAACACGGAATATACGTTCTATCTCCCTAATCCAGTGTTCAGCGTCATCTGGATCAGTAGAACCCGTGAACTTGGGTGGGTTCATGTTCTTGAAAGTCTGGTGGAGACTTCCTGCTCGTTGTCCACCTCCTTGTGCTACTTGTTGCAGCACTTGAGTCATGCCTTGAAGGGTACGCTGCATGTTGTGCCATTGAGCACGTTCGGCAGCCATTATCCTACAATTATAATAACTAGATTAATATGTGATTGTATTTAAAGACTCATATACTATGTTAACTTTAACCCTTGGTTCTACCCAATCTCACTGGTTAAAGGTTTAAACATATCCTTGGACTTGGGTTTTCCTAGGAATTGAATACCCTAGGCTCTGATACCACAAAAACTGTCACGCCCCGAGCGCGGAAGATACTCGGATATGCGCGACGAGTTTATATCAATCATGTCAATCAGAGTAGTAGTGTATTCGACACCAAAACAGAGATGCGCAAAATAGAAAGATAACCCAATCCTTTATTTCATAATGGATAGACTATTACAAATCCAATACTCTATTCAATTAAAAAGGAAAAGTACATAGTTGACTCAAGAAAATAGGAAAAAGACTAGATGACACTTGGAAAAGCTCTAGCTCTTTCACTCTTGACTTTCCCCATCCGATTGACTTCCTCGTCGTCGGAATTACCTGAAAAGTAGGGAACACACGGAGTGAGCGAACGCTCAGTAGGAAATTATATCTCAAGCGCTAGCAAGGGGTTTAAATAATTACATCTTTCATGTATGTACTGTAGCTATGCATGCTCGCATAAAACGACAAGATAGAGAGAGAATTTATCAATAAGACAGCAAGATGAACTAGTCATGAGCTTTCAAGAAAAGATAACAAGATATTCAAGCAAGTACTCTTTAGCAAGTCATGTCAAGAACTTTGGCTATCATGTATCAAGCAAGCAAGTAATTACCCTTTCTCGGGTCACGCAATTCATGTCAAGTCAAGTACGAGTCAAGTACAAGATTTGTGTGGAATGTCCAATCAAGCTAGTCATGCACTCGGTATAATGCCAGATACCTTATCATTCAACTCCCATGGGCACAAGTACTTTCGGGTGCTCCTCCCAGGACCAGATCGGGCCCTATATGCGCAGGCATTTATCATGTATATTTGACATCCACTCTTGTATATATATATATAGCCAATATGGAATTTCAACAATTTAAGCTTGTAGACACGTAGGATAACTTTGAGAGAATGGAGTCCAAAAATACGACATTGGACATAGATAGGCGATAACAACGGTACAATCACGATGAACGATGAAACTAGGTGGAATTAGGTTCCCTTAACTCGGGTACCATGACAAACAAGTATGGACATTCTTTATATAGAATTGAGGTCCACATGAACAGTACATCAAAGGTAAGATACCCTCATTCTTATTATAGAATTGAGGTCCACAAGAACATCAACAAATGGCATGATATCATCATCCCATTAAGAATTCTCATGATATACTCTTTGCATATCATAAGGGCCGGTATACCATGTTTCTTTAGAGTGACATGGCATTCAATAGTGTAATGGGTTTTTAGGGTACAACCAGCTCAGTCGACCTTGAGGGAATCCAAGGTACGAGGAGTCTTACGGAGGTCTCTATGACTAACTCGCTAGTCCAAAGGAACGGAATGTCCAATGGAGAGCTTGTATGTCAATGAGAGTTGAGGGTGATCGATAAAACATCATGAAACGTGGGACTATACTCACGGAGTGGAGATATAGTGCCGATATACATATATATAGATATATTGAAACCATCGGTTATCAGAAACAGGGTAAAAATATTTTTACAGGAAAATAACGACTTAAGTAAAGTCACTACTCAAGTAATTAACGCCTTCAGTAAGGGCGTTTATCTATTTTACATTTTTGCAAATTTTCAATATTTTCGTATTTTACCGAAAACGCGCCCTTGTAAGGGGCGTTTAATTAAAAGTTGACGACGTATGCAATGGTCGTTCATTCTTTACCTCTATTTTTGTAGAATATATATTTTCAGTAATTTATCAGAAACACGCCCTGGACAGGGGCATTACTTTTCAATTCACGCCCTGAATAGGGGCGTTAGTCAAGTGAGAGACGACCTATACAGGGTCGTGTATTTCAAGAATTTACAATTTTTCAAGTATTGAAATTTCCAGAAAATGAGATATGGTCATGACAGGTTAATATCAGGATACACTGATTTAGAATCATGTTTAAGTGAATATTGGACTAATTAACATGGGTAATTATCAGGTAATTAAATTGACGTCTGTGTACAGGGCGTCAAATCTTTTGAATTGACGACCTTGTCAGGGTCGTTTATTTAAATAGTGCCCTAGTCTGGGTCGCGTATAAAATTAGCGCCCTTGGAAAGGGCGTCTCTTTCCAACAATAGAACTTTTAAAACTCATGAAAACTATATGCATGAACTAATATATATGGTTTAATATAGTTATTATGGTGATTTGGGCTACAGTGCTTGAGAAAACCTACCTTGATGATGATAAACTGACGGATGAACAGATGTAGGTTCTGAACGATACTCTGTTTTATAAACAGAGTCTTTTTGAAGCTTTCGATCCTAACAGCAGCAGCAAGGGTAGTAATAGGTTGCAGATGAAGAACCCTCAATTCTTCAGTAGGTTATGATGACCCCTACAGAGAACATATATATACAGATCATTAGTATTATCTTCATAATACTTGACTGAAGGTGGAAGAAAGAAGAACTTACGCTTTGTTCTTCTCACGTTCGTCTTCTTCAACCTGTAAGAAGAGAAGAAGATGAAGAATCAGTGATTCTTCATGCAACCGAAAGAAAAGAGAGAAGAACTGATGTTCTTTACGTACCGTAGCAGCAGCAGATCGACCAAATAGCTTTAGGGTTCGATCGGCAAGGGTTTTTATAGGATCCTTAGAATCCTAATAGGGTTAGTGTTTGATTGGAAGTAATACTTCCAAGATAGAGTTATTACTACATTCGAACTCTTTCTCATAGTTATCAACTTACCCTAGATAGACTCCTAGGTCGAACGAAACTCGAACTGAATTAGCGACCTAAGTAAGGGCGTCGAATTTAAATTGACGCCTTGTCAAGCGTCGTTTCTTGTTGAAACGCGTCCATGCAAGGGACGTTACGCTAACTTGCCCTTTTTATTTATTTTGGTCATTTGAAATTTGACGCCTTGACGTGTGGGCGTCCTTTCTCAAAACACGCCTTAGGGAAGGGCGTTTTATTGTAAAGTAGCGCCTATATCTAAGGCGTTATTTTCATCAGGGTTTAATTATTTTTATTCCAAGCTCTTTCGTTTATTTACTAAATCTTTTAATCTATTTTGATTATTTATTCCTTTTAAATTTATCAGGGTTGCTACATGCGGGATGTGCAACATGCAATTGATCTAGTCCCGGGAGCCACTCTCTCAAACCTTCCTCATTATCGCCTCAGTCCTACGGAACATGCCGAACTTAGGAGGCAAACAGAGGAACTCATTAGGAAGGGCTTCATTCGCATTAGCAAAAGCCCATGTGCCGTCCCGGCCCTTCTAACTCCCAAGAAGGATGGGTCATGGCGAATGTGTGTGGATAGTCGGGCCATTAACAAAATCACCGTCAAGTATAGGTTTCCCATTCCTAGGCTTGATGACATGCTTGATATGTTAGCCGGAGCCACCATCTTCTCCAAAATTGACCTTAAGAGTGGCTATCACCAAGTTAGGATAAGGCCCGGGGATGAGTGGAAAACGGCTTTCAAAACCAAAGATGGCCTCTTTAAATGGTTAGTCATGCCTTTTGGGCTTTCAAATGCCCCAAGTACTTTCAATCATCTTATGACGGAGGTCCTTAGGCCCTTCATTGGGATCTTTCTAGTGGTCTATTTTCATGATATACTCATCTATAGTCAATCCCAAGAAGCCCACCTTGATCACCTTAGGAAAGTTTGTACCATCCTTCGTCAAGAGAGCCTATTTGCCAACTTAGGAAAGTGCCACTTCATGACCACATCCCTCACCTTCCTAGGATTTGTGGTGTCAACCAAAGGCGTCTCCATGGACCCCGAGAAGGTCCATGCTATCATTGATTGGTCGGAACCCCACACCCTTCACGAGGTCCGAAGTTTCCATGGATTGGCTACATTCTATAGGAGGTTTATTCGAGGGTTTAGCACTATCACTGGCCCCATCACCGATTGTCTCAAGAAGGGTACTTTTGTATGGACCAAATCGGCCTCTAAAGCCTTCCAAGAACTTAAGCAGAAGTTGACCCAAGCTCCGGTCCTATGCCTTCCCGATTTCTCTAAAGTCTTTGAAGTCACATGTGATGCATCCGGCATAGGGATAGGAGGGATTCTTAGTCAAGAGGGACACCCGGTAGCCTTCTTTAGTGAGAAGCTTTGTGATCCTAGGACAAGATACTCCACTTATGACAAGGAGTTCTATGCCGTGGTTCAATCCCTCCGACATTGGAGGCACTACTTGTTGCCCAAGGAGTTTGTCATCTTTTCCGACCATGAGGCCCTCAAATACCTCAATTCCCAACAAAAGTTAAATGCCCGACATGCCCGATGGGTTGAGTTCATCCAATCCTACACTTTTGTCATCAAACACAAGGCCGGGAGTGAGAATCGAGCGGCGGATGCCCTTAGTAGAAAAGTTTCCTTGCTATCCACTATCCAAGTGGAAGTGACCGAGTTTGATAGGATCAATGATGAGTACCCTAGCTGCCCCGACTTTGGGCACATCTATACCACCTTGACCACCCCTTCTAGCAAGGAACATGAGGGATTTACCTTCGAGGATGGGTTCCTCTTCAAGGGACCCAAGCTTTGCATCCCACGGACCTTACTCCGTGACTTCTTGATTTGGGAATTACATGCGGGAGGGCTAGCTGGCCATTTTGGAGTCCACAAAACCATTGCCCTAGTTGAGGGACAGTTTTATTGGCCTAGTCTCAAGAGAGATGTAGGCAAGGTTGTGGGTCAATGCCGAACATGTGCCTCGGCCAAACAAGTGAAACAAAACACCGGCCTATATATCCCACTCCCCATCCCCGACCGACCATGGCAAGACTTAAGTATGGACTTTGTGCTAGGACTACCCAAGACTCCTAGAAAGCATGACTCAATCTATGTGGTGATTGATAGATTTTCCAAAATGGCCCATTTCATCCCATGCACCAAAACCTCCGATGCCTCCCATGTGGCCCGATTGTTCTTTGATGAGGTTGTCCGCCTCCATGGATTACCCAAAACCATAGTCTCCGATAGAGATGTCAAATTCACTAGCTACTTTTGGAAAACTCTTTGGCACATGATGGGTACCCTCCTTAAATTCTCCACTGCCTACCACCCCCAAACAGATGGCCAAACCGAAGTTGTGAATCGGAGTCTAGGGAACCTCCTTAGGTGCCTTGTTGAGGATCGACCGGGAAATTGGGATCTCACTCTACCCCAAGCTGAGTTTGCATATAATAACTTCATCAATAAGTCCATAGGGATGAGTCCATTTGAAGCTGTGCATGGGTACAAACCAAGAAAGCCTTCCGATCTCATTCCTCTTCCCGAGCATGCTAGAGTGTCCATTTCAGCCGAGTCTTTTGCACAACATATTAGAGAATTGCATGAAGAAATTCGCAAGCACATCAGCAAAAAGAATGAGGCTTATAAAAGGCTGGCCGACTCTCATCGGCGTCACCAAGAATTTCATGTGGGTGACTTTGTGATGGTAAGGACGGAGAGGCTCTCCCCGGGAGCCAACTCTAAACTGAGGCCACGTGGGGTTGGTCCCTTCCAGGTCTTGAGGCGCATTGGTGCAAATGCCTACGAGTTAGATCTCCCTGAGGAGTATGGAATAAGTCCCACATTCAATGTTGCCAACCTAGTGCCATATAAGGGACCCACGGTGGTACCTAGTGAGGCGATTGAGCCTACTTCTTCCCTTGAGAGAGCACCCACCCGTGAGGAGAGACCACCAGCCAAGAGAGCCCAGCGTGAACAAATTGAACAAATATTGGATGAACAAGTCACTACCACTCGGAGCAAGGTCTATGAGTGCTATCTCGTCAGGTGGAAGGATCGGCCTCCTTCGGAGGATTCTTGGGTGAGTCAGGAGGATCTCCTGCGGTTGGATCCGGACCTCCTCGAGCAGTACCACAGCCGGATGGACCCCTACTCGACGGAGTCGAGCTCTTCACAGCCCAGGGGATTTGATGGAGACATCATCCACAATTCCTTTTGGCTAGGGTCCTCTTCACACTCCGGCATCATTTGAGTTCGGGCCTCTCTCTATAAAGGCCCACTTATCCTTTTGTGCTATTTACTTGAGTCATTTGATGTAATTTTCATTTTATTTGAGTCATGTCCCTAGGTCTTGCATTTATTTTCCTAAGTTTGAGTGTCATTAGATTGTGTAATGTGCTATTGGGCCCAATTCTTCGGGCTTGGCCCATGAGCCCCCCCTACCCCTTCGGTTATTTGTTATTGAGTCTTTTGTAAGGGACTTATTGTAAAATGTGGGCTTCCTATATATAGGGCCCCATTTCCTTCATTTGGAACTTAATGAATGAATGAATCAATACAAAAGATTTCCATTTGAGTGTTCAAATTTAGTTCTAGAGGAGTGAATCCTATAGTTGGGTGTGAAGCCCTAGGGGAGTGATTCCCCACCCTACTCTCTCTCTATCCCTCTTTCTCTCTCCTCCCACTAAGGGGTTCGCCCCATTCCTATCTCCTCCCTCCTCCCAACCACTTCCAACCCCCAACCACCTCCATTAAGGCCACTCCACTTCCCATAGCCCCATTACTCCACCCACCTTGTCCCAAGGTGGAATCTTTACCCTTCCAACACAATCTCCCCCCCTTCCAACACAATCCCCCACTTCCCCACACAATCACCCAACTTCCAAAGCCATTTCAAATTTGAAATCCCTTCCCTCCAAGCCTTGGCTGCCCCTATCTCTATACCCTTTAGCCTTGGTCGCCCCCACCTCCCTCCTCTCTTCTCCTCCTAGCAATTCCCATTCCCCCTTACCTCCAGCTGAAACCTGCGACCTCCCCCTCTTCCTCCATCTCCCCACCACCATTAGACCCCCTCCACACCTCCCACAAACCCCCCTCTCACCCTTCATCCACCTCCCCTTCACCCTATACCCCATTCTCCTTCTTCTATCAAGGCATTGGAAGCTGTCCCTTGGTTGCTGCTTGCAGTCCTGAAGTTGCAGATGAACCAGCAGCTTGCAGCGGCCACCACGACCTCCTCCGGACGAGTTTGAAGACCCAAGAGCCATCGTCGGAAGCGTCTACCAGTCGCCTTCGCAACCGAAGTGGTTTCATCTTCTTCCGATCTCCGAGTCATCCAGGAGGTCCATTCTCCCTCAGCTGCGTAGTTCTGTCCCGGCTGAGGTCCTGAACTGGAATCAAGAGGCGGAACTCCGTTCGGCATCCTGTGGCAGGAGTTACAAATTTTCTCCCTCAGCTCCATCACTCTGTCAGCTACAAGTCTACATCGACCTGCCACCACTGTTCTGCTTCCCCTAGTCGTCTCCGACCTCGGTTGGCTTCCCCATCAGTTTTGCTGCGAAGAGGATTCGTTCACGATTCCAACGACTCCAACGGCGCTTGATTCCGAGGTCGGGAGCGGCCGGGACACTCTCTGCATCCTGCTATTAGAAATCTGCAGTTGACGGTCCGAGAATCTGAAGCCCTGTTCAAACCACCGTCCCGGTCAGCAGCGGTGCCAGAAGAAATTAAAGAAATTCTGAGGCATTCCCCTTCCTGTTACGAAGATTTCGCCATCGGTCTCGCCATCAACAAAATTCTTGAGCGGGTTATACATCATCCACAGCGACTACCTGTCCCTGTTCGCAGACAGCAGGCAGATTCGGTGCTGTCTCTTAATCAACCCTTTTCTCTCTAATTTCCCCGCCCCACTTGGCCGGCTGAAGGCCCCTCCCTGCGTGGAGGTAGTATTGTTTGTAATTCCATTAACCCCCACCCCAAGATCCCCCTCCTGCGAGAGGTGTAGTGGTGTAATTTGTTTGGGCAGGTCAAGCGACACCGCCGCGGCGTGTGGGGATCCACTCGCCTCCCCGCTCACCCTCGTCTCCAACCGGGACCGGTTTCTTCAAACCGGTCGAGTAAGTGCTCAAACCTTCTCTCCACTTAGTGCTTGTCTTTCAATATTAGTTCTTACTTCCGCTGGTTATGCGAGTGAGAGCCCGATCCTCAAGCCCCATAAACTTGAGTGATCACCGTGGTAAAATTACAACCAGTGCCTTTGGCACTTTGTCGGCCCCCTTGATTTGGGCATCCCCACCCATTGGGAATCAAGTCTTGGCCTTGCTGGCCCTCTACCAGCAAGGGCCGAACCCCAACATCCTCACCTTGGCATTGCCAAGTCACCCCGGGCTTGGGTGAGTGACGATAGAGCGGTGGCCCAACTTGGCCCGTTTTGAATGCGATTGTGCTTGCTTGCTAAAGTACAAGGGTGTGTCACATCAGGAAGCGTAGAACCCGTACCTCCTGGCTGCAGGTCCGTGCAGTGTACCTGGCACTGCCGGACTTCCAGAGGGAGCGATTGACTGCCATGGGGTTTGCCCCCTTCCTGAGCATCGAGGTGTGTCGTTTCGACGCAGCTCTGGTCTACGCCCTGCACGACCACTGGGATCCTGTGAGTCGGACGTTCCTTTTCCCGTGGGGGCACATGGTCCCTACGTTGGAGGACGTGGCCAGGCTCACTGGCCTACGTGTGCACGGGTCACCGGTCAGCGGGACTACCTTTCCCGACTACCGGGGGATGGCTCGGGAGTTGCTCGGCTTACAGCTGCGGCGCCCCGAGAGGCAGTCGACCCTCCTTCCCCGGGCTGCTCTCCAGGACAGCCTGGGTCTATGATGAGCGGGAGTTGCGGTCGGGGAGCGACCGGAGGAGCACTTGGGGCGGCTCGTCGGGCTAGCGAGACCGAGGGTTGCAGCGGGACCGGGACCTGAGGCGGACAGAGTACTACGATGGTTCCTGATGCTGATGTTCGGACGGCTTCTCTTCTCCACGCGGGCGGACGTGATGAGCTGTCGCTTCCTCCCCTTCCTCCAGGAGCTCGAGCACGTAGGTGACTATGCTTGGGGAGCGGCGGTCCTCGCCTTGCTCTTTGACACTCTCAGTTCGACGGCGCGTCGGACGATGTTTGGGGGCTTCTCCCCCTTACTCCAGGTGTGACTCTCTTCTCTAGACCCAATTATGCAACCCTATATGCTTGCTAAATGCTGACATGACCTTGTGGTACAGGTGTGGGCCTACGTGCGCCTACGTGGGTTGGGCAGAGGCGAGGAGACCCACCCTGGGCTCCTGCCGATTGCACGGAGGTGGACAGCACCCCGGGAGATGATGGCCTTGAGGAGGCAGGTCCGGGAGCTGCAGGATGACCTGGACACTCTACCGTATACCTCGGTATGCTTCTAGACTCAGACTCTTTAATTACATGCTATTCATTCATGATTATGATGTTGATGCAGTTTCCTATCCCTTGCAGGTACGGTGGACTCCTTACATGGAGGAGAGCCCGGAGGGCCAGCCGTGGGTGACCGAGGCCTTGGCCTTCTCTGGTAGGGACGTGTGGCTTCACTGCATGAATGTGGTGGAGCCACTGTACTTCAGGTTGGTGATGAGGACCATCGAAGTCCATCAGCCGGCCGTAGAGTTCCCTGCGCCTGAGAAGGCGGGAGAAAGGGGTGACGAGGATGACCCGGGGACTCCGCGAGGCGTACGACTGGACAGCGAGGAACGCTGAGCAGGTCGCCGACTGGGCTGCGTGAGGGCGAGTGGTGACTGCCCGGGCAGAGAGCGACAGCGCGTACTACACTGCGTACGCACGGCACTACCGGGACCAGGTGTTCCGAGGCGCCCACCGACCGGTACGACTTCTAAACTTAAACTTTGTCTATTATGCTTATGAATGATGCACTAACAAGGACTTTTAAATGTAGGTCGACCCTGCAGGACGAGTGGCAGAGTTGCAGGGACTCCTGCACTCCACCATCCGAGAGAGAGACGAGGCCCCGCAGGCCCTGGCCCTACTGGTGAGTTTTCTAACCTTAGACTCTTTAAATTATGCAGTCCTATATGATTATGATTATGCCTGTGACTGACCTGGAGTATTTGGATGCAGCGCGCCGAGGGTGCTCAGAGGGTGGGACCAGATGCTCCTTCTTCCTCTTCCGTCCAGACCCCAGCAGATCGAGCCGAGCGGGATGCGGACTTTACTCGGATGGTAGAGCGGGCCAAGGCGGCCGAGGTGGCACTCGTGGAGAGGGTACGCAATTCTAAACTTCCCTTTTACTTACTATGCTTATGAATGAAATGTTGACTAACAATGCCATGCGGATGCAGACGTCCGAGCTGACTCGCCTCCAGGCGGAGCTGGAGCGGAGCCGGGTGGCGGCTCGGGAGGAGGTAGCCCGGGTGCGAGAGGAGGCTGCGCGGAGCCGACCGATGGACACAGTGGAGACCGCGCTCCTCCAGGCCAAGCTAGAGCGACTGCAGGCTGGCGCAGCCGAGGCGGAGCGGTGCCGGACTGAGGCGGCGGAGTTACGCGGGGAGCTGCGAGCGTATAAGGACATCAGCCGGCGCTCACGCTACGGGACCCCGAGCGTCAGCCATGGTACGCACGGTTCCGTGAGGAGTTTTTTCATGGGTTCCTCCGGTCAGCGGAGGAACGAGGCGGATGAGCGGCGCCGGCGACGACAGCGTGACGAGGCAACCTCAGCGATGCCTCCTCCAAAGAGGCATGAGGGTGAGGGGGACAGTGACGGAGGCCAGGGAGAGAGAGCCGCTTGACTTGTCATACAGGGCCCGTCCTTTTGTACATGATGATACTGATGTGCATATATATATATACACTTTTCTTCTTTTTCACTTGCTTTGTGGATGAATGCATGTATGCATGAATGTGACTTGTTTACTAGATAGAGTGAGATAGATGGGTGAGTTTGAGGAGTATGCTTAGCCCGAGAGAGATGAGCGACGCATACGCCGACTTGAGTGAGATGAGTGACGCACACGCCAACTTGAGTGGGATGAGTGACGCACACGCCGACTTGAGTGAGATGAGTGACGCACACGCCGACTTGAGTGAGATGAGTGACGCACACACAGACTTGAGTGAGATGAGTGATGCACACGCCGACTTGAGTGAGATGAGTGACGCACACGCCAACTTGAGTGAGATGAGTGCGCCAAATGACTGAGACATGAGTGCAGTGGGTTGATTAGGGGCAGAGCACATGGGCGGTTCTCCTCAAGCCGTTCGTGGAGAAGAGCGGTTCTCCAAAGACCGCTTCAATTCAGTTGGAACGGTTCAATATAAACCATAATAACATTTGAGCGGCATATTGTAGGCCGTACAAGAGGCTGGATTCGGGCTCTCTCAGAGTGATGAACGGTTGATGATGGGCCGTACATACATATGGACGGTCTATCGTAAGACCACCCAAGTGGACCTCCTATTTGCTCGAAAGGGGACTCCCTGGAGAGTCCCTTTTCCGCGGGTAGGACGATTTGCACTTATCATAACCCTATCTTAACTCGTCCTAGACTTATCCGAGCCTAATTCCAATAGGTTTAGGCTTCCCAATTGGCCCTATAAATAGTAGGGGGGCCTGAACCTGCAACTCACACATCTTCCATTCCCCAAGGCTTAACACCTCTGATTCCTACCACCCGATCATCATAAAGAGGGCCTTCGACGGAAGTTCTACGGAGGGAGCATCCTTTGAAGGGCCGAGACCAGCTAGAAAGGAGCGGGAGGTGATCCAACGGCTAAGCTTGATTCCTCGCCATCTCAGCGCCTCCCCTATGAGAGAGGTAAGTTAAATCAGAATATATTCAATTTCTCTCAATTTCCCTTATATTTCCTTACATCCTTAGCCTTTTCCTTCTTCTCAGCTCCTCCCCGGCCCGAGACGCTTTTCTAGTTTAAAGTGGGTGGCTACCATGGTCCGTGCGTTGCCCCTCGGGGTGACTTACCTTCTCAAATCCTGGCACCTACACTCCCTCTTAGTTCTAGGCCAGAATTACTCTAGACTTTCTTTAGACTGGAATAGTATCTCTGCTCTGATGGAGATTTGGCACCCCCAGACCCACACTTTCCTCTTCCCATCTTTTGAGGCCACTATCCTACTAGAGGAGGTAGAGACATACTTCGGGCTCCCTAGGTCCAAGGTGGGGGAGGAAGACTTGATATGCCATACCGTTGCCCCTATAGATCCAAAACTCATCCTAGGGGGATTCATGCCTGATAGCGGGGATGTTCGCGCCTGTGCAGGTCCTCGTCACATTCACCTCCTTCCTCTGAGCCAGTGGGTAGTGGAGCATTGCCGGAATAAGTGCGGGTGGGTTGAAGCCATAGCCAAAGCTGCGTCCATCTGCCTATGCGGGGCTATCCATTTCCCTTCAGCCGACCATGTCCTAGAGATCCCCTTACTCAGTACCATTAGCGGCCTTTGGCGGGGACTTTCCATCTCTCAGGCTATCTTAGCTTATTTGTATGAGGGTCTTACTTCAGCAGCCTTAGGAGGTCCTCTCTTTGGTTCGATGATCCTATTGGAGTGCTGGATGGGAGTTAGGATGAAGTTTACCCTGAGGGAGGACATCACTTCAGTTAGCAGGATCTTTGGGAGCCATCCCCTTTACTTCATAGGAGGCACCTTCAGGTTTACTCCACAGGTCGAGTGTAGGACGACGGAGCTGAAGACCAGGGACGAGTGGCGCCCGTACATCAACAGGCTGCCCCTGGATAGGTTTGTGATGCGCCCGGACTTCCTCCACGACACCACCATCATGCTACCGAGGAGAGCCGGCTTGGACTTGAGGCTCGTGAGCGACACTGCCTTAGCGATGTACAGCCCACACAGATGCTACCTGCAGATTGGACTACCCCGGACGGTGCTACCTACGCTACCCCACCTTCCCGCGCTACAGGCGCAGAGGATCGAGACAGAGGAGGACGAGTAGGCGGTCAGGAGTGCGCTGATTATGTGGGAAGTGAGTAGGGCGCGTACCCCACCAGCAGAGGTTGAGGAGGCTCTAGAGACTCGACATGCTTACCTTAGGGAGTTGAGAGAGATACGTCCTCGCGGGGATGCCCAGCGGCGGACTAAGTGATTTTCTTTTATTTTTATGATGACATGGGATGGGATTTTATATCCAGACAGCTTGACATGTGAAATGAATAAGATTTGATGAGATTGAGTTTGAGCTTTGATTCGATTATGATGTCATGTGATTGCATAGGCCAACGCGAGGATTGAATATTCATGTGGTCTTGAGCCAACTGCCCTTCCAACCTGCCCCTGTACACATGCAAACATGAAACATATTAAATCTATTTTAGGCTTAGCCCCTTGCCTATAGCAAGTTAGGGGATGACCCTTTCTTGATTTTTGGTCAAGGGGTTGAGCCTTATTAAATAGGCGAATATCTAAATGCGAGAAATGCAGATGAATGCGAGAGGGAAACATGTGAGTTTTCTTTGGTTTTGAAGTATTTGATCTTTTTGGGTTTTGAAATATTCGATTTTTTGGGTTTTTGAAATATTTGATTTTTTTGGGGTTTTGAAATATGTGATTTTTTTGGTTTTGAAATATTTAATTTTTTTGGGTTTTGAAATATTCGATTTTTTTGGGTTTTGAAATATTTGATTTTTTTGGGTTTTGAAATATTCGATTTTTTTGGGTTTTGAAATATTTGATTTTTTTGGGTTTTGAAACCAGCTCGGGTCTCAATAGCAGGGACCTTCTTGTCTTGCTATGGACTTCCAAGGCTCAGCGCGTGCAGGAAGGGGGACTGCCCGTGATCGGAGTCAACTTTGCTCAACGGTGCTTCTGCTGAGGCCATACCCAGGGTGGGATTCTTTCCCTGGGAAAGTAAAAAAAAGATTGAGTAGGAAAGCTGACGATAGGTGTAGAGGTTTTTAGGGCTTGAGTTCTTTCCCAGGACACCCCCCCTTTTCAAAGAATCCGGTCTGTTGCGCCGGGGCTTTGTATCCGTTATCGAACCTTCATCCGCTCTAGGCACGCATGCGACCGGGCTCATAACGTCCCGTGGGGAACTATACTGCCACTCTTGCCATGCCTAGTTGTATCCTTTGGGGATTCGGAGAGCTTCGAGCTTTGTGCTTTCGGCTTTATCTTTTGATTTTGTCCCCTTTTCTTTCTTTTTTCTTATTACTTTCCTTTTCTTTCTTTTTGCGGAGTGGGGTCTTAACGGACTGCCCCTATTTGAGACCTCTTTTAATGGGGGGATCTGGGTCGGTTCTCGCCCCCTTATTCACCACTTGCCCCCATCTTCAACCGAGAGAGAGGAAATACAAGGCTCTCCACCTTCTTCGAGCATGGCCAAAGGAGAAACGGTGTCGGGTAGCATGAGAGAATACCGCACCACGGGGTCGTGTAGTGTGTGAGATGCTAGACCTAGGTCCTCCTTTCGCAATTTGGTGGAGGGATGCCCTGCCATCGAGCCGTTCACTGGTTTTATTTTTATGGATAGAAACGTTTTAAATACATCCCATTCCACGGGTTTGGCAATTCCTCTCCCTCCGCGTTAGTTAGACGATACGCATTGCCCGGATAAGCTTCTTTGATTACGAAGGGCCCTTCCCAGTTGGGTTGCAGCTTAGACCTGGGGCCTGCTGACCTGATGAATTTGCATTTCAAAACCATATTACCCACTTGAAATTTCCTTTCGATGACCTTCTTTTGAAAATATCGCGAGACACGCTTTTGATATACTGAAACATGATTGGCCGTGTTCAACCTCTTCTCGTCTAAAAGTTCCAGTTGGACTAGCAACGCCTCTCGACGTTCGTCAAGATTAAGTTCCTTATCCAGCTACACCCTTAGGGAAGGGATCAGAATTTCATACGGGAGCACCGCTTCCATTCCATAAGTGAGGGCAAAGGGAGTCTGCCCTGTGGGAGTGCGGACGGAGGTGCGGTAGGCCCATAGAGCTTCTATCAATTTGTCGACCCAATCAGCAAATTTATGTGACTCACATGTTTTCTTGATAATTTTAAGAAGGGTTTTATTCGTGGCCTCAGCCTGGCCATTACCTTGGGGGTAGTATGGTGATGAATGATGCAAAACTATATTGAATTTCTTACAGAGGTCTTGGAGTTCTTGTGAGACGAATTGAGGCCCGTTGTCGGTGACGATGTCGCTTGGCACCCCGAACCGCGAGATAATGTTCTTCATAATGAAGCGGCATACTGTGGTGGCTTTGATTTCTGCATAAGCTTCAGCTTCCGCCCACTTGGTAAAGTATACGTAGCCGTCAGAATGAAGGATTTCTGTTTAACAGCAGAATTCGGATCACCGAGGGGTCCGATGATATCAAATGCCCACATGGAAAATGGCCAGGGGGCCGTAATAGGATGAAGAGAAGAGGCAGGAGCGTGGATTTTGTCGGCATGAATTTGGCACTGAAGACACCTACGGACATAGGTGGAGCAATCTTCTTCTAGAGTTGGCCAGTAGTAGCCCTGCCTAAGAATCTTCTTTGCCAACGCCTGTCCGTTCACATGCCCTCCACACTCGCTGGAGTGGGCTGCTTCCACAACTTTCCAAGCTTCTTCGTCATCTAGGCACCTCATTAGAACTCCATTCAGAGCCCGCCTATACAATTCTCCTGCGATGATCGTGTATCTTGCGGCGACTCTTCTAATGGCTCTTCGCTGCTCAGCATTGGCCGTTTCCGGAAATGTACCATCCTTGCAGTATTGCTCAATCTCATAAAACCACGGTAGTTCTTCCTCTTCAATGATCTCCTCGAGCTCAGTCAATGAAACTTCTTTTGTCTCCTCCCTTGCTATTCTCTTCTCTACAGACATTCTAAGATTATCGAACCAGGGATCCTGAAGAGAAGGAACATCTAACCTTTGGACCACAATGGTCTCGGTGGCGCGACTTAGGGGAAGTGATAGGGAAGAGGCGAGCGATGCAAGGGCATCGGCCAAGATATTCTGAGAACGGGGAGTGTGAATATAGACGAGTTTCCTGAATTACCTGGCCAAAAGCGTGACCAGATCCTGGTAGGGTTTGAGCTTAGGGTCGCGGGTGCGGTAAGTCGACAAAACTTGACGCAGCACCAGCTGAGAGTCTCCTATGATGTTAAGGTATCGCGCGCCCAAGATGTAGGCGTGCTTCAGACCGGCAAGGAGAGCCTCATACTCGGCTATATTGTTGGTGGCGGGAAATGAGAGTTGATATGCCACGGGGATAGTTACCCCTTTTGGAGTAAGGAGAACGGCGCCGATTCCACTGCCCTGGGAATTAAGAGCACCATCGAAATGAAGAGACCAGAAAGGAAGATGAGTGATCATCGCCAGGTGTTCATCGGGGAATTCATCCTGGATGGAATCAGTGCAAGGGATAGGAGAATGAGCCAGGTGCTCGGCAATAGCATATCCCTTGATTGCTTTCTGCACGATGAAGGTGATGTCGAACTGGGAAAGAAAGCTTTGCCAGCGAGCTAGCCGACTTGAAAGGACATGCTTTTCCAATAGATAACAAATGGGGTCCATTCTAGAGATGAGCTTAACCTCGTGGGCAAGAAAATAGTGTTTAAGCTTCTGCGCTACCCATACTAGTGCTGCACAGGTCTTCTCCATAGCAGTGTACTTGGATTTGGCGGGATTAAATAACCTTGAGAGATAGTACGCCGCCCTTTCTTTTCCTTCATCGTCTACCTGTGCCAGAACAGCTCCTAGGGAGTCCTCAATTACAGAAATGTACAGGATCAGGGGTTTCCCGGGGACGGGTGGTTGTAGAACCGGGGGATTAGAGAGGTAAACCTTGAGTTCCTCATAGGCCTTTTGACATTGTTCATTCCATTCAAATTTCGCGCCTGCCTTTAGTAATTCATAAAACGGGCGGCATCTTTGCAAATGCTGAGATATGAATCTCCTGATAAATTGCAAACGCCCGATCAAACCTCGAAGCTCAGTGATGTTCTTCGGCGGCGGCATTTCCATGATGGCCTTTGCCTTGTTTGGATCGATCTGAATCCCCCGTTTACTAACTATAAACCCGAGCAATTTCCCTGATGCAACCCCGAACACACATTTCTTTGGATTCATCTTTAATTTGTATTCCCTAGCCCGTTGCAACACCTTGGCTAGAATGGCGGGGTGTTCTTCTTGTGACCTCGATTTGACTAAAATATCATCCACATAAGCTTCTAAATAAACGTGGATCATATCGTGGAAGATGGCCATCATCGCTCTTTGGTAGGTGGCACCTGCATTTTTCAACCCAAATGGCATAACGACGTAGCAGTATGTGCCCCAAGGTGTGGTGAACGAGGTCTTTTCTTGATCCTCTGGAGCCAGAAGCATTTGGTTATACCCCGAGTAACCATCCATGAAGGAGAGGGCTTCGTACCCAGCTGTATTATCGACCAAGACATCGATGTGAGGAAGTGGAAAATCATCTTTTGAACATGCCTTGTTTAAGTCCCTGAAGTCAATACAGATTCGAATTTTACCATCCTTCTTCATTACCGGGACTATGTTCGCCACCCATTGTGGGTACAACACAACTCTAATGAACCTGGCCTTATGCAATTTATCGACTTCTTCCTTAATCCTCAAGGCCATCTGTGGGTGGAATCTCCTTGCTTTCTGTTTAACAGGCATTGCCCCTGGTTTGAGAATCAGCCTGTGTTCGACCAAGGCGGGGTCAAGGCCCGGCATGTCTTCGTAGGACCAGGCGAAAGAATCGCTGTACTCCCTCAAGACTTTGACAAGCTCCTCTTCGACTTGAGGAGGGAGATTAGCGGAAATAAGTATGAGCCTAGGGTCCTCTTCTGTTCCGAGGTTAATTTCCTTAGTGGATTCATCCACTGCTACGGAAGGCTCGTCAAACTTCTTCAAGCCTTGGGCATATAGGTCGGCAGTGTCATCCATTTCATCTTCCTCATCATCTGCTGGGTCTTTTTCATTTACAATTTCATATACTCCTAATCCGTCATTGCTCCATACCCCCTCAATTCCCTCATCATCTTCCAGGACAATCGCGGTCTCTACAAATTCCGGACACTTTAACAGAGCATGACATCTTCCAGCCAAATCTTGTAGAAACCTATCGGGGACGGTTTTGGGAGGGCGCGTTACGGCGGGTGCCGCAGACGTGGATGGGCTGACAAGACTCGAACTAGACTCTACCCTGACTGGCTTGACCATCCTAGAAGACTCTGTACACTGTACATCTAATCTAGGGGAGAAGAAGTCTACCGGAAAAGAAACATGGGTCTCGTGCCCCTGGGAATCTGGGTAGAACATAGCGTAATCTTCCAAGGAGACCTCCGTTTTGAAATTGGCATTTTTTTTTTGGGGCTGGAGGTGATCACGCAACCGGAGGAAGAAGACGGAGGAGGAGGAAGCTGCATGGGAAACAATTCTAGGAAGATGCAATCAAAGAAAGGATCAGACGACGAAAACCACATTTCATGGAGCTGAGCTCCTGGGGGAGGAGGAGTGAATAGGGTTGATAGATCAATGGGCGGGCAGCGCCCGCAAGCACATGGAACGAATAAAATTTTGGGTCACTCCGCAAAACACGGGTCGACCATGAGTGGAGGGGAACGGGGAACAGAATCCAACCGTTGAAACCAGGAAGTGAGATGGGACGGGGACATAGAATAAGTAGTGGCGGAGCTTCCCATCTTTCGTGGCCCCTGGTGGGCCAATGGCATCGGAGGACGCTTTACCAGCTGCGTCTCCTTCTTCTTTGGTTCACCCTCTTTTTCATAAAACATCCTCGCAAAGCAATCAGAAAGGTCTTCCAAGTCACCGGCTAGCCCTTGCGGTGATGGTGGCGGATCAGCAACAGCACAAGCTTCGTCTACCTTTTCTTCAAGACTGGATGACGAGGTCTTCAAGGTGCCGGGCTGCAACGGACCCTTCACAAAATGTTACCGGTAATCCCAGGTCAACGGCCCAGAGTCCCCAAGCATCGACATGGAGGATTCATGATAGCCGAGGCCCCGGCGGCCCATCTTCCTTCCTTTGGGAACGGGGTTGGTTCGGCCCTGCAATTGTGCGCCGAGTCCTCGGCCTGGCTGATAGGCCAATTTTAGAATTAGGTGCCACCCTTTGGAGTCTCTCATTTTGGGCTTGACCTTCACATTGGTTGGTACAACGGTGGGCTTGCGTGACGCATATGCCCACGAATAGTTTAAGTCCATGACAGATAGAACAGGCCTGTTACTCGGCCACAGTGTGGGCAGAATCTAGGCGGCTATGGCGTCAACATTCTGAACCGTGGAAACACTCTTCACCTTGACCACTCGTCCTTGGAATGGGAACTTTAGACATTGATGGGCCGTCGAGGGGGCGGCATTCAAACTATTCAACCACGGACGGCCCAGAATGGCTTTGAACATTGGGTCTATATCCAGCACATAAAATTCCACATCCATAACTAAGGGCCCTAGCTCGGCCTGCACAGTCACCACTCCGTGACAAGCACGTCTGGAGTTATCATAGGTTGCTATGGTAGTCGGCGTCGGCTTGAGCATGTCCTCTGATATATTGCAAGCACGGAGGGTACTCAATGGGCAGACATTTATTGATGCCCCCGTGTCCACAAGGGCGGATTCCACGGCTGTTTTGTTTAGAGAGATGGTGATACATAACGGCATCTGCCGTGCCTCAGGAGGTGCTAGCTCTGACTCAGCAAATGAAAGGGAGGGCCCCCTTGTGATCGTGGCCAATACCGAGGGCAGGCTATCCACTGCCACGTCTTCGCTCATCATAACTTTCTGTAAGAAGGTCTTCAGGGCATCTTGGTGGAGTGGCGACCTCTTGATTAGTTCTAACACTAAGATTTTAGCCGGCAGTCGGTCTAAGTGTTGCAATAAGTCATATCTTGTGCCCGGCACAGGGTCCATCTCTTCTGGCTCAACTGTAGGGGAGGAAACTGCAGGGTTTGGGGCAGATGCACCTGGAGAAGGAAAAATTCTTTGGAAAGGACGCCCGCTCCGAAGGGCGCATTGTGATGCTGGCACGGCCTGGACTGGACCCCCGCTTGGCCTGGTGGGGTGGGTGAATGGCGTGGAGATGGAGGCGAGGATGACTGAAGTGGGTTTAATAGGCCCTGGTGGAGGGGAAATGGGTGAAGGGTTAAGCTTAGGGGAAATGATGGGAGGTATGGCGGGTGGTGGTGAAAGGAAGGACGGAGCAGAGGGGAATGTAGCGGGCCTAAGAGGCGACGCGGAGGAAGTGACGAGTGGTGTAGCGGTCGGAATGGCGGGTCTAAGAATGGAGGGGATGGCAGGTGTGGGAGAGTAGTGGTGGTGGAAGGCCAAGAGATGGGCGGGGGTCTCATCATCAAACGTCCACCCAGCGTTGGGGGCTGGGCGCTGGACCATATTCACTTGTGCTAGGGTCGGCGGCTGCTGTTGTTGCGGAGGAGCGGGTTGATGTACTGGCATGGGATTTTGATGGATCCCAAGGTCTTGCTGCTGCGGTTGAGGTTGTTGTTGCTGCTGGGGTTGCTGTAGCGGGGGTTGCTGAGGTGCCGCCTGCTACTGCCTGGCTTGCTTTTGCCTCTGCTTAATATCCTCAATTAACTGGTGCATCTGGGCCCAATCAATCCTCTGGCCCTCATGCAAATCATACACTAGATCTCTGAACTGGTAGCATCGCTCTATCATGTGCCCGGGTTGCTGATGGAATATACAATATCGGGATTGGTCGACAGCCGGATTCCAGTTCGGGCGTTCAGGAGGCAACTGAAGGTCACCAATATACATTAGAGCAGAGAAAATATCTGGCAAGGTCTCCGGAAGAGGAGGGTAATGAGCCCTTTTTGGAGCTGGTCGAGCAGAGCCATAGGCGGTGGGTGGAGGAACATTATTGTACTGCGGGGGCCGCTGAGGCTGTTGGGGTGGCGGAGGTGCCTGTTGAGGGTATTGCGGGACTTGGAAGGTGGGCTGGGGAACTTGCAGAGCGGCATACTGGGGGTTGCGCTGAGGCGGTGGGAAGCGGGGTGGCACGGCTTGTTGGGGGAACTGAACGGCCTGGACTTGCTCATTAATTTGTACTCCCTCAGTGACGGGGCCTTGGGTTCTTTTGGTGGCTTTTGGCTTCTGGGCCTCGAATAAAGAATGGATGGGGGAGTCCTTGAATTGGGTTTGAATAAACCTAGCTCTGTTGTATAGCTGGTGCATGTTTGCGATATCATTCATTGCCAGAATATTTCTGAAAGTTGGTGTAGCATTGGAAATTAACAATTTCACTTTTTCCTCTTCCGGGATCTGCCCGGGCACACGTGAGGCCATCTGCTTCCAGCGGTCTGCATAGGTTGCGAAGTCTTCTTCCGGCTTCATCTTCTCCGCAACTAGGTTAGTGAAAGAGTATTCGGGTCCAACCCGATCCTGAAATCTCTGTATAAACCTCTCCTTGACTATCTTGAAATTCTCGGCCTCCTCCATAGGCAAGGTGTAGAACCATTCCAGAGTGACCCCTTCCAGAGACCGACGGAACAAATAGGCTATCAAGCGATCGTCCTGCTGGAACTGTGCCGATTCGTACAAGAACTCCCGGACGTGGATGAACGGGTTGCCATTCCCATCGTATTTGCGGTACACGGGGAGTTCAGACTGAGAAGGAAAATGAATGTCCCTAAAGTTAGGGATAGGGACATCGGCAAGAGATTGCGGGCCGACCCGCTTGTGGAGGAGATCAATTTGTTGCTGCATAGCAGCCCATTTGTCAAGAATTTCCCGTTCCCGGGAAGGAGGGGAAGGAGCAAGAGGAGTAATACCTAGATAGGTGGCCAAAGGATAAGCTGATGAAGGGGGCAACCCGTATGAGGGATAATGGGCTGAGGAAGGGCCCATATCCGCATGAGCCAACTGGGCCGCCCCTGACTGTAACCTCGAAGTCCGCCGGGACTATGGGGGCTTGAGGTGATGGAGAAATCGTGGTGTACGGATCAAGGTAAGGAACAGAGGGGAGGGGGGACTTTCCTTTATCAAGCTGTTGATGGACCGAGGTGGAAGCCTGGCCCATTTCTATATTGGGATGGCGAAAGGTCTAAGGGCGGACAGGAGTAAGGTCAATGGGAGCCACGGAGGTGGTCCCGACCACGGGGGATGTGGTGACAGCAACGGTCGTGCCGTGAGCAGGAATTGAGGCCGCGGCATCGCCCCCTTGCAAAGCTTGTCTAATGAGCTGGAGCTGGGTGGGGTCTAACTGGGCCATCATATCGAGGATCATACTGGCTGAATTCTGATTGGGCGGGTTTGAAAGAGAGGGTCGGGGACCCTCGCCAAGAACGGTCGGGAGTGAAGGGGTCGTCCCCTCTCCCCCCTGCAAATGGGTGACCCTAGGTGGGTCCTCAAGGAGACCACGAGGAAGGGAGTCCTCGTGGGCCGAAGAGAAGTCGTATGACGACATGGAAGCAGAAGAATCGAACAAGGGGTTGGAGTAGGAATGGAAATAAGAGTCGACCCCAGGAGGTGATCGTGGGTGAAGAAGGCAACCCCACATACACCAAGACACCTAGGGCTAGAACCAACAACACCAATCAATCAGATCTACCAAGCAACTAACAAGCATACAATGGAGAGAGATGAGAGCAGAATCACTCAGTAATGCAATCAAGTTCTTACAATGATGCTCGTCAATTCCTTATATCTTCTTCTTCAAGCTTTAGTGGATTAATGAAAATATAAATCTGCTCAACCACTAGGAGCCTAACTGGGATAGGAAATGATGAACTGTGTGACTCTATCAGGATCTCTCACTTGCGGATGCAACCCTAGACTGAGGTGGGTACGGTACAACCTGCCCGGCGTCCGTGTGGGAGTCCACGGCTCACGGGGGCTTACGGAGGTCCTCGGCAAGGTCCCTAGTCGGCTCCAAAGAATATGGAGACGAGAGGAAACCCTACCTCGGTAGGAATGCAACTAATATGAGAAGGGGTCGATGCTCCTATGCGCATCGGAGTGCATGCACAAACTAGCCTAGCAGCTATCAATCAATGAGCAGATATACACATGAGCAATGAAAAGCATGGTAATATAATGATGATAAGAGAGCAGGGGGGGAAATCAATGAGTAGCACCAAGCATAGCAAACCCCATAGAATATGACAATCAAGGTATAACGTAAACACACTGTGGCACCAGATGAACGGCCCCTCTGCGGCCGCTCCTACAGTAGAACGGTGTATGTAAAACCGTCTAACCCAGGGAGAGCACAGAACTATAGCGTAATCACAGAACCTAAAAAAAATGAGGGAGCAACGGCAGGAGAATACCCGAAAGATGGTCACTAGTCAACCGTGTCACCTCTTGAACGGCCCTCAATCAGCCGCGTACCTACAGTAAGAACAGACCCAAACGTACCTGTGCTGAAAAACTGAGCGGCCAGATCTACGCCGCTCTACAGTATGAACGGTGTATCTAGCACCGTGCGTAACAGGAAATACCGATAAAGCTGGCTCCAACTGCAGGGGATGGACGGTAGAGTATCAACCGCTCTCGTGGGTGGGCGGCCTAGGGAGAACCGCGTAGGCCCCCAGAGGATAGAAAACGCATTCACCCTGCAAATCACTCTAAGGAGAAAACTTGGACAACAAATAAGGAGGGTCAGCAACTCAATGGCACGATGGGCATTAGGTGTCCCACCGTGATCGCCACAAAAGGGGTGTAGATATATATTCCTTCCTTCCGCTCTCTCACCGATGGTCAAAGCGCATCAAATGTATGGAACAACGAGCGATGAGCGAACCACGAGAGCGAGAGAAAGAAAATAAGACAGAGAGCAACGAAAAAGTACCGTGATCGCCACCAAGATTCCGTACGTGATAGTCACGCCGTACCTTGGAAAGGAAGGGGAGACACTCGCCTTGCTGCAGCACCGGGAAGACACGTGGTTGACGTAGAACCGCCTTAATCGACGCGCGGCCCTACAATAGACCGTTTGATGGTGTTGCCGAACATGCGGGAGAAGAACTCCTGGAGGACGAACTGCTTTAATGGGACCGCCTAAAGACGAAGAGCGGCGCAGAGAGGGCCGCTCCTATCCTTGAACGGGCCTACACGAACAGCGCTATTCCGCCACGCCAAGAGTTAAAAAAGGGGCTCACCTCCACCCTCTCCAGCCGGCTAGAGGGGATGGGCCTCGTGCTGATGAAGTGCTGACCTGCGAAACAATACCAAGACATAGAAGGAACACCCAGATTAGAACTAAATGACGTAGTATGCGTTCATGTGAGAAGACTGAAGCATAATCAAATGGAAAGGGGGATACCTGGGGGGTTTTAAACCCCTAGGGTGATAAAAACGTAGGTGGGTGTATGCATGGGGAGAAAAACGAGGTAAACATAGAGAGAGAAGAATGCATGCAACAGATGATGAAGAAATCAGAAAATGACGCTATGACTCGACACACGGACTACTCCCTGAACCGGAGGCTCATAAGGACGTAGAGAGCCTCCCTCCTTGGTGCTAGGTCGTTCGGAAATGCGACAGGGCTTCACCGTCGACCAAAATTTCCCCCCCTTTTCCGAGTCCGGCCACTAGGGTCTATTTATAGAGTTTAGAAAGCCAGCCCCGAAACTAGGGTTTAGAGGCATTTTCGGGTCGAATTTGCAAAAGATAATTCGTAGACAATATCCTTATCTTCCATCCAGACAAAACGGCATCAAAAATGGCGGATTATCCACGGAGAGATCGTTAAAACAAATCAGGGATAAAACCATGCGTAAAAGGATCAAAATCCGTTAAAAAACCTCCCTCGAAGGGATGAACGGTCTAACGATAGACCGCTCACGCCTTGAACGGTTATGTTCCGACCGTTCAACCTGTCGGTGGAAATTGAATTAAATCAGATAATTAGCCCCATTATCGCTCGAACAGATCGAAACGGCCGGCGTTGGACCCTGAAGGATGAACGGCTCCTTGGCGACTGCTCCAACGTAGAACGGTCTAAAATAAGCCGTTTTAACCTTGTCGGTGTTAATGCAAATATTTGGATAATTGTCTGAGGAGATTAGCACGCGTAGGACTCTGAGATATGGGCGGTTGGAATGCGGCCGTCCATTAGTTTGAACGGGTAGAATAGGGCCGCACAAAAGCCTGTCGATGAATATTAAGAAAATCCTCAGAAAATAACCAAAATGTGTGAACGGTCTGGGATCAACCGCCCTAGTCCTGAACGGCTGATGTTGGACCGTTCACGATTTTGGATACTTGACTTTCATAAAATAGTTCAATTAATCAAAGCCAAGGTCCAATAAGCCCTGAATTGATACGACCTTTACCAAGGAGGGAGGCTACCCATAAAATGGGCCCAGGGCGTGCCACAAAAAATGGCCAAACGAATGATGGACAACTTAGGGCATCAACTAATGGGAGTAAGAGAAACGACTCAACTTATCGGCGTAAAACGGGTGTCAACAAGCGGGTCAGGGATAGGAGGGCCACATGCTCCGGCATGACGAACCCTCTCCCAGAGTGACCCCCGACTGACGAACCCTCTTCCATATTGAAGTAGCAGGAGCTTCCCTCCTACCGTCATCTGCATCATCGTCTTCTGAAGCACCTTCCATGCCTGCCAAGACCGACAGCACAACGCCTCGCGGAAGGGAAAGAAAGAGAAATCGCCAAGGATGGCCTTAAGCGATGAAAGGAAAAGAAAATGCCCCTCGGACCTTATCTAGGCCGAAGGGGGAGCTGATCGCCTTAAATGACTCTCCCCTTACAAAACACGCTAAAAGGGGCTTTCCTTGAGATGGTTACCTAATTTCCCAAACATACCGCCAACGGGACACGCAAAGCGGCAAGTCATTAAGGGCGGTATGAAAAAATGGAAAGGTGCCAGCGCCATGTCAGTTATTTGATAGATCGGCATGCGCGATATCTGCAGAGAAAATCGCCGCCTTCTCCAACGACTACAAATTCGATAGTCAAATCACACCAAAAGTGGTAAGAAATAGTCAATTCAGCATTTTATACTGTCGCTATAATATTTTCCAAAAAAACCTTACTAGGCTACATAAAGGGGAAAAGAAAGAAAGAAAGAAAGAGCTATTACATTAGGCCTCAGGCCCATCTTCAAGCTCGGCAGGCGAGGCTTCCTCAGCACCAGATGATCTGCCCCCACTATTCTCGACGACGGCCGACCCAGGTACTGACCCCACCTGTGTGGGAACTATCTCGATCGTGTGCTCTCTCGAAGATGCTGGAGTTGGCACTCGCTCGGACGAAGACTCCCGACCCTCCTCTTCGCTCGAAGTATAATGGGAAGAGTCAGTCGAACCCCATTCTGATTCATAGCGTTGCCCAGAAGGAAAAATGAGCTTAGACGCCTGGGCCTCTGCCTCTATGACGGCCCGATCGTAGCCCTAGGAGAAGCCCTTCTGAAGGCCCCAGCGATAGCCCGACTCATAAAAAGGGAAGGCAACATGGAGAAGAGCCGCGTGGTAGGCCTCTGAGCACTTATGTCGCTCAAGTGCCTCCACCCCGGCCAACTCCACCTGCCCCTCGTGCTCGGCTATCCTCCGCTCCGACTCAGACAACCTTCTCTCAGCCTCGGTCAGTGCATCCTCGGCTCCTCGAACACGGCCCTCGATCGTCTCCCGCTTGGCCTTCCACTGCTCGCCGCGCTTGACCTGAATCATACGCTCCGCCTCCAGGAGCTCATTCTTTCGGTCGACCATATGACGAGCCTGGGCCAGCTGCTCCGCCAACGACCGAGCCTCCGCTTGGCTTGACTGCACCAGAGCCCGAAGCGGGGACACCTCCCGATGGAGGTCACCAAGATCAAGGGTTAGATGCTCGACCTTCCGATCGAGGGCACCATGGGCCCACGAGAGAGCCTCCCGCTCCGACTCCACCTGAGCATACGCGCCCACTGCCTCGGCCCCGAGCTGGGCCAAGATCAGGCTACCTTCCATGAGTTGTTCGAAAAGCCTGGAGGGGGGACTCCTCTGGAGTTTTGCTCGTACAACCCCTAAAGCTACGGAGTGGCACCACTGGTAAAGGGAGGCCAGACACTGAAGGCACTGGTCGAGGGGAAAGGAGCCCTCTCCGGAGCTGTCGGGATCCGGGCACCTCCCTCGAGCAACCCCGTCTCGGGGGCCCCACCGGTTGGCTCGGGATGAGCGCCCCCGTCACGAACCTCCCCGGCCTCAGTCGGATGTGATTGAGTCGCTTCCCCCTGCGACCCTCCATCCACAACCGGCTTGGACCGGGCTCCCTCATCCGGTGGCCCCTCTACTTCGCTCGGCACCCTAGCAGTAGCCGCAATCCCTTCGTCATCTATCCCCTCTTGCACCGCAGAAGGAGGAGGCAACAGGGGAACCTCATCAGCTGGGCGGATAGTCTCCACCTTCCTCGCCCATTTCTTCTCAACAGACTGAGCCTGCATCGAAGACCGTGACAACTTCACCACGGGATCCTTCCGCTTGACCCCCCGGCGTTCAGAAGCATCATCCCGGGCAACCCCCTTGCCCTTTTCCCAGGCGCGGGATGAGCCCTCCGAAGCTGGGAGATCGCTCGGAGCCGGCATATCATCCACAGTGATGACCTCCAACTCGATCGATGGTGCCTCATCCTCCTCCTCCTCCTCCTCCTCAGCCGCTCGCCGCAGATCTGCGCGAAGAAGAGCAAATTGAGAAGAAAAAAGCACACGCGTAAAAGAGAACAAGTTCCTGAGAACCTTACCCATCGACAACAGCTGTCGGGAAAGATACTCCTCAATGTTAGAAGGAGTCACCAACTCAGCAGTCCCCAGGCGGTCCCGCTGAAGGACAGCAGCATCCCTCTCCACCTCCGGAGAAACCTCTGTTTGCTTCGGGGGGATGTTCGGGTGAAAGTTGGGCGCCGTCGAGAAATCCCAGACCATGCCGACCGCCGATGGACCCACCCAAAAATATTGGGTCTTCCACCCCTTGTGAGAGGAATCCTTCATAGAAAGGGACACACAACTCCTTCCCCGCCTCGCCTGAATGAAGAAGAAGCCCTTCCCAGTGAAAGGATTATCCTTCAACTCAAAAAAATAGTGGAAGAGATCCAGCGAGGTGCGCACCCCTCTCTTGCCATAGAGGAAGATGAAGGAGAAGATGAGGGTGTAAGAGTTAGATACCAACTGGACAGGAGCCAACCGGTAGAACCGAAGCAACTCGGCAATAAAGGGATGGAGGGGCAGTCGAAAGCCACACTTACAGGCCAGGAGGAAAGAACAGAAGAGGCCAAAACGAGCGACCAGACTAGATTCATGAGATTCAGGTGCGAGGAACTTGAATCACCATGGCAGCCCATACCGAATCTCCAGCCGCTTCACATCTGCCTCACCTAGCTCTCTGCGAAGAGGTTCTGGTGGCACCAAAAAAGTCCTCGAGGCCCATTCTCCCTCTCGGCTCTCGACCCCTAGATTTTGGTCCACCATGGAACAGATAGAAGAGCTGGGAGAAGAAGGGGAAAGTTCTGAATTAGAGGGCTCTGGAGGAGAAGGAAGCTAACGAATCGCCGCCTCAGGAATGCTCTCCTAGCTCCGATGGCCGCAACGATTCTCCACTCTTCCTTGCTGCTCTCAACAATGCAGAAGCCCCCACACATATAAAGAGAGGTAAAACCCTAAACCCCGTGGATAAAAGGATGCAAAACGTGCAATGGTCAAACCGGAGGCGGCGAGGCGATCCGATCTCCCAAGGAGGGGCCTTCTCTTATTCATCATAATGGGCGTATTTTCAATGCGAGCCGCGTCATGTGGCCCCTATCAAAAAGAAAGATCTATACTCAACCACTGCCATAAAAAGTCCAGTCGAAACGCTACTCATCCGAGCCTAATTTTGGCTCGGGAGTAGGAGGGGGACAAGTGGAGGGGGGAAATCTTGTCACTCGTACGGAGAGGCCAAAAGAGGTCCAACCAGACCGAACGAGGCCCAACTCCTCGAAGTGGTAGCCCCCGGGACCGCTTAATATAAAGCCCAAAAACTCGCTCGGTACAAGTGCTTCCTAGGCAGCCTTCAGGTTGGGAAGCCAGAGCATCAGTTCGATCGGGAAAGCTCCCCTGGAGCCCCTCATTCCCTATCCCGACCAAGCACTCATCGCTCGGGAGACCTCTCCTGGGCCAGTGCCTATCGCTCGGGATCACTGATGGAAGCTTATTGATCACAGCCGTTGCGGGTCCCTTAATTGGAGGAATCTCAAGAGGACAGGGGAAACCAAGAGTCCGCATGAAGGATGTAATCCCCCCTGAGACTCCTCCACTTACAGGGATCAATCGCACAAACATGGCACTATTTAAACTGGAACAACCCTACTACAGAAGGTAAGGTAAGGCGAGAGCCAAAAAATCCTGAGCAGGAACCACTTCACCTTTTCGTGAAGAGGGATCTCGTGCTCCCATCTTCCTCCTAGCTCTTCCCTTTGCATCCGAGCCCTACTATTTTGCTAACTTAGGCATCGGAGGGTCTTCCCCGGGGTTCTATCCCTTGGCACCTCTGACTCGTTTCCCTTCTTGCAGTTCACATTTCAAGGGTACGTGGACATCATCTTCCCCGCTCAGGAGCAGCATAAGATAACCCCACTTCAGTGCACATTTATAATTCAGGTCTACGCACATGTATAAGTCCATGCACATTAAAGTCCAAGATTGTCCATGGTCTATGCACATGTAGAGACCAAGGTCTATGCACTTACATACTGCTTGATGAAACGCCTCAGTGAGCCCAATTCAACTGCTATGACCTCACTTGCTCAAGTCCTCTTATGCATCGACCTCAATGAAGAAGCAGAACATGTTTGATGAAATGCCTCAGTGAGCGGCTCCCAAGGCCATTTGTAGTAAACCTACGGTGTTTTCAGAAAAGGATCCAGAGAGAAAAAATAGGAATCACAAATGCCCAAAAACACATCTTTTGAGGTCTGGAGGAGTTTCCTATGACTGACCACTATCCTCTGTATAATAAGGCTACAGTACAACCTTTTAGAAGAAGCTTTTTGGCAAAGACCAGATATAGGAAAGGTCAGCTTTTCTATGCTATGCTTTTTGGTCATAAGGATAGAGGACTGTCATGGGTCAATCAGGAAAAGGCTCCTTGGACAGTCAACTGTGTTGGGTAGTGAAAGGTAGATCTAGAGGGGAGGGGTGAATAGACCAGCCCCTTCTTTACGGAAATAACAACTAGATAAAAAGTTATACCAGTAAAGCAGGAACACACACAAGCTAGCAGGCTAGATGCAAGGAAAATGATCAAGGCGTTCCTAAGCAAGCATCTAGCTACAGGATACGATAGAAGGCAAACCGCAAGAACACAAGGTTTTTAAGGTGGTTCGGTCTCTATCCAGAGACCTACGTCCACCCCTCACTTCAGCCAAGTGAGGCTTCATTGGTGCAAAGGCACTACCACTGATTCACAGCTTCTAACAAAGAGACAAACTCTCTCAACTCCGCTACCAAACAGTTTGAGGGTACACAACCCAAAAACCACAGACCGGTGAGGTCTGTCTTCCTACTTGCAGGTAGGGAGCAATAATGAGAATATGTGTTTTTGAGAAAAATAAAACTGTAAAAGGAGCAACCAGATGGAGTATGGCTATGAAGTTCTATGGGAGAGAAAACTCCTGTCTGGAGAGAGCTGGATGGATCCTGGGTTCTCTTCTTCTTCTTCTTCCTGGTTCTTTACCACCACCTCAAGAGGAAATGATGATCTTGCTTCCAGCTTTCAAGGGCACTTGATGGAGCTTCAGCAGATGCTATCTTCCTTGCTGTGAGACCTCTTGAGGTGAAGAAGACAGTCTGCTACGTTGGGGTTACGCTAGCAGCACAAGGAATGAGATATCTTCCAGAGCAAGCTTCTTCGTTGCTCTTGTCTCCTTCTTCTCTCTGTGTGTAGCTCTCCATCGTGAACTAGAGCTTCTTCTCACTTTTCTATCGGTGCCTCATGACATCTCCTGCCATGTCCCCTGTAGACTTCATGCCTAGGACGTCGCATCCCCATTATTTGATTTGCTTCCTCAGGTCCGTTGACCTTTTTCTGCCGGCTCGAGAGTACGTGGGTAGGTGGGGAACCAAGTCTACAACGGTACCAGCATCTCGGAGGATGTCTCTGCCAGTCAATAAAATCTTCTGACAAGGTGAGCTTCCTGACGGCTTTTTAGGAGCGAACGGATCCTCCAAGACAAGTTCTGGATCTTGAAAAGCGGACGCTTCCGGTTTCAGATCCATTCTGGGCGATCATGAACGTGTCGACACTTTCAGACAAGGTGTCGACACATCTCATTAATATCTTGAAGAACCATGGCTTCCACACAGAACAGGTCGACACTTCGATGGACAAGTGTCGACACGGGCGCCATACTCACGCGCGGATCGTGCCGCCGTGCCGAGACTTCAATAGGAGGTGTCGGGACATGTGTGTCAAACAGAGATGAAGCCCATTGCGCTAAACCCAAGGTGTCGACACTTTTTCCACAGGGTGTCGACACATGGTGCCAAACAGAAGCCAGCCAGAAATGGTTCAATCACAATTTCTTCTATATGTGTCGACACGTTGTAGGGGGTGTCGACACATTGCTCACGCCAGAGCCCAAACTGAAACGGTTCAAGGATGGTTTCTTCATGAAGTGTCGACACATCCAGCTGACAGGTGGACACTTGAGTGTCGTTCACCCGAGCTTGTCTAAATATAACTTAAACAAAATCATTAATCACACCACATGAATTCAATAATGAACTGTGGTTTGTTACCATCAAAACCAGGGGACATAACATTCTCCCACTTTTTGATGATGACAACCATAGTTCATTATTTACAAGCATTCATAGGCATTTAAGGCATTTCCAAAACAAACTTGTCATTCACAAGAGCAAAGTTTCATACACGTTCATGGATATACCAAAAAGTTTTCCATTGATAAACCACAGAGATTTTTCAAACAAAAGTTTCATATACATTCATCAAAGAGCTATGCATAGGAAAACTAGATGCTTGAATCTATATGCCTAATGCTATGTGAAAGTCCAAGCTTGTAGTAGACATGGATTTGTCTCCCCCTTTGGCATCAGCAAAGAGAGGGTGAAGGAGGTGGTTGCTGTGTTGGAGGCAATGTGCTGGAGCTGGTGCTTCCTGGAAATTGGAGTTTTTGGGCCTCATGGAATTGTTGTTGCAGTTGTAGGACGGTTACAACTAGAGAGTCAACCTTATGAGTTAGTTGCTCATCCCTTTATTTCACAAACTTGTGAAATGACTTGATATTGTCATTGATGGCATCCAACCAGTTGTGTAGCATGTCACATATATACTCTATCTGTGCTTTCTGTTGAGTCCCTTTTGGTGATACATAAGAGGAGGTAGCTTCAGTGGGATGACACCATGCATCACCTGTGTCTTCCAAAGCTGGTTGGAGTTGAGCTTTATGTAAACGAATGCATTCCAGAATCTCAGTTCCAACCATATCAAGTTTGTTGTAAACAACATTCATTTTTTGCTTTAGCTTTAGTGGAGCTGTTCACCATAATTGCGTGTCGGTGTGAACTTGCTCTGCAAGCTTTGAGGAGGCATCAAGGAGCTTATTGGAGTCAGAATAAAGCTTTCCTTTCATCCTGTTGGAGGCATCAAGTAACCGTGCAGCATTGGCATTAACTGTTCCTTCCAGATTAGTTATGGCATTGAGAATTCTAGTGGTCTCAGCGGCCACTTGTTCTCGGATTGATAATGTCCCTGCAGCCACTTGTTCTACAATGTGAGTTGAGGTGTCCATCAGCCTTGCATACTTAATGTTTAGATTGCTTTGATCTTCATGGATGTCATAAGCATGCATGACCATTTCACTTATTTTTTCTTGTGTTTCAGTATGAATTTCTCGTAGTCTTTTCATGACTCTCCCTACTCTTTCACACACATTGATCAAGGAGTGCATAAACGCAGACAGTTTACCATCAAACTTGTGTTTGTCTGTGACAAATTTCTCCCATCGGCTATTCTGAACTTGTTCACCATGAACAAACCGAGCATCTAATCTGTCAACTTTCATGTCAAGCTACATGATGGAGGAGTTGACATTGGCAAATTGTGCTGTCAGAAATCTAATTAATATTGGGTGAATGCCCATTGGACCTTCTGTGGCAGCAGATTGAGGCCCTCTTGATGATGAGGCTTCAGTGTGGAATTGAGGAGGAGCCTCTTCTTCAGTATGAACCGTAGGGTCAGATGGAGGAGTCCGAGGGGGAAGAGTCCCAAATGGTATGATGGGACCAAAATATGTGTCCTCTAGTACATCCTGCTATTACTGCTATTGTTCAAAGTGTGTATATGAAACTGTTCTTCATATTGTTGTAGATGCTCATCTAGAGCTGGCTGTTCTTGCTGAAGTGACAGTTCTTCTTGTACATGTTGTTCCTGTTGAGCTGGCTGTGCTGGTGGTTCAGGTAAATGTCCGGGTAGATTTCTGATAATTTTGTCACCTTCTTTCTTAAAGTCCATGTAGTTCTCAATAAACCTCATGCAGTAAACATTACTTCGTGGGATTTCTTTCATCTTTTAATTTTCCAAAGAAATGCCAACTCCCTAAAATATTGTTGTTATATGTGCAGCATATGGTAGACTTCTTTTGTGCCTAATGCAGCTTCCCATAATCTGCAGAATAATCTTTGGAAGACAGATCTGTAAATTTTTGAACATGCAGAAGAAGACAAATCTCTGTGTTTCTGTAAGTCTACTCATGCCACCCCCTTGTGGGGTAATCATTGTAGTGCACATATGGTGCAGTAGACGCTGCAAGGGGGGAAACCTGTTTGTGTCAAAGTGCTTCACAAGCAGTTGAGTCTCATCCTGAGGGTTGCTGGGCTTTCCAGTCAGTATGGTGTATGCCTCAAAAAAATCAATCTCAAATTGAGATTCAAGTAACCCATCCCGGGGTATACGCAAAGCTTTATGAAGAAGCTTGGTAGCCAATTTTATCTGTACGCCCTTAACTTCAGTCCTAAGGGCTTTCTGATTCTGGTCATACACTAAGTTCTTATAGAACTGTTGGACTAGGAAGGGATAGTACACCCTTTGTGCAGACAAAAACCTCTTCCATCCTTGGAAGTCAAAGAGGGGAAGTAGTTCAGGAAAATTGTCAAGCATCTGGTGATCACTGAAATCCACAAACCTAGGAAATAGTATCCTGGTAGGGTCACTCTCTACTTCCCTGATAGATTGGGTTGTAGAGCTGGCTTTTGCTTTTGCTTTCCTTTTTCTGCTGTTGACGGGCGTTTCCTCTTGGTCGGAGGTTCTTGCGGCGTGCCCTTGTCGCTGTTTGAACCCTGGGCTTCTACTGCTCTCCTTTTTGTTGGTTTTGAAGCTGGTCTATCCTCAAAGCTCTTTGAGCGCCCTTCCTTGTGGGTTTTCTTTGATGTAGGAGCTACAGCACCCTTCTGTGATGTTGCAGCATCCTTCTTCTTGCCACGGGTGATCGGAGGAGTCATGGCGAGGGCGGAAAGAAGGAGGAGAGGGTAGCTTGGGTTGCTGGAGCATCGCAGTAGAGGAATGGAGCTAGCTGGAGTGCTAGGATCCACTGCGGAGGGAGACGGAGGAAGGTGTCGACCTCTGCGTAGAGACGTGCAGACGCGTCGGAGAAGGGGTTTGTGAGAGAAAGGGTTAGAAATGGTATAGTGTAAACGAGATGTTCACCGTCGAGTTAATAAGGTAAAGGTGAGAATTTTTCTTTTAAAAGAACACCCTTTAGATAAGGAATTGCTGAAATACCCATGTTCTTATTTTTTAACGATGTAGGGCTTATAAGCTCAATTTAGAAGAATAAAGGTTTAAGAAAACCATTTTTGCCGCAAATAATAAGATTTAAAACATTTAAAGAGAGTCAAAGGTTTTAACCAAGTCGATCAATCTTACACATTAAGTTCATTAGGCAGGATTTGGGAAGAATTTAATCAAGTATTGAATATAAACAAAAACCCTTTATTTTTGAAGTAAAGCATAGAGTCAGCCCGAAACCATATTTTTTTTTAATTAAACAGTCTGATATAGCATTCACTTTTTGACACAAGGAAACATGTTGTTCTGACGCCAGAGTCCCTGGTTACTCAGTGTAGCGTATCTTCCTGTTCTCTTTTGATCAGAGTTAGCGGTCTTCATCATGACGAGATTTATCTACATTTCATTGATGCATGATCTAGTTTCTCTGAAGATAGTGCCATTGCTATGAAATTATTGCAACATAGTTTTAGGAGGCGTATTCTCAGGATTCTTTAACCAAAGAAGCCTTTTTACTATTAACTTTCAGAAAGATAGGCCATGGTTAGGTACAACAACTTGATGAATGTTTTAATCCTATTATGAGTGCAAGGTTGGTGCTACTTAACACAATTATCAGCCAAATTGGGGGTTATAAACATTAAACCATTTCCTTAACAGAGGTAGACCAGATTAACTTATCCAAGGTTGTATGAAGAATTAAAACATGCTCAACTCCCCCTAAATTCATGATGGGTGACTAAGCAAAGGTTCAGAGGCAAAGGATGTGGTGAGGAAATGAAGAAGGCAATGATAAAGTTGAGTGAATAGATAGAATGACTCTCCATTTGATCACATACACATGAGTGGCTGAGTGACAGTGTCGACATTTCCTGTGAAGGTGTCGACCTGCCTAGAGTGAGCTCAGACCTTGTAAGGTTGGCTCTAGACTTTTCACAGACCTTGTCTGCTTGCTAGCCAAAAAGTGCTTCGACCTTCATTTCGAATTCACTAAGGTGCATCGACCTTAGTTGAGTGCTAGCTGAAGTAGCATTGACCTTATGTTCATTCCAGCACCATGTGCATCGACCTTCATATGGATGTGCATCGACCTTTGTTAAGGTATTGGCCTGCATGTGTCGGCACATTACCAGAGTGTGTCGACCTGTTCAACACCAAATAGAAGTCTATGACTCTGATTCTTATCTTTTATGATTACTTCATTTCTGAAACACTTCTGTCAATTTCTAAGACCAGTGCCTCAGACTTTCTGATTTCAGTCAGTCATTCAAAAATGAGGTTACCTATTTGTTGCTAATGAGAAGTGCTTTATTGATGCTAAAGCTTTAAACATACTCATGCACTAAAGATAAACTATGCAGTTCTTGATATGCAATCCTAACTCATGCTACTGGGCGGAGGTCAGCCCTCACGCATGGTGAGAGTTTCCTGATAGGCGTAGCCTGACTTTCCACAACTCAGCATTTGAGATATCATGTAGTCAAACTATGATATGTAATTTAAGACAATCAAAATGCACATAAGCTCCCCCTGAATGTGACCATCATTCATGAAATAATTCATTCAAACAATGACCATTTCAAGACAAATTAGATAACTAACAACCATCATAGCAAGGACAAGTATCTTGAGCATCAAAAAGGAGTAGACAACTCAAACCTGAGTTGATTGAGGTCTGCATAGACCTAGCTCTCTCCTTAAGGTAGAGAACCTATCATTGCTTAAAGGTTTTGTAAAAATATCTGCAATCTGATTTTCTGAGTCAACAAAATGGAGCTCAAAATGATTTTTAAGGACTTCATCCCTAATGAAATAATGCCTAATTTTTATATGCTTAGTCCTAGAGTGCATGACTGGATTTTTTGCATGGTTTATAGCACTTGTGTTATCACACAAGATGGGAACACATCCAAGATCTATTAGATAGTCTTGGAGTTGGTGTTTGATCAACACTTAAGTGCCACAACTCCCTGCAGCAACATATTCTGCCTCTGCAGTTGAGAGGGCAACCGAATGCTGTTTCTTGGAGGCCCAAGAAACAAAAAACCCACTAAGAAATTGGTAATAGTCACTAGTGCTCTTGCAATCCGGTTTGCAGCCTGCATAGTCTACATCTGAATAGGAAATGAGTGAAAGCTCATAGGATGCAGGATACCATAATCCCAGATCCTGGGTGCCAGCAAGGTATCTAAAGATACGCTTGACAGCAGTCAAGTGGGACTCTCTAGGACTAGACTGAAATCTATCACAAAGGCAAACACTAAATTGAATGTCTGGTCTAGTTGCAGTTAAATAGAGTAATGAACCGACCATACCTCTATACTTCTTTGCATCCACAAGTGTACCTTATTCATCTACATCTAGTGAAGTGGTAGTCCCCATTGGAGTTCCTAATGGTTTGCAGTTGATCAGGTCAAATCTTTTCAGCAACTCTTTCACATATTTGGCTTGATTAATAAAATAGCCTTCATTGCTTTGACTTATCAACAAGCCAAGAAAGAATTGAAGCTCACCCATTAGATTCATTTCAAATTCATTGGTCATGAGTTTAGCAAACTCCTCACACATTTATGATTTTATGGACCCAAACACTATGTCATCCACATAAATCTGAACTATCAAGATGTCCTTACCTTGTCTCTTGATAAATAATGTGTGTTCTACATTACCTCTTGTATACCCTTGTTCAGTGAGGAATGAGCTTAGTCTAACATACCAAGCTCTAGGTGCCTGCTTCAAGCCATATAGAGCCCTGTCCAACTTATAAACATGATCTTTGAAATGTGAACATTCAAAACCAGGGGGTTGCTCTACATATACCTCTTCTTTTATCAAACCATTTAGATAGGCACTCTTAACATCCATTTGCTGCCGTTTGATTTTATGAGAACATGCAAATGCAAGCAAAATTCTAATGACCTCCATTCCGGCTACAGGGGTAAAAGACTCTTCGAAGTCTATGCCAAACTCTTTATTATACCCCCGAGCCACCAATCTAGCTTTATTTCTAATTATCTTACCATCCTCACTTAGTTTGTTCCTAAAGACCCATTTACTACCTATGACAGATTTTTCTTGGGGCCTAGGAACAAGATGCCACACATTATTTCTTTCAAACTGGTTTAATTCATCATGCATGGAATTTATCCAGTTGTCATCTTTTAAGGCCTCTACAATATTTTTAGGTTCAGTTTGAGACACAAGAGCAAGTTGTTCAATGTCATCCATAATTTTAAAATGAGACCTAGTTTTAGTTGGGTCACGCAGATTACCTAAGATGTTTTCTAGAGGATGGTCTTTTAACACTCTTAAGTCAGTTTGAGTGTTACCTCTATCTGCATCAGGGACCGGGGCATTGCTTGATTCTCCTTGGTCTTCATTTCCTTGTGTCTCCTCGTGTGAATGTTCTTCTTTTCTCTTTATGTTCAGAAATTCTCCATCATCATCTTCCTTGCAAGTATTGTCATGATTAGTCTCATCAAAAGTGATGTGAGGTGACTCTTCCACACACAAGGTCTTTAGATTATATACTCTATAAGCTCTAGACCTATGTGAGTATCCAAGAAAAATGCTTTCTTCACTCTTCACCTCAAACTTGTCCAAAACTCTTTTATCATTGTTGTGAACAAAACACTTTGAACTAAATACTCTCAAGTGAGAAAGAGATGACTTTTTACCTTTGATCAACTCATAAGGAGTCATTTTAGTGAATGGCCTTACCATTGAGCAATTGATGATATAGCATGCCGTGTTTACCGGTTCTACCCAAAATCTCTTTAGTAGTTACTTTTCAGCAAGCATTGTGTGTGCCATCTCTATGAGAGTTCTGTTCTTTCCCTCGACCACCCCATTTTGTTCAGGGGTTCTTGGTGATGAAAACCTATGATTTATTCCTTCAGTCCTGCAAAGATTATCAAAATCAGCATTTTTGAATTCACCACCATGGTCTGAAAGTATGTTGAAAATTTTGAACTTACCGTCTTGCTTTACTTGCACGAAGAGTGCCTGAAACTCATCAAATGCGTCATTTTTATGTGCAAGATAAAACACCCAAGTGAATCTAGTAAAGTCATCTACTAAAACATAGCCATATCTTTTACCACTTAAGCTAGCTGTTTTGGTTAGACCAAACAAGTCCATGTGAATTAGTTCAAGTGGTTTGGATGATAGGCTTTCAGTTCTACTTTTAAATGACTTTCTAGTTTATTTTCCTTGAGCACATGCATCACAAATTTTAGAGTTCAGTTTGAATTTAATTTCGGGCAATCCCTTTACAATAGAATGCTTCACCAATTTATGAAGGGTATTGTAGCTAGCATGACATAGTCTACGATGCCACAAGCATGCTAATTCAGATTTAGGTGCAGCAAGACAAAGATTTATGTGAGCAAGGTCATCTAAGTCAATCATATACACATTGTTGACTCTTTTACCAGAAAACTTGGTTTCTTTTGAATTAGGGTGCAAGTTCCTACATTCATTAGAGTCAAATACAATAGTATGACCTTTATCACAAAGCTGACTTATGCTCAACAAATTATATTCCAGACCATCAATAAGCAATACATTATCAATGGAGTTGGAGGGGTTCTTACCAACTTTACCTGTACCAATGATCTTTCCCTTGTTGTTCCCTTCAAACGTTACATGTCCAGCTTCCTTTTCTACCAAGAGACAGAATTTGATTCTGTCTTCAGTCATGTGTCTTGAGCAGCCACTATCAAGGTACCAACGACTATGCACAGCTGCAAGACACTCCTGTACAAGGAATTAAGTAAAAATATTTGGAACCCAAGGATAATTAGGTCCTAATGATCTTATCATCTCATAAAAACAAGATAACATAGGTTTTGAAATCCAAACTTTCTTAACATTCTTATTTTTCTTGCTTGGTTGGAAGCTCTGGTTCTTCTTTTCTTCATTAACATTCCTTTTCTCCCTTTTAGTCTCTTGGACTTTGTGGGTTTTAGGAATGTTGGAAAAGGATTGTTTTTTGGACCATTTGTTCCAGTTGGTTGGTCTAGAGGGGTAGGAGGTGTCATAGTACCTGGGTTGTTGAGGTTGGGTGAACCTATGACCATAGGGTGCATAACTACCCTAGACCCATGAAGGTGTCGACCTGTAGGAGGTGAAGTGTCGACCTGTCCCCTGTTCTGACCATCTATAATGGTCTCTGGATGAGGGATGTGTCGACCTCCTGTCATGAGAGTGTCGACCTGTCTCCCGTTCAACCCATTTATAACGGTCTCTGTTTGAGAGACGTGTCAGGTCCCTTTAACTTGAGTGTCGACCTGTCCCATTGTTGGAATACTTTCTACCCTTAGGATGTGCAGACCTGGACTTGAGTTAGTGTCGGCCTGCTTGGTGTTGTTGGTGAACATTTTTGTGTTTTTCAGGGTTGTTCTTTATAGGCTCTCCCATTTTCTCTTTTCCTTTGTTTCTAGCTTTTTCTTGGTTTGGGCTAGGAGTTGTTTTAGAGATTGATGCTTTAGATGATGAGACAAAGGTTGTAGTTTTTAATCTAAAAGCCATTTTCTTAGTTGGTTCATATCCTAGCCCTTCTCTGTTGAAGTTCATTTTAGTCCCAAGCAAAGCATTCAAGTTTTCACTCCCATCAACAAATTTCTCTAAGGAACTCTATTTGTTAGTTAAGTCTTTTAGAAGCTTTTCATTTTCTTTCAGAGGTTGAGAGTTTACTTGATTGACAGCATCAACCTTTTCATTGCATAGGTTGTTGTCTTTTACATAGCTCTGCATCTTTAGCTTCAACTCATCAATTTCATCTCTTAAGCTTTCATTTTCATCTTCTAAATCGCTCATTTATTTCCTTCCATCTTCTAGGTTTTCATTCAATTTTCTTAGATCCTCAATTTTAGTTTCTAGGGAAGTAATTTTTTCATTAGGGATTTGATCATGCACCATGGAGTCAATTTTCTTATTTAGGGCTTTGTTTTCTTTTCTATACAGT